>JARJIL010000003.1:45820000-47070000 GCA_038502395.1 Dittrichia graveolens | reverse complement strand
AAAGGACCGATGAAACGGGGAGCCAACTTCCCACGTTTGCCGAAGCGAATTACACCTTTCCACGGAGAAACTTTCAAGTATACCAATTCCCCCACATCAAACTTTACTGGACGTCGTTTCGGATCAGCATACATTCTCTATATATCTCTGGCTGCTTTCAACTTATCTCTGGCTATAGCAACCTTGTCAGCAGTCAACTGTACTATCTCGGGACCTGCAAACTGTTTCTCACCTGCTCTAACCAACAAGTCGGAGTACGGCAGCGACGGCCATACAACATTTCATACGGAGGCATTCCAATACTGGAGTGATGAGAGTTATTATACCCAAATTCTACTAACGGCAGGTGTGAATCCCAAGATGCACCATACTCTAGTACACAAGCTCGCAACATATCCTCGAGTGTCTATATGGTTCGTTTAGTCTGACCGTCTATCTGAGGATGGTAGGCTATACTCAAATTAACTCTGGTTCCCAATTCTCTTTGCAAACTCCTTCAGAAATTGGATACAAACCTTCAATCTCTGTCAGACACGATTGACAACGGTATACCATGCCTCGCAACAATCTCGTTTATGTATAGTTCTGCCAGTTTACTCAATGAAGCCGTCTCACAAGTAGCTAGAAAATGAGCACTCTTTGTCAAACGATCCACTATCACCCATATCATATCATGATTCCTATGAGTTCGTGGTAGTTTTGTTACAAAATCCATTGTGATGTGCTCCTATTTCCACTCGGGAATCTCTAACTGCTTCAAAGACCCATAAGGCCTCTGATGTTCCGCTTTCACTTGCGCACAAATATGGCACGATTCTACAAAATGTGCCACATCTGCTTTCATCGTAGGCCACCAGTAAAGCACTTTTAGATCGTTATACATTTTAGTGCTTCCTGGGTGTACGGACAATCTTGACTTGTGTGCTTCTGTCAAAATTAATTGTCTCAATTCTCCAAGCTTAGGCACCAATACACGAGCTTTGAATGTTTTTAATCCACGAGAATCGTCATTTAATTCATCTTTTTCTCTTTTTTATTAACCCAGTCTTTAAATTTTCTTCTTTAAGGACTTCCAACTGAGCAGACTTCAGTTTATCTATCAGATCAGATACTATCTCAATTCGCATAAACTGAATAGAGCTTCCATTCCCTTTTTGGCTCAGGGCATCTGCCACAACATTCGCTTTTCCCGGGTGATATATGATCTCGCAGTCATAATCTTTTATCAATTCTACCTAGCGTCTCTGTCTCATATTCAATTCTTTCTGAGTGAATACATACTGCAGGCTCTTATGATCTGTACAAATTACGCATTTGGTGCCATACAAGTAATGTCTCCACAATTTGAGCGCAAATACCACTGCTGCTAGCTCCAAGTCGTGAGTCGGGTAGTTCTTTTCATGTGGTTTCAACTGTCTAGAAGCATAAGCAATTACCCGATCTCTCTGCATTAATACACAACCTAAACCAGCCAATGATGCATCACAATATACTGTAAAATCTTCAGATCCACTTGGCAAAGCAAGGATTGGAGCTTGACACAACAGTTCTTTTAATATCTGGAAGGCCTTATCTTGTTCGTTACCCCACACAAACTTTACATCCTTCTGAGTTAACTTGGTTAACGGTCCTGCAATCTTAGAAAAATCTTTGATGAATCTGCGGTTGTATCCAGCCAATCCTAGAAAACTCTTTATCTCAGATGGTGTTCTTGGAGCATTCCAACTCATCACTGCCTCTACCTTCGCAGGATCCACCTTTACCCCTTTCTTAGAAATTATATGCCCCAAAAACTGAACTTCTCTTAACCAGAACTCACATTTCGATAACTTTGCATTCAACTGTTCTTTCTTCAAAATTTCCAAGATTTGTCTCAAATGCTGCTCATGCTCTATCTCAGTCTTTGAGTAAATCAAAATGTCATCAATGAAGACAATCACAAACTTATCAAGAAATGGTCGACAGACTCTGTTCATGAGATCCATTAATATTGCTGGTGCGTTGGTTAGACCGAATGGCATAACCAGGAACTCACAATGACCATATCGCGTACGGAAAGTTGTCTTTGACACATCCTCCTTTGACACTCTTACCTGATGGTAACCCGATCTTAAATCAATCTTTGAGAAGAAAGAAGCTCCCTGTAGTTGATGGAACAAATCGTCAATTTTGGGTAACGGGTATTTATTCTTTATCGTTCTCTTATTCAATTCCCGATAATCAATGCACAAACTCAATGTACCATCTTTCTTCTTTACAAATAACACTGGCGCACCCCACGGTGATGAACTTGGACGGATAAATCCTTTATCTAACAAGTCTTGGATCTGTGTCATCATTTCTCAGATTTCTGAAGGTGCTAGTATGTACGGTGCTTTAGCTACTGGTCGAGAACCCGGAATCAAATCTATCTTGAATTCTACCTCTCTAACTGGTGGCAGCCCACGCAACTCTTCTGGAAACACCTCCGGATATTCCGTTACCACCCAGATGTCTGTTATAGCTTGCTTTTCTTTCTTTCCATCAATCACATATGCTATAAATGACTCACAACCTTTACTCAGTGCTTTCTTTGCCTTTAAACATGAAATTATTGAAATTGTAGACCCGGCTTTCTCACCCCTTGCTATCACCCTTGTACCATCCGCTAATGGGAATGAGATTAACTTCTTGTGGCATTTTATACTTTCTTGATTCAGACTTAACCAATCCATACCCAATACAACATCAAAACCAGATAAAGGCATGACAAGAAAGTAAACAGGAAAACATACACCATCAATAACAATTTTATCCAGCCACAGTAGTCGTGACTGGAACCATCATGCCATCTACTACTTCTATCTCTAGGGTACTAGCAAGTTTAATAACATGTATATTTAATCTACCACAAAACTCCATAGACACAAACGAGTGATTAGCTCTAGAATCAAATAACACCCTTGCAGGGATAGAGTTAATCAGGAACATACCGGTTATGACATCGTCGGTAGTGGTGGCATCCTCCATCGTCATTTTAAAAGCCCTACCCTTAGTAGTAGGTGGATTCTTTCTCTTCTGACCAGCTGAAGATGATCCCCCAGCTGTCCCCGCCCCTGCTCCTGATCCTACTTTCTTTCCTAACGGGCACTCTCCCACTCTGTGCCCTTCTTTTTGGCAGTTCCAACAGACACTGCGTGGGAACCAGCAATCCTTCAATTCATGGCCAAACTAACCACATTTAACACACCTTCTAGATTGGGGTGTACATTGCCCATTGTGGTAAGACTTGCACCGACTACACCACGGTGCCCTCTGTGTTGACCCACTAACATTCGACCTTCTACTCTGGTCTCCCTGCTTATATCCGCTGCCTTGCCCACCCTATCTTTGTTGGGAATTGTAATGATCAATCTTTGATTTTTTGTTGGGCAATCTTTTCCCCATTCCATTTATTCCTGGCAATTAAATCTCCTTCCGCTATCTTTGCCAAATTGAATGCTTGTGATAACGTAGTAGCCCACCTAGTGGCGCTACGGAGATCAGGGTGCAGCGCTCCAACAAAGTGAGCAATTTTAGAGTCTTCGTCTGGTACCCAGTGCTTCACAAATCTCATTTTCTGATTAAATTACTTAATCAGATCATCCACTGTCATATTCCCGGTAATTTGTAGATCCATGAATTCCTTCTTAATTTTCACAACCTCAAATGTACCACAGTATTGGTCACAAAGTTTCTCTTGGAACTGACTCCAAGTAATGCTCTCCTGTTGTTGTTCAGTGAAATGGCCAGTGATCGAATCCCACCATACCATAGCATCACCTTTTAGCATCCTTGATGCATATTTCACTTTCAGTTCGTTCTCACAGTTATAGGCATCTAGTGCCTTTACCATTTCCCTCAACCAGTTTAGGGTTACGTTCGGGTCAGAACTTCCATTGTATTCTGATGGCTTACAGTCTAGAAATTGTTTATATGTGCAAGGCTGCTTAAACCCAGGAAATGCAAAAGGGTAAGCTCCCTGTTGTGGATATGGATAATAGAACGGTTGTTACATTATCTATGTCACTGGTGGTAGGGGCATTGATACTGGTGGTACGGTTGCCTGAGTAAACATCGCAGTTGATACTGGAGGTTGTTCAGTTTAGGTCAATCTTTGTTCCAGGTTATTTAACTTTGCTATAAGATCCATCAGTTCATTTTCTAGTTTAAATATGTACTCGTTCTGATCTTCTTCCTGTTCCTGACTAGATGTTCCTGCTAGGTTAGTAACATCCAATTTTTCTATCACTGGTGCCTCAGCAGATGATTGAGTAGCAGGAGGGAGGATAGGGGTCTCTCTTTCAGCCATATCTGTTACAATCACATCATCTCACAACTTATTAGCATAAACCGTTAGTAATCAAAATACTAACTACTACAAACAACTCAAACTCACTCTAATTCCCCCTGAAGGAAAACTTGATCTGTCACGAGCCAAGATTTGGGAATGCAACACTCTAGCCGTGCCTGCATCGCCAAACCAAGGCTCTGATACCAAACTGTAACACCGTAAAATCTAAGCCATTTTTTTAAACTGCGCTGCGGAAGCTTTAATTAATTAAACATGCTTTTCATTTACAAACATTTACAAAAAAAATATCTGTTCTTAAGATCCATAATGCATAAGTCTGTATTACAAAATAAACTGTCTCGTTTCATTTAAATCTAGTCATCAGAGTCAAGTCAACTTTTCCTTCCACGAGCACTTACAAACACAAACCTGCAAAATCAACAACTGTGGGGAATTAGCACAAAGCTAAGTGAGTAGAGGTTAAACCCAAAAGAAAACATCAAGCCAATACTAATAAAGTAATCACAACTCTAAGAAGACTGGCGGTTCGGCGCAGAACCTACAACCAATGCCGGCCAAAGCAAAGGTTTACCGATAGCCCTCTACTGAGTTGGCATAGTGAAATCCCACTCTGAAGCAACATATGCAACAGTAAGGCTACCACTGTTCAACCAACTAGTAAACGAGCCCAGCCCAATTCCACGTATAGATGACTTCTCAAATGCAACTCAAAATCATACTAAGAGTGCGTATCGAACAAATAGTTATGCAACAGACATCAATAATATTCACAATCAGCAGTTCCAATATCAAACCATCACATACAATCATGCCTAACATCAGTAATATTAAACACAATCTTTACCATTTGCATCCAATATCCACTCACCTTTCAATCTCAGGGGAAGCACTCAGAATTCTTATGTTACTGAGCATTTGGATTTCCTTAAAACGTAATAACAATTAATCAGTCCAAATCTCATAAATATATCTCATCATATATCTATAATTTATTCATAACATTCAATAATCAATAAACAAATACAAATTCAAACACAAAATATCGGATTCTCTCTCTCGGATTCTTGAAAATCCGCAACCAAGGTATGGGAGTTTCCCAAAATCCACAACTATCTATTAGGATTTCATAACTGTCGGATTTAGGAATCCAATGGGTTCCAATCTCTGTTTTGTCTTAATTGGATTTCAAGTTTCCAAAATCAAGAGTATCGGATTTCATGTGTCGGATTTCATCATTCGGATTTCATTGTTTCGGTTTCAACCATTCGGATTCTATGTGTCGGATTTTGACTTAAATCACTTTCCAAGTTTAGGATTTCATAAATATGGTATTCGGATTTGGGGTTCCCATAATTCAAGTATCGGTTTATGAACTTCCGGTTTTAAAGATTTGGATTTCCAAAGTAATCGGATTTCTACCTTCGGATTTCATATGACCCGGATTTAAGCAAGACTCGGATTTCTTCTTCTCAACAATCCGAAAGGTTCATAAATATCAAATCCGATAACTTCAACATATAGTAATCCAAACCCAGATTTCATGAACTCATAACATTATTCCAGAATATAATTTAAACATCTTTAAACGCTTTCTCATGTAGTGAATATCATATTTGCGTATATCATATGAACACATGAATCATCAAAATCATATTCTATCAAAAACCGATTATGGTGTTCTAGCATGCAATCCTCAATCTAACATAGATTATGTTTTAAAATCATATAACATGTTAATTTATGAACACCAACCTTTAAACCTCCGATTAATCACACACAAATGGAATTCCGATTCCTTTCCTTCTTCTTCGGTTTTCTTGACAGAGAACAATGCACACACACACTTTCTAAATTTTAAGATAATGAAACAATACACATACACTCACTAGTGTACATGCAAGTTAGGTGTCAACCAAATCCCACATACACCCCCACGTGTAATACACTCACATACATGCGAACACACACACACATATACGGTCATACATGGATATAAAAATATACATACTTATAATAATTTCAATTAATTAATTAAATAATTCACTTAGATAATCACATAATTAAATTAAAGCAATTAAATCACAAACAAACACATACCGTAAACCCGCTAATCTACTAGCCCAGGTTTGCGGGTGTTACACCTCATGAGCTACAGCAGCAGTTCCAGCGACTTCTTGCTGTTAAACCATACCAAATCAAATAAAACTCTAAACAAGTGTTTTCCAGCACTTGTATTATGTACAAGAACTACTATATCAGTTTATTAACATCCAAACATACTACTAACATGTCAACCAGATCATTGATTCACCAAGAACCTCTCCTTGACGCATAAACACTAAAATGAACATCAAACAATACATACCTCAGCTAGATGATTACTAAGGGTCAAAATCTCCGTTGTGAACCTATGTGATTTGGATTAAACTCCATAGAGAAAGGGATATGCTACTGTGTTTCTGGAAGAATTGAGGGCATTTGACTCTCAAAGTCAAATGTCTCATCTTTTATATATCTAACTTTCTAATAATTACAAAATAGACCCTGGACCTTTTATCTATTAAAAATGACAACTTTAGCCCCTCTAGTTATATTACACAATTATAAAGAAGTATTTTATCATCGTTCTGATACTAAACCATTAATAATTAAATAATTAAATAAATAAATAAATAAAATAGGAACTTACGAACCTTGGGACGTTACATTACAATAAGAAACACATTATTGCTTTAATGTTCTCAAACAAGTACAACTGAAATAATTAAAACAAGTCACTAGTAAATCTAATGCCTATAGATTTAGCATGAGAATCACGTTTAGCTTGTGACAAAGGTTTAGTGAGCGGATCTGCCAAGTTCCCCTCGGTCGGTACTCTACTGATCACTATGTCCCCACTCTCGATGATATCACGGATAAAGTGATATTTTCAAGAAATGTGTCTCGAGCGCCGATGTGCCCTTGGTTCTTTAGCTAGAGCTACTGCACCCTCATTGTCATAGAAGATCTCAATAGGTTTAGCGATGCTAGGAATAACTCCAAGATCCGGGATGAATTTCTTCATCCAGACAGCTTCCTAAGCGGCCTCGCTTGCAGCAATATACTCTGACTCCGCAGTTGAATCAACCAATGTATCTTGCTTGGAACTCCTCCAACTAACAGCTCCTCCGTTTAACAAGAACACAAATCCCGATTGAGACTGGAAATCGTCCTTGTCAGTCTGGAAGCTAGCATCAGAATATCCCGATTGAGTTCCTCCGATCCACCGAATACAAAAAACATCTCTCGAGTACTCCGAAGATACTTGAGAATGTTTTTTATAGTGACCCAATGACTTTGACCAGGGTTAGCCTGATATCTTCTCGTCATGCTCAAAGCATACGATACATCAGGCCGAGTACATAACATAGCATACATGATCGATCCCACTACCAAAGCATACGGGAATCGACTTATTTCTTCAAGTTCCTTTGGAGAACTAGGACAATGAGATTTGCTCAACGTCATACCATGCAACATAGGCATATTCCCTTTCTTGGAATCCCGCATCTTGAATCTCTTAAAGACATTATCTATATATGTACTCTGGCTCAAACCAATGAGTCTTTTAGATCTATCTCTATAGATCTTTATCCCTAAAATATATGTTGCATCTCCCATGTCTTTCATAGAGAAACAACTCCCAAGCCAGGTATTAACCTCCTGCAAGGTGGTAATGTCGTTCCCTATTAGTAGTATGTCATCAACATATAAGACAAGGAAAACTACATCACTCCCACTAGCCCTGATATACACGCAAGGTTCATCCTTACTTTTGGAATAGCCAAACTCTTTGACTTTCTCATAGAAGAAAATGTTCCAACTACGAGATGCTTGCTTAAGAGCATAAATGGACATCTTAAGTTTGTAGACTTTATTAGGATACTTGGGCTGTACGTAACCATCAGGTTGTGCCATGTACACCTCCTTTGCCAGCTTCCCATTAAGGCATGCAGTTTTGACATCCATCTGCCATATTTCCTAATCGTAATATGCAGCGATAGCCATTAATATCCTAATAGACATTAACATAGCCACCAAGAAAAGGTTTCATCATAGTCTTCACCATGAGTTTGAGTGAAACCCTTTGCTACCAGTGGGCTTTGAAAGTGTCAACCTTTTCATCCATGTTGGTCTTCTTCCTGAAGACCCACTTACACCCTACTAGCTTGTGGCCAGGTACGGGATCAACCAAGTCCCAGAATTGATTATCCACCATGGATTGCATCTCACTATCCATTCCCCCTTCCACCTAGCAGACTCAGGGCCCGCTACGGCTTCCCGGTAGTTGTTTGGTTCACTATGATCTACCAATAGCTTGTCGCCTTCGGATATGAGAAAACAATATCTTTGTGCTCATTACAAACTCTACAAGATCTACGGAGCGTCAATGACTATGTGTCAGGTACCTCATCCTCCATTGGTTGAGGTTCCACTTCCTTCGGTTTGCCGACCTCAGAAGTGGTACTAGTGTCAACATCAGGTTGTCCATTGGTGTCATCTTGAATTTATTCAAGATCGACTTGCCTCCCACTTGGAGTTTGGCGATACGTTTCTTGTTTATATGGCCAAAACGACTATGCCATAAAGATAACTTGTCCAAACCATTTTTGGACTTAGAATCAATGTTCATGATTGATCTATTACCATCCAAAGATACACTTGTTTCATAAATACCACGACATGGATAAGCCTTAAAATAATGAACACCATATCTTAAACAAGAAATAATACCATTATCAAAGGTGAAATAAAAACCATCGTCTATAGTGCATAAAAGGAAATAATGTTTCGTGCCACGGAGGGCGAAAAACAAACATTTAATAAGGTAATAGCAGGCCTAAAGGAAAGGCGAGATTAGCACTCCCAATCCGCTCCACACGGACCACCTCTTTGTTCCACATGATCAGGTGTAGCTCTCGAGCACATAGAACCCTACTTCTTTTTAGCACCTGCACAGTATTACAAATGTGAGTGCCACAACCGGTATCTAAAACCCAGCCGTTGGAAATAGCTGTGTTGTGGAGTTCAATCATAAACGTACCTGAGTGTCCAGCTCCTTTCAATTTTATTCCCTTGAGTTCCTCAAGGTACTTTGGGCAAGAACGCCGCCAGTGCCCCTTTTCCTTGTAGTGGAAGCACTCAGCTTCCGCAAGATCCTCGATCGGTGGAACCACGACTTTCGCGTTACCTTTGCGGGCCAGAATTGGGTTAGGTATTGCAACCTTTCTATAACACCGGAAAACCAAAGCCATTTTTTTTAAACTATGTTGCGGAAGCTTAATTAAACAAACTTACTGTACATACAATAGAAACATTTACATCCAACAAACATTTGTTCAAGACAACCAAACATCAAACTTGGTGTTACAAAAGTACATTGTCTTGTTTCCTTTTTCAAAATACATATCAGAGCGGGGTCGAGCTTTCCTTCTACTAACACCAACACTCACAAACCTGCAAAAGCGACAACTGAGGGGAATTAGCACAAAGCTAAGTGAGTAGAGGCTAAGCACAAACGCAAACATCAAGTCAACATCAAAGCATGTAATCATACAAACAAGAAGAATGGCGGTTCAGTGTAGAACCTACAACCAATGCTGGCCAAAGCAAAGGTTTACCGATAGCCCTCTACTGAGTTGTGTAGGAAATCCATGCACGCCAACACCCGTACGCAGCGGAAGCAACGACATCAAAAACCGGGGTTTTCGGGTAGCAAAACCGACATGCATGTATTCCCCAAGTGAGGATCGTGACTACAAACGAATATAGCAACGGAAACTGTAACGTCCCAATTTTTTTTTTCAATTAATCAAAAGGGTACTTGTTAATAAGTTAATTACAACCCGGGTGAAAACCCGTAGAATTCAAATGTAATTGTTTAAATACATCATGGAACAAAAAATAGTTTGATAATTGCGGAAGCTTGTGGAGTATGAGCTATCAACCGCGTGCTGGAGCCCCGCCGTGGCCATCACCTGAAAAGATGGTTAAACAACAACCGTAAGCACAAAGTTTAGCGCTTACTTACAATCAACCATAAGGAATTACTCATGTGTTTCACATTCGTATTACATCTTCCATTCCCGCTACCGTAGTAGACGGTCCCAACATTCCCGTCACCGTAGTGAACGGTCTCATCATTCCCGCCACCGGAGTGAACGGTCTAATCATTCCCGTCACCGAAGTGAACGGTCTCATCATTCCCGTCACCGAAGTGAACGGTCTCATCATTCCCGTCACCGAAGTGAACGGTCTAATCATTCCCGTCAGCGAAGTAAACGGTGTAATCATTCCCGTCACCGAAGTGAACGGTCTAATAATTCCCGTCACTGAAGTGAACGGTCTTATCATTCCCGTCACCGAAGTGAACGGTCTAATCAATATCATAGCATAACACTTTATCAGTTCATCAATTCATCAGTCATTATTCCACCATTTTATCATTTCATCAATTCATCAATTATATAGCATGTATCACATTAAACACATACACCATGGGGTTTAGATGGTAAGTAAGAATACTCACCTGTCTACAGTTCAATCTCACAGTCTTATCTTACTAGTACACTTGTGGTTACTTGCCAGTCAACCGTCACCTACAATAAGTCCAATAAATCAATACTGTGCACGAATCCCTTGTCCGTTTATTCACATAATTCATTCGGGTCTCACGCTGGACCCCGTTAATAAGTTTCATGCGTTGGACCATGCATAAGGTCAGATAGGAATTTGAAAGGTGCATGGCCATCTTGGGCCATGTGAAAGTCGCATGACTCATTAGTAAGTCGCATGGGAGTTCACAAAAGTCACATGGTATATCACCAAGAGTCGCATGAAGCTATGCATTTGCTAACAGTCGCATGAACTATATATATATACACATACATATAGCCTAACATGAAAGTCGCATGAAGTGTTACTACGTAGGTGACAGTCGCATGAAGCCTATGTGTAAGTCGCATGGAAGTAACTTTGTGTCTAAAAGTCGCGTGAACCATTTACATAACAGGGAGTTGGATGAAAACACTAGGGCCAATTGAACATCCCATGCGACAGTCGCATGGAGTCCCCATGCGAAAGTCGCAAGGCCCATGCGAAAGTCGCATGAGCATTCTCCTCTTGTTTCTGAAAGTCGCATGAGGCACTACAAGGTCGCATGAAGTGCCATACACATACATATAGTTAAAGTCGCATGGAACTCCACCTTTCCTGTCAGTTCGTTTTCTCAAAAACCCAGCTACCATAAGCAAAAATCAAACTCTTTCAAAACTTAACCAAAACACTTTATCTTTGTTTCAAAACATTTCTCCATTCATTTTAACACTTATTTAAAGATTTAAACACATTTTATCAAGTATTGAAGCTTATATCTTAAATTTCTTTCTCTTGTTCTTCATAAACCCATAACTTAAAAACCCAAATGCTAAATCAGGCTATCATGAACCAAACAAGATGAAATTGATACGTATAGTATCCCAATGAGGTAAGAAACATTACCTGATGAAGCTTTCAACAATTCTTTGAGTTTCCAGTTGATTCTTGGCTCTCTTTCTCCTTGTTCTGGTGGGTTTAAACACACACACTAAAACTCTTTCTCTCTCTCTTCAATGTAGCAGTAGCAATTCTTTGAAATGGTGTTGGGGGTTGTGCCCTAATCCTTTATATATACATACATCTTTTAAAAAGGCTTAGCCCAACACCCAATTGAAGAGCCCAATTTTAAATCCCATAATATATATTCAAGCCCAACATGGACATACATATATAACCCAATAAGACTTAACTAGTCCATTAATAATTTCACAACAACAGCACAATATTATTTCTCAAAGAAATATTCTTTTATTTATTTTTGGAAATTCGGGTATTACAACTCTCCCCCACTTAAACACGATTTCGTCCTCGAAATCTTCACTCGAACATTGCGGGGTAGTTATTTTTCATTTCTTCCTCGGACTCCCACGTCCATTCTGAACCTTTACGGTGCTCCCACGGCACCTTTACCATTCCCACTTCCCGGTTGCATAGCCATTTGATTTTTCTTTCAAGGATCGCAACCGGTCTCTCGACGTAATTCAATCTTTCATCTATAGTAATATCCTCCAATGGTACAAATGCCGACTCGTCGGCCAAACACTTCCATAGATGAGATACATGAAACGTGTTATGTATGTTTGATAACTCTTCGGGTAGCTCCAGACGGTAAACCACCTTACCAATTCTTGCTATGACCTTGAAAGGCCCAATAAATCTCGGTTTTAGTTTTCCGCTTTTCCTGAATCGGATCACTCCCTTCCAGGGAGATACTTTCAACAATACATGATCACCAACTTGAAATTCGAGCACTGATCTCCGTTTATCCGCATAGCTTTTCTGTCGGCTCTGAGCCGCTTTCAGTCGTTCACGAAGCTGTTGGACATACTCCGAGGTTGCCAAGTTCCTTCTATCCAACCTCACCCCAACAGATCGGGGTCCTACATTTCCTACCGTACAACATCTCGTACGGTGGCATACCAATACTCGCGTGGTAACTGTTGTTCTATGAAAATTCTGCTAGGGGTAAGTACAAGTCCTAGCTTCCCCCGAAATCTATTACGCACGCTCGTAGCATATCCTCCAACGTCTGGATAGTTCGTTCACTTTGCCCGTCTGTTTGAGGGTGATATGCAGTACTCAAGTTCACCCTTTATCCAAATCCTCATGAAATTTATTCCAAAATCTGGATGTGAATCGTACGTCCCGGTCAGATATAGTGGTCACCGGCACTCCGTGCCTCGAAACTATCTCTTTCACATAAATATCAGCCAGTCTTTCAGCCGAACTTGCCTCTCGGATCGGTATGAAGTGAGCGCTCTTCGTTAACCGATCCACCACTACCCAAATTGCATCGTAGTTCCTTTGTGTTTTCGGTAGTTTCGTTATCAGATCCATGGTGATATGTTCCTATTTCCACACTGGTATCTCCAGCGGTTGCAATTTACCATGCGGTCGTTGATGCTCCGCTTTCACTCGTAGGCATGTAAGGCACTTCTCAACATATTTGGCCACATCTCGTTTCATTCCTGGCCACCAATAGTCCACTTTCAAGTCCCTGTACATTTTTGTGGCTCCCTGATGTATAAAATTTTTTGACTTGTGCACTTTATCAAGAATGAGATTCCGGACCTCAGTGATCTTGGGTACCCAAATTCGCCCGTATCGGGTCCACAACCCGCGGCTATCCTTAACCATCAATACCATTTGGCCCTTTACCCTCTCAGTTTTCTGATTCTCTTCTTTGACCGTTTAACTTTGGGCAGCTGAAATCGACTCAAACAGCGAAGTCGTAACCGTCATCCTTAAACATTTCACGTTCAACTGTGCATGGTTTGCCTTACGGCTTAGTGTGTCTGCTACAACGTTAGCCTTTCCCGGGTGATACAAGATTTCACAATCGTAGTCCTTGACCAGGTCTAGCCATCTCCACTGGCGCATGTTCAAGTTCCTTTGATCCACGAAATACTTTAAGCTTTTGTGATCCGTATAAATGGTACACTTAACTCCGTACAAATAATGTCTCCATAAGTTGAGCGCGAATACCACAGCAGCCAACTCTAAGTCATGAGTCGGGTAGTTGCACTCGTGCGGTTTCAATTGTCGTGAGGCGTAGGCAGTCACCTTCCCACGTTGCATCAGCACACAGCCAAGTCCCACATGGGACGCATCGCAATAGACTACCAAATCCTCCATCCCCTCTGGTAAGGCTAATATCGGGGCTTCACACAACTTGCCTCGCAGAGTTTCAAATGCTTCCTGCTGTTTCTCTCCCCAATTGAAACGAACACTTTTCTTTGTCAGCTTGGTCAACGGTACTACTATCTTTGAGAAATTCTTAATAAACCTCCTGTAGTAGCCGGCCAACCCTAGAAAACTTCGAATCTCCGTAGGACTCTTCGGCGTTTCCCACCTCATTACAGCCTCGATCTTGGCGGGGTCGACTTTGATTCCCTCTCGGTTAACCAGGTGCCCGAGAAACTGAACTTCTTGTAACCAGAACTCGCACTTAGAAAACTTTGCGTAAAGCTTCTCTTTCTTCAAGGTCTCAAGTACCTCCCGTAGATGTAGCTCGTGCTCGGCCTCCGTCTTTGAGTAAACCAAGATGTCATCGATGAATACAATCACGGACTTATCAAGCATTGGTCAAATCCATGAAAGCTACCGGCGCGTTTGTAAGGCCAAAAGGCATGACAACAAACTCAAAGTGCCCATAGCGCGTCCGAAAAGCTGTTTTGGCTATGTCCTCCTCCCGGACCTTGAGTTGATGGTATCCCGATCGCAAGTCTATCTTGGAAAAACAAGCCGCTCCTTGCAGTTGGTTGAACAAGTCGTCGATCCTTGGCAGCGAATAACGATTCTTAACTGTCACCTTGTTGAGTTTGCGGTAATCTATACACATCCTGAAGGTTCCATCCTTCTTTTTCATGTAAAGAATCGGTGCTCCCCACGGTGAGCTACTTGGGCGTATGAAGCCCTTATCAAGCAGTTCTTGCAGTTGTGACATCAGTTCTTGCATTTCTGGCGGTGCTAGGCGGTACGGCGCCTTTGCGATGGGTGCCACTCCCGGCACTAAGTCTATATGGAACTCCACTTGTCTGTCCGGCGGGATCCCCGGCAGTTCCTCCGGAAATACATCCGGGTAGTCGCACACCACTGGCACCTCTGAAATAGTCAGCTTCTTCTTTTCCATTCTCGAGTCGACCATGTGAGCTATGAAGGCCGTGCAGCCCTTGCGTAGATACTTTACCGTTTTAGCCACGGTGCAGCACGCTGTTAATCCGTTCTGTCGTTTGCCGTAGATGAAGATTTCTCCCCCACTTGGACTCTGGATCCGTATGATCCCCTGTTTACACAAGATGTTGGCCTGGTGACGCCCCAGCCAATCCATTCCTATTATTACTTGGAACTCTCTCATCGGAGTCGGTAGCAGATCTATAGTAAACTGTACATCATCTATCATTATTACATTACCCCTATAGATCGTGGTAACACACAAAGCCTTATCATCGGCTATCTCTACTTCTAACGGTGTTTCTAACTTCACCGGAGCTATTACAAACTCATTACAAAAAGTAGTAGATACAAAGGACTTACTCGCCCCGGAATCAAATAGCACAAGTGCAGGTAGGGAGTTAACAATAAATGTACCTGCAATAACGTCGGGCTCCTTCTTTGCCTCCTCCACGGTCATTTGGAAAGCACGCCCCCGAGGCTTCGGAACCTCGGGTTTCTTCCCTTTATCTCCTTCGGTGATTCGGAGCGGTGGTTGCCAAGCGGGTCTCCCGCTTCCTCCAGTAGCCTCAGGGCATTCCGCCATGCGGTGCCCCGGTTTGTTGCACCTGAAACACACGTTCAGGTGAGCCTTGCAATCCTTCCAGTAATGCCCACTATTCCCACACAGAAAGCAGTTCACGGTTCCCAATCGGCACTCCCCAACATGCCCCTTACCACATTTACCACATCTTGCCCCCGGATTCTTATTGGCAGGCTTGAAGTTCCCAGCATTCACCTTCTTAAACGATTGTTTTCCAGCAGGGATACCTAAGGCCGCTCGTTCAGCTGACCTTTTCTTGTTCCTCTCCAACAAATACAGCTCTCTTTTCCTGGCTCCCTCGACCAGCTGATCAAGGGTAGCATACTGACCATTTGAGACAAACTCCTGGATGTCCTCCTTAGCATCTGCGTATACCTGTGTATCTGCAGTCGTTCATCGTTGGCGTAAGCCGGGCAGTATAGTAGTTTGCTTGAGTTTCATGAACTCATCCATCACTCACTCCACCTCAACCTTCGGAGCATACTCCTCAAAGAACAGCGTTGTAAATTCTTCCCACTTCAACCCGGCGATAGCTTCGCCCTTCATTTTCCTCAGTAAGTTCCACCAGTCTTTTGCTGCTCCCCTCAAGAAGTTAGAAGCAAACCACACCTTCGAGTCTTCAGCACATCGGCTGGTAAAGAAGGCTCCCTCTATTGCAGAGACCCATCTGGTGCTCCGCACCGGGTCTGGCACTCCATCGAAAACAGGCAGCTGACACGCCGAAAAGTCCCTGAAAGTCCCTCCAGGGATTACTTGGTTTGCAACTTGTTCTACCGGTTGGGCGACCACAACGGCCGCGGTAGCCTCCTTCGCAGCCCATAGGGCTCCCAGTTTTTGATCAATCATTGTGCCCATATCTTGCTTTAGATCCTCCATAATTTTGGGCAGCAGCTCCTTCAGCGTGTTGCTAACCACAGTAGTCACCAACTCATTCATTGCCTCATTCTCATATTCTTCATCATTCATCACATTTTCCGGTTCAGCATTTCCCGGATTAGCATTCTCAGTTTGATTTAGGATTGGTTGTGCACGGGGGTCACTCTCTCCCGTCACACTTGCATTCTTACCATCAGGTGGCTTTTCAAAACCCGTCGGTATCACAGATCGATTTCTTGTAGTCACCATACTGGATGTATAGACAATGCACTTAATTAACAGGCGGCATTGCCACATAGTCCTCATCACTATATCAGTTCATGTTTCACGTATTTCATGTCACAAGTACAGCTATCATGCAACCCTAGTCATTCTAAGGCACCCTAGCTACATGCATCTTACCTCTACAAGTACCCCTCACCGGATTCACAAGATTCCCCGGATTTTGACAAGTTACAACAAGTGTCGTGTGCAAATAATAATATGGGCCCTATTATTACAAACACGCTACACGTATTGGATCTGGTCATTACCACTAGGAATCCCGATTCTTTGGCTTGGGCCATGTATCAATCATCTCATCAAGCATATAATCAGTCATCATGTAAGCACTTAACATGTCATTCTATTCTGATTCTACTAAGGCAATTACATTGCTAAGTCTTAGTCATCATAGTCAGTATAACATAATTTCAACATATCAGTTAATCATGATCATCGTTTCATAAACTCATACCTTGTACTCGCGTGTGACCACTCGGACTAGCTCCAGCTGATAGCTCATCATAACATTTATCACTTGAAAAAGTTTCAAAACTTTCTTTAAAATCTTTCACGAACCAAGGTTTAAGTTCAAGCACGCGGGATTGTATTCGAATCTCTTAAACCAAGGCTCTGATACCAAGTTGTAACGTCCCAAATTTTTTTTTCAATTAATCAAAAGGGTACTTGTTAATAATTCACCGAAATCAAGCATCGTATATTAATTACAACCCGGGTGATAACCCGTAGAATTCAAATGTAATTGTTTAAATACATCATGGAACACAAAATAGTTTGATAATTGCGGAAGCTTGTGGAGTATGAGCTATCAACCGCGTGCTGGAGCCCCGCCGTGGCCATCACCTGAAAAGAAGGTTAAACAACAACCGTAAGCACAAAGCTTAGCGAGTACGCTTACTTACAATCAACCATAAGGCATTACTCCTGTGTTTCACATTCGTATTACATCTTCCATTCCCGCTACCATAGTAGACGGTCCCAACATTCCCGTCACCGTAGTGAACGGTCTCATCATTCCCGCCACCGGAGTGAACGGTCTAATCATTCCCGTCACTGAAGTGAATGGTCTCATCATTCCCGTCACCGAAGTAAACGGTCTAATCATTCCCGTCACCGAAGTAAACGGTCTAATCATTCCCGTCACCGAAGTGAACGGTCTAATTATTTCCCGTCACCGAAGTGAACGGTCTCATCATTCCCGTCACCGAAGTGAAAGGTCTAATCAATATCATAGCATAACACTTTATCAGTTCATCAATTCACCAGTCATTATTCCACCATTTTATCATTTCATCAATTCATCAATTATATAACATGTATCACATTAAACACATACACCATGGGGTTTAGATGGTAAGTAAGAATACTCACCTATCTGCAGTTCAATCTCATAGTCTTATCTTACTAGTACACTTGTGGTTACTTGCCAGTCAACCGTCACCTACAATAAGTCCAATAAATCAATACCGTGCACAAATCCCTTGTTCGTTTATTCACATAATTCATTCGGGTCTCACGCTGGACCCTGTTAATAAGTTTCATGCGTTGGACCATGCATAAGGTTAGATGGGAATTTGAAAGGCGCATGGCCATCCTGGGCCATGTGAAAGTCGCATGACTCATCAGTAAGTCGCATGGGAGTTCACAAAAGTCGCATGGTACATCACCAAGAGTCGCATGAAGCTATGCATTTGCTAACAGTCGCATGAACTATATATATATATACATACATATAGGCTAACATGAAAGTCGCATGAAGTGTTACTACGTAGGTGACAGTCGCATGAAGCCTATGTGTAAGTCGCATGGAAGTAACTTGGTGTCTAAAAGTCGCATGAACCATTTACATAAAAGGGAGTTTGATGAAAACACTAGGGCCAATTGAACATCCTATGCGACAGTCGCATGGAGTCCCCATGCGAAAGTCGCATGGCCCATGTGAAAGTCGCACGAGCATTCTCCTCTTAATTCTGAAAGTCGCATGAGGCACTACAAGGTCGCATGAAGTGCCATACACATACATATACATAAAGTCGCATGGAATAGCTGGGAGTCTAGATGGAAGTTGCATGGACTCCTCAAAAGTCGCATGGAGCCATGCGAAAGTCGCATGGAACTCCATCTTCCCTGTCAGTTCGTTTTCTCAAAAACCCAGCTACCATAACCAAAAATCAAACTCTTTCAAAACTTAACCAAAACACTTTATCTTTGTTTCAAAACATTTCTCCATTCATTTAAGCACTTATTTCAAGATTTAAACACATTTTTATCAAGTATTGAAGCTTATATCTTAAATTTCTTTCTCTTGTTCTTCATAAACCCATAACTCAAAAACCCACATGCTAAATCAGGCTATCATCAACCAAACAAGATGAAATTGATACCTACAGTATCCCAATGAGGTAAGAAACATTACCTGATGAATCTTTCTACAATTCTTTGAGTTTCCAGTTGATTCTTGGCTCTCTTTCTCCTTGTTCTCATGGGTTTAAACACACACACTAAAACTCTTTCTCTCTCTCTCTCTTCAATGTAACAGTAGCAATTCTTCGAAATGGTGTTGGGGGCTATGCCCTAATCCTCTATATATACATACATCTTTTAAAAAGGCTTAGCCCAACAACCAATTGAAGAGCGCAATATTAAATCCCATAATATATATTCAAGCCCAACATGGACATACATATATAACCCAATAAGACTTAACTAGTCCATTAATAATTTCACAACAACAGCACAATATTATTTCTCAAAGAAATATTCTTTTATTTATTTTTGGAAATTCGGGTATTATAGAAACAAAAGAAGGAGAAGAAGATACATACCATCTCGCTGCTTGAGCTATCCATCGAGCTAGGAAGATCTTCGAGAACCCGAATCCGACCTCCTCTATTGGTAGTCCACACCAAGTGAGCGATATTCCGTCTTGCTAACGACCCGAGACACGAGCCACACGTTGTCCTCGTGAATCTGGAACAGCCACAACACTAGGAGAACTTGCCTTGTTCTTGTTACACTCACTCAACTCACAATAAGAGTTCAAGTACCATATTATGTATGTGTATGTTCAAAATGGCAAGAGGGACAAAGAGAGAGTTCTATGAGTCTTTTATAAAGGCTGTAGGAAGCCCCAAAGTCACCAGAGTCGGCCACCTAGCCACTCTCTCATTGGACCAACACAAAGGTCCAATAATAAATAAGTGATACTTTGACTTCTGCCTTCACGGGCTCTCACCAGAGTCGGCCACCTAGCCACTCTCACGGACTCCCACTTGCACATGATACAGCGTTACCAACAACACAGACAAGCAGCGGCTCTAGCAAAGCATACTTGCCCTCAAGTCGGTACCAGTGACGTCATCCTTGACAAATCCTCGTAGCCTAGAAAGGCTAAAAGGTCCTATATAAGTGATCATAAACATCCCTTTGTTCGCGATATTCATGTGACCACGAGGCATGGAAAAATTTCAATCTCCTGATTGTTCACGATTCTGTTTCTCGATTCTAGATTGGTGGTGACCAAAATAACAAGTTTGCAACTGATCTAAAGTCATTGTAACTTGAGCATAGCCATGCATTTTTGGTGTCAGCGCCCAATCATCGAGGGTCCTAGGGATATCTTTCTAACCAGAGGAACAAATCCTTTTGACTACATTGCCCCGCCACATGCTTCATACTTTATTTGATAACTCCCTTTATAGCGGCCAGTTACGAACCACGTTTGAAAGCAATCAAAATAAAGCAGACTCATGCTTTGGATACACATGTATCTCTGGTCTAAGGATGAAATGATATTATCATCCGAGTCACTTGTGACCATAATCCATGAAGTGAACTCAGGTGTGGGTCTTCCAATCACTTGAAACTCATTTGAAGCACAGGTTAGTTTTGTGTCACTTGCATTCAATACTTGATTAATGCATGACCAAATCCTAACCTCAGTCTTAGCTCAAACTTTCTTCACATGAAGAATGACTGACTGTGGAAATCTAGAATGCATAAGCACTTAGGGAAGTGGTTAAACATGCTAAGATGGAACAGAGTAAAGACTAATGAATGTAACCGCATCTTGCGTATATATAGTCCCCACTATATATCGAAAGCAATCAAAAGTAAGGATACTGCTTGTAGTTCCCAAAGCTAACATAAAACAATATTTCAAGCCAAATCATATGCGTAAGAAATGCTACATGGCCTAGTATGTCAAACATCACTAGTCATTATGACAACGGCTTATTCAATGGATTTGCCATGCAACATGCATTTGTATTCTTGTTATCTCACAATTATCTTTTGACCAAACTACTATTCAAAGTATCCGTCAAAGAGATCATATAATGAAGTACTAAAGTACTCATATCCTCATTGTTACGAAAGTTCATAATAGGATCTGTGATACTTAAGAACTTTTTTAGTCAATAATCAACACCACAAAGTAGGATTATAGAGTTCGATCAAGATTGACAGTTATCCTTTTAGAAATTAGTATTAGAGTATAAACCTACTCCAAGGCTTATTTCTTTTCCTCAAACATCAAGAACATATACAAGTATTTCTTGAACTTTCAAAATCTCAATTTTTTGTATCTTTAAGTATTATCATGAAGCAATAATTCCACATTTTAGGTTCATAGAACGCTTAACAATGGGACCTTATCTTCAATCGAAACATACTTCTATGTATACAACAAAAGCTCCCACTAGACTTGACATATGTAAAAGTCTTATCTATGCTTCTAGAAGACTCATAACTTTGATCTTCTCATGAAAGCAAAGATTTTACTTTTATGATGTTAGCATAAGTCAAAAGGACTTATCCATACTTGTAGACTTAATTTGGATGCTACGGATATCTAAGACCCTCGGAGAGTGTGCTAAGATAATCCCGCAATTCATAATGTGGTCATAGATATAGATTTAAGGTATCTTAGCATCTCAACTAGATCTAAGCATCCTATATATATGTCCCAATTGATTCTTTAATTACTTTCTCTTTGTTATGTGCTTGTACGGATTATCCACCAAAGGTGATCAATATCTTACAAGCTAACATCCCTCTCACATATACCGTGAAGGGTTTCATAATCATCTTACCCTAATAGATAAGATTAGCATCAAATGTTTTACCCGAGGTTAAACCATTCCAAGATCCAAACCACATGGATCTAGGAGATACTTGTCTTATTTATATGGCTATGTAGATTATGACATAGAGACAATTAATCCAAACTACTTTGGACTTTGAATCAATTATTCATGATTTTCATTACTTGTAACATGTATGTCGCGACATGGACAATTTTGATTTTTATCAATCAACAAATATTTTTAAAAAACAAGATTCGAATTTCAAGTATGAATTCATCGTCATCAAATGTAGAATGATGCGCCTTGAAGGCCAAAATGGAATATAAGCTATGAGATGAATAAACTTCAAAATCGAATAAGTAATGAAGAAAAATCTTTTACAACCCAAAATTCAAAGTCTCATCCATCGTCTTCATGAACATACAGCAAAAACTTAACTTGCCTTGCAGGGCATCAAAATAAAGTAATAATTAAACCGGTAAGAATAGGTGAGATCAAAACTCCCAAATCTCTTTTAGAGGTCAATATTTCAAGTTTCCTCTTTTAGAGATCCAGTTCTTCATGCTCTTCTTTCTTCTTTTAACTAGTACATACACTTTGTAACAAAATAAATTTGTGACAAACGTGAGTTAATTAGCTCGGGTAAACAGCCCAGCGAAACAGAAGAATTTGCAATGAATCATGAATGTACCTTAAGAGGGGAAATTAACTCTCTATTTCCTTAGAAGTTTAATATCCTCTCAGCACGATGGGCATTCGTGACGGCCCCAATCTCCAAATCTTCTGCAGAAGTAGCAAACCACTTTTTCTTGAATCTTCTCTTGAGCCACACAATCATTGTCCTTAGATTCAATGTAAGGAATAGGCTTGGACACTCCAACCTTTTCCCTTCGTGTCGGTTTCTTCTTCTTTTTCTTTTGTTCCCTAGAACTCGTGGTAGGAATGGAAGAGGTGGATTCATGTTTGGCCATGCCAGACTCCGCAGTTTTCAACATTCCATGCAATTCACCTAAGGTTTTCTCCATGTCATGCATGTGATAGTTCATGACAAATTGATCATATGATGCGGGCAGGGACTGGAGTATTATATCCACAGCAAGCTCCCTCCCCATGGGAAATCCTAGTATCTCCATTTGGTCCACGTACGCCTTCATCTTAAGGACGTGGGCACTTACACTCCTACCTTCCTGCATTCTACAACCGAATTGTAGAGCAATTCAATGAATACACAAGTGATTCAAGTAGAGAGAAAAGTATGGAAACACCTTAATGTGTGCGTTTTCTATTCAATATATTATTCAAGGAAGATAGACAACACTACTATATATACTAAGTACAAAGTAAAACAGAAAAACATTAAATTGAGACTAGACTTAAACACAAATTTAACTCTAACACTTATAGTGTTCCTCCCTAACTTGTTGTTGGAACATGTCCTTCAACTTGTTCATCATATCGTGCACACTCATGTGCTCAAAGTGCTTTTGCAACTCCGAGCTTATAGTTGACAACATGAGGCAGGCAACATCGCGTGTGTCCTTAACTCGCTTCTCATGCACGTATCGGACGGACCAAGTCGCGTCGGTAGCAGGTGGTTCTGGAAGGGGCTCCTCAAGGATGTGCAACTTTGACTCATAGCGAAGGACAATTCTCAATTTCCTAAGCCAGTCAACGAAGTTCACTCCCGTGAGTTTCTCCCTATGTAGGAACATACGAAGCGAATTCTTTGACGTGGTGTTATAATCGTTTGACATCTATAAATAACAAGAATACTCGTTTTAGTTTGATATAATCCTCGTTAAAATAATTACCCATAAAGTTTTAGAAAAACAATTTATCTTAACAAGGGTTAAGAACCATATTTTACTCCATTACATGATAGGTTTACCACGGATCACTTCATGAAGCTATTTAGGCCGGTAACCATTTTACCGATTGCAATCTCCATTGCAACTCTTAGACACTTGCGGGATCCAACGACGTAAAACGGTCGGTTGGCATGTTTGATCCCTACTTACACCAATCCCAAATTAAAATTCTTGGTTGACTCGTGCTTAGCTCAACAATCCCACAAGGATTTTAGTTTGCAATTGTAAATCATCCAACAAGATACATGGTAGCAAACTCGACAATCATTGGCTCGTGCTAAGCTCGACAACAAACAACCCCAATTCACCACACTCACCTTCCACACAGATCTGCATGGAATAACTCATGCTATGCTCGACAATTATCCTATGCTTCACTAGAATCGGGTGTGTCATCTTATGGATGGTGCGTGATTTACGTTTTTAGGAAACGGGCTTTTGTTTCTTGATTAAAACCAAGTTTTAATATTTGATTAACAGAGTAAGTGACAAAACCAATTTTCACTTTCAATATAAATTTTAAGTTTATATTGTCTTGTTAATCGTTTACGCGCGAGAGTTTGTTAACCAATTTAAAAACTCTTGTGATTTTATTAACTTAGAAAAGGTATCAAGCATGCGAAGAAACATAAACAACCATGCAAGAAATATAAATCACATCACACGCATACAAAGGGGTTGGTAACCATGCCAAAAACCTATACGTCCTACCCGCAAGCCAAGCTGGGAGGACTAGGTCTACTAAGGACACAAACCTAGACCATGGAGTGCTCCCACTGAATCCGCTGCCTCCATCGGGACTAACCGGATCCAAGGTCTTCAAGATGTCTCCTTTTGACTCTTGATTGTGGTCTTCAAAACACAAGTACAAAAGAAAGGAAATGGCATGCAAGCCACGCGAATCCTATCAATCTAGTACAAGTACATATGGATAAATGAAACGGCATGCAACCGCGATAATTAATTACAAGCCAAACGAATAAATAATTAATTACAACACATGTGACACTAAGGACACCAAATAAAACCAAACAACCAAACAAACCACAAGGCACAACCACAAGGTCTAGGGCGATGGTTACCAACTAAAAGCAACAAACAATAACGACAAAACACGGTGTGCCAAAACCGTGACCAAAGGAATATTTGGTGAGAATTTCCAACACAAACACTCAAGGCACAACAAGGAAATGCTTGTACATATGCATTAGGGCACAAAACCAACTTTTGTACCCATATTCATATATACACAACATATGTGTATGCATGTATGCATCTCATGCCAAGACCATACCTTACATACCCATATTTGTACCAAAATATTATGAGGGGTAAACCAAACGGAATCTGCCAGAAAACCAGAAACTCCTCCACGACCCGAAAAACCATAAAATTTTCTTTTAAGGACAAAAACTTCCCAGGAGCACCTTCACGGCCCCACACGGCTCGTGAAGCCCAAGGTCTTCACGACCGTTCACGGGACAAAAAGGGCTCGTGAGCCTAAAAACCAAGTTTCACGGCTATACTGTTCACGAGAGTCTTCACGACCCTTCACGGCTCGTGAACCCCAAGAGTTTCACGACCGGTCACGGCCATAAGGACTCGTGAAGCATGAAAACACTTCCCACGACCAGACCCCTCACGAACAGTGGTCGTGTGGCCTTCATGACTTGTGAAGAACACTTCAGGGCCCGTGAAGGCCTACTGGACAGAAAACGAATCTTCCAAAAACGGTTTTTCAAGCCATTTTCGTGCTATATCTTTGTAGCCTAGGCTCTGATACCACTGTAGGAAATCCATGCACGCCAACACCCGTACGTAGCGGAAGCAACGACATCAAAACCCGGGGTTTTCGGGTATCAAAACCGACATGCATGTATTCCCCAAGTGGGGATCGTGACTACAAACGAATATAGCAACGGAAACAAAAGAAGGAGAAGAAGATATATACCATCTCGCGGCTGGAGCTATACATCGAGCTAGGAAGATCTTCGAGAACCCGAATCCGAGCTCCTCTATTGGTAGTACACACCAAGTGAGCTAGATGTCGTCTTGCTAATGATCCGAGACACGAGCCACACGTTGTCCTCGTGAATCTGGAACAAGCACAACACTAAGAGAACTTGCCTAGCTCTTGTTACACTCACTCAACTCACAATAAGAGTTCAAGTACCATATTATGTATCTGTATGTTCAAAATGGCAAGAGAGACAAAGAGAGAGTTCAATGAGTCTTTTATAAAGGCTGGAGGAAGCCCCAAAGTCACCAGATCGGCCACCTAGCCACTCTCTCATTAGACCAACACAAAGGTCCAATAATAAATAAGTGACACTTTGACTTCTGCCTTTACGGGCTCTCACGGGCCGTGAAGCCCTCGTGAAGCCCTTATAGGCCGGGTTCCACTACACACTTTCATTGGGCCAACAAGTGGTCCAATAAAAGCATGGCGCCTGCCTTCACGGGCTCTCACGGGCCGTGAAGCACTCGTGAAGGCACTACTCCCACGACTACTTGTCTGGGTGGTGAAGGCTCATGGAGGGTTTCTCTTCATGACCTCTTCACGGCCCGTGAAGGTCGCTAGAAACCCTAATTTCATATTCTCTCATGTTTGGGTTGTGCTGCCAGAATCTACCCTTGGCGTGTGACCTAATAGGCTCGTACCTCATCAGCAGTGATGCTAGTACACGTGTATCAGTGGGCATATTCCAACAAGTTTGCACAGTGAAAATTCCCCTCTGATGCAACGTATGCACCAGTAAGACTATCACTAAACAACCAACCAGTAAACGAGCCCAGCCCAATTCTACGTGTAGCTGACTTCTCAAACGAAACTCAATATCATCCAAAGAGCGCGTATCGGCCAAATAGTCATGCAACAGATATAACAATCAACAATCACTATCAACAGTCAACACTCAGACTCAACAGTCTATCAATCACATACGCATGCATCACATCAATAACATTAACCATAATCTTTACCATCCGTGGTTAACGTCTACTCACCTCAAAATCAACGCGAACTCAGATACCTAATATCACTGAGTCTTTGGATTGCCTAAAAACACAGTAACAACCAAATCAGTCTCGAATATATAAATATATTTGTCCACATATATTTATATCTTAATTTCATGTAAACAACTTAATATAACTATATAAGTAATAATCCAACATTTTCCAAACAAACACAAATAAAAACAAAGAATCTTCCTAAAATAGCCGGTCACGCCACGACCTACATATGCGTCGCACCGAAATCAGATACCTAATATCACTGAGTCTTTGGATTGCCTAAAAACACAGTAACAACCAAATCAGTCTCGAATATATAAATATATCTGTCCACATATATTTATATCTTAATTTCATGTAAACAACTTAATATAACTATATAAGTAATAATCCAACATTTTCCAAACAAACACAAATAAAAACAAAGAATCTTCCTAAAATAGCCGGTCGCGCCACGACCTACATATGCCTCGCACCACGACGCTAGTGGATTTCGAATCCCGGATTTCAATTGTCGGATTTGGGTGTCGGTTTTCCAAGAATCGGATTCTCAGGGTCGGATTTGAAATTCTCGGATTTCATAAGGTAAGTTTTGCAAATACCAGATTTCTTGTGACCGGATTTCGAATTGTCGGATTCCGACGAGGTCGTGCCACGACCTTTCAAAATTCGCGCCGCAAAATTCGCGATCTTTGGTCCGTAGTTCATCTTCTTCCTTAGAACTCGTTTCCAGCCAACAAAAACCCATACAACCATAACTAGAATCTGTTTTCTCGAAATAAAACACTTCTAATACTCATATAACCTCATATAGCATGTCATAAGTTATCATAGAAGACTTTTAAATAATCAAAAACAACAAATCAACAAAACCCAATTATCAGCTTTCAGCTTCAAGCTCTATTAATGGTGATTTAACATATAACCACGAATTTCAATAGAAAAACACTTCAAGATGAACAATAGCATACTATAAACACTTACTAACCTTCCTTTTTGAATTATCAAACAACAACTTCTTCAATCAAATCTCCAAATTTACCAAGCTTTGAAAGTTTCCAAGAAGGTTTCTTCAACAAAGGTTTTTCTCTCACAAACACACATTAACACTTTTCTTTCTTAAAACAAAAATGAGCAAATGATTCTATGCCACTACGTACACATACATTTTATGAAATCAAAGCAGAAGGTGGCTCTTAAAATGTGATCCATAATAACATGCATACATGCATATTTAACATACAACATACCATACATACATACTACATAATTCTTTACTTTCACTTTCCAATAATTTTATATATAATAACACATATATTTTCTAAATTAGTTAATTAATTAACCAATTAATTTAAACTAACATATAAATAATTAAAACACAATTAATCATGTACTGCCAACCCGCTAATCGAGTAGCTTAGGTTTGCGGGTGTTACAAATCACCCCTCCTTAAGAGGGTACCTGTCCCTCATATCCGCCTTAGTCTCCCATGTCAAATCAGAACCTAAATGGTGCTTCTACTTAACCAACACCATTGGAATCTGCTTCTTGCGGAGCTTGGTTATGATCTAACAATTCAACAGGTTCCTCTATTAATCTTTTTTTCGAATCAACTTTTAACTCATGAACCGGGAGTATCTGACTCTCATCTTCAACTTTGCGTTTCCTCAGATAACAAACACTAAACGTATCATGAATTCCACCAAGCTCTGCTAGAAGATCCAGTGTAACTGTCTGATCATTCACTATGTGACGAATGCAGAAAGGACCAATAAAATGGGGAGCCAACTTCCCACGTTTACCAAAGCGAATCACGCCTTTTCACGGAGAGACTTTCAAGTAAACTAACTCACCCACAACAAAAGATATTAGGCGATGTCGCGGATCTTTATACATTTTCCGTCTATCCCTGGCAGCTTTCAACTTCTCTCTAGCAATAGCAACTTTATCCGCTGTCAATTGAACAATCTTAGGCCCTGCAATCTGTCTCTCACTATCCTCTAACCAACAAATCTGAGTACGGAAACGACGACCGTACAACATTTCATACAGAGGCATTCTAATACTTGAGTGGTAAGAATTGTTATACGCAAACTCTATCAATGGCAGGTACGAATCCAAAGATCCACCATACTCAATTACACAAGCACGTAACATATCTTCTAGTGTCTTTATGGTTCGTTCGGTCCGACCATCAGTCTGGGGATGTTAAGCAGTACTCAAGTTAATTCTCGTCCCCAACGGTCTATAAAAACTCCTTCAGAACTTAGAAACAAACCTGGATTCTCTGTCAGATACTATGGACAATGGTATACCATGCCTCGCAACAATCTCGTCAATATACAGTTGAGCCAACTTACTCAAAGAAGCCGTCTCACAAGTAGCCCGAAAGTGAGCACTTTTCGTCTGTCGATCCACAATCACCCATATCATATCATGATTCTTCTGAGTACGCAGAAGTTTCGTTACAAAATCCATCGTTATGTGTTCCCACTTCCACTCAGGAATCTCCAACTTTTTCAAAGACCTGTAAGGCTTCTGATGTTCTTCCTTCACTTGCGCACATATATGACATGATTCCACAAAGTGTGCCACATCTGCTTTCATCGTAGGACACCAGTAAAGCACTCTCAGGTCGTTATACATTTTAGTGCTTCCAGGGTGTACTGACAGTCTCGACTTGTGTGCTTCTGTTAAAATCAACTTTCTCAACTCTCCAAGCATAGGCACCCACACACGAGTCTTATATATTTTCAATCCACAAGAATCACCAGTTAGTTCATCTTTTCATTTCCTCATTAGTTCGGTCTTCATATTCTCTTCCTTTAGAGCTTCCAACTGTGTAGACTTCAGTCTATCCCCTAAGTCTGATATTATCTCCATACGCATAAATAGTATAGGACTTCCAGCTCCTTTACGACTCATGGCTTTTGCCACTACATTCGCTTTCCCAGGGTGATACCTCGCAATAATAATCTTTTATTAGTTCCACCCATCGCCTCTGTCTCATATTTAATTGTTTCTGAGTAAATACATACTGTAGGCACTTATGATCGGTACAAATTACGCATTTGGTGCCATACAAGTAGTGCCTCCACAGTTTGAGCGCAAACACAACAGCTGCCAGCTCCAAATCGTGAGTTAGGTAATTCTTTTCATGAGGTTTCAACTGTCTTGAAGCATAAGCGATCACCTGAAGCCTCTGCATTAGCACACATCCCAATCCAGCAAACGATGCATCGCAATATATGATAAAATCATTTGATCCACTTGGCAAAGCAAGGATAGGAGCCTGACATAACAACTGCTTTAAAGTCTAGAAAGCTTTATCCTGCTCATCATTCCATAGAAACTTTACATCTTTCCAAGTCAACTTAGTCAACGGACCCGCAATCTTGGAGAAATCCTTGATAAATCTGCGGTAGTATCCTGCCAATCTAAGAAAACTCTTTATTTCTGACGGTGTCTTTGGAGCATTCCAGTTCATCACAGCTTCCACTTTCGAAGGATCCACTTTTACTCCATCGTTACAGATAACATTCCCTAAGAACTGAACCACTCTCAACCAGAATTCTCATTTTGAGAACTTTGCATAAAAACATTCTTTCATCAGAGTTTACAAAACCTGTCTCAAATGCTGTTCATGTTCCAAATCTGTCTTTGAATAAATTAAGACATCATCGATAAAGACAATCACAAAATCATCCAAAATTGGACGACAAACTCTGCTCATAAGATCCATGAATATCGCAGGTGCATTGGTTAAGTCAGACGGCATAACCAAGAACTCGTAGTGCCCATAACGCGTACGAAAGGCTGTCTTTTACACATCCTGTTCAGATATACGTAGCTGATGATAACCTCATCTCAAATCAATCTTCGAGAAGAATGAAGCTCCCTATAGCTAATCGAATAAGTCATAAATCCTAGGCAACGGATACTTATTCTTTATCATCTTCTTGTTCAATTCACAGTAGTCGATACACATACACAACGTACCATCTTTCTTCTTCACAAATAATACCGGCATACCCCATGGAGACGAGCTTGGTCGAATGAAGCCTTTATCCAATAGATCCTGAATCTATGTCATCATCTCTCGAATCTCTGAAGGTGCCAATCTGTATGGGGACTTTGCCACTGGTCGAGACCCAGGGATCAAGTCAATCTTGAACATTACCTCATGAACCGGAGGCAAACCTGGCAATTCCTCTGGAAACACGTTAGGGTATTCCATTACCACAGGAATATCCGTCATAGCTTGCTTTTCTTTCTTCCCATCAATAACATACGCCATCAACGATTCACATCCTCTATCCAACGCCTTCTTAGCTTTCAAATAAGAAATAATTGGGATCACAGATCCAGCCTTTTCACCCCTTGCTACCACTCGCGTACCATCCGCCAATGGGAATGAAATCAACTTCTTGTGACACTTAATACTGGCTTGATTCAAACTCAGCCAGTCCATCCCGAGCACAACATCAAAACCAGATAATGGCATAATAAGAAAGTAAACAGCATAACACACACCATCAATATCAATCTTAGCTCCAGCCACAACAGTCGTGACCGGAACCATCAAACCATCACTTACTTCTATGTCTAAGGAAATAACAGGTTCAGTAACAGGCATGTTTAACTTATCACAGAATTCCACAGAAACGTATGAGCGATTAGCTCTAGAATCAAATAATACTCTAGCAGGAATAGAGTTTATTAGAAACATACCCGTTATGACATCATCAATGTGTTGGGTTTTGGTGGCATCTAGAAAAACGCAACGGAAAGAAACGAGTATAAAACAATTTAGATTTTATACCACCAATCACACCACCCAATGGACCATACTCTAAAACAATAGCAATGCAACTCAAAAAGAAACAAGAGGGAGAAAGTATACCATACATGTAGCTTCTCCTTGTAGCCTTTGAAAGACGCGTACACAAAATAGTGCACCTCTATCGGTATCCACACCAAGTGTATTAGATTCCTACGTGCTAGCTTTGTTTGGACGCCGCCAAAAGCACCACCGACTTGAGCCTAACACCACTAGAAGATTGATGTGTCAATCTATCTTCCAAATGTGTGTATTGAGAGAGAATATGAACTAACTTAAAGTTACAAGTTCATGTATATATTTTTCTTTCATAGTTTTCCAAAAACTAATTCATCAAAGAAAAAAAACAACCTTTTAAAGGCTCTCATAAAACCAAAAATGTTTCACGAGTTACTAGTGTAAATAGCCATAAAGTCACATTCAATCTAGACTTAAAAGCCCAATTGAATGGGTTGTTACAACTTGAGGCACGGTCGTGCCTCACAAGGAGCCGTACCTCCACGAGGCACGCCCGTGCTGGCCCCAATGGGTACGCCCTAGCCACGCCGGCCTTGGGCCGTACCTGGCATAGGGCACGCCCGTACCTTCACAAGGCACGGCCGTGCCCGGCCCAACCAAAACCCATTTTGGCATTTTTCTCTCTCTTGTTCATAGGTGTTGCCGGAACCAATACTTGGCGTGTGACCCAATAGGCATATGCCTCATCGGCAGTGATACCAACTCGTGTGTGTTAGTGGGCATATTCCAACACAATGGTGGTGGCATCATCCACCGTTATCCTAAATGCCTGACCCTCAGCAGTGGGTAGGTTCTTTCTTTTTTGACCGGATGCTGAAGATGACCCCCCTGCCGCTTCCACTCATGACCCAGATTCTGATTTCTTACTCAATGGACACTCACCAACTTTTTGCCCCTCCTTCTAACAATTCCAGCAAACGCTCCTCGGGAATGTGTAATTTTTAAAATCATGGCCAAACTCCACATTTCACACATCTCAGTGTTTGTGGCGTACACTAACCATTGTGAAAAGATTTGCACCTGCCACAGCAAGGTGCCCGTTGATTAGACCCACCCGAAGTAGGCCTCCTACTCTTTTCTCCTTGTTTATTACCACCGCTCTTCCCTCTCTGTCTCTGTTAGGTATTGTAATGTTCAATATTTGACTTTTATTGAGAAATCTTCTCTCTGTTCAACCTATCTCTCGCAAGAATATCCCCTTCGGCCGATTTGGCCATAGTGAAAGCCTGGGATAGTGTGCCAGCCCATCTGGTAGCACCGCGATAGTAGGGATGTAACGCTCCCATAAAATGAGCAATCTGGGATGCCTCATGTGGAACCCATTGTTTCACGAATCTCAACCTTTCATTGAATTGTTTGATCAGATCGTCCACTGAAATGTTTCCTGTCATCCTTAAATCTATAAATTCTTTCTTGATCTTGGCAATCTCAAAGGAGCTGCAATATTGTTCACATAACTTTTCCTGGAGTTGACTCCAAGTGACACTTTCCTGCTGTTGTTCGGTAAAATGGCCAGTAGTTGAATCCCACCAAACCATTGCATCCCCCTTCAACATCCTTGTAGCATATTTCACCTTCAGTTCATTCTCGCAATTACAAGCATCTAATGTCATAACCATTTCTCTCAACCAATTAAGCGTAACATTAGGATCAGTACTCCCTCGATATTCAAAAGGCTTGCAATCTAGGAATTGCTTGTATGTGTAGAGTTGCTTGTATCCGGGAAACGCAAAAGGGTAAGCTCCCGGTTATGCATACGGATAGTAAAATGGTGGTTGCATCATCGGGTTACCAGTGGTAATGGTGTTGTTACTGTTGCTAGGGTTGCTGGAGTAGTAATCGCAATTGGAAATGGGGTTGGTTCAGGTGGTGTCTGTCTCTGCTGTTCTAGACTATGAATTTTATTTCTAAGTTCCAGTAATTCATTTTCCAATTGGTAAACATACTCACTTTGGTCTTCTCGGTGAGCTTGACCTGATGTTCCGACAATCTCTATATTATCTAAGTTTTCAATTACCGGTGCCTCTGATGTAACTTGGGTCACAGGAGGAAGGACGGGGGTTTCTCTATTAGCCATATCTGTTACAATCACATCATCTCACAGCTCATTAGCATAAACTGTTAGTACACAAAATACTAACTACAACAAACCTCTCTAACTCACCCTAATTCCCTCGAAGGAAAGTTTGACCCATTACGAGCCAAGATTTGGGAATGCAACACCCTAGTCATGCAACAGATATAACAATCAACAATCACTATCAACAGTCAACACTCAGACTCAACAGTGTATCAATCACATGCCCATGCATCACATTAATAACATTAAGCATAATCTTTACCATCTGCGGTTAACGTCCACTCAGCTCAAAATCAACGTGAACTCAGATATCTAATATCATTGAGTCTTTGGATTGCCTGAAAACACAGCAACAACCAAATCAGTCTCGAATATATAAATATAACTGTCCACATATATTTATATCTTAATTTCATGTAAACAACTTAATATAACCATATAAGTAATAATCCAACATATTCCAAACAAACACAAATAAAACAAAGAATCTTCCTGAAATAGCCCGGTCGCGCCACGACCAACATATGCGTCGCGCCGCGACGCTAGTGGATTTCGAATCCCGGATTTCAATTGTCGGATTTGGGTGTCAGTTTTCCAAGAATCGGTTTCTCAGGGTCGGATTTGAAATTCCCGGATTTCACAAGGTATGTTTTGCAAATACCGGATTTCTTGTGACCGGATTTAGAATTGTCAGATTCCGACGAGGTCGTGCCGCGACCTTTCAAAATTCACGCCGTGATCTTTGGTTTGTAGTTCATCTTCTTCCTTACAACTTGTTTCAAGCCAACAAAAATCCATAAAACCATAACTAGAATATGTTTTCTCGAAATAAAACACTGCTAATATTCATATAACCTCATATAGCATGTCATAAGTTATCATAGAACACTTTTAAACAATCAAAAACAACAAATCAAAAAAATCCACTTGTCAGCTTTGAGCTTCAAGCTCCATTAATGGTGGTTTAACATATAACCACGAATTTCAATAGAAAAGCATTTCAAGATGAACAATAGCATGCTATAAACACTTACTAACCTTCCTTTTTGAATTATCAAACAATAATTTCGACGTTCTTCGTTGGAACGAGATTAAGGATTCTTGTTGCCGTTTCAAGAGCATAACCCCAAAGGCTTATAGGCACTTGGGTGTGACTCATCATAGACCGAACCATATCTAACAATGTTCGGTTCTTCCTCTCGGCGACACCATTTAATTGCGGCGTCCTAGGAGGTGTAAGTTGTGAGATAATTCCACAACCCTTAAGATGATCACAAAAATCTTGACTAAGATACTCACCACCCCTATCGGATCTAAGTATCTTAATCTTTTTGCTCAATTGATTCTCTACTTCGTTTTGGAAAGTCTTAAAGACCTCAAAGGTCTCGGACTTTTGTCTTACCAAGTAGACATACCCATACCTACTATAATCATCTATAAAGGTAACAAAGTATATAGAATTGTCTCTTGTGATGTGCTTAAATGGACCACACACATCGGAATGTATAATGTCCAATAAGTCTTTACCCCTCTCATTCACGCCGGAAAAGGGTGCTTTAGTCATCTTGCCTAATAAACAAGATTCGCATACTTCATTTGACTCGTGGTCAAATGATTCCAAGATCCCATCCGCTTGGAGCTTGACGATTCGAGTCTTGTTTATATGGCCAAGTCGACCATGCCACAAAGACAATTTGTCTAAACCATTTTTAGACGTTGAATCAATATTCGTTATTGAACGATTATCACTAACGTACGCATCTACTTCATAAATACCACGACAAGGATAAGCTTTAAAATAACAAATACCACTTTTAAAACAAAAAATAACCCCATTGTCAAAAGAAAAACCAAAACCATTGTCGTGTAATGCATGAAAAGAGATAATGTTTCGTGCCACAAGCGGCGAATAGCATACGTTCAATAATAATATGGAAAAACCGGAATTAAAAGATAATTCAACTTCTCCTCGAGCCTTGACCGGGACAATCTCCTTGTTTCCCATTATCAAGTCAAGCTTGCCACTCTCCATCCTTCTACTTGTCCTTAGCACCTGCACAATATTACAAACGTGAGTGCCACAGCCGGTGTCTAATACCCAACTACCAGATGTAGAAGTATGATGGAGTTCAATCATGTACGTACTTGAGTCGGAAGTTCCTGCGATGCTCAACCCCTTGAGCTTCTTAAGACCTTCTAGGTACCCCGAGCAGTTACGGCGCCAATGGACCTTCTTCCCGCAGAAGAAGCATTCCACTTCATTTGGAGTTTTAGCTTGGGGAACCATCTTCCCTTTGCCTTTACTCTCCGAAGCCGGGCTAGACTTGGCAGCACCAATCTTCCCCTTCCCCTTGCCCTTAGGGGTATAAGCGGATCTCTTCTTCTTCTGGATTCGCCCCTCCCTTATAGCAAGAACGGGATTTGGAACGGCGGGCTTATTTTTGGTCATGCTAGACTCGGTTGTCTTAAGCATACCGTGAAGCTCCATAATGGACTTATCCATACTATGCATATGATAACTCATAACGAATTGATCATACGCGGTGGGCAGGGACCATAGGATCAAATCCACGACTAGCTCCCTCCCTATGGTAAATCTGAGCCGTTCCATGCGCTCCACGTTTGCTTTCATGCGCAACACGTGAGCACTCACATTCCCGCCATCGGCCATCTTACTACCAAGTACCGTCTTAAGACACTCAAACCTCTCTTGTCTCGCTTGCTGCTAGAACATTTCCTTAAGCTGAGCGATCAAGTCAAAAGCACTCAAATGATCCATTTGCTTTTGGAGCTCGGGGATCATAGTACTTAGGATGAGGCAAGTAATGTCCTCGGTATCCTTGACACGCTTCTCATAAGCGTCTCGGATAGCCCGAGTGGCATTGGTAGTAAGAGCCTCGGGGTAGGGCCTCCTCTATGGTAACCATCTTCCCTTGGCGTAGGAAAAGCTTAAGTTTCCTAAACTAATCCAAGAAGTTGTTACCATTGAGTTTCTCCTTCTCAAGGAAAACTCTAAGCGAAAAATGGTTGGTGGTGTTGGTGTTGCTTGAAGACGCCATCTAAAATAGCGAAGTAGTTTTAGTTAGTTTGGAAATCCTTGTTAAAATAAGTACCCATAGTTTTAAACAAAACATATTATTTATAACAAGGGCTAAGAACCTTATTACACCTCGCACCGTGACGGGTTTACCGCGGATCACGTGGCGAAGCTATTTAGGCCAGCAACCATTTTACCAATTGTAATCTCTGTTACAACTCTTAGGCGCTTGCGGGATCCGTTGACATCCATTATGTTGGTTGGCATGTTTAATCCCTATCTTATACCAATCTTAATATATAATTTTTGTTTAGCTCGTGCTTAGCTCGACAACTAACCAAGAATTATATACTAAAATTGTAAATTGTCTGACAAGACACACGGGTGGCACTCTCGACCATTAATTGGCTCGTGCTTAGCTCGAAAACCAAGCATGCGAGTTACCCCGCTCACCTTCCACACAACTACACAAGGAATGACTCGTGCTTAGCTCGACAATCATCCTTGCTTCGTTAGATTCGGGTGGTGTCCTCTTATGGATGTTGCGTGATTTACATTTTGAAAAACGGGATTTTGTTTCCGGTTTATAAAACCCTTTTGTGAATTAACTAAGTAAGTGTCCAAACGATTTTAAGCACTTTTAATATAATACCATTTTTATATTTTCTTTGTCAATTCTATTCGTGCGCAATTGTTAACCATTTTAACAAACATTGTATTTTATTTAATTTTATAGAAAAATTGTCTAGCATGCGAATCCTAATCCATGCATAGAATAATAAAATACAACCACGCAAATATATATGCATATGATTCGGTAACATGCCCAAAATTCCTATGCGTTTTCCCCGTGAGCCACAACGGGGAAAACAAGTCCAAAAATCTAAGGACAAGAAATGGTCTCGTTGGGTGAGCTCCCACCGAATCCAACACCTCCAATAGCATGTTGATTCCTTCTCGCCAAGACGTCATCACCATGACTCCCGTTGACTATTTTGGTTTTAATTCTATACTATATACAAATACATAGAATATATATAAACGACACGTAGGTCGCAATCCTATGCTATCTGCACAAATACATAGAAGAAAAGAAACGGCGTGCAAGCCGCACCAATAATTAAATAGACAAATATTGTTACAACAATACAGCACGCAGGCCGCCAAAACCCAAAAATAATCAATCACCACAACACACAGGTCTAGGGGCATATCTCGTTACAGAATCAAATCAAACAAATCAAATAGAAACATGGTGTGCCACACATAACCATGATATAAATATATATCTATATTTTAGTTAAGATTCTCAAAACATCAAAGGCACCAAAAAAACAATCCTTGTACATATGAATTAGTGTACCAAACCATTTTGAGACACATATTCATATATACATTTATAAGTATATATTTGTGTACACTTCATGCAAAGTTACAATAAATATATAAATACAAAAACTAAAATATATTAACACGTCTACGAATAATCTATTCTAGCACAACAAGAGTCTCAATAGAAAAACCAATTTTAAGAAAACACTTTTCTTATCCAAAAACACTTTTATGGTTTTTCTAGACTCAATAGTGCAAAGCCATGTTAGATATGGCTCTGATACCACTGAAGGTAGTCGTTTGGCAAAAACAAGTAGCAACGGAAGCAATATGTATAACAAAAACGATGCCAAACTAATGAATACACTCCCATGGACCAATATCTAACAATGTAATTGCAACTAATATGAACAAGATAAGAAGAAAGGTTTATACCTCAATGCAAGTCTCAAAGAAAACCTTTCTTGCCAAGTAGATTAGAATCCAATATAGAACTCCTCCAATGAAGTCCACCCCAAGATTGTTTGATTCCCAAGTGCTAGCAAGTTGATGTTAAATCACCCAAACAACAATCAAGTGCAAGAGTTTCTTGCTTCTTGTGCTCAAGAACACCAAGAACAAGATGAACAAGAGAGAGAGTTCTAGTATCAACCAAGAGACAAAGTGTTAGCCAAAAGCCTCTACTAGAGCAGATAACTCGTGGTCTCTTTGTCTACCACAATTATGAGAAGTTAACCCCATTAAACCAAGTGTTTAAGGCTGTTAATTCTGCTATTACAGCGAACGTACATGTCACGTGTTGATCAACACGGCCTTGTCGGCCCAAAGTCCATGGTCCTAATTGGGCTAAGACGGCCCATGTCTAACAGGCACTACACGGCCCGTGTTCATCTACACGGCCCGTGTAGGCCCAAACTACACGACCTTGAACTGGGCTAATACGCCTCGTGTATGTTGGACTGGACACGGCTCGTGTTCAGGAACACGGTCCGTGTACCATCCTGCCAAAACCCATTTTGGCCTTTTCCTCTCTTTTGCTTGATCGTGTTGTCGGAATCAATACTTGGCGTGTGACCCAATAGGCCTATATCTCATCGGTAGTGCCATTAACTCGTTCGTATCAGCGGGCATATTCCAACACTAACTTTCTAATAATTAAAAAATAGACCCTAGACCTTTTATCTATTAAAAATGACAACTTTAGCCCCTCTAGTTATATTACACAATAATAAAGAAGCATTTTATCATCATTCTAATACTAAACCGTTAATAATTAAATAATTAACTAAATAAATAAATAAAATAGGAACTTCCGAACCTTGGGACGTTACATTACAATAAGAAATACATTATTGCTTTAATCGTTCTAATGCCACGACATGGATAAGCCTTAAAATAATGAACACCATCTCTTAAACAAGAAATAATATCAAAGGTGAAATAAAAACCATCGTCTATAGTGCATGAAACGAAATAATGTTTCGTCCCACGGAGGGCGAAAAACAAACATTTAATAAGGTAATAGCAAGGCCTAAAGGAAAGGCGAGATTAGCATTCCCAATCCGCTCCACAGGGACCACCTCTTTGTTCCCCATGATCAGGTCTAGCTCTCCAGCACATAGAACCCTACTTCTTTTTAGCACCTGCATAGTATTACAAATGTGAGTGCTACAACCGGTATCTAAAACCCAGCCATTGGAAGTAGCGGTGTTGTGGAGTTCAATCATAAACGTACCTGAGTGTCCAGCTCCTTTCAATTTTATTCCCTTCAGTTCCTCAAGGTACTTTGGGCAAGAACGCCACCAGTGCTCCTTTTCCTTGTAGTGGAAGCACTCTGCTTCCGCAAGATCCTTGATCAGTGGAACCACGACTTTCCCCTTACCCTTTGGGGCCGGAATTGGGTTAGGTATTGCAACCTTTATGTAACACCGGTAAACCAAAGCCATTTTTTAAACTACGTTGCGGAAGCTTAATTAAACAAACTTATTGTACATACAATACAAACATTTACATCCAACAAACATTTGTTCAAGACAACAAAACATCAACTTGGTGTTACAAAAATACATTGGCTTGTTTCCATTTTCAAAATACATATCAGAGCGGGGTCGAGCTTTCCTTCTACTAACACCAACACTCACAAACCTGCAAAAGCGACAACTGAAGGGAATTAGCACAAAGCAAAGTGAGTAGACGCTAAGCACAAACGCAAACAACAAGTCAACATCAAAGCATGTAACCATATCCGCCTCAGTCTCACATGTCAAATCAGAACCTGAACGGTGCTTCCACTTGACCAAACCATTAGAATCTACGTCTTGTGGAGCTTGTTCACTTTACGATCTAACAGTTCAACACGTTCATCTATTAATCTTTTCTTCGAATCCACTTTTAACTCATGCACCGGGAGTATCTGACTCTCATCTTCAACTTTGAATTTCCTCAGATAACAAACATTAAACGTATCATGAATTCCTGCAAGCTCATCCGGAAGATCAAGTGTAACTGTCTGATCATTCACTATGTGACGAATACATAAAGGACCAATAAAACGGGGAGCCAACTTCTCACATTTACCGAAGCGAATCACGCATTTCCACGGAGAGACTTTCAAGTAAACTAACTCACCTACAACAAAAGATACTGGGCGACGTCGCGGATCAGCAAACATTTTTTGTCTGTCCCTGGCAGCTTTCAACTTCTCTCTAGCAATAGCAACTTTATCCGCTGTCAATTGAACAATCTCAGGCCCTGCAAACTGTCTCCCACCAGCCTCTAACCTACAAATTCGAGTACGGAAACGACGACTGTACAACATTTCATACGGAGGCATTCCAATACTTGAGTGGTAAGAATTGTTATACGCAAACTCTATCAACGGAAGGTGCGAATCCCAAGATCCACTATACTCAATTACACAGGCACGTAACATATCTTCGAGTGTCTTTATGGTTCGTTCGGTCTGACCATCAGTCTGGTGATGATAAGCAGTACTCAAATTAATTTTCGTCCCCAACTCTCTTTGTAAACTCCTCCAGAAGTTAGAAACAAACCTGAAGTCTCTGTCAGATACAATGGACAACGGTATACCATGCATTGCAACAATCTCGTCAATATACAAATGAGCTAACTTACTCAAAGAAGCTGTCTCACAAGTAGTCAGAAAGTGGGCACTTTTTTCCAGTCGATCCACAATCACCCATATCATATCATGATTCTTTTGAGTACGCAGAAGTTCCGTTACAAAATCCATTGTTATGTGTTCCCACTTACACTTAGAAATCTCCAACTGTTTCAAAGACCAGTAAGGCTTCTGATGTTCTGTCTTCACTTGCACACATATATGACATGATTCCAGAAAGTGTGCCACATCTTCTTTCATCGTAGGACACCAGTAAAGCACTCTCACGTAGTTATACATTTTGTGCTTCCTGGGTGTACTGACAGTCTCGACTTGTGTGCTTTTATTAAAATCAACTTTCTCAACTCTCCAAGCATAGGCACCCACACACGAGTCTTATATATTTTCAATCCAAGAGAATCACTAGTCTGTTCATCTTTTCGTTTCCTCATTAGTTCAGTCTTCATATTCTCTTCCTTTAGAGCTTCCAACTGTGCAGACTTCAGTCTATCCACTAAGTCTAATACTATCTCCATACGCATAAACAGTATAGGACTTCCAGCTCCTTTACCACTCTAGGCATTTGCTGTAACACCGTAAAACTCAAGCCATATTTTTTTAAAACGCTTCGGAAGCAATTCTTTAATTTCATAATAATATAAACATCCACAAGTACCAAGTACTTTTACAAATCACAATATTCGTTTGTGTTACAAAAGATTATAAAACGTGGCTCGTCTCATCTCAAAACACAATATCAGAGTATTGGTCAAACTCCCCTTTCCACAAACAAGCTAAACAGCTACTCACCTAAACCTTCAAAAAGCAATCAACCGTGGGGGATTAGCACAAAGCTAAGTGAATGGAAGCTACAGATAAGCACAAAACAATCACTATTCCCAACGGAACCTCTGATCATCAATCCTCAAGCAATCCGTCAATTCAACAATCTCTTCCATCCCGAGGACCGGCGGTTCTGCCAAACCTACAACCAAAGCTGGCCAAAGCAAAGGTTTACCGATAGCTCCCTGCCAATTGGCACAGTAAACTCCCCTCTGAGCAACAAATGCAACAGAGGAGCTACTAGTGTTCAACCAACCGCAAGCGAGCCCAGCTCTTGCATCAGCAGCTGACCCCAACCAACTCTTACACAGAAGCTGATCTCTTCTGACCTGTAACATAGAAGTCGGTTTCTCAAGCAATCCAAATACTCTTCCAGCCACAATCACAATCATAGCCCTTTTACATAAAACATATATGAACATACAATTCTCATTTAGCATATAGCAGACTTAACAGTCTATCATGGCATGACAAGCAACCTATCTTCGCATAACAAACTTATTAGTCAAATAACTCATATTTGAATCAACAAACAATCTTTGCAATCAAACAATCCTTCAATCATTCAATTCATAATGTTACCAACGAAACCAACCGTGAGTAAACTTCCACTCACCTCAGTCCTCGAATTGTTGGAACTCGTTATGGGCACAAACGCAACGGAAACACACAAGAAAAGTAGCATGCAAGAGATAAAACGAAAGCACACACAAAACCCACAACTAGTTCCAATGGTGGAATACACTACAAAGTAAATTGAAACTCAAAAGAAGAAGAAGGAATAGAAATTATACCTTCACACATCTGGAAATCGAGCTCCTAAAATGGTTTGGGATGAACACGAAGAAATCAAAGGGCTTTCTTCTCTATTGCAAGTCCACACCAAGTATGCTTGATCCCATTGTACTAGCAATCCCTAGATGAACGTCCACCATGACTCCATCATCTGGAACAGCTCATGTAGATCTCCTCTTGCGCCATGAAAGCCTCACATGAACACTCAAGATCATCTTAGTGTATGTATGTGTTACTATTGCACCAAGATAGAGCTCCAAGTAGAGAGAAAAATGTTGTGTTATTATTCTATGCATCTTCCAGCCTCAAATGACCAGATTAGGAGTCAAAACTCGGCCATCTTGGATGTCATTTGATTGGACCATCAAATGGTCCAATAAAACATAACTGTTACTGCAGCTACCCTCTTCACGACCCCTCACGGGCTCTCACGGGTCGTGAAGACTAAATGCGCCACGAGGGGACTTAGTTCTCCACGAGTCGTGCCGCCCGGTCGAGACTCATAAGGGCATCTCCTTCACGACCCCTCACGACCTCGTCACGGGCCGTGAAGCCCAAAGGCATCACGTCGCGTGGCGGCCGTCGAACAATCGTTAGGGCAGCCTGCTTCACGACCCGTGGAGCATCCTTCACGGTCGTGAAGCCCCAAATCAAAACACTTTTGATTATTTGACATTCTCCTTCCACATAAAGCTGTTGGGATCAATCCTTGGCGTGTGACCCAACAGGCTCGCGCTTCATTAGCAGTGATACTGGCATACGTGTGTCAGTGGGCAGATCTCCAACAAACTCCCACTTTCACATGACACACCGTACCCATATGAATCACAGACAGGGAGCGGCCTCTAGCAAGACATCCCTGCCCCCAAATCAACACGAGGTATGTCATCCCTAACAAGTACCTAATCACAATACAAACGGGTTTGAAAAAGTCCTATAGATAAGTGATCAATCATCTTATTGTTCGCGATATCCGGGTGAACACGAGATATGGTACAAAGTCATTCTCCGATCGTTCACGATTATGTTTCTTGATCAAGATTGGTGGTGACCAAAATTTGCAAGTTGCAACTGATCAACTATCATTGCAAGCATGAGCACGGCCATGTATTTTGGTGTCAGCGCCCAATCATCGAGGGGCCCAAGGATATCTCTCTAAACAGAGGAACAAATTCCTTCGACTACATTGCCCCATTACATTGGCAATACTTTGCCCAAAAGCCTCCTTTATAGCAACAAGTTACGGACTGCGTTTGAAAGCAATCAGAACAAGGCAGACCAATGTCGTGGAAACACATGTATCTCCGGTCAGAGGACAAAAGATATTATCATCCTCAGTTATTCTTGACATGTACCATGAAGTAAACTCAGGTGTTGGTCGTCCAATCACTTGAAACTCTTTTCAATTATAGGTAAAGTATTGCGTCTCTCGTATCCAATCCCCATTGAATACACGACCAACCCTTTCCCTCAGTCTTCGTTCAAACTTCCTTCCGATGAAGAGTGACCGACTGTGGACTTTTAGAATGTAAAACATTCAGGGAAGTGGTAAACATGCTAAGATGGAACACAATAAAGGAAACTGAGAGTACCCGCTACACGCGTATTAACAAATCCCCATTTGATAATCGATACTAGCAGAAGCACAATGTTGCTTAACGTTCCCATAATCAGCATATCAAAATTTCAACTAAAACAAACTCAAGCCAAGTCTTTGCAAGCATTAGTATGTCAATCATCACTATCTTGAAACTACGGCTTTAGCAAAACGGATCCGCCACCATGCTATCCGTGTGTATTCGTAAGATGACCATATCTCTACCTCAACCAGTCACTCAAAAGTGTGCGTTGGTGAGATAACGGTCTTTTGTCAAGCTATCGCACCTTCATTGATTCATCAGAAATCAATAAGATCAAGGATGCTTTAGATAAAGGTTATCTTTCATAAGCCATCGTACTCTCATTGTCTCATAAGATCCCAATAGAGTCAGCGATGCTTTGAGAAGCATACTTATTAACACCATATTTAGTAGGATCACGAACCCCGATAAAGATCGGCAGTTATCCTAAGCAAGCATTTGAATAACAACTTATTCTTTGTTGTTTCTTACTATAGATCAACAAGAACATATTTCAATATTTCCTTAACTCCTTCCATAGGTTTTGTATATCCTATAATCGTTATGGATGCATAATCTTGATTTAAGCTTTTCCAAGCAAGATCAGGACATTATCTCCAATACGTTGTATGTGCTAGACATATTTAGAATAGGATTACAAAATGCTCCCACTAGCTCTGGAATTCTTCCATGTTTCATCATTGCTATTTGAAAACTCAAACAAATTATTTTCATATCAACGCAAAGATTCTAACATTGAGATGGCAACATAAGTCCACAAGTGGACTACTTAGGGTTTGTAGATTTCATTAGGATACTTATTGATAGTGAAAGACCCTCGAAAATGTTGTGAGCATTTCCTCAGAAATTCCTATTAAGGAATGTAGTCTTCACTTCTATCCAATATAGCCTAAAAGGCACTTATAAAATAAGTATCCGTGTGGACTTCAACATAACCACCGGGAGAATGTTTCTAGATGATACCTTCCTCATGGTCAATCATCGTGAAACCATTCTTACCAGTCGGTATTTGAAGTAGTCTACAAACTTATCCATGTTTGGTCTATTTCCTCAAATAACCAATCACACCTCGCGGGTTCACACCCAGGTGTAGGATCAACCAAGTCGAAACCTTGGATATCCGTTATGGATAGCATCTCATCTTTTCATTTCCTCCTTTCTCCTAGCGGACTCCAAGCCCACTACGCTTACCGGTAGTTGACGCATTCATCCTGAATCATCATTAAGTTGTCTTCCTCAGATATAACGAGTTATATCTTTCTGGTCTTATGACAACTTCTACCAAGAGGTAATGATTTTATGCCAGGTTCTCCAGCATTGCCATGCTGAGTTTCAATAATTTCTGATTGGATTCTAGTGTCAACATCAGGTTCTTCCATTCAAGGTATACTTTACTCTCACTGGCATCCATGGATATTAATTTCTTAAGAGACTCTACCTTTGAGCAACTTACAAGTTCTCACAAGGTTTGTCAAGACAAATATCCCATGGTCTTAGTAGAGTACCTAATGGAGTAAATACCTCTAGATCCTGGGTTCCTCCACCTCACGTCTAAACGTAGGCTAAACAATCCAGACTTTGGAATAGACAAACAAGGATTCTCCTTTTCGTCATATCCTCTAAGGCGTTTACTTGACCATCTTTGTTTTTTATAAGATTTAGAACTCATGCCGACCATTTGGAGAATGACCCAAAACAATTTTCGACATAAAAGTGTAACCTATCACTTGTCGGACCATATCAAAATGTCCGGTTCCTCCTTTAGACGACCACATGTAACAATGTGTCTTAAGAGGAATGAATTGTGAGACAATCCCATAATTCTTATGATAGTCACATAATATAAAACTAAGGTACTCAACATCTTAACTAGATTCGAGTATCATAGTTGCATTGCCCTCTCTATCATGTACCTCGTTATGGTGAGTTTTGAACACCTATGAGGTTTCAAAAACTAGTCCATTAAAATAGACATACCATCCCTTCTACCATCACCGGTAAAGGTAACAAGGTATCTAAAGTTACTCCTTAATGTTCGCTTGAACGGTCAACACACTAAAAGTGTGAACGAAATCCAACAAGCTTTCAATCCTCTCACATACTCAAGTGAAGGATGTTTAAGTCATTTAACCTAATAAACAAGATATGCATTCAAAATTTGACCCATGGTCAAAGGGTTCCAAGTTCTTAAACCTCATGGATCTTGGTGAAGCAAGTCTTGTTTATATAGCTAAATCGACTTCTACATAAGGATAACTTATCAGTACATTTATGATCGTTCTAATACTCCTTAAGCAAAAGCTTATTTAAAATGCCACGACATGGATAAACTTTGAAATAAATCACCACTAATTTCAAAAGTCAAAGTAATATCCATCGTCAACAAAGGCATTTAGATATAATATTCCTAGCCATACATGGCATAAACATATATCCAATAAAGTAATAGAATAGCTGGAAGGAAAGGCAAGATACAAACTTCCAATCCTCTCAATAGGGACAACAACTATGTTTCCCACTTTTGAATTCCAGTTCTCCATGCCTCGTCCGCCCACTTTTCTTTTAACACCTTCACTTTGTAACAAACAAATTTGTGACAAACGTGAGCGTTATTGCTAGCGTTTAAAACCTAGCCTTTAGAAGTAGAAGAGCAATGGAGTTTGATCATGAAATGTTCCTGAAGTCTAGGAGCTAATTTCTCTTACTCATAAGTGATTTTAGCTCTTTCAAGCTCATAGGGCAGGCGTGGTGGCACCAATTTTCCAATCTTTCCGTAGAAGTAGCAAATTACCCCTTGTGGAGTCTTATCTTGAGGCGCAATCTCATTGCCCTCTGACTTCACATATATGGTAGGTTTGGTAAAACCAAACTTTCCACTTGATGTCAATTTCTTCTTCTCGGTTTCTTGTTCCTTTATAATGTTAGCGGGAGTCGGTGAGGCGAGCCATAATTTGGCCATGCAAGACTTAGCAGTCCACAACATGCCATAATGCTTTATCAAGGACTTCTCCATATTGTGCATGTGATAGTTCACAATGAACTATTTACATCACGTGGGCAGGGACTTTGGAGAATTTTCATTCACCACAAGCTCCCTCCCTATGGCGAATCCATGCCTCTCCTTTAGGTCCACGTACCTCTCTAACTCAAGGATATGGACACTAATTTTCCCGCATTCATGCATCCTTCAACCGGTCAAGGCCACGATGCACTTTTACATGCATTTAGAGGTCTAGGTCACGTTGGTAGCATTTTGGCTCTAGAAGGGATTTCTCTAAAATGTGCAACTTTGACTCATGGTGGAGGACAATCCTCAACAACCAATCCTAGTCCACGAAGTCCACATTAGTGAGTCTCACCTTCTTTAGGAACGAACGGAGTTTTAAGTTGAAGGGGTGTCGTTAGCGTTTGCCAGTTAAAGATATAAGAATGCACGTTTTAGTTAGTTTTGATACAATCCTCGTTACGATAATTACCCATTTAGTTTTTAAGAAAACCAATTATCTTAACAAGGGCTAAGAACCTTATTTCACTTCACTACATGACGGTTTGCCGCGGATCACTTCATGAAGTTATTTAGGCCGGTAAACGCTTTACCAATTGCAATCCGAGATTACAACTCTTAGACACTTGCGGGATCCATCAACACTCATAGCGTCGGTTTGGCATGTTTGATCCCTTCTCACACCAATTCCTTGTTAAGCCGCTTTGGCAACTCGGTATAGGCACGACAATTACCAAGGCGTATTAAGTTGGAATTGTAAATCGTCCGTCAAGATACACGGTGACAACCTTGACAATCATTGGCTCGTGCTTAGCTCGACAACCAATAATTTCAAGTCGCCACACTCACCTTCCACACAGATCCACATGGAACAACTCGTGCTTAGCTCAACAATCATCCCATGCATCACTAGATTCGGGTGGTGTCATCTTACGGGTGGCGTGTGATTTACATTTGAGAAAAACGGGACTTTTTTCTTTCCGGTTTAAAAAACCTCTTTTCAAGTTGATTAACAAACAAGTGACAAAACGCATTTTTCACTTTAATATAAACCAATTTATATTTATTTGTTAATCGTGAGCGCGCGGGGTTTGTTAAACAATTTAACAACTCTTGTGATTTTATTATTTTGAAAAGGTTTCTAGCATGCGAAGATCCTAACAACCACGCAAGAAATTAACAAAATAAATCACAACCACGCACAAAGCAAATATCCGGTAACACGCCCCTAAACCCTATGCGCCCTCCCCGTGAGCCAAACGGAGAGAGCAAGGCCAAACTAAGGACACAACCAAAAGGCCTCGCCGGATGTGCTCCCACTGAATCCGTCATCTCCAAATGATCCACCGGATCCAATATAGCCGAGACGTCTCCTCCATGACTCTCGATGGTTGTCTTCGGTCTTCTTTTCACAATTACAAACAATTTGAAAAGAAACGGCATGCAATCCGCGATTGCTATTCTAAGCTACTTACAACAAGTACAAAGGAAAGCAATGGCATGCAAGCCATAATAAATTTACAAATTTACAAACCGAATTAAATATTATTACAAACCATTGTGACTAAAAGTCACCAAATGAATGAATACATAAATAAACAACCAAACAACCAACACATAGGTCTAACAGGCAAGGCTTTACCGGACACAACAACAACCACAAACAAAAACATGGTGTGCCACAACAAAACTATGCAAAATGTATCTCAATTAAGATTGTTCAAACAAGCAAAGCACTCAAGGCACAAAAAGAAACAATCCTTGTACATATGCATTAGTATCCCAAACACTTTGAGAACACATATTCATATATACACAATATAAGTATATGCATGTGTGCATTTTATGCCAAAACCACCCAATACATATAAATATATGAATCAAGACACATAAACAGGGCTTTTCAAGTGTCCAAACAAAAGGACAGATTCTGGAAAAACAGAATCGAAAGGTGCTAAAACCAAAAATTTATTTCTTTTATAAACAAGGATAAAAACACTGTTCACGAGACCTTCACGGCCCAGAAGCCTTCACCGGCCTTCACGGCCCGTGAAGCCCATGAGCTCCATGACTCTGACACAGTCAAAACCATTCACGAGCGACACCCCATGAAGCCACTCGTGTAGGCTTCACGACCCGTGAAGCCAAAACCTCCACGGTCCGTGAAGCGCTTCTGGACAGAATGTCCATTTTCGGTTTTCAAGCCATGAAAGTGCAATTTCTTTGTAGAGATGGCTCTGATACCACTGTTGGAACTCGTGGTGGGCACAAACGCAGCGGAAGCACACAAGAAAAGTAGCATGCAAGATATAAAACGAAAGCACACACAAAACCCACAACTAGTTCCAATGGTGGAATACACTACAAAGCAAATTGCAACTTAAAAGAAGAAGAAGGAATAGAAATTATACCTTCACAACATCTGGAAATCGAGCTCCTAAAATGGTTTGGGATGAACACGAAGAAAACAAAGGGCTTTCTTCTCTATTGCAAGTCCACACCAAGTATGCTTGATCCCATTGTACTAGCAATCCATAGATGAACGTCCACCATGACTCCATCATCTGGAATAGCTCTTGTAGATCTCCTCTTGCGCCATGAAAGCCTCACATGAACACTCAAGATCATCTTAGTGTATGTATGTGTTACTATTGCACCAAGAGAGAGCTCAAAGTAGAGAGAAAAATGTTGTGTTATTATTCTATGCATCTTCCAGCTTCAAATGACCAGATTAGGAGTCAAAACTCAGCCATCTTGCATGTCATTTGATTGGACCATCAAATGGTCCAATAAAACACAACTGTTACTGCAGCTACCCTCTTCACGACCCCTCACGGACTCTCATGGGTCGTGAAGACTAAATGCGCCACGAGGGGACCTAGTTCTCCAGGAGTCGTGCCGCCCGGTCGAGACTCGTAAGGGCATCTCCTTCACGACCCCTCACGACCTCGTCACGGGCCGTGAAGCCCAAAGGCATCACGACGCGTGGCGGCCGTCGAACAATCGTTAGGGCAGCCTGCTTCATGACCCGTGGAGCATCCTTCATGGTCGTGAAGCCCCGAATCAAAACACTTTTGATTATTTGACATTCTCCTTCCACATAAAGCTATCGGGATCAATCCTTGACGTGTGACCCAATAGGCCCGCGCTTCATTAGCAGTGATACCGGCATACGTGTGTTAGTGGGCAGATCTCCAACACGAATCACCCGTGCTCAGTTGTCTAATATCACTGAGTCTGTGGTTTGCCTGAAAACACAGCAACAACCGAATCAGTCTCAAATATATAAATATATCTTTCCACATATATTTATATCTTATAATCATGTAAACAACTTGATTTAATCATATAATTAACAATACGACTTTTCCCAAACAAAACACAAACAAAACAATCAACAATTCTGAAATAGGCCTCGTCGCGCCGCGACACAATCGGATTTCGAATCCGGATTTCAGTTCTCGGATTTGAGTTGCGGATTTTGGTTCCCGGTTTGTGGGTGTCGGATTTGGATTCGGATTTTCATGCTTATCGGATTTGAAACACTTGGATTTTGAGTTTTGGATTTTAAACATTCGGATTTCCTCCACAAACCGACTCCATCTTCGGATTTCATCAAGGTCGCGCCGCGACCTTCAATGTAGCGCCGCGACACATGTTCATCAGCATATCAACCTTTATTAAATCCGATTTCCAGCCAACTTAGCTTCTTGTAAACACTTCCAACATAATATTTTCTCAGTCTAAATCTTATATAGCATATATGATGCACATTAAACATCATAAACACCATTTTAATCCATCCAAACAACAAACTTAACAAAACCCATTTCATCTTTATGAACCAACTATGGTGTTCTTCTTTACACACATGAAAACACAATCATAACATATCCAAGTAATCAATAACACATAATGATCATAAACTAACCTCTGTTTTGAATTATAACCCACAGAACTTCAATTCCAAGATTTTAAGTTTCTTTTCTTGTTCTTCTTGTTTTTCTTTATGTCTAGAGAAAGCCACATGCATACACACACACATTCACTTTTCTTTTTCTTTTCTTTCAAGATACACATATATACACACACGTGTACACCTCAACTATTGTGTCATCACCTTACCAACTCATATACACACATACATACATACTAACATACATACATACATACTTACATATTCACTTTTCTAGCATATTTTTTTACATGCCAATTAACGATCAGTTAATTATTCAAGTATCATTATGTCCAAATACTTTAAAACAAATAGTCTTTCTTAGTCAATTATCCTAACATGCATTCGAGGTATTTTCTATAATCCTCGTACCAAACTCGATCTTATTTAATCATAAACACATACGATATCAAATACTCGTTTAATCACATAACAATATTTAAACATGCATAACTAAACACATATCAATTTACCATTAGCCCGCCTATTACTAGGCCGGGTTTTCGGATGTTACAAATCTTCCCTCCTTTAGAGGATTCCGTCCTCGGAATCCTATAGCACATATCAAATGGTTCATCCCTTTCTGGTTGTCAAGTTCTATGTAATACTTATCCATATCTTTCTTCTTACCATTCACTACCATTCACTTCTACTCATCTTTTATCATTTCATAATCATCGGAGTTCAATCATAAAACTCATAAACCTGTCTTTCAATCCTTTTCCTTCACACATATCAAAACGTCTTATGAATACTTGTACATATCAATCTGTTTATCTTAATTAACAAATTCTACATATCTGTCATTCACCGTCTTACAAACATAGGTATCCACGTATCACTTCTCTCTCTTGCTTCCAATTAATATGTCAAACATTACCACTTTATCCACAGATCAACTCACCACTAATATCTTAACCTTTATCAGATAGAAATCACATCATGCTTGTCTACTCAGTATAATTAGGAATTCCACGAATCATCAAAATCCAATGCAAAGTACAAATTCATCCTCATATATATATATATATATATATATATATATATCTGTGCAATTCTTTCTATTCGATTATCTCATAAAATTCAGTTGTACCGCTCATTTCGCACCTCATTTCCTTGTCATAAATTCTTCTAGAAATTTAGTTAATTCCTCCAATTCTCATTAAAATCCCAAGTATAGAAACATTATATCTTTTTTTAAGTCATCGCATCAATATAATTCTTCTCAAAAGGTCACGTTCCACCGGGTAATAATACCAACACCTCTTACTACTTAGTTCATAATCACTAGCGATATATCAAATCCCTTTTCATGCAGTACATCAACTCCATCATAGCTTGTCATTATCATAATCCTGGTATCTCAAATTACCTCAACAGTTTGTAAATCTCTGATACTTTGCTTTAATTCAAACACACTCAATTCATAATTCCACGAAAGTATATATCATATTCACTCTTCTTAATAAATCATCAATCAATTATTTCGTATGGCATTATACTATTTAGCGCTTCAAAATGCATTGGCAATAAGTTCTGAGAGTTCGGTTTCAAATTAAATTTCCAGTTCCAAGCACAGGTACTCCTTAGCAAAGGCAATTCACTCATATGATCTACAAATCTTTGTTCCATAAGCTTAGGTCATTACATTTCTCTTTTGCCATAAATTCGTTTTGTCATTCAATTTACATATATCTTTAGTTCATACGTGTCAATCATCCTCATAACTGGCTCTTTCTCATGTGTATCTTCTTGTAAGTAAGCACCAATAACATCTTTATCCAACAAATCTTGTATATTTCTGACTTGCCCAATCTGTAGTAATCCACTTATTTCTTTTACTTGGTAATCTCAATCATCCATATCATCAATTTCTAATAAGGATAATCTCAATTGCATCCATCAAGTCAATTACACATCGATTCACATAATCTTCAAGGTTACCACTACAAATTCCTTCGCATTCTTACATATCTGACAATAATGATCTTCCCAATGTAATATTAAATTTCTCAATTACAATCTTTGACTCGTTCTAACCATTATTTCTATCACATGTTAATTCAATTCATATTTATGAACATCTGCTGTTCCTTTTGAAGGTATTTGTTTGGCATAATCAAGTAGCAACGGAAGCAAGATACAATACAAAACTATAACTAGCCAAACAAACACACAAGCCATGGACCAATATCTAGACATGGAATTGCAACTAAATAAAAGAACAAGATGGATAGAAATGTACCATTATGCAAGTACCACAACTTAAGCACAATGATCTTCCTCTTGTTAATCTTCAAGAACTCAAGCAAGTCAAGGATTCAAGAATCCAAACAAGGAGTCCTCTAATAAAGTCCACCCCAAGCAATCTTGATTCCCAAATGCTAGTAAGTTGGTGTAGCCACCACAACAACACCCAAGCCTATGTGTTTCTTGCTTCTTGTGTTCAAGAACACCAAGAACAAGATGAACAAGTGAGAGAAAGTTCAAGTGTCAACCAAAAGCTAAGAGCCACCCAAAAAGCCTCATTTAGAGCAGATAACTCGTAGCCTCTTTGTCTACCACCATTATTAGAAGTTAACACCATTAAACTAAGTGTTTAAGCCTGTTAATTCTGCTGTTACAGCGAACGTACACGGCCCGTGTAGGTCTATACGGCCGTGTAGGCCCAAAGTCCACGGCCCCAATTGGGCTAAGACGGCCCGTGTCTATCAAGCACTACACGGCCTGTGTTCATCTACACGGCCCGTGTAGGCCCAAACTACACGACCTTGAACTGGGCTAATACGTCTCGTGTATGTTGGACTGGACACGGCCCGTGTTCAGGAACACGGCCCGTGTACCATCCTGCCAAAACCTATTTTGGCCTTTTCCTCTCTTTTGCTTGATCGTGTTGCCGGAATCAATACTTGGTGTGTGACCCAATAGGCCTATACCTCATCGGTAGTGCCATTAACTCGTTCGTGTCAGCGGGTATATTCCAACAGACTCCCACTTGCACGTGGCACGAGTACGAAAAATAACACAAACATAGAGTGGCCTCTAGCAAGACATCTACGCTCCCAAGTCAGTATAGGGTATGCCACTCTTGACAAGATCCCAATCATGAAATGATTGTCCTAACGACAAATGAACATGTACATCCCTTTGTTCGCGATATCCTATGTGAACACAAGGCATGGAATAAAGTTAACCTTTAGATCGTTCACGATTATGTTTCTTAATTCTAGATTAGTGGTGACCAACAAACCAAGTTAACATTGATCCATCATCAATATAACTTGAGCACGGCCATGCATATGAACGTCAGCACTCAATCATCGAGGGGCCCATGGATATCTTCTCTATACATAGAGGAACAAATTCCTTTCGACTATATAGTCCCGCCACATAGATAATACTCTACCCAATCATCTCCCTTATAACGACCAGTTACGGGCCGCGTTAGAAAACGATCAAAGCAAAGCAGATCTATGCTTTGGAATCACATGCATCTCTAGTTTAAGGATGAAACGTCATCATCATCCCGAGTTTCTTATGACTAGAACCATGAAGCGAACTCGGGTGCGGGTCCTCCAATCACTTGAAACCCCTTTCAAGTATAGGCAAGAATCACGTTTAACAAAACCGATTCTTTACGTCAATCTTAATTTATACTTCCTTCCCATAAAGTATAACCGATTGTGGAGATTTTAGAATGATAAACATTCTCGGAAGCGTTTAAACATGCTAAGATGGAACACAATAAGGATTCATAAAATACCCGCCCTCGGCGTATTATTAAATCTCCATTTAATAATCGATATAGTATGAATTGCAATACTACTTAGCGTCCCCAAAATATAAGTACAAATCAAATATAAACCAAAACATATTCAAGCCAAGTTATATGCTTTAGAAATGCTAATTGACCAAGTATGTGAAACATCACTAGTCTATAACAACGGCTTAACTAATGGATTTGTCCCACAACATTCACAAGTCCTTTTGTTATTCAATTACATCTCTTTTGACAAGACTACTTCAAAAGTGTGCATCAAAGAGATCTTACTTTTCAAAAAGGTTAGAGTAATGACACCCTTATTGTTTCAAAAACCCACAATAGGGTTAGTGATACTTAAGAATCAACAAACAACACCACAAGTTAGGATCATCAACTTTGAACAAAGATCAACCGTTATCCTAGCAGAAACACGCATTAGAGTAACTACTTACTCCAAGCCTATTCAAGTCGCCAAACATCAAGAACATATCTCTACATTTCTTGAGCTAAATACTATCCAATTTTGTATCTCTTAAATGCCCCTATGAAGCAGTAATTCCTGGATTAGGTTTGCAGATAACCTAATATCGGGACATTATCTTCCATAGACATTTAACACTAGGAATACAACAAAGCTCCCACTAGCCCTGACATACATAAAAGGTTTTATCTATGCTTTTAGAAAACTTATCACTATGATCTTCTAATAGTAAGCAAAGATATCTTTCCTTCAAGATGCAAGAATAAGCCCGAAGTGGTCTTATCCACTTTTGTAGACATAATTCGGCTACTACGGACGTATATTAAGACCCTCGGAGAGTGTTATAAGCACTTCCTCATCATATTGTTCCATGACGGAACGCGGTCATTAATATCCACGAGTACCAAACATTCTTCAACATAGCCACTAGGATAAGTTTCTCCATAACCATCATGAAAACTTTACCACTAGTCGGCATTTGAAGTTGTCTACAATTCCATCCATGTGCTTGGACATCTTAAACGGATCGCATCTCTTTATCATTTACTTCTTTTATTTTAATGAACTCTAGATCCACTACGTCTCCCGATAGGTGGTGAACTCAACATGACTCACCATCAAGTCATTGCCACTTAGATATGAGAAACCCGTATCTCTCTGGCTCTACATGACTCTAATCAAAATTAAAAGAAGTAATGACTCCTAGTCAGGCATACCAGCATAACCATGACGATCATCTATCAAAGATATCAGATAATATGCTAGTATCATCATCAAGTCTTTCATTTAAGTTCCACGTTCTCCCACTGGGATGCCTTAATTTTAGTTTCTTTCTTCTTCCCCTTTTAAGCAACAAACATTGTTCTCAAAAGGTTAAACAACTAAAACTTAGAAGAACTCCTCAAACGTATTAGCACTTCTCGATTTCAAGTTTATCCATCTCCCACTGAATGTAGAATGGATAACTTTGAACTATAAGATAGACAAGCAATGAACCTTTCTAGTCATATCTCAATAAATGCTAAATAGACTATCAATTGAATTTGGATTTGAGGACTTAGTCACAATGGCGAATGAATATCTCGACAAACCGGACACACATTCTTGACGCGTCATAAACCGGATCAATAACACCCGGTTCCCTACTCCATGACACCATGTACCAATGTGTCTTAGAAGGATATGAATTGTGAAACAATTCCACAATTCATAATATGGTCATCCAATATATAGATAATAGATACCTTAGCATCTTAACTAGATCTAAGTACCTTGATCTATACGCCCTATTGATTCTTAAATTTGTCTTGGTTAATTCTGAACACCAACAAGGTTTCAGACATATACCCAAACTAATAAACATCTCGCAACTACTACCATCAAGGTGGTGACGAAGAAGTTTTGCTTTCGTTATTCTTTGTGGTGTGCTTGAACGGATTATCCACACAACGTGATCAATATCCAACAAGCTTATAATCCTCTCACAAACGCCGGTGAAGGGTCTCATAATCAACTTAGCCTAATAAACAAGATCAACATCAAAGCGTTTAGCCCGAGACTAAACTATTCCGAGATCCTAACCACATGGATCTAGGCGATATATTTCTTGTCTATGTGGTTAAGTTGATTATCACACAAAGATAACTTATGCAAACTGTTTTGGATTCAGAATCAATTATTCATGAATATTTTATTACTTGTAACAAATCCTTGTGTATGCCATGACATGGGAAATTTTGAACAAAATATCTCACAATAGATTTTCATAATAAATCTCATATTTTAAGAATAAACTCATCGTCACCCCATGTTAAGTTCAAAACAACACACGAACTATGACATAAGAAAAACCATGAATAAACAACGCTTAAAAAGGTTTCACATCAATTCTTATAAAAATTTTATTCACCGTAATTAAAGCGAGCATACAAAGCGATGTTACTTACCACGCAGGGTAATAAAATAAAGTAATAAATAAACCGGCGACACAAGCGAGATCAAGTCTCCTTATCTTCTCTTGGAGGACAATCACCACGGTTTCCTCATTCGAGATCCGGTTCTTCATTATTTTCTTTCAACAAAGGACCTACACTTTGTAACAAACAAATTTGTGACAAACGTGAGTCAATCAGCTCGGGTCAACAACCCAGCTTATAGAAGAATAACAATAAATCATGAACGTACCTGGAGATGGAAAGTAAACTCTCTCTTTCTGAGAAGTTTTATATCCTCTCGGCACGTAGGGTAGGCGTGACGGCCCCAATTTCCAAATCTTCCACAGAAGTAGCAAACCACCTTTTCTTGAGGCACATTCTCTATGTCCTTCGACTCAATATTAAGGATAGGCTTGGAAATTCCAACCTTTCCTTTTAGGGTCGGTTTCTTCTTCCTTTTCTTTTGTTTCTTTAAGCCCAAGACGGAAGTGGTTGAGGTGGAATTATGCTTGGCCATGTCAGACTCCGCAGACTTCAACATGCCATGCAATTCGCTTAAGGACTTCTCCATTCCTTGCATATGATAATTTGTGACAAACTAAACATATGATGCGGGCAGAGACTGGAGTACAATATCTACAGCGAGCTCTCTCCCAATAGGAAATCCTAACCTCTCCATTTGGTCCACGTTTGCCTTCATCTTAAGGACATGAGAACCAACGTTCCCGCATTCCTGCAGCCTACAACCGACTAGGCTTTTAACACACTCATAGTGTTCCTGCCTAACTTGCTGTCGGAACATGTCGTTGAGCTTGTTTAACATATTGTACACACTCATGTGCTCGAGCTGCTTTCGCAAATCCGAACTCATAGTTGACAACATGAGGCAGGCAACATCGTGCGTGTCCTCAACACATTTTTCATACCCGTATCCGACGGCCCAAGTCGCGTTGGTAGCAGGTGGCTCCAGAAGGGGTTCCTCAAGGATGTGCAACTTTGATTCATGGCGTAGGACAATTCTCAATTGCCTAAGCCATGCAATAAAGTTCACCCCCGTGAGTTTCTCCCTTTCTAGGAACACACGAAGTGAGATGTTTGACGTGGTATTGTTATGGTTTGACATCTATAAATAACAATAATACGAGTTTTGGTTAGTTTAGATAAAGCTTGTTAAAATAATTACCCCATAGTTTTACATAAAACAATTATTTATAACAAGGGCTAAGAACCTTATTTCACCTCGCACCGTGACGGGTTTACCGCGGATCACGTGGCGAAGCTATTTAGGCCGGCAACCATTTTACCAATTGTTATCTCTATTACAACTCTTAGACACTTGTGGGATCCGTTGACATCCATTATGTCGGTTGGCATGTTTGATCCCTTTCTTACACCAATCTTAATATATAATTTTTGTTTAGCTCTTGCTTAGCTCGACAACTAATCAAGAATTTTATACTAAAATTGTAAACCATCCGACAAGACACACGGGTGGCACTCCCGACCATCAATTGGCTCGTGCTTAGCTCGACAACCAATCATGCGAGTTACCCCACTCATCTTCAACACAACTACGCAAGGAATGACTTGTGCTTAGCTCGACAATCATCCTTGTTTCGTTAGATTCGGGTGGTGTCATCTTACGGATGGTGCGTGATTTACATTTTTTTTAAAACGGGATTTTGTTTCCGGTTTATAAAAACCTTTCGTGAATTAACAAAGTAAGTGTCAAAACGACTTTAAGCACTACTTAAATATAATACCAAGTTTATATTTTCTTTGTCAATTCTATTCGCGCGAGATTGTTAACCATTTTAACAAACGTTGTATTTTATTTAATTTTATAGAAAAATTGTCTAGCATGCGAATCTTAATCCATGCATAGAAAAATAAAACACAACCACGCAAATATATATATGTATAATTCGGTAACATGCCCAAAAATCCTATGCGTTTTCCCTGTGAGCCACAACGGGGAAAACGAGGCCAAAACCCAAGGACAAGGTAAAGTCTTGTTGGGTGAGCTCCCACCGAATCCAACACCTCCAATAGCGTGTTGATTCTTTCTCGCCAAGACGTCATCACCATGACTCCCGTTGACTTCTCCGGTTCTAGTTCTATACTATTTACAAATACATAGAATATATATATATATATATATAAACGACACGCATGTCGCATTCCTACACTATTTATACAAATACACGGAATAAAATAAACGGCGTGCAAGCCACACCAACAAATATATAAATAAATATTTACATCAATACGGCACGCAGGCCACCAAAAAACCGAATCAATCAACCACCACAACACATACGTCTAAGGGCATATCGTGTTACCGAATTAACCAAACGCAACATATGTGAAATATGGTGTGCCACACAAAACCATGATATAAATATATATCTATATTTTAGTCAAGATTGTCAACAACATCAAAGGCATCAAATTGACAATCCTTGTACATATGCATTAGTGTACCAAACCATTTTTGTGACACATATTCATATATACATTTATAAGTGTACACTTCATGCCAAGTTACAACAAATATATAAATATAAAAACTAAAATATATTAACAATGCTACAATTATAACAATTCTAGCATAACAAGAATACAACAAGAGTCTCAATGAAAAACCAATTTTAAGAAAACAATTTTCTTATATAAATGTATTTATATGGTTTTTGAGACTTGATATAAAAACTAACATATTAAGTAGGCTACAAATATACCAATTTTAGTCTAACAAAGATCTACATGAAAAACCATTTCTAGAAAACAATTTTCTAACATAAAAAATACTTATATGAATATTATGTAGGCTACAAATATATCAATTTTAGCCTAACAAAGATCTACTCGAAAAACTTTCAAGAAAACAATTTTCTTGTATAAAATATTCATATGGTTTTTCTAGACTCGATAGTGCAAAGCCATGTTAGATATGGCTCTAATACCACTGAAGGTATTTGTTTGGCATAATCAAGTAGCAACGGAAGCAAGATACAATACAAAACTATAACTAGCCAAACAAACACACAAGCCATGGACCAATATCTAGACATGGAATTGCAACTAAATAAAAGAACAAGATGGATAGAAATGTACCATTATGCAAGTACCACAACTTAAGCACAATGATCTTCCTCTTGTTAATCTTCAAGAACTTAAGCAAGTCAAGGCTTCAAGAATCCAAACAAGGATTACTCTAATGAAGTCCACCCCAAGCAATCTTGATTCCCAAATGCTAGTAAGTTGGTGTAGCCACCAAAACAACACCCAAGCCTATGTGTTTCTTGCTTCTTGTGTTCAAGAACACCAAGAACAAGATGAACAAGTGAGAGAAAGTTCAAGTGTCAACCAAAAGCCAAGAGCCACCCAAAAAGCCTCACTTAGAGCAGATAACTCGTAGCCTCTTTGTCTTCTACCATTATTAGAAGTTAACACCATTAAACTAAGTGTTTAAGCCTGTTAATTCTGCTGTTACAGCAAACGTACACGGCCCGTGTAGGTCTACACGGCCGTGTAGGCCCAAAGTCCACGGCCCCAATTGGGCTAAGACGGCCCGTGTCTATCAAGCACTACACGGCCCGTGTTCATCTACACGGCCCGTGTAGGCCTAAACTACATGACCTTGAACTAGGCTAATACGTCTCGTGTATGTTGGACTGGACACGGCCCGTGTTCAGGAACACGGCCCGTGTACCATCCTGCCAAAACCCATTTTGTCCTTTTCCTCTCTTTTGCTTGATCGTGTTGCCGGAATCAATACTTGGTGTGTGACCCAATAGGCCTATACCTCATCGGTAGTGCCATTAACTCGTTCGTGTTAGCGGGCATATTCCAACACCTTTTAGTACTCGGATCAATCTCATATATTTCTTTATAATCAATTTTTCATATTATCAACACAACGCATCCGCTTCATCTTCAAAGACATGGATTAAATCATCCCTCTCAAGAATCTTCAATTGTCACAAGACATAGACTATTCCTCCATTTTATAACATAATATCTTTTACATCAATCCGACAATTGCAGTATTTCAACAAATCATCGATCTCCTCAAGTTCATTAATCGATATTACAGATTATCTTCAATCATTAGCTTTACCCATACTCGCAATCTCATTGATATATTTATCAAACTATCTCTTGATCATCACAAAACCTTCTAAACTTCATTAACTTATCCATTTTCCGCCTTTATACGAACACAAGCATATATATATATATATATATATATACATATAAACACATTTAGACACAGAAGGCAAGACAACTCTTGCAACACATAACTCAGCATGCAGTTCTACAAATCTACAAACATCATTCTAGGGTACTTGTGACATTCGGCAACAAATTTCTCAGGTTAGCCATTAGAAATTTGTATTTAAAGCCTAGTATGACTAAAAATAGTATTTATGATTTAAATACATCAATAATAATATTAGATTTCATAGAAATCCCGCCTATAGGGTTAGAACCTTTCGGAGCTCGAAAAATCGAATTATTACGAGTCAAGAATTACAAATCAGGTACAATAATAAAAATAATATCAATAAAAATAATTAAATACATCATAATAAATATAAATAAGTTAAAATATAAAACATATGTATATAAACTCATAAAAGTAATTAAAACTTTGTAATTTAAAGATTTAAACAAAATCACCAATTATACAAAATTTATTTAAAAAAATTACACTTTATTTTTCAAAAAAAAAAGAAAAAAAAAGAAAATCCCCCCATATGGCCGGCCACCCTACCCCCCCCCCCCCCCTCATAATCCTCTTGCCTCCTTCTCTTCCCAAGAATCACCACTTGATCTCCCCCATGCTTTATATAAGCCTCCTACTACTCTTCATCATTTCCTTTACCACTACACTCCATCTCTTCTCTTTTCTCTTTTCTTCTTTTACCAACAAAAATCTCCCAAGAACATCCAAGTCTTGTTCATATTTTGAAGATCAAACACATAATCAAAGAAAAGAGTTGGTAAGATGATCATAACACACTCATCTCTACTCTTCTACATTTCTTCTTTTCTTCTTTCTTCTTTTTTTATTTATTTTCTTTGATGTTCATCTTATTTCTTTTATATATATATCTATAATCATCTAAATATAAACATCCTACCAATGTTGTAAGGAGCACATGAAATGTGCATCATCCTACCATTGTTGTATGGAACTTAATCAACTAAAAATCAAGAAAATAAGACTTTGATCATGCATGTGTTTCATCTTAACAAATGTTGTAAGGAACACATAAAATGTGTATCATCATACCATTGTTGTAAAAACACATGGATTATCAAAGCTTATACTCATACAAGATGATTAATCATGAATATAAACATGTTATATTAAAGTTATGACCCATAAGCAAAAAGAATAATAAATCTGGCAGATTCTGATGCTAGAACTCCCCACTTGTTTTTGTTATATCTGGAGTTCTAGGTATCAAAATCAGTTGATTCTTTTTGTTAATATTAGTTTAAAGTATTACCTTTCATTTAAACCTGGATTCACTAATTTTCATGAACGTTTGATCCTTCAAACATATTTAAAAAGACACATATGTTGAATCTAGAAATCTGACAGATTTAAAAAGGTACACTTTAAACGCGTGTAACTTACTCATTCTTGGGTCAAAATACGTCTAGTTTTTTAAAACGTTTCATCTTTGAGTCATGGTTAATTCCCAGTTTGAATCATGTAAAGAAGAGGTCGTATGAGCCCTAAACAGACGTTTTAGTAACAATATGTCATCCAGACACTGATTAGTGAACATCTTAAAAACTTTTAATTATTAAAAATACTAAACATGGATTATAAATTCCTATATTTTTACTGGACATTCTAGAAACATGTATTAAGATTATATTAAAATATCAAGCCTTAATATGACTCCTAAATTACAGTTTTTAATTTTTAAAGGTCAACTTAAAGAACTGAAAATTTCAGTGAACACTTATGATTTATGGAAAAATAGAGACAACCTTTAACTATTTAATAAATAAGTTAACAACAAATAAATAATACAAAATAATAAATAAAATAAGTCTAATAGAGCTACATACCTCTTATATTAGGAAAGGAGCTTCGGTAGGAACAAGAAATCCTTACGAGTGAACACATTTGCATACCGAGTGAGTATCATAGCCCCTTTTTACCGTATTTCATATTATTTTTGGGGTTAAAGATTGTGTATACGTTTTATGAAAAGTTTATTGCCTATCTTCTTATTTATTTCAAATATTATTTTGAGCACCTATGGTATTATTCTTTGATGTGCTTGGGTGATCGTTGTAAGGCCCTTTCGTTGGACATTATTCCTTAACTCCGCTAGTGAGCCGATGGTATTTGTAAGTAGCGCTATTTGGAGATTCCGACGTCTCCCATTTATGGTTGACGAACTATAGTTGTACTTTACCACTACTAACGTCATTTAATATAGGCGTTAGGTTTATCATGGGCAATTGGTTGTCGGCTAGGTTGGATAATGGCTCAAGCAACAAACCATCATAGTCTATTACTACCATGTGCAACGTATTGGGCAATATAATACATCTTCTATAATTTTTTCATACTTGGATTTTATCCAAAAACTTCCATCAATTATTTAAACTTTTCTCATTTAAAAGATATTTTGTGCATATATTAAAAACCTATGAACTCACCAACTCTAGTAGTTGACCGTTTTCTTTCTTTTACCCGTGCTTTCAGGTGATCGTCGTTAGGTACCTTATGCTTACAAACATGATGTGTGGCATCTTCATCTTCATCGTCACGTTTTATAAAAACAATATCTATTTTATTTTCGCATCGTACAAGACAATGTCATTTAATTTTTATTCGATTATGTAACTTTTATTTATCTTTTACCCGAACTACTTATTTTTGTTAATTCAGTATAATGGTTATTGTCTATTTACCTTGTGCGATGATATCTTGTGCTGTGACACCTCGTGTTTCTGCTTTAGCGGGGTGTGACAGATTTGGTATCAAAGCCTAAGGTTATAGAGAATGTTGTTTTCCTTATGGGGGAAAACAACAACTATGACCAAAGGTTTATAAAAATAATTTTCAAAATAATTTTGTTTAAAATGCATCAAGTGTATTGATAATATAATTAAGCTGAGTACCACATTGTTATACCTCAATTAGACAAAACTTGATCACCTATGTCTAATTTAGCTATGTACGAGATGGCACTTAGGTTAGTTATAATAAAAATATACTTAGAAACAAAATTTTATTTACTTTCTTTCTAGATCATGATCATTGTGTGTGTGCATGAGCATAACATTCATGTATAGACAATTTAAGTTATGAATTTAGTAAATAAGTCTATTCAAACATTGCAGATCATGTCAAGCGAAAGTGAACCTACCGAGAACGGCCAAAGATCTTCCACCGATAGTAACCAATCCCCACCATACCAGCTGCCTGAAGGGTTCTTAGAACCCCTACGTAGACCCGTAAGGATCATTGACATTCCCTCCTCCCAACCAAACCAAAACCCAAACCCCGGAACAACTAGGCCTCGGGTTAGACAAACTGCCCGAAAGAGGGTGGCCATTCTAGTATGAGCAACCGTAGCACCACCCCAGCCTACCGTGGGAGAACCTTCCCGGCAGGTGAACGAGCCGGTAAGAGCCCCCGTCCTCACGGGAATCCCGATGATACCTTCATCCGGGATGACCGACGAGGAAAAGAGGAGATTCCACCACATGTCTCTGGAGCTATATAACATGAGAGGCATGTTAGATTACCAAACCTACAGGGTTAGTTCGTGCTTAGACATGGCGGACCTTAACCACCATCACGCAATGCAAGCCTTAGATGCGGCTCAAGAAGCCCGAACACTAATTAGGCTAGTGCATACATGCCTAGTTTCAGGGGTTGTGTTGATGATGTTAGTGGGGCTAGCTTACATTGGATTTGGGCGCTAGATGGGTTGGAGTGGATCTACTTTGGGTTTTAATGTCTTTTTTTTTTGTTGATTATGAACTAAAATATCCTATGTTGGTTTGAAGGATGTATGATTGTATGGCTGTTATTAACTCTCTATTAATATATATGACATCTTTTAAAGAGCCGATTTTGGTAATTATTTTGTGCCAAATGAATGATTGATTATTTAATTAAATATCATACTATTAGTCATATTTAATGCCATGAATGAATTAAACACGTTACGCGTAGAGTAGTATGATAAAACTGATTAGATTGAGTGACTAATAATCGTCGTGTGATTATACTCTAGAACGATGCCTCCACGAAGGGAAAACCCCGAGTTAGATCAACTTGTCATGGAACAAGTGATTGCAACATTACCCAACATAGTTAGCCAAGTTGCTGCTGGGCTTCAAACAAACCAAGGAGCACCAACCCCAACCCAAGATTGCAACTACAAAACCTTTAGGGCTTGCAACCCTAAGGAATTCTTTGGAACGGAAGGAGGCGTGGGTCTACTAAACTGGATTGAAAGCATGGAATCAGTTCTTAGCATCAGTAAATGTACGGAAGCAAACAAGGTGGAGTTTGCAGCATGTCTTTTGCAAGGGCGAGCCCTATCGTGGTGGGATATCCAAGTGCAAACGCTTGGAAGAAATGCCGCACACCAACTCACCTGGGATGCATTCCTCAGACTATTAAGGGACGAATTTTGCTCGAAGAGTGAAATTCAAAAGCTAGAAGCCGAACTATGGAATCATGAAATGATCAGGGACGACATCAACTCTACACCACCCGATTTCATGATTTGGCCAAGCTGGTGCCGCACTTGGTGACCCTGGAAGAAAACCGTATCGATAGATACATTTGGGGTCTAGCCCCTGAGATCCGGGCAAATGTCACGGCTGCAAACCCCAACACCATCCAAAGTGCGGTAAATCTAGCTACAAGACTTACGCACAATGCCATCCGTTCGGGATCGCTTGGGAGCGACAAGGACAAGGGTAAGAGGAAGCTTGAGGAGGTGCCAAGGAAGCCATCCGGTGGAGAAGCTGCGAGGACTCACAAAAGGGCTAGAAACTTCGGAGCTCAGACGCAAGCAGCCGATAAAGGATGGAGATCCTACCCCAAATGTGACAAGTGCCACAAACACCACGAAGGGAAGTGAATGGTGTGCTTTAGGTGTAAGCGGCTCGGACACCTCAGCAAAACTTGCCGAGTAAAGCCATGCTTTAAGTGTGGAAGTCTGGAGCACCATGGAACCGTCTGCTCGCGGCCAACTCAAGGGTCTAATTATAATCAAGCACGTCCTGCAAGCCAAAGTAACCAAGGAAATCAACCACGAGGCAGGGTGTTTGAGATTGGAGCAAATGAAGCTAGACAAAACCCCGATGTCGTTACAGGTACGTTTCCTCTAAACGGTTATTATGCATTAGTACTATTTGATTCAGGGGCCGATAAAAGCTTCATATCATTAAGATTTAAGTTAAGGCTAAATCTAAAAACCATAGAAATGAAAGAGCCTTACACCATTGAATTTGCTAATGGTCAGAAAACTAGCATTAAGGACATAATCCCTGGTTGTACCTTGGGCTTAGCCGATAAAACATATACCATAGATGTAATCCCACTTGAAATGGGAAGTTTCGACATAGTTGTTGGGATGGATTGGCTTTCTAGCCATCGAGCGGAAATCTGTTGCTTCGAAAAGATCGTCCGAATTCCGACGCCTGATGGTGAGACACTTAATGTGTATGGAGAAAAATCCGGAAGGGATTTCAAGATAATCTCATCCATCAAGATGAGAAAATGCTTAAGGAAAGGAAACGAGGCATTCCAAGCACATATAATCAATAAGAAAACCTGTGAGAAAAACATTCAAGAAATTCCCGTCGTGCGAGACTTTCTTGAAGTATTTCCGGAAGATTTGCCAGGATTACCCCCGAATCGGCAAGTCGAATTCCATATCGATCTAGTCCCTGGAGCGGCTCCCGTGGCGAAAGCACCATATCGACTGGCCCCATTAGAAATGCAAGAGCTGTCGGCACAACTACAAGAACTACTCGACACAGGTTTCATTCAACCAAGTTCATCCCCTTGGGGAGCCCCAGTTCTTTTCATCAAAAAGAAGGACGGGTCGCTACGAATGTGTATCGACTATCGGGAACTCAACAAGTTAACTATCAAGAACCGATACCCTCTCCCTCGAATCGATGATCTGTTCGACCAACTTGAAGGGGCCAAATATTTTTCAAAAATAGATCTTCGCTCCGGATATCACCAATTGAGAGTTCGCGAAGAAGACGTCCCCAAGACCACCTTTAGAACCCGCTATGGACATTATGAGTTCTTAGTTATGCCTTTTGGGTTGACTAACGCTCCAGCAGTATTTATGGACTTAATGAATAGGGTCTGTAGACCATATTTAGATAAGTTTGCTATAGTGTTCATAGACGACATTCTCATCTATTCGCGAAGCAAGGAAGATCATGAGCAGCATTTGAAATTAATCTTAACACTACTCAAGGACCAGAAGTTGTATGCCAAATTCTCCAAGTGTGAATTTTGTATCCGAGAAGTACACTTCCTTGGTCACGTAGTTAATTCAAACGGAATTCACGTCGATCCAGCAAAGATCGAAGCAATCAAAAAGGGGGAAGCACCAAAGACGCCAACTGAGATTCGACAATTTCTTGGTTTGGCAGGATATTATAGGCGATTCATCGAAAACTTTTCACGCGTGGCACAACCACTAACGACTCTAACTCAAAAGGATAAGAAATTCATTTGGGGAAATAAGCAAGAAGAAGCCTTTCAAACCTTAAAGCAGAAGCTATGCAACGCACCTATCTTGTCATTGCCAACTGGAACAGAAAACTTTGTGGTCTATTGCGACCCATCACACCAAGGGTTGGGATGTGTTTTAATGCAAAAAGACAAAGTTATCGCCTACGCTTCGAGACAATTGAAGGTTCATGAGAAAAACTACACTACTCATGATTTGGAGTTAGGAGCGGTAGTGTTTACACTCAAAATATGGAGACACTATTTATATGGCACCAAGTGTACCGTCTACACTGACCTTAAGAGTCTCCAGCATATTTTTGATCAAAAGATGCTCAATATGAGACAAAGGCGATGGGTAGAACTACTCAATGATTATGATTGCGAAATCAAATATCACCCAGGCAAGGCCAATGTGGTTGCCGACGCGTTGAGTAGGAAGGAAAGAGTAAAACCAACGCGAGTACGAGCATTAGGAGCTGTTGTGCAAACCAGTCTGAAAGGAAAGATCCTCGAAGCTCAGGAGCAAGCATTAAAAACAGAAAATCTAAAAGAGGAAAACCTCCGTCATTTGGAACACAGATTCGAAATTGGAACTGATGGAGTACGTTACTTCAAAAAGAAGGTTTGGATACCCAAGGCGAATAACATTCGGTTAACGATATTGGATGAGGCACATAAGTCTAAGTATTCTATTTATCCCGGAGCCGATAAAATGTACAAGGATTTGAAGGAATACTATTGGTGGCCCGGAATGAAGAAGGATGTTGCCCTATACGTGGGGAAATGTTTGACTTGTGCAAGAGTTAAGGCAGAACACCAGAAACCCTCTGGATTACTGCAGCAACCCGAAATCCCGGAATGGAAATGGGAATAGATAACTATGGATTTTGTGACTAAGTTACCCCGATCCACAAAAGTTTATGATTCCATCTGGGTAGTAGTAGACCGGCTTACAAAGTCAGCACATTTCCTACCCATTCGTGAATATTACAAGATAGAAAAGCTGGCACGAATCTACATCAATGAGATCGTCATGCGTCATGGAGTGCCCATCTCTATCATCTCGGATAGGGATAGTCGCTTCACATCCCGATTTTAGCAATCACTTCAAAAAGCATTGGGAACGCGACTCAATTTAAGCACCTCTTACCACCCCCAAACAGACGGACAATCAGAAAGGACTATTTAAACGCTGGAAGATATGTTACGTGCTTTTGTGTTAGATTTTGGTGGGAGCTGGGACTCGCATTTGCCACTGGTTGAATTTTCATACAATAATAGTTATCACACCAGTATCCAGTGCGCACCCTATGAAGCATTGTACGGACGCAAATGTAGATCCCCGCTCAGCTGGTTGGAAATCGGAGACCGACAATTGTCCAGACCCGACGTCGTGCAGGAAACCACTGATAAGATAAAGATTATCAGGGAAAGGCTCAAAACCGCTAGGGACCGACAAAAGAGCTACGCCGACAATCGCAGGAAACCCCTAGAGTTTCAAGTTGGCGATAAAGTTCTACTAAAGATATCACCTTGGAAATGGATAGTGCGTTTTGGTAAAAAGAACAAGTTAAGTCCCAGGTACGTTGGGCCATTCGAGATAATCGAAAGGATTGGACCGGTAGCTTACAAGCTAAAACTGCCACAAGAACTGAGCGCCATCCATGACACGTTCCATGTGTCAAAATTAAAGAAATGCCAAACGGAGGAAACCTTAGTCTTACCCTTAAAAGATGTGCAAGTTGATGACCGGTTGCACTTTGTAGAAGAACCAATCGAAATCCTTAACCGGGAGGTCAAAAGACTAAGGAGAAGCAGGATCCCCATCTTAAAAATTCGTTGGAACTCAAGGCACGGGCCTGAATACACTTGGGAGTGAGAGGATTATATGAAACTCAAATATCCACACCTCTTCGCCAAAAAGCAAGTCCAGGACGTCAACGATTAATTTCGGGACGAAATTCTTTTAATCAGGGGAGACTGTGACATTCGGTAACAAATTTCCCAGGTTAGCCATTAGAAATTTGTATTTTAAGCCTAGTATGACTAAAAAGAGTATTTATGATTTAAATACATCAATAATAATATTAAATTTCATAGAAATCCCGCCTATAAGGTTAGAACCTTCCGGAGCTCGAAAAATCAAATTATTACGAGTCAAGAATTACAAATCAGGTACAATAATAAAAATAATATCAATAAAAATAATTAAATACATCATAATAAATATAAATAAGTTAAAATATAAAACATATGTATATAAACTCATAAAAGTAATTAAAACTTTGTAATTAAAAGATTTAAACAAAATCACCAATTATACAAAATTTATTTAAACAAATTACACTTTATTTTTCAAAAAAAAAAGGAAAATCCCCCCTATGGCCGGCCACCCTACCCCCCCCCCCTCATAATCCTCTTGCCTCCTTCTCTTCCCAAGAATAACCACTTGATCTCCCCCATGGTCTATATAAGCCTCCTACTACTCTTCATCATTTCCTTTACCACTACACTCCATCTCTTCTCTTTTCTCTCTTCTTCTTTCACCAACAAAAATCTCCCAAGAACATCCAAGTCTTGTTCAACTTTTGATGATCAAACACATAATCAAAGAAAAGAGTTGGTAAGATGATCATAACACACTCATCTCTACTCTTCTACATTTCTTCTTTTCTTCTTTCTTCTTTTTTTTATTTATTTTCTTTGATGTTCATCTTATTTCTTTTATATATACATATATATATCTATAATCATCTAAATATAAACATCCTACCAATGTTGTAAGGAGCACATGAAATGTGCATCATCCTACCATTGTTGTATGGAACTTAATCAACTTAAAATCAAGAAAATAAGACTTTGATCATGCATGTGTTTCATCTTAAAAAATGTTGTAAGGAACACATAAAATGTGTATCATCATACCATTGTTGTAAGAACACATGGATTATCAAAGCTTATACTCATACAAGATGATTAATCATGAATATAAACATGTTATATTAAAGTTATGACCCATAAGCAAAAAGAATAATAAATCTGGCAGATTCTCATGCTAGAACTCCCCACTTGTTTTTGTTATATCTGGAGTTCTAGGTATCAAAATCGGTTGATTCTTGTTTATAATCTTAGTTTAAAGTGTTACCTTTCATTTAAACCTGGATTCACTAATTTTCATGAACGTTTGATCCTTCAAACATATTTAAAATGACACATATGTTGAATCTGGAAATCTGACAGATTTAAAAAAGTACACTTTAAACGCGTGTAACTTACTCATTCTTAGGTCAAAATACGTCTAGTTTTTTTAAACGTTTCAGCTTTAAGTCGTGGTTAATTCCCAGTTTGAATCATGTAAAAAAAAGGTCGTATGAGCCCTAAACAGACGTTTTAGTAACAATATGTCATCCAGACACTGATCAGTGGACATCCTAAACACTTTTAATTATTAAAAATACTAAACATGGATTATAAATTCCTATATTTTTACTGGACATTCTAGAAACATGTATTAAGATTATATTAAAATATCAAGCCTTAATATGACTCCTAAATTACAGTTTTTAATTTTTAAAGTTCAACTTAAAGAACTAAAAATTCGAGTGAACACTTATGATTTATGGAAAAATAGAGACAATCTTTAACCATTTAATAAATAAGTTAACAACAAATAAATAATACAAAATAATAAATAAAATAAGTCTAATAGAGCTACATACCTCTTATATTAGGAAAGGAGCTTCGGTAGGAACAAGAAATCCTTACGAGTGAACACATTTGCATACCGAGTGAGTATCATAGCCCCTTTTTACCGTATTTCATATTATTTTTGGGATGAAAGCATGTGTATACGTTTCATGAAAAGTTTATTGCATATCTTCTTATTTATTTCAAATATTATTTTGAGCACTTATGGTATTATTCTTTGATGTGCTTGGGTGATTGTTGTAAGACCCTTTCGTTGGACATTATTCCTTAACTCCGCTAGTGAGCCGATGGTATTTATAAGTAGCGCTATTTGGAGATTCCGACGTCTCCCATTTATGGTTGACGAACTATAGATGTACTTTACCACTACTAACGTCATTTAATATAGGCGTTAGGTTTATCATGGGCAATTGGTTGTCGGCTAGGTTGGATAATGGCTCAAGCAACAAACCATCATAGTCTATTACTACCATGTGCAACGTATTGGGCAATATAATACATCTTCTATAATTTTTTCATACTTGGATTTTATCCAAAAACTTCCATCAATTATTTAAACTTTTCTCATTTAAAAGATATTTTGTGCATATATTAAAAACCTATGAACTCACCAACTCTAGTAGTTGACCGTTTTCTTTCTTTTACCCGTGCTTTCAGGTGGTCGTCGTTAGGTACCTTATGCTTACAAACATGATGTGTGGCATCTTCATCTTCATCGTCACGTTTTATAAAAACAATATCTATTTTATTTTCGCATCGTACAAGACAATGTCATTTAATTTTTATTCGATTATGTAACTTTTATTTATCTTTTTCCCGAACTACTTATTTTTGTTAAGTCAATATAATGGTTATTGTCTATTTACCTTGTGCGATGATATCTTGTGATGTGACACCTCGTGTTTCCGCTTTAGCGGGGTGTGACAGTACTTCATACCCAATTCACGTCATATCATGTGTTTCATCATTTACCGTCATATTTACTTACTACCATACGCATCAAACAGTTTTATATTCCATATCTCAACTTTTTAAAGAACCATACTCTTTAGAATCAATCAAACACACTTAACGCACATAGGCATCATACATTCTCAATTAACTCTAAAGTTAATAAACATACGCGTAAATATAAAGGTTATCAAAACGTACCCGTTACATCATCAGTAGTGGTAATATCATCAGCCATCATGTTGAAATTTCTACCCTCTTGCTCAGATGGGTTCTTTCTCTTTTGCCCACTTGCTGACGAGGATCCCCCACCTGCCACAGCTCCTGACCCTGACTCTAACTCCTTGCCAACTTTGCAATCTCTTGCTCGATGATCTTCTACAAAACAAATCCAGCATACCTTTCGCAAGAAACAACACTCTTTCATTTCATGACCAAACTGCCCACAAGTCAGACACCGCATAGTCTGAGTCGTACATGGTGCTGTGTGTTGAGACTTACACTTCCCACATCGTGACACTCGTTGGTTAGATACATCAAACGCAGATCTACGTTTCAAATTTCTTTTACTTCGTTCTATCTCTAGCCTTCAAATCATCTTCACCCGACTTGGCCAAGGTAAACGCTTGTGACAGTGTACTATCCCATCTGGTAGTACTTCGATACTAAGGAAGCAAAACTCCCACAAAGTGTTGTATCTTAGACGCCTCATCAGGTACCCATTGCTTCACAAAACGTAATCTTTCATTAAATCGCTTGATTAATTCATCCACAGTCATGTCTTTAGTCATACGTAACTCCATGAATTGCTTACATGTGCATGGTGGTTTAAATCCTGGATACGCAAAAGGATAAACTCCTTGGGTAGTAAAAGGATGAGAACTCGATTGTTATGCCACTTGTGATATTGGAGGAAACGGAATCGTCGCTGGCACAGTTGTAGTTTAAGTTATACTAAACATAGAATTCTTAATTCGTTCATTCTGGTTAATCCTCTCTCGTTCCATATTGCCCATAGCATTTCTAAGTTCCCACAGTTCATTCTCCAACTTGGAAATATATTCCCTCTGATCCATTTCAGATTCAAAACCTGAAGTACTAACCTGATCTGTTACGTTCAAAACATCCGCTGATGAAATTCCAGTCACTTCTTGGGTCACAGGAGTGTCAGCAGGGGTATCTCTGTCAGCCATATCTGTACAATCACATCATCTCACAAGCTCATTAGATAAACCATTAGTACATAACATACTAACTATCACATCACAATTCCAATTCACTCTAAATCCCCCCAAAGGAAAGTTTGACCCAACACGAGCCAAGATTTGGGAATGCAACACTCTAGCCGTGCGTGTATCGCCAAACCTAGGCTCTAATACCAACTTGTAACACCGTAAAACTTAAGCCATATTTTTTTAAAACGCTGCGGAAGCAATTCTTTAATTTCATAATAATATAAACATCCACAAGTATCAAGTACTTTTACAAATCACAATATTCGTTTGTGTTACAAAAGATTATAAAACGTGGCTCGTCTCATCTGAAAACACATTATCAGAGTATTGGTCAAATTCCCCTTTCCACAAACAAGCTAAACAGCTACTCACCTAAACTTGCAAAAAGCAATCAACCGTGGGGGATTAGCACAAAGCTAAGTGAATGGAAGCTACAGACAAGCTACATAATGATCATAAACTAACCTCTGTTTTGAATTATAACCCACAGGACTTCAATTCCAAGATTTTAAGTTTCTTTTCTTGTTCTTCTTGTTTTTCTTTATGTCCAGAGAAACCCACATGCATACACACACACACAAATTCACTTTTCTTTTTCTTTTCTTTCAAGATACACATATATACACACACGTGTACAACTCAACTATTGTGTCATCACCTTACCAACTCATATACACACATACATACTTACATATTCACTTTTCTAGCATATTTTTTTACATGCCAATTAACCATTAGTTAATTATTCAAGTATCATTATGTCCAAATACTTTAAAACAAATAGTCTTTCTTAGTCAATTACCCTAACAGGCATTCGAGGTATTTTCTACAATCCTCGTACCAAAGTCAGTATTATTTAATCATAAACACATACGATATCAAATACTCGTTTAATCACTTAACAATATTTAAACATGCACAACTAAACACATATCAATTTACCATTAGCCCGCCTACTACTAGGCCGGGTTTTCGGATGTTACATTTGCCACTACATTCGCCTTCCCAGGGTGATATCTAATCTCGCAATCATAATCTTTTATTAGTTCCACCCACGCCTCTGTCCCATATTTAATTATTTCTGAGTAAATACATACTGTAGGCACTTATGATCGGTACAAATTACGCATTTGGTGCCATACAAGTAGTGCCTCCATAGTTTGAGCGCAAACACAACAGCTGCTAGCTCCAAATCGTGAGTTGGGTAATTCTTTTCATGAGGTTTCAACTGCCTTGAAGCATACGCGATCATCCGATGCCTCTGCATTAGCATACATCCCAATCCAGCAAACGATGCATCGCAATATACGATAAAATCATCTGATCCACTTGGCAAAGCAAGGATTGGAGCCTAACATAACAACTGCTTTAAAGTCTGGAATGCTTTATCCTGCTCATCACTCCATAGAAACTTTACATCTTTCCGAGTCAACTTAGTCAACGGACCCACAATCCAAGAAAACTCTTTATTTGTGACGGTGTCCTTGGAGCATTCCAGTATATCACTGCTTCCACTTTCGAATGATCCACTTTTACTCCTTCGTTACAGATAACATGCCCCAAGAACTGAACCTCTCTCAACCAAAATTCTAATTTTGAGAACTTTGCATACAAACATTCTTTCTTCAGAGTCTCCAAAACCTGTGTCAAATGTTGTTCATGTTCCAAATCCATCTTTGAATAAATTAAGATATCATCGATAAAGACAATCACAAAATCATCCAAAAATGGTCGACAGACTCTGTTCATAAGATCCATGAATATCGCAAGTGCATTGGTTAAGCCAAATGGCATAACCAAGAACTATAAGTGCCCATAACGCGTACGAAAGGCTGTCTTTGACACATCCTCCTTAGATACACGTACCTGATGATAACCCGATCTCAAATCAATCTTCGAGAAGAATGAAGCTCGCTGATCGAATAAGTCATCAATTCTAGGAAACAGATACTTATTCTTTATCGTCTTCTTGTTCAATTCACGGTAGTCGATACACATACGCAACGTACCGTCTTTCTTCTTCACAAATAATACCGGCACACCCCATGGAGACGAGCTTGGTCGAACGAAGCCCTTATCCAACAGATCCTGAATCTATGTCATCATCTCTCGAATCTCTGAAGGTGCCAATCTGTACGGGGACTTTGCCACTGGTCGAGACCCAGGGATCAAGTCAATCTTGAACTCTACCTCACGAACTGGAGGCAACCTTGGCAATTCCTCTTGAAACATGTCTGGGTATTCCGTTACCACACGAATATCCATCATAGCTTGCTTTTCTTTCTTCCCATCAATAACATACGCCGTGAACGATTCACATCCTCTATCCAACGCCTTCTTAGCTTTGAAACAAGAAATAATTGGGATCACAGATCCAGCCTTCTCACTCCTTTCTACCACTCGCGTACCATCCGCCAATGGCAAAAAAATCACTTCTTGTGACACTTAATACTGGCTTGATTCAAACTCAGCCAATCCATCTCGAGCACCACATCAAAACCAGATAATTGCATAACAAGAAAGTAAACAGCAAAACACACACCATCAATATCAATCTTAACTCCAGCCACAACAGTTGTGACCGGAACCATCATACCATCAGCTACTTCTATGTCTAAGGAAATAACAAGTTCAGTAACAGGCATGTTTAACTTATCACAGAATTCCACATAAACGTATGAGCGATTAGCTCAAGAATCAAATAATATTCTAGCAGGAATAGAGTTTATCAGAAACATACCCGTTATGACATCATCAGTGGTGGTGGCATCACCTATCGTCAAAATAAACGCCCGACCCTCAGTAGTGGGTAGGTTCTTTCTTTTCTGACCGGATGTTGAAGATGACCCCCCAGCCGCTCCCGCTCCAGACCCAGATCCTGATTTCTTACTCAATGGATACTCACCAACTCTGTGCCCTTCCTTCTAACAATTCCAGCAAACGCTCCTTGGGAATCTGTAATTTTTAAAATCATGGCCAAACTGACCACATTTCACACATCTCAGTGTTTGTGGCGTACACTGACCATTGCGAAAAGATTTGCACTTGCCACACCAAGGTGCCCGTTGATTAGACCCATCCGAAGTAGGCCTCCTATTTTGTTCTCCTTGCTTATTACCACCGCTCTGTCCTCTCTGTCTCTGTTGGGTATTGTAATGTTTAATCTTTGACTTTTGTTGTGAAATCTTCTCCCTTTTCAACCTATCTCTCGCAAGAATATCCCCTTCAGCCAATTTGGCCAAAGTGAAAGCCTGGGATAGTGTGCCAGCCCATCTGGTAGCACCGCAATAGTCGGGATGTAACGCTCCCACAAAATGAGCAATATGGGATGCCTCATCTGGAACCCATTGTTTCACGAACCTCAACCTTTCATTGAATTTTTTGATCAGATCATCCACTGACATGTTTTCTGTCATCCTTAAATCCATAAATTCCTTCTTGATCATGGCAATCTTAAAGGAACTGCAGTATTGTTCACATAACTTTTCTTGGAATTGACTCAAGGTGATACTTTCCTGTTGTTGTTCTGTAAAATGGCCAGTAATTGAATCCCACCAAACCATTGCATCCCCTTCAACATCCTTGTAGCATATTTCACCTTCGGTTCATTCTCGCAATTACAAGCGTATAATGTCTTAACCATTTCTCTCAACCAGTTAAGCATAACATTAGGATCAGTACTCCCTCGATATTCAGAAGGCTTGCAATCCAGGAATTTCTTGTATGTGCAGGGTTGCTTGTATCTAGAAAACGCAAAAGGGTAAGCTCCCTGTTGTGCATACGGATAGTAGAATGGTGGTTGCGTCATCTGGGTTACCGGTGGTAATGGTGTTGTTACTATAGCTGTGGTTGTTGGAGTACTAATCGCAATTGGAACTAAGGTTAGTTCAGGTGGTGTTGTCTCTGCTGGTCCATACTATGAATTTTATTTCTAAGTTCCAGTAATTCATTTTCCAATCGGTAAACATACTCACTTTGGTCTTCTCCGTGAGCTTGACCTGATGTTCCGGAAATCTCTGTATTATCTAAGATTTAAATTACCGGTGCCTCTTATGTAACTTGGGTCACAGGAGGAAGGACGGGGGTTTTTCTGTCAGCCATATCTGTTACAATCAAATCATCTCACAGCTCATTAGCATAAACTGTTAGTACACAAAATACTAACTACAACAAACCTCTTTAACTCAGCCTAATTCCCCCGAAGGAAAGTTTGACTCGTCACGAGCCAAGAAGTTGGGAATGAAACACTCTAGCCGTGCATTCATCGCCAAACCAAGATACCAAACTGTAACACCGGAAAACCAAAGCCATTTTTTTAAACTGCGTTGCGGAAGCTTAATTAAAGAAACTTACTGTACATACAATACAAATATTTACATCCAACAAACATTTGTTCAAACAAACACAAATAAAAACAAAGAATCTTCCTGAAATAGCCTGGTCGCGCCACGACCTACATATGCGTCGCGCCGCGACGCTAGTGGATTTCGAATCCCGGATTTCAATTGTCGGATTTGGGTGTCGGTTTTCCAAGAATCGGATTATCAGGGTCGGATTTGAAATTCTCGGATTTCATATGGTAAGTTTTGCAAATACTGGATTTCTTGTGACCGGATTTAGAATTGTCGGATTCCGACGAGGTTGTGCCGCGACCTTTCAAAATTCGCGCCACGATCTTTGGTCTATAGTTCATCTTCTTCCTTAGAACTCGTTTCTAGCCAACAAAAACCCATAAAACCCTAACTAAAATCTGTTTTCTCGAAATAAAACACTTCTAATACTCATATAACCTCATATAGCATGTCATAAGTTATCATAGAACACTTTCAAACAATCTAAAACAACAAATCAACAAAACCAACTTATCAACTTTGAGCTTCAAGCTCCATTAATGGTGGTTTAAGATAAAACCACGAATTTCAACAGAAAAACACTTCAAGCTGAACAATAACATGCTATAAACGCTTACTAACCTTCCTTTTTGAATTATCAAACAACAACTTCTTCAATCAAATCTCCAAATTTACCAAGCTTTGAAACTTTCTAAGAAGGTTTCTTCAACAGAGGTTTTTCTCTTACAAACACACACTAGCACTTTTCTTTCTTGAAACAAAAATGAGCTGATGATTCTATGCCACTACACGTACACATACATTTTATGAAATCAAAGAAGGAGTTGGCTCTTAAACTCTTATCCATAATAACATGCATACTTAACATACAACATACCATACATACATACTACATAATTCTTTACTTTCACTTTCCAATAACTTTATATATAATAACACATATATTTTCTAAATTAGTTAATTAATTAACCAATTAATTTAAACTAACATATAAATAATTAAAACACAATTAATCACGTACCGCCAACCCGCTAATCGACTAGCTCAGGTTTGCGGGTGTTACACTTTCCCTTGGAAAGGGGAGCACCTTTTCTTTGGGATCCACCTTCAGGACGGATTTAGACAAGGATAGCTTCTTGGATATGTCAGACTCTACGGTCTTCAACATTCCGTAAAGCTCCATTAGGGATTTATCCATACCATGAACATGGTAGTTCCACACAAATTGTGAATAGTAACTGGGTAGGGAACGGAGGATAACATCCGCCGCTAATTCCCTCCCAAGTGGAAATCTCAACCTCTCCAAGCGATCCACCAATGCTTTCAACATAAGCACATGAACAATTACATTTCCGCCTTCTTGCATATGGCAGTCAAATAGGAACTTTAGGCATTCGAAGCGCTCTAGCTTAGCCTGCTATTGGAACATTTCCTTCAGCTGGTTAAGCATGTGGTACGCCCCAAGATGTTCCATTTGCTTCTAGAGCTAGGAATCGTCGACGAAAGCATGATACAACCCACCTCGTTAGTTTCCATGACGCGTTTTTCACAAGCGTCTCGGACCGCCCTAGTCACACTCGCCGTAGGTGCTTCCGGTAGAGGCTCCTCGATGCCCCACATTTTCTGTTCATACGTGAGAGCTATTGCATGAACCAGTCCATGAAATTCTGGCCATCGAGTTTGGCCTTCTTGAAGAACAATTTTCGGGAAATGGAGTTCGATAATGAAGACGTAAAAGTGTTGTTGGATGCCATCTACAAAATTAGAGTACCAATTTTAGTTGTGAAATCCTTGTAGAAATAATTACCCAATAGTTACAAAAACTAATTATTTGAACAAGGCTAAGAACCATATTTCACTCTATCTTGTGACGGGTTTACCGCGAATCACGAAATATGTTATTTAGGCCGGTAACAATTTTATCGATGGCAACCATTGCAACTCTTAGATCCTCGCGGGATCCTTGTGAAATCAAAATGTCTAAGGCATGTTTGATCCGTTCTTACACCAATTCTTTTTTTATTCTCAAATGACTCGGCTAGAGATCGACATCATTTAAGCGTCATAAAAGAATTTGTAAGTCGTCCGTCAAGACACACGTTGGTACTCTTGACCAAGGACTAAAAAAATGAAGATACCTCGCTGCGTAGGTTTCTCCAACCGACGAATCCAAAACTCCCAGAATGGTCTCGCCAAGACGTCAACACCGTGACTCCCGTTGGTATGATGTAATATATAATTATCTAAGTACAAATACATAATAATAAGAAAACGGCGCACAGGCAGCGATCCTAATAAACTATTACGAGTACAAAGAAATAAAATAAACGGCATGTAAGCTGCGCCCAAATTTAAATATTACAACAACACAGTATGCAGGCCAAAACCAAACCAACCAAAACAACACATAGGCTAAGGGCAAACCACGTTACTAGTTAATCATAACCAAACACAACCAAAGCAAAAACAATGGTATGCCACAAAACCATGTCAAATGCATATATTTTGATCAAGATTGCAAAAAACATTTAAGGCACAAAAGCAATCGTTGTACATATGCATTAGTAATTTTAATACACCTTTAAAATTAAATATTCATATATATATACCTATACATATATGTTTTTATGAACTTCATCTGAAGACATACATGGTATATATAAATAGGAATCAAAATATAGTGGGGAATAACCACAACCAAGACTAGTCCAAAACCAACATGTTAATATTAGAAAATGTAGAAAAGCCCATGTGGTAGGGTTGGCCTATAACTAGGCCATTAGACCCTTGGGCTAGGTACCACATGTAACGTTCAGCACATATATGCACTATTGATATTAATGTGAAGTGTGTGTTTTCTCTCAATATTCATCTCTCTACTCATTACTTGAAGGTTTATTGTTCATCGATTTGACTTTTCAATTGGTATCAGAGCCTAACTTGATCTAAGTTGGCTCTTGATTGGGTAAATCATTGATTGACAGCTACATCGAAGAAGGTTACTGTTCTGAAATCGAAGCAATGAAGGTTTGAGTGTTTTTCGTATTGAAATTGATCCCATTCATCTCTAAATCAATTCTATATTCGAAAACAATCATTTATGTTTTGATTTGGATCAAAATCGAATGAGTTCTTGAAGTTTTTCGTTGAATACATCTATGGTTTTTGCTTCAATAGTTCATCGAATTTAATGAGAATGGTGGATTCATTGGAATAGTCTTGATCTACAAAGGATTGCGAGCAATACGATATAAAATTCAAGGGGATTTTCATTGTTTTTTATCAGAATTAAAATGTCAGTCAAGAACATTTGAAGATGATGAAGAACTGTCTAGATCTGAGTTTTTGATCGAGTTGGATTAAATTTTTCGAAGTTTTTGGTGTTTGCTGTTGAGTTCGAGCGGGGTTGTTATTGCAAAGAAGACTTCGAGCTAGGTAGTTGAAAAACAGATCCCGTGAAATCTGGAATTTGTTGGTTACATTGACTTCGAGCGTATCAATCCTCACAATTCGAAGAAAGCACTGTTCGAAGTTCGAAGCCTTAAACAATTCGAGCTCGAAATCAACATCACAAATTCCAAGTGTAAAAGCCTAGACAACTTCGAGCTGATATAAATTCCCAAGTGCACTTCGAATTCAAAAGTTACTCCAACACCTTGACTTCGAGCGCATTCATCAAGTTACAAACCCACTCCGAAAACAAAACTCTTTGACTTCGAGCGTGTCCATTCCAAATGCTGTGCATTCGAATAGCAATCCAAATACAATTTGAAACCACTTTTCCTTAACACAATTCGAATTCGAAGATCATTTGCTCGAAACACTTTCGCAAACATCCATTCGAAGATCGAATACCACTATTCCATTCGAAGTTCACTTCGAAAACAAATTCAGGACTAACCAATACTTCGCATTCAAATACAACTTCGAAATCACTTTGAAACACTTCTTCGAAAACCAAACATTACTGGTCCATTTAAAGTCAACGTCCAAGTTCACTTCGAATTCCTAAGAACTTCACTTCGAATTCCTAGAAAAATTCACCACGAATTCATTGTTCACTTCAAACCATTACTTCAAATTCGACGAAACCATGTTCAAACCCAATCACCAAACTTTTTCAGGTTAATGATCACCTTGAAACTTTCAAGTAATTAAACCAAAATGTCAAGTTCCAACGAGATATTGCCATTGGCACATATTCCAAACCCCCTATTCTCTTCCGCAATGACTATCTAGTATGGAAAGGGAGGTTCATGGATTTTCTCGAACACAATGAAGCGTATGGTGAAATGATGATTGATTCTATCCTTAACGGAGAGGAGAAATTCTACAGAACAATTGGTGAACATCCTAACAACAACCCTCCAGTTGTTGGATCAGTGAGAGAGAAAACTCATGACGAGTTAACTGCTTCTGAGAAGGAAAGGAAGAAAGCAGATCGGCTGGCTAAGTACTATCTCAAACAAGGCCCATCATCTGAGATGTACATGAAAGTTGACAGCTTAGCCACAGTCAAAGAGATCTGGGATGAGATCAAACATTAATTGCAAGGAACTGAGCAAGGAGCACATATAAAACGAACACAATTAGTGAACATGTTTCACGAATTTACTGCCAGGGATAACGAACTGTTAATTGATACTTACAGTTGTTTCTGCAAGTTCCAGAATGAACTTAGGACGAACAGGTTGAAAGGACGGATTTGGATATCAACTACGTGTTTCTTCGTGCTCTAGGACCAGAATGGAAAGAGCATGTTAAGCTTTACAAACACATCAACCGAAACCTTACAATTGTCGCATATCACAATATTTTTGAGGACCTTCACCAATACCAAGATGAGTTCTCAAAGTCATCACCCAGACTCTCTGCTGATCCCTTAGCCTTAGTTGCTTCAGAACCATCCCCCCATGAGTCCTCCAGAACACAGATGTTCAAATAAGTGGCCTTATCTGACTCAGAATCTGATGAGTCAGGTGGTACGGAAATGGAACAAGTCATTAAGGTCATGTCATTCATCACCAAGGCATTCAAAAATAGGTATTCCAAAACAAATAATCGTCAAAGGTACACTTCTGGGTCTCGAAGACCAGAAAACTATAAGGTTGCTGAGAAACCAAGGATTTGCTAAGGAGGAGAGAAAAGAAGAACGAAAATGCTACAATTGTGGGGGAAACGGCCACTTCATAAAAGACTGCACATAGAAAAAGAAGAAAGACGTTGAGTACTATAAGCAAAAACTCAGGCTGGCCAAAAGGAAGAGTGCAGGAAGGGCCATGATGGTGGAAGAAGACCAGTTCCTCACTCACACTGATGATGGTGATCTTGAGGAGGAGGCACAAGCTCAATTTTGTCTGAGCCAGAGGCACATTATGACAGTACCGACGATGAAGGGCTTGATGCTGCAAATGATGATGATGAGGTACACTCTAACTCCATAACAGGTTGCAGTCTGAGCATGGAACATGTTCAGATCATCATGACACGAATGAAAAAGTTAGAGAACAAGGTACAAAAATCAAAATCAGATAAAGAAAAATTAAAAGAAATCATACGAAATCAACAAATGGAAACCTGCCATGTTGATAAAGAAATTGAAGAGCTCAAAACCAAAATCATGGAAAAAGAAAATGAACTGATTGAGCTTACTACAAACATGAGTACAAATATACATGATCTCAAAGAAGAAAAAATCAGTGCAGAAAATGATACAAAATTTATTCTCAAAGAAAAGTGTGAATTGTACTAAAAAATAAAAGAACTTGAAGACACACTGATAAAGAGGGGTCAAACAGAACAAACCATTTTTCTCAATAAATCCAAAGAAAGAAAATTCTCAAAATGGACCTATGATGATCTTGGATTTGAAAACCCTTGAATCAGTGAGAACGTGACAGCCAGACAATTATATGATTCAACTTAATGAATGCTGACATCACTAACAAAATGGTATTTGTTGGACGAGAATAAGAGGTTGTGGAAGAAGATTTTAAATGAAACTCTAAACTAAAATTTAATATTCCTTTTGACTATTAGGAATTAAATGAATCTATCTCATCTGAGCCTCAAAAGCTCAGTACGACAGATGAGTCTAATGGTTTCACCTATCATGATGATCTTAAAAAGCCACAAGTAGTTATGGAAGCCCGAGTATATATATACCACATATGGTTTTATAAAGGCAACTTGAAATACTTGTAGCTTATTATTTTTCAAACCATTATTACAGATTATTTAGAAAAGGAATTAAATAAATCAGAAAAGAGTCTTCCATGTCACTGTCAAAAAAAATCTTGACATGCACTTCTACTCCATCTACTTCTCAACCAACAATTAAATATACCAAAGAAGAAAAAGGTAAAACAAAGGTGGATGATTTATGGACTCCAAGGTCACATCACAAATCAAATGACACCACCAAAAGCCAACCTAATGCCATTCCCTAAGCCAATCTCACACACTCTTCCAAGAACAAATCAAAGTTGCCAACAAAAGTTGTCAAAAATAGTTCAAAACCACTCACAACTAACCACGTTTCAAATGTTTCAGATGTGAGAAGAAAAGACAACAAGAAGAGGAGTGTTTGCACCAATGAAAACAGAAGAAAGTTTAAACCCAGTTTTTCTAAGCCTTGTTTTGATTTTTCCAAGAAGTGTCATCACATTTCGAATTTCTTTAGTCACTGTAATTCACTTTCCACAACAGAAATGAAAGCAAGTACATGTTTTTGCACAAGTCATGGGTGTTTGCACGGACATTGTGAATACAAGTGTGAATATGATAGGCTTCGAAAACAAATGGGAATTAGTGCTTGTGCGAAGTGGAGAGCTCAAGGGTCGAATCAAATAAATGCCCCCCCTTTATTACATCACATGGAATAGTCATTCATCAATGGGTGACTAAACATACTTTAAAACTCATGAATTATTGGAACTATGAAAATAGACTAATCACTATTCAAGAGTTAGAAGCATACAGAAAGGGAGGATACAAAGAGTTTTTGAAGGCTTGGAATACTACTGAATTCAAAACATGGAAATCTCAATCACAACGTACCAAGTTTCTCTCATCAAAGGCAAACTCAAATTCCTCAAAAACATCAAGATCAAAAGCAATACCAAACAAACATCAAGAATCAAGACCACCCACCATAAAATCCAAACCTGTTACCACCAAAAAGGAACCCAAATCTCAAACAGTTACAAAACCCAAAATGATTAAAATTTGGGAACGAAAAGATGTGGTTCAGGTAGTGGACGTCAAAGACATATAAAGTCCACCAATTCTTGGAAGAGGAGAGATTCCTCTAACCATTGAATCTAAAACTGTTCCTGATCCATTCTGGATTAACACTTCAAATTTTAACACAGAAGAACAAAAGAATGAATGGAACACATAGAAAAAAATACATTGTATTTTTCAAGAGGTTGTTGATACAAATGTAACACCTAACATGCAAGGACCGATTTCAACCGGTGACAAGAGTCTTCTCAAAAACTTCGTTCCTAAGTACTCCGGGAATGCTCGTTTTGGGAACGACAATGTTGCACCGATACTGGGTTACGGAGATATAATCAAGAAGAATATCAAAATTAAAAAGGTTTCTTTTGTAGAAGGACTGGGCCATAATTTGTTTAGCATTGGCCAGTTGTGACAATGATTTGGAAGTTACATTCAAAAAGAATTCATGTTCAGTGACAACAGAACAGGTGATGTACTTCTCGCGGGAACACGAAAGTCTAACTTGTATTCAATTGATCTGAACAACTACAACACGAAGACCTCCATTTGTCTACTCAGCAAGGCCTCATTGGACTTAACTTGGCAATGGCACAGGAAACTCTCTCATCTCAACTTCCACAACATTAACAAACTGATTGCTTGAGATCTAGCGAGAGGTCTGCCTAAGTTAAAATTCACCAAAGATCATCTGTGTGCAGACTGTGAAAGAGGGAAGATGAAAAGTTCATCTCACAAAGTCAAGCAAGTCTCTAGTACAAAGAAAATAATTGAGCTTCTGAACATGGATCTATGCGGTCTGATGAGAATCCAAACACGCAATGGGAAGAAGTATATCCTAGTAATTGTCGATGATTACTCTAGGTATACTTGGGTAAAGTTCTAAAGGTCGAAAGATGAAGCAACTCCTTCTATCATCAGCTTCATCAAACAACAGCAGAACAAGTATGAACACAGTGTTGCCTCCATTCGCACGGATAATGAAACTGAGTTCATGAACAAAGTCTTGTCTGACTACCTTGAACTAGTGGGGATCAGGCATCAATTCTCTACAGCATACACTTCACAATAGAATGGAGTGGTTGAACGACGCAACAGAACTCTGGTTGAGGCTGCTCGTACTATGCTTGCTTACTCTGGTCTTCCGCCTTCCTATTGGGCTGAAGCCGTCGGCACCACGTGTTACACACAGAATCGTTCTTTCATCCACAAGCATTTCAACAAAACTTCTTATGAATTGGCAAATGGCATTGTACCTAATATCAAATATTTTCATATATTTGGTAATAGGTTCTTTGTACTCAATGAAAAGGATAATCTAGGGAAATTTGAGGCTAAGGCTGATGAAGCAATTTTCCTAGGTTATTCACATGAGTCAAAATCCTACACGGTGTTAAATAAAAGAACTGTATTATGGAAAGTATAAATTTTACATTCAACCCATGTTAGATGTTAACACATTTCAAAAAGAAAATGAGGTTGCTTCTAGACAAGTCAGTTCAGGACCAGTTCTTCAATGAAAAGAAACAAATTCAAATCCAAATTCATCATAATATAATTTAGATTTCTTATTTTATTTCTTATAGTCTAAATCTAATGTTCAAAATGCTGGTGACAGAAATGAAGCAGTGTCTCATGCTACAATTGCAACGGAGGTTGACAACTCGTCCTCATATCCAACCGTGGGTTCTCCATCTACGTCAACTGTCAATCCAGTTATAGTTCCTCATGAGCCGGTTTATGAGGGATCTCTAGTCTGTGATTCAGAACCAATCACAACAAAGGAAGACATTAAACTCTCCAATCGTCTAAATGAGTCCTTTCCTCCCATCCAAAACCCCCGAGGAATAAGATGGACTCAATCTCATCCCGAATCTCAAATAATAGGAAATGTTCATGATGGAGTAAGGACTCGTTCTGCAACGGCAAATGAGTGTCTTTATTCCAGTTTCCTATCCATGATTGAACCCACCAAAGTCTCAGATGCTTTACAAGATGCAGACTGGGTCATTGAAATGCTAGAAGAACTTAATCAGTTTGAAAGGCTCAAAGTTTGGGATTGGTACCACTTTCAAAATACAAATCAGTGGTTGGTACCAAGTGGATTTTTAAGAACAAACGTGATTCCGATGGAATAGTGGTTTGAAACAAAACTAGGCTAGTTGCTAAGGGTTACAACCAACAGGAGGGAATAGACTGTGATGAAACATTTGCTCCTGTAGCTAGGATAGAAGCCATCCGACTCTTCTTAGCCTATGCTGCCTTCAAAAGCTTTAAGGTTTTTCCAATGGATGTTAAGACAACATTCTTAAATGGTATCCTCAAGGAGGAGGTATATGTATCTCATCCAGAAGGCTTCGTCATTCCAAAATTCCCTCAACATGTTTATACTCTAGAGAAAGCATTATATGGACTAAAACAAGCCCCGAGAGCTTGGTATGATGTCTTGTCTGAATATCTGTTGAGTGTGGGATACATCAAAGGAAAAACCGACACCACTTTATTCACCAAAGCCAAAGGAAAGGATTTAATCTTAGTACAAATTTATGTTGATGACATTATTTTTGGTTCTACTAACCCAAAGTACAGTGATGAGTTTGCACATACAACGTAAAATCGTTTTAAGATGAGTATGATAGGAGAGATGAATTTCTTTCTCGGATTACAAGTGAAACAGCCGAGTCATGGCATTTTCATCAGTCAATCCAAGTACATTAAAGACTTTTTGAAGAAGTATGACATTCTCAGTTGTTCTTCACTATCTACCCCCATGTCTTCAAAAACTAAACTGTCTGCTGATCTTGAGGGAAAAGTAGCTGATTTAAAAACTTATAGGGGTATGATTGGCTCCTTACTGTATCTGACGGCTAGTAGGCCATATATAATGTTCTCTACATGCTTATGTGCTAGATTTTAGGCTAATCCAAAGGAATCACATCTGATGGCAGTCAAAAGAATATTCAAGTATCTTAAGGGTACTCCTGATCTCGGTCTATGGTATCCAAGGGATTCTAGTCTATAGTTATATGCCTATTTAGATGCTAACTATGCTGGTTGCATGCTTGACAGAAAGAGCAAATCTGATATTTTTGGTGATCGGTTAGTGTGTTGGGCTTCTAAGAAACAGAACTATGTCTCTACTTCAACTGCTGAGGCTGAATATGTTGCTGCTGCTATGTGCTGCTCTCAAAGTTTGTGGGTTAGGACTCAACTCTCTGACTTTGGCCTATACTATGACAAGATACCTTTACTATGTGATTCACAATCTGCCATTGCTATCTCATGCAATCCATTCCACCACTCAAAGACCAAACACATTGACATACGATATCATTTTATTAAAGATAATGTGAAAAAAGGTCTCATAGAACTTCAATATGTCAAGACTGATGATCAACTGGCTGATCTGTTTACTAAACCATTAGACGAATCTCGTTTTAATGAGTTAGTATCCAAATTGGGTATGTTGAATTATAAGTCTGTCTATCCGTCATTTGTTGAGTGGGTAGTTCACTTTGTTTGTTCATGTTGCAGATAAACCAAGCACAATTCGAGGGGGAGTGTCAATCATTCGTACACGTTACGCATGCTTGTTGGGGGAGAAAATGAAAGAAAAATACCAAAAACATTCCCAAAACAAAGAAAATTCCAAAAACATTTGCAAAATTCAAGAAATATCAAAAATATGTTTTTGTTTCTTTTAAAATTGAAACATACAAAAATATTTTATTCTCTTCGAATTTGAACTTCGAATTCACAAGTTTAATTCGAAGGCAATGGACCTCGAACACGAAGCACACAATTAAAAGTGGAATTCGAGCGCCTTCAGTTGATTTAATTCGAAGTCAGTGTACTTCGAACTCGAAACCATTAATTCAAAGTTCATTTCAAGCGCCTTCTTAGGCTTTTATTCGAAGTCAATACACTTCAAAGACTTCGAATACAAAGTCATCACGGCCAAGGTCACTTCGAGCGCCTTCTTTGGACAATTCAAAGTCAGTGGACTTCGAATACGAAATCAACAAGTCCAAGTTCATTTCGAACCCTTTCTTTGAACTTAATTCGAAGTCAGTGCACTTCGAATATGAAATTATGAATTCCACGTTCACTTCGAGTCGTCTACTAGCATCAATTCGAAGCTAGTAGACTTCGAATTCCAAACAGTCTATGTCCTATACCCTTCGAACGGACATGAACAGTGGCCAAAACCAACCTCCTTCGAGTTCGAAGCTTTCACACTTCAAATTCGAAGCCGCATGGACTTTGAAGTGAACAGTGTCGTCAAGTGGACTTCGAGTGCGTTTTTACCCTCGAAGTCTTTCACACTTCGAGCATGTAACTTGAAAAAGTTACGGTTGCCATATTTTTCCTATAAATAGGTGGCAATTGGTAGTGTGTTCTTTACGCATTCCTACTTTCAAATTTTACGAGAAATCTCCGGTTACTATTTTCAAAATCTTGTTCAACGTTGCTGCCAAAAAATTTCAATTTTTGTGATAAACTTGCTTAATTCCTAAGTGTATACATCAAATAAGTAACAAAACATGTTTATTTCACGTTTAAAAGGTCAAAAACGAAGGGTGTACTGTACAACTCGGAAGACAAGTTTTCGAGTTTCAAATGCTTTGTTCAACTATAAAATGACAATGTTAATGGAAATGTGACTTGCGATGGGTCTTAGGAACAAAAGAACAATGTTTTTATCAAAGAAAAACTCACAAAATTTAAAAAGTGTTCTTGATGTTCTTCGTGTGGTTGAAGATTGCCTTGATTTCATTTTTGGGCTAAATCTTCATGTTTTGGGTAAAATGAGAAAAATTTCATGTTATGTATAAGTGTATACATTTATACATATGACACATCAGGCCGATTACATAGCATAGCATACATGATCGATCCCACTGCCGAAGCATACGGGACTCGAATCATTTCCTCTAGTTCCTTTTGAGAACTAGGACATTGAGACTTGCTCAATGCCATACCATGCAACATAGGAAAATTCCGTTTCTTGGAATCTTGCATCTTGAACCTCTTCAAGACTTTATCTATATACGTACTCTGGCTCAAACCAATGAGTCTTTTACATGTATCTCTATAGATATTTATCCCCAAAATATATGTTGCTTCTCCCATGTCTTTCATAGAGAAGCAACTCCCAAGCCAGGTTTTCACTTCCTTCAAGGTAGTCACGTCACTTCCTATGAGTAGTAAGTCATCTACATACAAGACTAGGAAAACTACAGCACTCCCACTAGCCATCACATACACACAAGGTTCATCCTTGCTTTTAGAAAAGCCAAACTCTTTGACCTTTTCATCAAAGAAAATGTTCCAACTCCGAGATGCTTGCTTAAATCCATAAATGGACCTCTTACGCTTGCAAACTTTATTAGGATATTTGGGGTTTACGTAACAATCAGGTTGTGCCATGTAAACCTCCTCTGCCAACTTCCCGTTAAGGAAGGCAGTCTTGACATGCATCAGCCATATTTCATAATTGTAATATGCAGCGATAGACATTAATATCCTAATAGACTTCAACATAGCCACTGGGGAAAAAGTTTCGTCATAGTCTACACCATGAGTTTGAGTGAAACCCTTTGCTATCAGTCGGGCTTTGAAAGTGTCTACTTTTCCATCCATGTTAGTCTTCTTCCTGAAGACCCATTTGCACCCTACTGGCTTGTGGTCGGGTACTAGATCAACCAAGTCTCAGACTTGATTATCCGCCATGGATTGCATCTCACTGTCCATTGCCTCCTTACACCTAGCAGACTCAGGGCCCGCTACGACTTCCTAGTAGTTGGTCGGTTCACTATGATCCACCAATAGTTTGTCGCCCTCGGATATGAGAAACCCATATCTTTCCAGCCCATTACGAACTCTACCAGATATACGGAGCTCTAATGATTGTGTGTCAGGTACCTCATCCTCCATTGGTTGAGGTTCCACTTCTTCTGGTGCGCCGACCTCAGAAGCGGTACTAGTGCCAACATCAGGTTGAAAATTGGTGTCATCTAGAAATTCTTCTAGATCAACTTGCCTCCCACTGGCTTCTGCAGATATCAGCTCCCTTTCAAGGAAGGCCGCCCTTCGAGCAACAAACACCTTGTTCTCCGAAGGTTTGTAAAACAAATATCCCATAGAACCAGCTGGGTAGCCAATGAAAATACACTTCTCGGCTCTAGGTTCAAGTTTGTCTTGAGCTTCACGTCTCACGTAAGCTTCACAACCCCAGACCTTGAAATAGGCTAGCGAAGAAACCTTTCCATGCCACATATCGAACGGTGTACTTGCAACCTTCTTTGTTGGTACAAGATTTAAGGTCCTAGTAGCAGTTTCCAAAGCATAACCGCAAAAAATTGCGGGTAGCTTTGTACGACTCATCATGGGCCGAACCATATCGTATAAAGTTCGGTTCCTCCTTTCAGCGACCCCATTTAATTGTGGTGTCCTGGGTGGAGTAAGTTGTGAAACAATTCCACAACCCCTAAGATGATCAAGAAACTCGATACTAAGATACTCACCACCCCTATCAGATCTGAGAATCTTAATCCGCTTGCCCAATTGATTCTGCAGTTCATTTTGGTATATCTAAAACACCTCAAAGTTTTCAAACTTATGCTTAATCAAATAAACATAACCATACCAACTGAAGTCATCAATAAAAGTAACGAAGTAACTACAGTTGTTTCTTGTAGCAGACCTGAACGAACCACACACATCCGTGTGAATAATGTCCAACAAGTCTTTGCCCCTCTCACTAACGCCGGTGAAGGGTGCTTTAGTCATTTTTCCTAATAAACAAGAATCGCATACTTCGCTTGACCCATGATCAAACGATTCCAAAATCCCATCCACATGGAGTTTGGCGATAGGTTTCTTGTTTATATGGCCAAGACGACTATGCCACAAAGACAACTTGTACAATACACCTTTGGACTTAGAATCAATGTTCATGATTGATTTATTACCATCCAAACACACACTTGTTTCATAAATCCCACGACATGGATAAGCTTTAAAGTAATGAACATCATCTCTTAAACAAGAAATAATTCCATTATTAAAATCAAACTTATAACCATCGTCAAACAAAGCATGAAAGGAAATAATGTTTCGTGCCACGCAGGGCGAAAAAGCAAACATTTAACAAGGTAATAGCAAGGCATGAGGGAAAGGCGAGATCAACACTCCCTATCCTCTCCACGGGAACCACATCCTTGTTTCCCTTGATCAGGTCAAGCTCTCTAGCACCCAACGCCCTACTTCTTTTTAGCACCTGCACATTATTACAAATATGAGTGCCACAACTGGTATCAAGTACCCAGCCGTTAGAAGTAGCGGTATTGTGGGGTTCAATCATAAATGTACCTGAGTTACCCGCTCCCAATGGTTTTACCCGCTTGAGTTCCTCGAGGTACTTTGGGCAAGAACGCTGCCAATGCCCCTTTTCCTTGCAGTGGAAGCACTCGGCTTCCGTAGGGTCCTCGGCCGGTGGAACCATCACGGCTATCCCCTTTACCTTCGGGGCCGGACTTGGGTTAGGTTTTGCAACCTTCCCCTTACCCTTTCCCTTGGAGGGGGGAACGCCTTTCCTTTTGGTTCAGCCTCCTTAGATAGCTAGGACGGGTTTGGACGAGGATGGCTTCTTGGACATGTCAGACTCGACGGTCTACAACATTCCGTGAAGCTCTATTAGGGACTTGTCCATGCCATGGACATGATAGTTCCACACAAATTGTGAAAATGAACTAGGAAGAGAACGGAGGATCACATCCACCGCCAACTCCCTCCCTAACGGGAATCCCAACCTCTCCAAGCGATCATCCAGATCTTTCATCTTAAGCACGTGAACGCTCACATTTCCGCCCTCCTGCATATGGCAATCGAAAAGGGACTTTAGGCACTCGAAGCGCTCTAGCTTAGCCTGCTGTTGGAACATTTCCTTAAGCTGGTTAAGCATATCATATGCCCCTAAATGTTCCATTTGCTTTTTAAGATCAGGAATCATTGATGAGAGCATAATACAAGCCACTTCGTTGGTTTCCTTGACGCGCTTTTCATACACGTCTCGGACCGCCCTTGTCGCATTAGCCGCAGGTGCTTCCGGCAAAGGTTCCTCGATGGCCCACATCTTTTGTTCATACCTAAGGGCTATCCTTAGTTGCATGAACCAATCCATAAAGTTTTGTCCATCGAGTTTGGCCTTTTCGAGGAACAATTTTAGGGAAATTGAGTTCGAAGATGATGTACAAGCCTTGTGATGCCATCTACAAAATTAGAGTACCAATTTTAGTTGTCAAATCCTTGTAAAAATAATTACCCAATAGTTAGTAAAAACTCAATTATTTGAACAAGGTTAAGAACCGTATTTCACTTTATCCCGTGACGGGTTTACCGCGGATCACGAAATAAGTTATTTAGGCCAGTAGACAATTTACCGATTGCAACCATCGCATCTCATAGATCCTTGCGGAATCCTTTTGACATCAAATGTCTTAAGGCATGTTTGATCCCTTCATACACCAATCCTTTTATTATTTCTTAAATGACTCGGCTAGAGATCGACATCATTTAAGCTTTATAAAAGAATTTGTATGTCGCCCGTCAAGACACACGTTGGTACCCTAGCCCAATCATTGGCTCGTGCTTAAGCTCGACTACCAATATTGCGGGTAGCCACTCTCACTTTCCACACAGCTCCATAAGGCATGACTCGTGCTAATGCTCGACAATCATCCAAGTTTCGTTAGATTTGGGTGGTGTCGTCTTACGGGTGGCGCGTGACTTACTTTTGAAAAACGGGTTTTTGTTTTTCTTGTTAAAATAATATTTTAACAATTTTTGTGAATTAACAATTTAAGTGATAAAAACTCCTTTTTAATCATCGTTTAATATAATCACCTTTTATATTAATATTGCCAATTCCTATGCGCGTAGAAATATAAACTCATTTATAAATCTCTTTGTTTTATATATTTTCAAAAATTCTCTAGCATGCAAATCCTAAAGAACTCAAATATAAAACAACCACGCATAAAAGTTAAATAAAGACCCGGTAACATGCCCAAATCCTAAGAGTTCTCCCCGTGAGCCAAAACGGGGAAAACATAGTCAATCTAGGGACAATACCAAGGGATGCTCCATCACGATCTCAACACTAGCGAATCTCCCGGATTTGGTTCGTCAAGTCACCAACACTGTGTCTCCCGGTTGGTTTGATGCAATATTTACAAATTTGAAATAATCTAAGTACGAGTACATAATAATAAGAAAACGACATGCAAGTCGCGATCCTAATAATCTATTACGAGTACAAAGATTCAAATAAACGACATGCAAGTCGCACCAAATATAAATATTACAACCATACGGCACGCAGGACAAAACCAAAACCAACCACAAACATCACAAAGGCTATGGGAATATCAAGTTACCGGGCTACCACAACAAACACAACCAAACAAAAAAAATGGTGTGCCACAAAACCATGTCAAACAAATATATATTTTTTGATCAAGATTGCAAAACAACATTTAAGGCACAACAAGCAATCCTTGTACATATGCATTAGCAATTTTAATACACCTTTAAAATTGCGTATTCATATATACACCTAAAAATATATGTTTTTATGAACTTCATGCCAAGCCATACAAAACATATAGTGGGGATCTACATAATCAAGACTAGTCCAAAACCCGGATTTTAATATATTTAAACATATTGTTTCAAAAACTAATTCTGACCAAAAAACCAGAAGGCACGAGCGTACCCCGAATGGTACGGGTGTGCCTGCCCTTTTGTCAGTGTACAGTTTAAACAATTTCAAATATTTTACGAATTCTGCCGGGATGGCCCGTACCCCCACTTTTACGCCCGTGCCCCGGCCGCCGGCACGGCCCGTACCCCTAGAGGTACGAACGTGTCCGGTCACCGGAAAACCATTTTAGATAGAAAACTTAAAAAATCCGGTTTAACTCCAAAGGTGCAAAGCCATGTTAGAGATGTATCTGATACACTGTTGGGTTTTCGTGGTCCAAAATCACAGCGGAAGCAAAACGAGTAGAAAATATGTTCCAAAATTTGACCACGAATGTGCCCACCATAAGGACCAAAACTCTAAACATAGTCAAGCAACCAAAAAAGATAAGAAGGAATAGACTCATACCCTTGAAGCTATCGTACTTTGTCAAATGGATTTGGAGTTTGGAAGTTGCGTGTACTAACGTGTACACCTCTATCGAAGTCCACACCAAGATGTGATCGCCTCCCACTTGCTATAGTGTTAGTTATGCCAACCTAAACACCACAAAAGGTCTAACACACAAAGTACCAAGCCTTGAGTTCCTCTTTGTGTATATGATAGAATTGTGTGCAATGTATATATTTGTAAATCAAGTTCAGGAAAACAACACTGAAACTTCTTGTGGCTTATGTAGAGCTCAAATTTGAACTCAAAAACCATCCATCATCATTCCACAATCAGTTACTAGAGTTATGGACATAAACACGACCATAATCAACCTTGAAAGCTGATTAAAGAAGTTGTTACCGCACAAGGCACGGGTGTGCCAGCTCAAAAGGCCACGCCTGACTTGGGCTCGTGCATGTCCATTGGGCTTAGGGCACGGGCGTGCCTCCAAGAGGAACGGGCGTACCTAGCCATAGGCCACGCCCAAGTCATGCCTGACTTGGGCTCGTGCCTACCTGCAGGGCACGACCGTACCTCATAGAGGCACGGGCGTGCCTTGACCCACCTGAACCTGGTTCTGGTTTTCTCTCTCATTCGACCATCCGTGATGCCGGAATTGATACTTGGTGTGTGACCCAATAGGCCCTTGCTTCATCAGCCCTGATACCAACTCGTGTGTGTGTCAGTGGGTTCTCCGGGGCATATCTTAGGAGGTTCATCAACTATTTCCTCCTGAATCTAAGAAATTCAAGATGTCTGCTGCCGACATCCTGAGGAAAAATCAAGAAGCTAAGCAGGCACAACTACTACAATAAACATCATCTGAATGGCCTATCCCTCCTAATGTCTAACTGGCACGTCCAATTCCAACCTCATCAGACCCAAGCCTTGATAGACACAATATGTTCACCAAGGAAGTTATGAAAAACCCTAAATGGGGCCAATATGGTGTGAACGCTGGTTACCTCGAGGATCGGATCCCTACCATCCTCAATGAATACAAAACCCCGAGGGAGCAGATAGTGTCAGAGTACCCAATGAGCAAAGTACTTCGTGTAAGCATGCAAAAATCACTCAGGTACAGGTTTGCTGTGTATGATGTCTAGAGAGCAGATGGTCAGAAAATCTCCCTCAATAAAGCAGACTTCAGAAATGTCAAGTTGCATGACATTGAGTTCATATACGAGGAGCTCTCTACAAAGATCAACAAGTCCTATGAAGAACAACAAGGACGGTCAGCTTTAATGAAACATATGAGGAGATTCATAGAATTTATCCAAGAGCACGATATACAATTAGGCGCCGAGAGTAATCAACTCGAGGTGAATCTGCTCAGACCACTAAAACATCATATTGATTTACAAACCCTAGAAGAGCTCACAGTTATTGATGAAAATCATTCTAGCTTTGCGGGTCAAAGAGGTGTCATCTTCGTCAATTAACGCCGCCGAAAGATCATGGTTCGGATGATAGACTTGATGGCATAATTAGATTGGTACTTTGAAACTTCTATTTCATCGTCTCCAGGAAAAAGCTGAAAGGGATCAATCTACTTTGAGTGAGACTGAAATGGCTGGGCTGATACGAACAATATAACAGGTCAAAAGGACGTTGGACAGTCGGCGGATTATTCGGAGGTGGCAGATGATGTTTGGCATAAGGAATAGGTTTATTTTGTAATTATTATCTTTCTTCATATCTTTCACTGTAATAGGCTTTCTCTTCATTTAGGGGAAGATTGTTAATATTAGAAAATGTAGAAAAGCCCATGTGGTAGGCTTGGCCTATAAATAGGTCATTAGACCCTTGGGCTAGGTACCGCTTGTAACATTTTGTCACATTAATGCAATATTGTATTAACGTGAAGTATGTGTTTTTTCTCAATATTAATCTCTCTACTCCTTAATTGAAGGTTTATTGTTCATCAACTTGACTTTTCACAACAAATCCAAAATTTAAAACATGATATTAAAAATCTTTTTAAAAATAGTTTTTGGTGAAGAAGACAACGGGCACGGACGGGCAGTATACAGTTTAAGAATTTTTAACCTTTAAATGGTTTTTTCCGGCATGACCCGTGTTGGAATCTGCCCGCTGACACACGTATGCCGGTATCACTGCTAATGAAGTGTGAGCCTATTGGGTCACACGCCAAGGATTGATCCCGACAGCTTAATGTGGAAGGAGAATGTCAAAGAATCAAAAGTGTTTAGATTCGGGGCTTCACGATCGTGAAGGATGCTCCACGGGTCGTGAAGCAGGCTACCCTAACGATTGTTCAACGGCCGCCACGCGTCGTGAAGCCTTTGGGCTTCATGGCCCGTGACGAGGTCGTGAGGGGTCGTGAAGGAGATTCCCTCACGAGTCTCGACCGGGCGGCACGGCTCGTGAAGTTCTAAGTCTCCTTGTGGCGCATTTAGGCTTCACGGCCCCTGAGAGCCCGTAAGGGGTCGTGAAGAGGGTAGATGTAGTGACACTTGTGTTTTATTGGACCATTTGATGGTCCAATCAAGAACCACCTTTTTGGCCAACCCTTGAGGGGTTTCGGGGTTGTGTTCAAGGCTGGTACTTGGAATTAACATAACACAACACTATCAATACACTAGTTCTCTCTTGGTACAATATGGAAGCACTTGCATACACTTAGTAATGTATTCTTGAGTGTGATGAGTGTTCATGGTGCAAGAGGAGACTCTGCATGAGCTGTTCTAGAAGGTAGAATCGTGATGGATGTCTACATGATGGCTCACTAGCATTTGGAGATCATGTTCTACTTGTTGTGGACTAGCAACGTAGAAGGAAGCCTAATGTTTCCTCATTGATTCATCCCACCGTCAAGGAACTCTATTTCCAGCTATGGTAAGGAGGTACTTTCTTCCTCCTTCTTGTTCTTTTGTTGCAATTTGCTTTGTAGTGTATTCCACCATTGGAACTAGTTGTGGGCTTTGTGTGTGCTCTTGTTTTTGTATTGCATGCTTCTTTTCTTGTGTGCTTCCACTGTGTTTATGCCCACCACGAGTTCCAACAGTGGTATAAGAGCCATCTCTACAAAGAAATTGCACTTTGATGGCTTGAAAACCGAAAATGGACATTCTGTCCAAAAGAGCTTCACGGGCCGTGGAGCTTTTGGCTTCACGGGTCGTGAAGCCTACACGAGTGGCTTCATGGGGTGTCGCTCGTGAAAGGTTTTGACTGTGTCAGAGTCGTGGAGCTCATGGGCTTCATGGGCCATGAGAGCCCGTGAAATCTTCTGGGCCGTGAAGGTCTCGTGAACAGTGTTTTTATCCTTGTTTTTAAAAAGAAATAAATTTTCGGTTTTAGCACCTTTCGATTCTGTTTTCCCAGAATCTGTCCTCTTTGTTTGGACACTTGAAAAGCCCCTTTTATGTGTCTTGATTCGTATATTTATATGTATTGGGTGGTTTTGGCATAAAATGCACACATGCATATACTTATATTGTGTATATATGAATATGTGTTTTCAAAGTGTTTGGGATACTAATGCATATGTACAAGGATTGTTCTTTTTATGCCTTGAGTGCTTTGCTTGTTTGAACAATCTTAATCGAGATACATTTTGCATGGTTTTGTTATGGCACACCATGTTTTGTTTGTGGTTGTTGTTGTGTCCGGTAACGCCTTGCCCGTTAGACCTATGTGTTGGTTGTTTGGTTGTTTATTTATGTATTCATTCATTTGGTGACTTTTAGTCACAATGGTTTGTAATAATATCTAATCCGGATTGTAAATTAGTATATTTATTTATGGCTTGCATGCCATTGCTTTTCTTTGTACTTGTTGTAAGTAGCTTAGAATAGTAATCGCGGCTTGCATGCCGTTTCTTTTCTAAATTGTTTGTAATTGTGAAAAGAAGACCGAAGACAACCATCGAGAGTCGTGGAGGAGATGTCTCCGCTATATTTGATCTGGTGGATCACTTGGAGATGACGGATTCAATGGGAGCACATCCGGCGAGGCCTTTTGGTTGTGTCCGTATTTTGACCTTGCTATCTCCGTTTGGCTCACGGGGAGGGCGCATAGGGTTTAGGGCATGTTACCGGATATTTGCTTTGTGCGTGGTTATGATTTATTTTGTTATTTTCTTGCGTGGTTGTTTAGGATCTTCGCATGCTAGAAAACTTTTCAAAATAATAAAATCACAAGAGTTGTTAAATTGTTTAACAAACCCCGCGCGTTCACGATTAATAAATAAATATAAATTGGTTTATATTAAAGTGAAAAATGCATTTTGTCACTTGTTTGTTAATCAACTTGAAAAGAGGTTTTTTAAAACCGGAAAGACAAAAGTCTCGTTTTTCTCAAACGTAAATCACACGCCACCCGTAAGATGACACCACCCGAATCTAGGGAAGCATGGGATGATTGTCGAGCTAAGCACAAGTTATTCCATGTGGATCTGCGTGGAAGGTGAGTGTGGCGACTTGAAATTAATGGTTGTCGAGCTAAGCACGAGCTAATAATTGTCAAGGGTGTCACCGTGTATCTTGACGGACGATTTACAATTCCAACTTAATACGCCTTGGTAATTGTCGTGCCTATACCGAGTTGCCAAAGTGGCTCAATGAGGAATTGGTGTGAGAAGGGATCAAACATGCCAAACCGACGCTATGAGTGTTGATGGATCCCGCAAGTGTCTAAGAGTTGTAATCTCGGATTACAATTGGTAAAGCGTTTACCGGCCTAAATAATTTCATGAAGTGATCCGCGGCAAACCCGTCATGGAGTGAAGTGAAATAAAGTTCTTAGCCCTTGTAAAGATAATTGGTTTTCTTAAAACTAAATGGGTAATTATCGTAACGAGGATTGTATCAAACTAACTAAAACGTGTCTTCTAATATCTTTAGTTAGCAAACGTTAACGACACCGCTTCAACTTAAAACTACGTTCGTTCCTAAAGAAGGTGATACTTATTAGTGTGGACTTCGTGGACTAGGATTGGTTGTTGAGGCTTGTCCTCCACCATGAGTCAAAGTTGTACATTTTAGAGAAATCCCTTCTAGAGCCAAAATGCTACCAATGCGACCTAGACCTCTATATGCATGTAAAAGTGCATCGTGGCCTTGATCGGTTGAAGGATGCATGAAGGCAGGAATATTAGTGTCCATATCCTTGAGATGAAGGCGTATGTGGACCTAAAGGAGAGGCATGAATTCCCCATAGGGAGGGAGCTTATGGTGAATGTAAATTCTCCAAAGTCCTTGTCCACGTGATGTAAATGGTTCATTGTGAACTATCACATGCACAATATGGAGAATTCCTTGATAGAGCATTATGGCATGTTGTGGACTGCTAAGTCTTGCATGGCCAAAGTATGGATCGCCTCACCAACTCCCGCTAACACTATAAAGGAACAAGAAACCAAGAAGAAGAAATTGACCTCAAACGGAAAGTTTAGATTTACCAAACCTACCATATATGTGAAGTCAGAGGGCAATGAGATTGCGCCTCAAGATAAGACTTCACAAGGGTAATTTGCTGCTTCTGCGGAGAGATTGGAAAATTGGCGCCACCACGCCTGCCCTATGAGCCTGAAAGAGTTAAAATCACTTATGAGTAAGAGAAATTAGCTTCTTGACTTCAGGAACATTCATGATCAAACTCCATTGCTCTTCTACTTCTAAAGGCTAGGTTTTGAACGCTAGCAATGATGCTCACGTTTGTCACAAATTGTTTGTTACAAAGTGAAGGTGTTAAAAGAGAAGTAGGCGGATGAGGCATGGAGAACTGGAATTCAAAAGTGGGAAACATAGTTGTTGTCCCTATTGAGAGGATTGGAAGTTTGTATCTTGCCTTTCCTTCCAGCTATTCTATTACATTATTGGATGTATGTTTACGCCATGTATGGCTAGAAACATTATATCTAAATGCCTTTGTTGACGATGGATATTACTTTTACTTTTGAAATTAGTGGTAATTTATTTCAAAGTTTATCCATGTCGTGGCATTTAAAGTAAGCTTTTGCTTAAGAAGTAATAGAACGATCATAAATGTATTGTTAAGTTATCCTTATGTAGAAGTCGATTTTGCTATACAAACAAGACTTGCTTCACCAAGATCCGAGAGGTTTAGGAACTTGGAACCCTTTGACCATGGGTCAAATGTTGAATGCATATCTTGTTTATTAAGCTAAATGACTTAAATATCCTTCACTTAAGTATGTGAGAGGATTGAAAGCTTGTTGGATATCGTTCACACTTTTAGTGTGTTGACCGTTCAAGCGAACAATAAGGAGTAAGTTTAGATACCTTGTTACCTTTACCGGTGATGGTAGAAGGGATGGTATGTCTATTTTAATGGACTAGTTTTTGGAACCTTAGAGGTGTTCAAAGCTCACCATAATGAGGTTAATGATATAGAGGGCAATGCAACTATGATACTCGAATCTAGTTAAGATGTTAAGTACCTTAGTTTTATATTATGTGACTATCATAAGAATTATGGGATTGTCTCACAATTCATTCCTCTTAAGACACATTGTTTCATGTGGTCGTCTAAAGGAGGAACCGGTCATTTTGATATGGTCCAAGTTTTGGGTCATTCTCCAAATGATAGGCTACACTTTTATATCCAAATTTTTTTTGGGTCATTCTCCAAATGGTGGGCATGAGTTCTATATCTTATAAACAACAAATATGGTCATGTAAACGCCTTAGAATATATGACGAAATAGAGGATCCTTGTTTGTCTATTCCAAAGTCTGGATTGTCTAGCCTACGTTTAGATGTGAGGTGGAGGAACCCACGATCTAGATGTATTTACTCCATTAGGTACTCTACTAAGACCATGGAATATTTGTTTTGACAGACCTTGTGAGAACTTGTAAGTTGCTCAAAGGTATAGTCTCTTAAGAAATTAATATCTATGCATGCTAGTGAGAGTAAAGTATACCTTGAATGGAAGGACCTGATGTTGAAACTAGCACCCAATCAGAAATGACTGAAACTCAGCATGGCGATGCTGGAGAACCTAGCATAAAATCGTTACCTCTTGGTAGAAGTTGTCATAAGACCAGAAAGATATAATTCATTATATCCGAGGAAGACAACTTTATGATGATTCATGATGAATGCATCAACTACCGGAAAGTGTAGTGGGCTTAAAGTCCACTAGGAGAAAAGAGGTTATAAAATATGAGATGTTATCCATGTCGGGTATCCATGTTTTGGACTTGGTTGATCCTACACCTAGGGTATGAACCCTCAAGGTGTGATTGGTTCTTTGATGAAATAGACCAAACATGGATAATTTTGTAGACCACTTCAAATACCGACTAGTAGGAATGGTTTCACGATGATTGACCATAAGGAAGGTATCATCTAGAAACATTCTCCCAGTGGTTATGTTGAAGTCCACACGGATACTTATTTTATAAGTGCCTTTTAGGCTATATTGGATGGAAGTGAAGACCACATTCCTTAATAGGAATTTATTGACGAAATGCTCACAACATTTTCTAGGATCTTTCACTATCATAAGTATCTTAATGAAATCTACAAACTATAAGTAGTCCACTTGTGGACTTATGTTGCCGTCTCAATGTTAGAATCTTTGCTTTGATATGAAAATCATTTGTTTGAGTTTTCAAATAGCAATGATGAAACATGGATGAATGCCAGAGGTAGTGGGAACATTTTGTAATCCTATTCTAAATATGTCTAGCACATATAGCATATTGGAGATAATGTCCTGATCTTGCTTGAAATAGCTTAGATCAAGAATTATGCATCCAGAAAGATTATAGGATTTACAAGACCTATAAAAGGATTTAAAGAAATATTGAAATACGTTCTTGTTGATATGTAGTAAGAAGCAACATAGAATAAGCTTTTATTCAAATGCTTGCTTATATACTTCTTAGGATAACTGCCGATCTTTATCGGGGTTCGTAATCCTACTAAATATGGCGTTGTTAATAAGTATGCTTCTCAAAGCATCGCTGACTCTATTGGGATCTTATGAGACAATGAGAGTACGATGGCTTGTGCAAGATAACCTTTATATCAAGCGTCTATGATCTTATTGAGTTCTGATGAATCAATGAAGGTGCGATAGCTTGACAAAAGACCGTTATCTCATCTTACGAATACACACGGATAGCATGCTGGCGGATCCGTTTTGCTAAAGCCGTAGTTGCAAGATAGTGATGATTGTTATACTAGTGCTTGCAAAGACATGGCTTGAGTTTGTTTTAGTTGAAATTTTGATATGCTGATTTTAGGAACGTTAAGCAACATTGTGCTTCTGCTAGTATCGATTATCAAATGGGGATTTGTTAATACGTGTGTAGCGGGTACTCTTAGTTGCCTTTATTGTGTTCCATCTTAGCATGTTTACCACTTCCCTGAATGTTTTACATTCTAAATGTCCACAGTCGGTCACTCTTCATCGAAAGGGAGTTTGAACGAAGACTGATGGAAAGGGTTGGTCGTGTATTCAATGGTGATTGGATACAAGAGACGCAACACTTTACCTATACTTGAAAAGAGTTTCAAGTGATTGGATGACTCACACCTGAGTATACTTCATGGTACATGTCAAGAGTAACTCAGGATGATAATATCTTTAGTCCTTTAACCGGAGATACATGTGTTTCCACGAGATTGGTCTGCCTTGTTCTGATTGTTTACAAACGCAGTCCGTAACTGGTTGTTATAAAGGAAGCTTTTGGGCAAAGGATTACCGATGTAATGGGGCAATGTAGTCGAAGGAATTTGTTCCTCTGTTTAGAGAGATATCCTTGGGCCCCTCGATGATTGGGCGCTGACACCAAAATGCACGACCGTGCTCATGTTTGCAATGATAGTTGATCAGTTGCAACTTGCATATTTTGGTCACCACCAATCTTGATCGAGAAACATAATCGTGAACGATCGGAGAGTGACTTTGTACCATGTCTCATGCTCACCTGGATAACGCGAACAATAGTATAATTGATCACTTATCTATAGTACCTTATCAAACTCGTTTGGATTGTGATTAGGTACTTGTTAGGGATGACATACCTCGTGTTGATTTGGGGGCAGGGATGTCTTGCTAGAGGCCGCTCCATGTTTGTGATGCATATGGGTACGGTGTGTCATGTGCAAGTGGGAGTTTGTTGGAATCTTCCCAATGACACACGTATGCCGGTATCACTGCTAATGAAGCGCGAGCCTATTTGGTCACATGCCAAGGATTGATCCCGACAGCTTAATGTGGAAGGAGAATGTCAAATAATCAAAAGTGTTTAGATTCGGGGCTTCACGACCGTGAAGGATGCTCCACGGGTCGTGAAGCAGGCTACCCTAACGATTGTTCGACAGCCGCCATGCGTCGTGATCCCTTTGGGCTTCACGGCCCGTGATGAGGTCGTGAAGGGTCGTAAAGGAGATGCCCTCACGAGTCTCGACCGGGCGGCATGGCTCGTGAAGTATTAAGTCCCCTCGTGGCACATTTAGGCTTCACGGCCCGTGAGAGCCCACGAGGGGTCGTGAAGAGGGTAGCTGTAGTGACACTTGTGTTTTATTGGACCATTTGATGGTCCAATCAAGAACCACCTTTTTGGCCGACCCTGGAGGGGTTTAGGGGCTGTGTTCAAGGTTGGTACTTGGAATTAACATAACACAACTCTCTCAATACAGTAGTTCTCTCTTGTTACAATATGGAAGCACTTGCATACACTTAGTAAGGTATTCTTGAGTGTGATGAGTGTTCATTGTGCAAGAGGAGACTCTACATGAGCTGTTCCAGAAGGTAGAATCGTGATGGATAGACAACATGATGGCTCACTAGCATTTGGGGATCATGTTCTACTTGGTGTGGACTAGAAATGGAGAAGGAAGCCTCATGTTTCCTCATAGATTCATCCCATCTTCAAGGAACTCGATTTCCAGCCATGGTAAGGAGGTACTTTCTTCCTCCTTCTTGTTCTTTTGTTGCAATTTGCTTTGTAGTGTATTCCACCATTGGAACTAGTTGTGGGCTTTGTGTGTGCTCTTGTTTTTGTATTGCATGCTTCTTTTCTTGTGTGTTTCCGCTGTGTTTGTGCCTACCACGAGTTCCAACAACCCGTACCCCCACTTGTACGGTTGTGCCCCGGCCGCCCGCACGCCCTATACCCCAAAAGGTACAGCCGTGTCCGGTCATCGGAAAACTAGATTTAGACAGAAAAATTAAAATTCTGATTTCAATCCAAATGTGCAAAGCCATGTTAGAGATGGCTCTGATACCACTGTTGGGTTTTGGTGGTTCAAATATATCACAACGAAAGAAGAACGGGTAACACTTTTACAAATTTGTGAACCACGTAACAGCTACCAAGCGGACCATGACTCTAAACATAACAATGCAACAAAAGAAAAGAAATAGAAATAAAATCATACCCTTGATGCTAGTTCTTCTAAATGAACGAGTTTGCTCCTTGGATGGTGTATACACTATGTAGTGTATCTCTAGTGAAGTCCACACCAAGTTGATATTGATCCCCACTTGCTAGAGTGTAGATATGCCAATATTCACACCACCAAATGCCTTAGCAAAAGAACCACAAAGCCTTGTGTTCTTAGTATGCCTTTTAAGGAGTTTAGTATGAGTATATGTTAACTAGTATCACAAATTCAAGCAACCAACACACATAAGATTCAAGAACTTCTTATAGAAGTCAAAGTTGAGTTCAAATTCGTGCCTCATCACATAATGCATCAGTTACAAGAAACAATACCAGTAATCCCTCTTTTACTAGCCTTAACGGCCTAGTAAAGAGGCCATTACTTCACAGGGCACGGGCGTGCCAGCCCAAAAGGCCACGCCTAACTTGGATTCATGCCTGTCCATTGAGAACCGGGCACAGGCTTGCCTTCTTGAGGCGCAAGCATACCTAGCCATAGGCCATGCCCAAGTCATGCCCAACTTGGGCTCGTGCCTTCCCGTTGGGCATGGCCGTACCTCATAGAGGCACGGGTGGGCCTTAGCCCACCAAAACCAGTTTCTGGCTTTCTCTCTCCTTTGACAATTTATGATGTCAGAATCAGTGCTTGATGTGTGACCCAATAGGCCCTTGCTTCATCAGCCATGACACAAACTCATGTATGTCAGTGGGCATTATCCAACAAAAGGCTATTATCAAGAAGAATGGGTTGATTATGATGAAACATTTGCTCCAGTTGCTCATGTGGAAGCCATTCAAATTTTTATTGCCTTTGCTGCTTTTAAAGGTTTTAAAGTATTTTAGATGGCTATCGAAAGTGCTTTCCTAAATGGTGAATTGTAAGAAGAAGTATGTGTTCAACAACCTCTAGGGTTTGAGAGTCAAAAATTTCCAAATCATGTCTACAAACTATACAAAGATCTCTATGGTCTGAAGCAGGCCCCACGTGCTTGGTATGACATGTTATCTACTAATCTACTGAAAAATGGATTTCAGCGAGGAAAAATTGATAAAACACTATTTCTCGAAAAAGAAAAGGGTGATTTAATTCTAGTGCAGATCTACGTAGATGACATCATTTTTGGTTCCATAGCTAAACATCCGTGTAAAAGGTTTGAGAAAATCATGTCAGATAAATTCAAAATGAGCATGATAGAAGAATTAAATTTCTTTCTAGGTCTTCAGATTAAACAGACTGAGCAGGGCATTTTTATTAATCAGGGAAAGTATGTGAATGACTTACTGAAAAAGTTCAGCTTTACTGATAGCTCACCCATGAAGACTCCCATTGTCCCTAAAACCAAGCTGACAACAGATCCAAATGTAAAGGCAGTTGATCTAGCCACTTTCAGAGGAATGATTGGTTCCTTCCTTTCTTAAATGCAAGTAGGCCACACATCATGTTTTCATCATGTTTGTGTGCAAGATTTCAAGCAAATCCCATAGAATCATACTTAAATGCTGTAAGAAGGATTTTCAGATATCTGAAAGGATAACCTGACCTTGGTATCTTGTATTAACGTGATTCAGGTTTTTATCTTATCGGTTTTTCAGATTCTGACTATGCAGGGTGTCAGATAGATATACCACAGGTGGATGTCAATTACTTGGTGACAAACTGGTCAGTTGGCAAAGCAATAAGAAGAATTCCATTTCTTTGTCTACCACTCAAGCTGAATATATTTCAGTAAGGAATTGCCGTGCCGATATATTGTGGATGCAAAATCAACTTGCTGATTATAGGATGTCTTTTCTAAAAACTCCTATTTACTGTGACAACACCAATGCCATTGCAATTTCCAACAATCTTGTTCTTCATTCTCGAACGAAGCATATTGACGTTCGTCATCATTTCATTCTAGACCATATCGCCAAAAATGAAATTGAACTTCAGTTTATCTCCACTGAACATCAGCTTGCTGACATTTTTACCAAAGCCTTGGATGAACATGGATTCAACCTCTTGGTCACTGAAATGGAAATGCTAAATCCATCAAGTCTTTAACACTGTTCAGGTAAAATTTATTGTTACTGTTTATTCTTTCTTGTCACATTTAATGCCAGCCGTCAAAATCTAATTTTGTATAATTACATTTTGCCTTATTTCTCACTGGACGTCACATCACATCTGAACCCTCATCATGAACTCTTTCAAAGTCCTTTGATGGTGAAGAAGATGAGTAACAATGAACACTTGAAGTAAAGATGATGATGTTTAGTATGAACAAGTGTGAACTCTTTGCATGCAAGATGAAGATTCTCCTTGAATTGCTATGAACGTTGATTACAAGTAGAGAATACAATATTGGCAAAGGTTGCCTTGCAAACTAGGTTTGCAAGGCATTTATACTAAAGCCTCATGGTCTTAAAAGCCACATGGGCCCAAAACTAGCTAAACTAGACTAAGCTAGGAATTACATACTAAAGTGGACTAAGCCCGTTACAATGTCTAGTCTAGAATAATATATGAATTAATACAAAAGAAACACAAGGACAACAAACTAATTAATATCTAACATTCCCCCCTTTTGTTTCCTTGTCCTTGAGCAGGTATTGATCATCTGCTCCTTTGACCAAGAAGCCTTTCCCAGCTTCTTATGGCCTTCCTCTCTTGTATCTTTTCCTCCAACTGATCTGCAATCTGGGTCATTTTCACCTATTCAGATTGATCTGTTTGATGTGTGTTGTTGAATCACGTTCTACGGAATTTGGATATGCATCTTTGGAGTGTTCCGTCAAAATAAGCATTGACCTCGGAGATCCGGAGGAAAGCTTTGCCGCCATTTAGATTTGACACTTTAAATCTGCCGGCTTCTTCATAATTCTCATCATATTCCTCAATGATCGTATATTTTTAGTGCTTTTCATGCTTAGAGTGCTGTTGGTTGGCCTTGGAACATTTATATTTTCAAGATCGGCCTCAAAAGCTAGCTGTAGATCATGAAGTTCTACAAAGGAGGATTTTTTTTCTCATAAAGTCTCTCAGCACTTGGAGAGCTCTTTGTTCTTCCCGGTTCTTGCCGGTTTTACAGGCCAACTCATCTTCCATGTGAGTGATGTCCCCAAAATTTAGATGTCTTACTTTAACCTCCTGAAATGTATATCTTTTCCCATGTAAAAGTGAACCAATGAGTGGTTGAGGAAGTTGCGCATGTACACGAACTCGATCTTAACAATTGGAAATCTGGAGGCCACTTGTTGTTTTGTGCTTGCATAGAAGGTGGCAGCAAATCTGACTGATTCTCGTGCTCTTGAGAGCTTAGCACATACAGATCATCAACCTCTATGACTACATCTGAGAAGATTTGGGGAATTCTTTCTTCGAGATAAGGAGTATTGAGCCATTGAGTAGGCCAGCGAGGTTGGGCTTTGTCGAGCGCTTCCCTAGGCCTGATGTTTATTATATTTGGCCTTTCCATTATTATTCGGTCATGAGTGGCTAGGGGTTTAGGTCCTCCATGGTAAGTTTCAGGTACAGGCCACTCACCCTCTTGTTGTTTAGGTCTCTAAGGTTGATGCTGACTTATTAGATCTATGGGCACAACATTGAACTGCCCCTCTTGTGGTGGAAAAATGTCGAGCAGCTCCCTGTTGACTGTTGTAAAGACCTTGCGAATATTGATTAACCGGATTTCTTCCTCTACCTCGGTTATAGGCCTTTTGCCTTTAGCTTTGTCTCTTAAGGTTTCGGGAAGGGAAGATTCTGGTTTAGTTGGAGTTACTTGGACTTGCGGGATTTGGATTGTTGGGGTTTCTGTTCTGTCTGCCTCTGCCGCCCTGACCAATTTCAAACTCAAATTCAGCAGTTTCAGGTTCAATTTGTTGTTGTTATTGTTTAATGCTACTGCCACTGCCACTTTGACCCGTGGACGGCTTAGATACTGGGACGGCTTCTATTCTTAGAGTTATACTTTGAGCCCCAATATACCTCCATTGCCTTTTCTCCCCCTCATGATGTCCTGGGTCCTCAGGATCATCATGCCTTCGCTTTCTAGATTCGGCTTGAGGTTTGCAAGATTCCTCCACGACTTTCAACCTCTTGCTTATACCAGATACAGTTGTAGTTAGGGTACTGAGGGCTTGGAGGACTATTTCTTGGAAGTTGGTGGAGCTGGAGGATGTGGGTTGGGATTATAGTGCTGCAAGGAGATTTGATTTCTCAGTGGTTGGATCAGCAACACTATTTAGCTTGGCATGTAGAAGGTCTTTAAGTTCATCGATCGAGTAATCTCGCTCAATGATAGTGGGTGGGCGGTTTTCAAGAGCTTTGATTTTGGCTCTAAGGGAATTGATTTCAGAGTGGAGTTGGGTGTTAGCGTATTCCCTCAGACCACAGTCAAGGCGGGAGAACTTTGAATCCATATAATTTCTCAGTTTGGTTGTAACGCCGAGCTCATGCAGAGGCCCGGTTTGCACAGGTCTTTTAGCCCTGTGGCCCTCATGTAGTGTTCGCACAGTTGTAGCACTGGAGGGACTTCCGCTTGATCCTCTCGACACCTTTGTAGTAGAGGCTGCTACGGGCGTTCCGTTGACGTCACGTAGATGCGCAAGTGGTGACCGTGTCCTAGGAAAGGATTAGAACCTAGTTAAGATTCGTGCTAGACTCGATTGTAGTTGAATTGAAGATGTGAACAGGGGAGGCAGTTCACATATTTCAAAGCCAGCAAACTCCAAATGAGTTGCCGACTATGTATGTGATAAGTCCACGTGGAGTGAAACTGCTCCTAGTTGTGTGGAAGCAGACTGGCTGGTGGGGTGAGGTGCTTGCACTGGTGGGATGCCAGCGATTGTTTCAATACCAGCCGGAATAGTGTCCCGACCGATAGGAGAGGTGGCTTCCCGACTTTCTAGTTCTGGAGAACTCTTACCCTCTTTCTTTTCCAACTCACTCTCACTATCACTAAGAACCACGTCCAAGTCTACATCTTCTCTTTCAATTATAGGAACATCACCAAAGGTGGCAGATATGTCGGATAAGTCATGATGGATGTCCTCAGATACTTGCCTCGTGCTAGGATTCGGCACGAACAGGAGAATGTCTCGGGCCAAAGGAGATTGACTGCCCAGATGAAGATGATTCAGTTTGGGTCCATTCTATGGAGGACTTACCCTGAGATGCATCATTGGTGGAGGCCTCGGAATCACTCATCACAACACCCTCATTCTCGTGTATATCTCCTCCCCCACCACTCTTTCCACCCCTTTCAATAGATTCTTCCCTCTCATGTACAACCTTGCTCGGGGAACCCTTTTGCACCTGAGATCCTAGACGGCTAGGACCCTCACCAGGTGCTGCTGCTCCTTAGGCAGGCACAACTAGTTCTGGTTGCGCAAGAGGAGCAATCCTGTTTTCCTTCATGTAACTCCTCACAGCCTCACTCTCCTAATTCAAGGTTCGAAGAAAGGCAACAAGCACCTGCATAGCAACCACATTAGGTAAATCTCTTATGCGCAAGAATAAGGTAATCCGTTGTACTTGAATTTGCTGGTTATCAAGGCCTCGGGGAATGGTGTGGTAGGTTTCCAAGTCAGTGGTGATCAAGTTTGTAAGGAACCTCTGGAATGGTATAAAGTTTTTATGACGGGAGGTGGTTTTCTCATTTACCTTCCTTACGATCTCCTCAAAAATGATGGTGGCGTAATCAAGATGGAGGTGGTAAGTAACACCAGCCAACAGCAGCAGTGAGTAGTATGATCCACCATCAGTACCCCTATGAATGCCGGTGAGGGTACGAGAGATTATAGTTGCATGTGTCTACCAAAGAGGTGCAAGGTTGGTTCGTCTAAATTGATGAATCTGTTGTAGCTCCCCATTATAGCCAAGGCCATGAACAAATTCAAGCACTTTATCTACCCCTAGATTTTCATCGAAGTAAGTTTTGTTAGAGTAATGGTTAGCTGTGGGTAGGTCCAGTACAATGCGGAGTCTGACGGCGGAAAGAATGAGTCGAACATTTTTAGTACGTCCTCTGAGACACTTGTGTCCCAAACGGGTGACACCCTCGGTAAAGGTATACCAAAGTTGTTGTAGGTAGATTTCGGGTACATGGGTTGGTCATGTGTTTAGGTTTTAGTTTATGGCTTGGCATAGTGGATGGGCTTGGATTATTTCAGTGACTATTGGGATTTTGGTATATGTCTCAAGGTCAAAGTAAAGGTTGTTGCTGGTTGTCTCAAGGCGCTTGTCAGCAGGGACAAGGCTCTCCTCAGGCAGGGGCTGAGCTGGTTGATTGGCTGCCATCTATAGCAAGGAGTATAGACTAGACCAGTACACCAGATAAAGGTAGTTTAGAATGCGCATGTGAAATGCTGAAGTTGTGTTTTTTATTTTAATTCACACGTGAATATTGACTTTGACTTGACCTATGCTTGACCTATGAATTTTGACTTTTGATTAAAAACAGTTTGTTATCATGCTTGACCTATGAATGTGCACTTGAAAGTCACATAGAGTAAACCTTTAAAGTGAAAGTCCCATAAAAAAATTCCAACTGTTACATGAGAATCCGACACAAGTAACAAATCCGACAATGATATATTCTCAAAATTCCGACAGATTGTGAAGTCTGATTGTCTAACCATACTATGAATTTTGACTTTTGATTAAAAATAGATTGGAATCATGCTTGACCTATGAATGTGCACTTGAAAGTCGCATAGAGTAAACCTTTAAAGTGAAAGTCCCATAAAAAATTTCCAACTGTTACATGAAAATCCGACACATGTTACAAATCCGACAATGATATATTCTCAAAATTCCGACAGATTGTGAAATCCGATTGTCTAACCATACTACTTGCAAAATCCGATAAAATGAAATCCACTAAGTCCAAAACTACACCATGGGATATTCATCAAATCTGACAATTCATCAAAATCTGATGGAATGAAATCCGCAAGATCCAACACTACACTATCGGATTTTCACCAAGTTATGAAAGAGTTTCAAGTGAAAGTCGCATGAAAAGCTTTGAACTTGAAAGTCAAATGGACTAATTTCACATGAAAGTCGCATGAAAAGTTTTGAACTTGAAAGTCGCATGGACTCATTTCACATGAAAGTCGGATGAACTTAACAAACATGCGAAAGTCGGATGGACTTAAAACATGTGAAAGTCAGATGACCTAATTCAATTTTAAGTCGGATGAGCCAATTTAAGTGAAAGTCGGATGGACTCAAGTCATGAGAAAGTCATAAGACCTTGAGTCATGCGACAGTCGCATGATTTAGAACTTAGCCTTTTCAGAGTTTTTGAGTTACAAAAGCCGCATGGTTTAAACAACCAAAAGTCACATGGAACAACTTTCCAAAGGTCAGATAGACCAAGTTCATCTGACTGTCGGATGATTCACACATTCAGTCTGTTCATACTAACTCCAAACTTGATTTTGACTAAATGTAAGCTTATGGACTCAAATTTTATACCAATAGACTCGGATTTCAACACCAAACAAATCGTGTACTTGCAAACAAACCTAAACAACCTTAAATTTCACACATTTTGACTTGAAGGACTCTGTTCATCGAAGTAGATGAACAGTGTCATGTTCAAAAACCCACTTCCTTCATTCTCATTTTTGTATGAATTTGAACTCCATTCTTGATTCAAATCATCCACAGACATCAAAAACACACATTACATTGCTCAAACACTAAAAACAACATCATTTGATATGTAAAAGACTCCAATTGCAGAAATAACAACTGTTTGATAAATAGAGTTAAAAAACGCAATGTAAATCCCAATTTTAGCACCTAAATGTGCACATCGTTTGACATTTCTTATGGAATTCATCTTACCTTTCTGTTTAGTGTTAAACAAACACAAAAATTTCACAAATGGAAGTCTTAGATCGAAGGCAGTTGAGAGAGAGAAAGAAGAATATGAATAGTGTTTTTGCTTTTTGAAAGTTTTGAAAGCATGGAGAAGAAAAAGGGTCGGGTAGCACCTTTTATAGGCTATCCAACTTTTGGATCAAGGTGGGTCGGGGCTAATCCGACTGTCGGACCGGCCAGTTTGGTCCAAACTTGATAGTTAGCCCCGTTCATTCTGTTTTAGCCCAAGGCTTAGAATTTTACATGATTTAAGCCCAAAAATGGTTATTCTTTCTTTTTATTATTTTCTATTTCATTTAACTCCCCTAGAAATGATAAATATAAAGTAAGCGTCTAAAAATTAGTCATCTGAAAATCAGAAACAGCGAGTGTTTGTCTGATTTGAGATGAATTCTTGAACATTTCTCCCCCTACACGAATGCACGGAAAGCATTCGTGTCAACCAGCAAACCGTTGTGCTCCCCCTAGACAGTAGCATCTGGATTTCTTCATAGAAAACAAAAAACACGCATAACTCTGTTAAACAAAGATAAGAAAGTAATGAGTTAGAGTTTGAGATTCAACATACCGATCTTAGACACTAGGAATGTAAACCTTGCTTCATCTGGTGGTTTGGTGAATGGATCAGCTAGTTGATCATGGGTGGGAACATACTATAACTCAATCACACCCTTTTCCATATTGTCTTTCAAGAAGTGATACCTGATGTCGATATGCTTGCTTTTAGAGTGATGGACAGGATTGCAAAAGATGGAAGTTGCACTCTGAGAATCGCACAACAGCAACTGAGTTCTCATCCACAGACTCTGTAAATAGCAACTGACACACAGTTTTGTTTCTTTGAACTCCAGCAGACCAACCCATCTTCCAGGAAGTGTGCACTCCCAAATGTGCTTTTCCTATCCAACATGCATCCGGAATAATCCGAATCTGAGTACGCAAGAAATTCATATGACTAGTCACGGGGATACCATAGACCAAGGTCAGGAGTCCCTTTCAGTTATTTGAGGATGCGTTTCATAGCAAGAAGATGTGATTCTTTTGGATTTGCTTGAAAACGAGCAAAGAGACACGTAGAAAACATTATGTCCGGTGTACTAGCCTTAAGGTATAGTAAAGAGCCAATCATACCCCCGTAGGTTTTCAAGTCGATTGCCTTTCCGTCAAGATCGGAAGACAACTTAGTGTTAGAAGACATGGAGGTTGATTTCGACGAGCAATCAGACATTTCATATTTTCTTAGTAAATCATTAATATATTTAGACTGATTTATGAAAATGCCATTTGAAAGTTGTTTGACTTGTAAGCCGATGAAGAAATTCATTTCTCCCATCATGGTCATTTCAAAATTGTTTGCCATTAGTTTTGAAACCTCGATACTGTACTGTGGGTTCGTAGAGCCGAATATAATATCATCTACATATATCTGGACGAAGATATAGTCATCCCTAATTTTCTTGGTGAATAGTGTGGTCTATATTCGTCCCTTGGAGTAACCTTTATTTACCAGATAGGCTGATAGAACATCATACCAAGCCCATGGAGCTTGTTTGAGTCCGTAAAAGGGCTTAACAAGTATATAGACATCATTTGGGCGCTTGGGATCAACAAACCCTTTAGCTTGAGATTCGTAGACTTCCTCCTTAAGGATTCCATTTAGAAATGCCGTTTTGACATCCATTTGATAGACCTTGAAATCCATGTAAGCAGCATAAGCTAGGAATACCCGAATAGCTTCTATATGGGCAACAGGAATGAAAGTTTCATCATAGTCAATGCCCTCCCGCTGATTGTATCCTTTGGCGACCATTCCGGCTTTGTTTCGAATCACCACTCCGTCTAAATCTTTCTTATTTTTGAAGACCCACTTGGTGCCAGCAATTGTCTTGTCGTTGGCTCGAGGCACCAGTCTTCAAACTTTTAACCGCGTGAATTGATCTAACTCCTCTTGCGTTGCAAGAATCCAATCAGCGTCTTGTAGTGTATCCGCAGTTCGTGTAGATTCTGTTATGCTAAGAAAGCTGGAGAACTGACACTCATTTGTTGTGGCGTATCGAGTCTAAACGCTTGCATCTTTGTCTTCGATAATTTGCGTTTCAGGATGTGCAGCAGTCCATTGGGTCACATGGGGGTTGGAGTTATTAGAAATCTCATCGTCGGCATCCTGGGGGAAGAATTTATCTAGTCATTGTTGTATGGAAGTCTCACCATCAGGAGTTGATGATTCTGGATTGCACTAAGGTGTAGTGTTCCCATGGTTCGTTGTATCAGCATCGTCAGTAGTGTTAATAGTTGAGTTAGATGCAGTGTACCTGTCACACCCCGCTAAAGCGGAAACACGAGGTGTCACAACACAAGATATCATCGCACAAGGCATATAGACAATAACCATTATATTAACTTAACAAAAATAAATAGTTCGGGTAAAACATAAATAAAAGTTACATAACCGAATAATAATTAAATGACATAATCTTGTACGATGCGTAAATAAAATAGATAGTGTTTTCATAAAATGTGACGATGAAGATGGAAATGCCACACATCATGCTTGTATGCATAAGGTACCTAACGTCGATCACCTGAAAGCACGGGTAAAAGAAAGAAAAGGTCAACTACCAGAGTTGGTGAGTTCATAGGTTTTCTTAATATATGCACAGAATACTTTTAAATGAGAAAAGTTTAAATAATTGATAGAAGTTTTTGGAATAAAATAAAAGTATGCATGAATGATAGAAGATGTATTATATTGCCCAATACGTTGCACATGGTAGTAATAGACTATGATGATTGTTGCTTGAGCCATTATCAAAAGAAACTCCAATCCTTCACTAATTCAGCCTCCTTAAAAACAACCCAAGCGCACCATCATACTCAATAGCAATCTTATCATCACTATAAAACAATCCTCTGAATCATCCATATAATTACATCATCTACACGGCCCTCATTGTTGCAATGGTGGTCCCCACAGCTCTTAACGCTTCACGGTGTTGCGACTCCAAGAGCATAGAAGAAAAATTACATAGGACATGGTGCCGGTGGTCTAAACTAGTATGATGAATACTCAGTTCTAGTGATATGCTTTGTACCTACCTACCCACTTTAGGGGTCACCCTTAATGTCCATACGATAGTTCCCGTTACTACTCAGGGTGCCTCTATGTGCTCCCTAAATCAGCAGTTCTCTCCCTCCTAATGAAAAGGCCACGAGGTCACTCTCGTTGATAAGGGGGCTCTTTTCCTAGCCGTGAGCCTAACACATGCTCCACAGGAAGTCAGTGTTGATAATACACTAGGTCGTGAAACTCGGGGACTTTCCTACTAAGTTTCTATTCTAACCTCCATGGATAAAGAATATATAATCTTAGTGCGTCAACCTAATGATGACATTACAGACTTTGATGTATATAAAATTGGTTAGTAAGTGTGCTAATATATGCAAGTACTTATGATATGCCATGCTTATGCACACACACAATAATCATGTTCTAGAAAGAAGATAAATAAAATTTGTTTCTAAGTATATTTTTATTATAACTAACCTAAGTGCCATATCGTACATAGCTAAATTAGAAATAGGTGAACAAGCTTTGTCTAATTGAGGTATAACAATGTGGTACTCAACTTAATTATATTATCAATACACTTGATGTATTTTAAAAAAAATTATTTTGAAAACATTTTTATAAACATTTGGTAATAGTTGGTGTTTTCCCCCCATAAGGAAAACAACATTCTCTATAACCTTCGGCTCTGATACCAAATCTGTCACACCCCGCTAAAGCGGAAACACGAGTTGTCACAGCACAAGATATCATCGCACAAGGCATATAGACAATAACCATTATATTAACTTAACAAAAATAAATAGTTCGGGTAAAACATAAATAAAAGTTACATAACCGAATAATAATTAAATAACATTGTCTTGTACGATGCGTAAATAAAATAGATAGTGTTTTCATAAAATGTGACGATGAAGATGGAAATGCCACACATCATGCTTGTATGCATAAGGTACCTAACGTCGATCACCTGAAAGCACGGGTAAAAGAAAGAAAAGGTCAACTACTAGACTTGGTGAGTTCATAGGTTTTCTTAATATATGCACAGAATACTTTTAAATGAGAAAAGTTTAAATAATTGATGGAAGTTTTTGGAATAAAATAAAAGTATGCATGAATGATAGAAGATGTATTATATTGCCCAATACGTTGCACATGGTAGTAATAGACTATGATGATTGTTGCTTGAGCCATTATCCAACCTAGCCGACAACCAATTACCCATGATAAACCTAACGCCTATATTAAATGACGTTAGTAGTGGTAAAGTACATCTATAGTTCGTCAACCATAAATGGGAGACGTCGGAATCTCCAAATAGCGCTACTTACAAATACCATCGGCTCACTAGCGGAGTTAAGGAATAATGTCCAACGAAAGGGCCTTACAACGATCACCCAAGCACATAAAAGAATAATACCATAAATGCTCAAAATAATATTTGAAATAAATAAGAATATAGGCAATAAACTTTTCATGAAATGTATACACATGCTTTCACCCCAAAATAATATGAAATACGGTAAAAAGGGGCTATGATACTCACTCGGTATGCAAATGTGTTCACTCGTAAGGATTTCTTGTTCCTACCGAAGCTCCTTTCCTAATATAAGAGGTATGTAGCTCTATTAGACTTATTTTATTTATTATTTTGTATTATATATTTATTGTTAACTTATTTATTAAATAGTTAAAGGTTGTCCCTATTTTTCCATAAATCATAAGTGTTCACTGAAATTTTCAGTTCTTTAAGTTGAACTTTAAAAGTTAAAAACTGTATTTTAGCAGTCATATTAAGGTTTGATATTTTGATATAATCTTAATACATGTTTCTAGAGTGTCTAGTAAAAATATAGGAATTTATAATCCATGTTTAGTATTTTTAATAATTAAAAGTGTTTAAGATGTCCACTGATTAGTGTCTGGATGACATGTTGTTACTAAAACGTCTGTTTAGGGCTCATACGACCTTGTTTTTACATGATTTAAACTGAGAAATAACCACGACTCCAAGATTACACCTTTTTAAAAAAACTAGACATATTTTGACCCAGGAATGAGTAAGTTACACGCGTTTAAAGTGTACCCTTCTAAATCTGCCAGATTTCCAGATTCAACATATGGATCTTTTTAAATATGTTTGAAGGATCAAACGTTCATGAAAATTAGTGAATCCAGGTTTAAATGAAAGGTAACACTTTAAACTAAGATTAGCAAAAAGAATCAATTGATTTTGATACCTAGAACTCCAGATATAAAAAACAAGTGGGGAGTTCTAGCATCAGAATCTGCCAGATTGTTATTCTTTTTGCTTATGGGTCATAACTTTAATATGGCATGTTTATATTCGTGATTAATCATCTTGCATGCGTATAAGCTTTGATAATCCATGTGTTCTTATAACAATGGTAGGATGATACACATTTTATGTGTCCTTACAACATTTGTTAAGATGAAACACATGCATGATCAAAGTCTTATTTTCTTGATTTTTAGTTGATTAAGTTCCATACAACAATGGTAGGATGATGCACATTTCATATGCTCCTTACAACATTGGTAGGATGTTTATATTTACATGATTATAGATATATATAAAATAAATAAGATGAAAATCAAAGAAAATAAATAAAAAAAGAAAGAAGAAAAGAAGGAATGTAGAAGAGTAGAGATGAGTGTGTTATGATCATCTTACCAACTCTTTTCTTTGATTATGTGTTTGATCTTCACAAGATGAACAAGACTTGGATGTTCTTGGGAGATTTTTGTTGGTGAAAGAAGAAGAGAGAAAAGAGAAGAGATGGAGTGTGGTGGTAAAGGAAATGATGAAGAGTAGTAGGAGGCTTATATAGAGCATGGGGCATATCAAGTGGTGATTCTTGGGAAGAGAAGGAGGCAAGAGAAAAGAGAGGGGGGTGCCTTGGCCGGCCATGGGGGGGGGGGGTGTTTCTTTTATTTTTATTTTTTTGAATAATTAAGTGTAATTTGTTTAAATAAATTTTGTATAATTGTTGATTTTGTTTAAATCTTTTAATTACTTTTATGAGTTTATATACATATGTTTTATATTTTAACTTATTTATATTTATTATGATGTATTTAATTATTTTTATTGATATTATTTTTATTATTGTACATGATTTGTAATTCTTGACTCGTAATAATTCGATTTTTTTCGAGCTCCGGAATGTTCTAACCATATAGGCGGGATTTCTATGAAATCTAATATTATTATGGGTGTATTTAAATCATAAATACTATTTTTAGTCATACTTGGCTTAAAATACAAATATCTAATGGCTAAACTGGGAAATTTGTTGCCTAATGTCACAGTCTCCCCTGATTAAAAGAATTTCGTCCAGAAATTAATCGTTGACGTCCTGGACTTGCTTTTTGGCGAAGAGGTGCGGATATTTGAGTTTTATATAATCCTCTCGCTCCCAAGTGTATTCAGGCCCGTGCCTTGAGTTCCAATGAATTTTTATGATGGGGATCGTGCTTCTCCTTAGTCTTTTGACCTCCCGGTCAAGGATTTCGATTGGATCTTCTACAAAGTGCAACCGGTCATCAACTTGCACATCTTTTAAGGGTAAGGCTAAGGTTTCCTCTGTTTGGCATTTCTTTAAATTCGACACATGGAACGTGACATGGATGGCTCTCAGTTCTTGTGGCAGTTTTAGCTTGTAGGCTACCGGTCCAATCCTTTCGATTATCTCGAATGGCCCAACGTACCTGGACTTAACTTGTTCTTTTTTCCCAAAACGCACTATCCCTTTCCAAGGTGATATCTTTAGTAGAACTTTATCGCCAACTTGAAACTCAAGGGGTTTCCTGCGATTGTCGGCGTAGCTCTTTTGTCGGTCCCTAGCGGTTTTGAGCCTTTCCCTGATAATCTTTATCCTATCAGTGGTTTCCTGCACGACGTCGGGTCTGGACAATTGTCGGTCTCCGATTTCCAACCAGCTGAGCGGGGATCTACATTTGTGTCCGTACAATGCTTCATAGGGTGCACACTGGATACTGGTGTGATAACTATTATTGTATGAAAATTCAACCAGTGGCGAATGCGAGTCCCAGCTCCCACCAAAATCTAACACACAAACACGTAACATATCTTCCAGCGTTTGAATAGTCCTTTCCGATTGTCCGTCTGTTTGGGGGTGGTAAGAGGTGCTTAAATTGACTCGCGTTCCCATTGCTTTCTGAAGTGATTGCCAAAATCGGGAAGTGAAGCGACTATCCCTATCCGAGATGATAGAGATGGGCACTCCATGACGCATGATGATCTCATTGATGTAGATTCGTGCCAGCTTTTCCATCTTGTAATCTTCACGAATGGGTAGGAAATGTGCTGACTTTGTAAGCCGGTCTACTACTACCCAGATGGAATCGTACCCTTTAGTGGATCGGGGTAACTTAGTCACAAAATCCATAGTTATCTGTTCCCAATTCCATTCCGGGATTTCAGGTTGCTGCAGTTATCCAGAGGGTTTCTGGTGTTCTGCCTTAATCCTTGCACAAGTCAAACATTTCCCCACGTATAGGGCGACATCCTTCTTCATTCCGGGCCACCAATAGTATTCCTTCAAATCCTTGTACATTTTATCGGCTCCGGGAATAGAATACTTAGACTTATGTGCCTCATCCAATATCGTTAACATTATGTTATTCACCTTGGGTATCCAAACCTTCTTTTCAAAGTAACGTACTCCATCAGTTTCAATCTCGAACCTGTACTCCAAATGACGGAGGGTTTCCTCTTTTAGATTTTCTGCTTTTAATGCTTGCTCCTGAGCTTCAAGGATCCTTCCTTTCAGACTTGTTTGCACAACAGCTTAATGCTCGTACTCGCATTGGTTTTACTCTTTCCTTCCTACTCAACGCGTCGGCTACCACATTGGCCTTGCCTGGGTGATATTTGATTTCGCAATCATAATCATTGAGTAGTTCTACCCATCGCCTTTGTCTCATATTGAGCATCTTTTGAACAAAAATATGCTGGAGACTCTTATGGTCAGTGTAGACGGTACACTTGGTGCCATATAAGTAATGTCTCCATATTTGGAGTGCAAACACTACCGCTCCTAGCTCCAAATCATGAGTAGTGTAGTTTTTCTCACAAACCTTCAGTTGTCTCGAAGCATAGGCGATAACTTTGTCGTTTTGCATTAAAACACATCCCAACCCTTGTTGTGATGCGTCGCAATAGACCACAAAGTTTTCTGTTCCAGTTGGCAATGCCAAGATAGGTGCGTTGCATAGCTTCTGCTTTAAGGTTTGAAAGGCTTCTTCTTGCTTATCTCCCCAAATGAATTTCTTATCCTTCTGAGTCAGAGTCGTTAGTGGTTGTGCCACGCGTGAAAAGTTTTCGATGAATCGCCTATAATATCCTGCCCAACCCAGAAATTGTCGAATCTCAATTGGCGTCTCTGGTGCTTCCCAGTTTTTGATTGCCTCGATCTTTGCTGGATCGACATGAATTCCATTTGAATTAACTACGTGACAAAGGAAGTGTACTTCTTGGATCCAAAATTCACACTTGGAGAATTTCGCATACAACTTCTGCTCCTTCAGTAGTGTTAAGATTAATTTCAAATGTTGCTCATGATCTTCCTTGCGTCGTGAATAGATGAGAATGTCGTCTATGAACACTATTGCAAAGTTATCTAAATATGGTCTATATACCCTATTCATTAAGTCCATAAATACTGCTGGAGCATTAGTCCACCCAGAAGGCAAAACTAAGAACTAAGAACTCGTAATGTCCATAGCAGGTTCTAAAGGCGGTCTTAGGGACGTCTTCTTCGCGAACTCTCAACTGGTGATATCCCGAGCGAAGATCGATTGTTGAAAAATTGTTGGCGCCTTCAAGTTGGTCGAACAGGTCATCGATTCGAGGGAGAGAGTATCGGTTCTTGATAGTTAACTTGTTGAGTTCCCGATAGTCCATACACATTCGTAGCGATCCATCTTTCTTTTTTTGACGAATAGGACTACGGCTCCCCATGGTGAGGTACTTGGTCGAATAATTCCTTTGTCGAGTAGCTCTTGAAGATGTGCAGACAATTCCTACATTTCCAACGGGGCTAACCGATATGGTGCCTTTGCTACGGGTGCGGCTCCAGGGATTAAATCAATCCAAATTTGTCTTGTCTTACTGAGGGTAATCCAAGTAATTCATCCGGAAACACCTTGGGAGAATCCCGAACGATTGGAAAATCGTAAATGTGCTTTTCCTAAACCTCCGTTTCTACAACGTGCACGAAGAATGCGATATAGTCTTTTCCTAAATATTTTTGCATTTTCATGCATGATACCACCTTGACGTTCTTCCTGTTCTTTTCTCCTTATACCACAAGCGTTTCGTCTTGTGATAGTGGAATCTGAATGATCTTTGCAAAACAATATTTCAGCTTGATTTTTGGATAGCCAATACATACCAACAACTATATCAAAGCTCCCTAGTTTGATTGGTATGGTCTACGTTAAAGTTTTTGCTGGCTAAGTTCAAGGTACACTTAGTGATTATATCACTAGTCTTGACTTCTTGTCCATTAGCAAATTCAATGATATAGGCCTCTTTCAATATTTGAAATTTTAGATTAAGCTTTGGCCTACATACTAGTGGTACGAAACTTCTATCTATTCCAGAGTCAAATAACATTGATGCATTATAATTATTCAGAAGAAACATACTAGTAATCACATTCGGGTCTTTCCTTTGTACAAATTCTACTTAGCTAGGTTATGTTGATCCTAAGATATAAGGTCTAACAAATAACACTCCCGTCATATAGTTCCCAAAAGTACCAAAATGATTTCCCAAAAGACATCATGTGATTAATGTTTAACAAACAATCAAAATAAACCACCAAGTTTAATAATCAAAAGAAACTCCAATCCTTCACTAATTCAGCCTCCTTAAAAACAACCCAAGCGCACCATCATACTCAATAGCAATCTTATCATCACTATAAAACAATCCTCTGAATCATCCATATAATTACATCATCTACACGGCCCTCATTGTTGCAATGGTGGTCCCCACAGCTCTTAACGCTTCACGGTGTTGCGACTCCAAGAGCATAGAAGAAAAATTACATAGGACATGGTGCCGGTGGTCTAAACTAGTATGATGAATACTCAGTTCTAGTGATATGCTTTGTACCTACCTACCCTCTTTAGGGGTCACCCTTAATGTCCATACGATAGTTCCCGTTACTACTGAGGGTGCCTCTATGTGCTCCCTAAATCAGCAGTTCTCTCCCTTCTAATGAAAAGGCCACGAGGTCACTCTCGTTGGTAAGGGGGCTCTTTTCCTAGCCGTGAGCCTAACACATGCTCCACAGGAAGTCAGTGTTGATAATACACTAGGTCGTGAAACTCGGGGACTTTCCTACTAAGTTTCTATTCTAACCTCCATGGATAAAGAATATATAATCTTAGTGCGTCAACCTAATGATGACATTACAGACTTTGATGTATATAAAATTGGTTACTAAGTGTGCTAATATATGCAAGTACTTATGATATGCCATGCTTATGCACACACACAATAATCATGTTCTAGAAAGAAGATAAATAAAATTTGTTTCTAAGAATATTTTTATTATAACTAACCTAAGTGTCATATCGTACATAGCTAAATTAGAAATAGGTGAACAAGCTTTGTCTAATTGAGGTATAACAATGTGGTACTCAACTTAATTATATTATCAATACACTTGATGTATTTTAAAAAAAATTATTTTGAAAACATTTTTATAAACATTTGGAAATAGTTGGTGTTTCCCCCCCATAAGGAAAACAACATTCTCTATAACCTTCGGCTCTGATACCAAATCTGTCACACCCCGCTAAAGCGGAAACACGAGTTGTCACAGCACAAGATATAATCGCACAAGGCATATAGACAATAACCATTATATTAACTTAACAAAAATAAATAGTTCGGGTAAAACATAAATAAAAGTTACATAACCGAATAATAATTAAATAACATTGTCTTGTACGATGCGTAAATAAAATAGATAGTGTTTTCATAAAATGTGACGATGAAGATGGAAATGCCACACATCATGCTTGTATGCATAAGGTACCTAACGTCGATCACCTGAAAGCACGGGTAAAAGAAAGAAAAGGTCAACTACTAGACTTGGTGAGTTCATAGGTTTTCTTAATATATGCACAGAATACTTTTAAATGAGAAAAGTTTAAATAATTGATGGAAGTTTTTGGAATAAAATAAAAGTATGCATGAATGATAGAAGATGTATTATATTGCCCAATACGTTGCACATGGTAGTAATAGACTATGATGATTGTTGCTTGAGCCATTATCCAACCTAGCCGACAACCAATTACCCATGATAAACCTAACGCCTATATTAAATGACGTTAGTAGTGGTAAAGTACATCTATAGTTCGTCAACCATAAATGGGAGACGTCGGAATCTCCAAATAGCGCTACTTACAAATACCATCGGCTCACTAGCGGAGTTAAGGAATAATGTCCAACGAAAGGGCCTTACAACGATCACCCAAGCACATAAAAGAATAATACCATAAATGCTCAAAATAATATTTGAAATAAATAAGAATATAGGCAATAAACTTTTCATGAAATGTATACACATGCTTTCACCCCAAAATAATATGAAATACGGTAAAAAGGGGCTATGATACTCACTCGGTATGCAAATGTGTTCACTCGTAAGGATTTCTTGTTCCTACCGAAGCTCCTTTCCTAATATAAGAGGTATGTAGCTCTATTAGACTTATTTTATTTATTATTTTGTATTATATATTTATTGTTAACTTATTTATTAAATAGTTAAAGGTTGTCTCTATTTTTCCATAAATCATAAGTGTTCACTGAAATTTTCAGTTCTTGAAGTTGAACTTTAAAAATTAAAAACTGTATTTTAGCAGTCATATTAAGGTTTGATATTTTGATATAATCTTAATACATGTTTCTAGAGTGTCCAGTAAAAATATAGGAATTTATAATCCATGTTTAGTATTTTTAATAATTAAAAGTGTTTAGGATGTCCACTGATCAGTGTCTGGATGACATGTTGTTACTAAAACGTATGTTTAGGGCTCATACGACCTCGTTTTTACATGATTTAAATAGAGAAATAACCACGACTCCAAGATTACACTTTTTTAAAAAACTAGACGTATTTTGACCTAGGAATGAGTAAGTTACACGCGTTTAAAGTGTACCCTTCTAAATCTGCCAGATTTCCAGATTCAACATATGGGTCTTTTTAAATATGTTTGAAGGATCAAACGTTCATGAAAATTAGTGAATCCAGGTTTAAATGAAAGGTAACACTTTAAACTAAGATTAGCAAAAAGAATCAACTGATTTTGATACCTAGAACTCCAGATATAAAAAACAAGTGGGGAGTTCTAGCATCAGAATCTGCCAGATTGTTATTCTTTTTGCTTATGGGTCATAACTTTAATATGGCATGTTTATATTCATGATTAATCATCTTGCATGCGTATAAGCTTTGATAATCCATGTGTTTTTACAACAATGGTAGGATGATACACATTTTATGTGTTCCTTACAACATTTGTTAAGATGAAACACATGCATGATCAAAGTCTTATTTTCTTGATTTTTAGTTGATTAAGTTCCATACAACAATGGTAGGATGATGCACATTTCATATGCTCCTTACAACATTCGTAGGATGTTTATATTTACATGATTATAGATATATATAAAATAAATAAGATGAAAATCAAAGAAAATAAATAAAAAAAAGAAAGAAGAAAAGAAGGAATGTAGAAGAGTAGAGATGAGTGTGTTATGATCATCTTACCAACTCTTTTCTTTGATTATGTGTTTGATCTTCACAAGATGAACAAGACTTGGATGTTCTTGGGAGATTTTTGTTGGTGAAAGAAGAAGAGAGAAAAGAGAACAGATGGAGTGTGGTGGTAAAGGAAATGATGAAGAGTAGTAGGAGGCTTATATAGAGCATGGGGATTTCGATTGGTTCTTCTACAAAGTGCAACCGGTCATCAACTTGCACATCTTTTAAGGGTAAGGCTAAGGTTTCCTCCGTTTGGCATTTCTTTAAATTCGACACATGGAACGTGTCATGGATGGCTCTCAGTTCTTGTGGCAGTTTTAGCTTGTAGGCTACCAGTCCAATCCTTTCGATTATCTCGAATGGCCCAACGTACCTGGACTTAAGTTGTTCTTTTTTCCCAAAACGCACTATCCCTTTCCAAGGTGATATCTTTAGTAGAACTTTATCGCCAACTTGAAACTCTAGGGGTTTCCTGCGATTGTCGGCGTAGCTCTGTTGTCGGTCCCTAGCGGTTTTGAGCCTTTCCCTGATAATCTTTATCTTATCAGTGGTTTCCTGCACGACGTCGGGTCTGGACAATTGTCGGTCTCTGATTTCCAACCAGCTGAGCGGGGATCTACATTTGTGTCCGTACAATGCTTCATAGGGTGCACACTGGATACTGGTGTGATAACTATTATTGTATGAAAATTCAACCAGTGGCAAATGCGATTCCCAGCTCCCACCAAAATCTAACACACAAACTCGTAACATATCTTCCAGCGTTTGAATAGTCCTTTCCGATTGTCCGTCTGTTTGGGGGTGGTAAGAGGTGCTTAAATTGACTCGCGTTCCCATTGCTTTCTGAAGTGATTGCCAAAATCGGGAAGTGAAGCGACTATCCCTATCCGAGATGATAGAGATGGGCACTCCATGACGCATGATGATCTCATTGATGTAGATTCATGCCAGCTTTTCCATCTTGTAATCTTCACGAATGGGTAAGAAATGTGCTGACTTTGTAAGCCGGTCTACTACTACCCAGATGGAATCGTACCCTTTAGTGGATCGGGGTAACTTAGTCACAAAATCCATAGTTATCTGTTCCCAATTCCATTCCGGGATTTCAGGTTGCTGCAGTTATCCAGAGGGTTTCTGGTATTCTGCCTTAATCCTTGCACAAGTCAAACATTTCCCCACGTATAGGGCGACATCCTTCTTCATTCTGGGCCACCAATAGTATTCCTTCAAATCCTTGTACATTTTATCGGATCCGGGAATAGAATGCTTAGACTTATGTGCCTCATCCAATATCGTTAACATTATGTTATTCACCTTGGGTATCTAAACCTTCTTTTCAAAGTAACGTACTCCATCAGTTCAAATCTCGAACCTGTGCTCCAAATGACGGAGGGTTTCCTCTTTTAGATTTTCTGCTTTTAATGCTTGCTCCTGAGCTTCAAGGATCCTTCCTTTCAGACTTGTTTGCACAACAGCTTAACGCTCGTACTCGCATTGGTTTTACTCTTTCCTTCCTACTCAACGCGTCGGCTACCACATTGGCCTTGCCTGGGTGATATTTGATTTCGCAATCATAATCATTGAGTAGTTCTACCCATCGCCTTTGTCTCATATTGAGCATCTTTTGATCAAAAATATGCTGGAGACTCTTATGGTCAGTGTAGACGGTACACTTGGTGCCATATAAGTAGTGTCTCCATATTTTGAGTGCAAACACTACCGCTCCTAGCTCCAAATCATGAGTAGTGTAGTTTTTCTCACGAACCTTCAGTTGTCTCGAAGCGTAGGCGATAACTTTGTCTTTTTGCATTAAAACACATCCTAACCCTTGGTGTGATGCGTCGCAATAGACCACAAAGTTTTCTGTTCCAGTTGGCAATGCCAAGATAGGTGCGTTGCATAGCTTCTGCTTTAAGGTTTGAAAGGCTTCTTCTTGCTTATCTCCCCAAATGAATTTCTTATCCTTCCGAGTCAAGTCGTTAGTGGTTGAGCCACGCGTGAAAAATTTTCGATGAATCGCCTATAATATCCTGCCAAACCCAGAAATTGTCGAATCTCAATTGGCGTCTTTGGTGCTTCCCAGTTTTTGATTGCCTCGATCTTTGCTTGATCGACATGAATTCCATTTGAATTAACTACGTGACCAAGGAAGTGTACTACTTGGATCCAAAATTCACACTTGGAGAATTTGGCATACAACTTCTGCTCCTTTAGTAGTGTTAAGATTAATTTCAAATGTTGCTCATGATCTTCCTTGCGTCGTGAATAGATGAGAATGTCGTCTATGAACACTATTGCAAACTTATCTAAATATGGTCTATATACCCTATTTATTAAGTCCATAAATACTGCTGGAGCATTAGTCCACCCAAAAGGCATAACTAAGAACTAAGAACTCGTAATGTCCATAGCAGGTTCTAAAGGCGGTCTTAGGGACGTCTTCTTCGCGAACTCTCAACTGGTGATATCCCGAGCGAAGATCGATTGTTGAAAAATAGTTGGCGCCTTCAAGTTGGTCGAACAGGTCATCGATTCGAGGGAGAGGGTATCGGTTCTTGATAGTTAACTTGTTGAGTTCCCGATAGTCGATACACATTCGTAGCGATCCATCTTTCTTTTTTTGACGAATAGGACTACGGCTCCCCATTGTGAGGTACTTGGTCGAATAATTCCTTTGTCGAGTAGCACTTGAAGATGTGCAGACAATTCCTACATTTCCAACGGGGCTAACCGATATGGTGCCTTTGCTACGGGCGCGGCTCCAGGGATTAAATCAATCCAAATTTGTCTTGTCTAACTGAGGGTAATCCAAGTAATTCATTTGGAAACACCTTGGGAGAATCCCGAACGATTGGAAAATCGTAAATGTGCTTTTCCTAAACCTCCGTTTCTACAACGTGCACGAAGAATGCTATTAGTCCTTTCCTAAATATTTTTGCATTTTCATGCATGATACCACCTTGACGTTCTTCCTGTTCTTTTCTCCTTATACCACAAGCGTTTCGTCTTGTGATAGTGGAATCTGAATGATCTTAATACATGTTTCTAGAGTGTCCAGTAAAAATATAGGAATTTATAATCCATGTTTAGTATTTTTAATAATTAAAAGTGTTTAGGATGTCCACTGATCAGTCTCTTGATGACATGTTGTTACTAAAACGTCTGTTTAGGGCTCATACGACCTCGTTTTTACATGATTCAAACTGAGAAATAACCACAACTCAACGATTAAACTTAAAAAAAAACTAGTCGTATTTTGACCCAAGAATGAGTAAGTTACACGCGTTTAAAGTGTACCCTTCTAAATCTGCCAGATTTCCAGATTCAACATATGGGTCTTTTTAAATATGTTTGAAGGATCAAACGTTCATGAAAATTATTGAATCCAGGTTTAAATGAAAGGTAGCACTTTAAACTAAGATTAGCAAAAAGAATCAATTGATTTTGATACCTAGAACTCCAGATATAAAAAACAAGTGGGGAGTTCTAGCATCAGAATCTGCCAGATTGTTATTCTTTTTGCTTATGGGTCATAACTTTAATATGGCATGTTTATATTCATGATTAATCATCTTGCATGCGTATAAGCTTTGATAATCCATGTGTTTTTACAACAATGGTAGGATGATACACATTTTATGTGTTCCTTACAACATTTGTTAAGATAAAACACATGCATGATCAAAGTCTTATTTTCTTGATTTTTAGTTGATTAAGTTCCATACAACAATGGTAGGATGATGCACATTTCATGTGCTCCTTACAACATTGGTAGGATGTTTATATTTACATGATTATAGATATATATAAAATAAATAAAATGAAAATTAAAGAAAATAAATAAAAAAAAAGAAAGAAGAAAAGAAGAAAAGAAGGAATGTAGAAGAGTAGAGATGAGTGTGTTATGATCATCTTACCAACTCTTTTCTTTGATTATGTGTTTGATCTTCACAAGATGAACAAGACTTGGATGTTCTTGGGAAATTTTTGTTGGTGAAAGAAGAAGAGAGAAAAGAGAAGAGATGGAGTGTGGTGGTAAAGGAAATGATGAAGAGTAGTAGGAGGCTTATATAGAGCATGGGGGAGATCAAGTGGTGATTCTTGGGAAGAGAAGGAGGCAAGAGAAAAGAGAGGGGGGGGGTTTCTTTTATTTTTTTTTTGAATAATTAAGTGTAATTTGTTTAAATAAATTTTGTATAATTGTTGATTTTGATTAAATCTTTTAATTACAAAGTTTTAATTACTTTAATGAGTTTATATACATATGTTTTATATTTTAACTTATTTATATTTATTATGATGTATTTAATTATATTTATTGATATTATTTTTATTATTGTACATGATTTGTAATTCTTGACTCGTAATAATTCGATTTTTTTCGAGCTCCGGAAGGTTCTAACCATATAGGCGAGATTTCTATGAAATCTAATATTATACGGATGTATTTAAATCATAAATACTATTTTTAGTCATACTAGGCTTAAAATACAAATTTCTAATGGCTAACCTGGGAAATTTGTTGCCGAATGTCACAGTACCGTTCACCCAAAACGAAGAATGGGTCTATAGATGAATCAACAGGTCTTGATGTAGAAGCAGTAGCAGTTTGCTGAGTAAGTTCAAGAGATTCTTGAACAACATCTGCAGGCCTGTTGACAGGTAAACAATCAGTTCCAAAGTCGTCATCTAAGAAATCAAATATATGAATTAAATATTAGGATTCATTCACGTGAGATATATTTGTTTCTTTTCGATTAAGTCCCGGTCTTGAAGTGATGTGTTTAGAAACGATTGCAGGTGACTCATGAGATAAGGATGTTGTGTTTAATGTATCATCAAAAGTCATGTTAATACTTGAAAGTCCTTTGATTATGAAGAAGATGAGTAACAATGAACACTTCAAGTAAAGATGATGAAGTTTAGTATGAACAAGTGTGAACTCTTTGCATGCAAGATGAAGTTTCTCTCTGTATTGCTTTGAACATTAATTGCTAGAAGAGAATTACAATTGGCAAAGGTTGCCTTGCAAGGCATTTATACAAAAGCCTCATGGGCTTAGAAAGCCACATGGGCCCAAATCTACTTAACTACTCTAGACATAGGAATTACATATGAAAGTGGGCTAAGCCCATTACAAAGTCTAGTCTAATAAAGATAGATTAACTACAACAAAAGAACACAAGGCTAACAAACAAAAAAATATCTAACATTCTCCCCCTTTTGTTACCTTGTGCTTGAGTAGGTATTGATCATCTGCTTCTCTGACCAATAGGCCTTTCCCCGCTTCTTATGGCCTTCCTCTCTTGTATCTTTTCCTCTAGCTGATCTGCGATCCTGGTCATTTTCACTAACTCCGATTGATCTGTTAGGTGTCTGTTTTTAAAGCAAGTTGTGCGGAATTTTGATATTCATCTTTGAAGCGTTCCATCAGAATATGCATTGAGCTCAGAGAGTCTAAGGAATGCTTTGCCGCCATTCAGATTTGACATTATGAATCCATCGGCACCTTCATAATCCTGTTGGAATATGCCCACTGATACACGTGTACTAGCATCACTGCTGATGAGGTACGAGCCTATTGGGTCACACGACAATGGTAGATTCCGGCAGCACAACCCAAACATGAGAGAATATGAAATTAGGGTTTATGGCGACCTTCACGGGCCGTGAAGAGGTCATGAAGGGAAACCCTCCACGAGGCTTCACCACCCGGACAAGTAGTCGTGGGAGCACAACCTTCACGAGGGCTTCACGGCCCGTGAAGGCAGGCGTCATGCTTTTATTGGACCACTCGTTGGCCCAATGAAAATGTGCGGTGCAACCCGGCCTTTGAGGCCTTTACGAGGGCTTCACGGCCCGTGAGAGCCCGTGAAGGCAGAAGTCAAAGTGACACTTTGTTTTATTGGACCTTTATGTTGGTCCAATGAATGAATAGCTAGTTGGTCGATTCTGGTGTCCCTTTGTCTAATTCCAGACTTTAAAAAGGCATGGAAGTCTCTCATTTGAGAACTCTTGCTTCATGTTCATTATATACACACATACATACATGGTTCTTGGCTTGTACTTAGTCCAAGGAGGTGTATCAAGTGAAGACAAGTTGTTCAAGTGTTGTTGCTGCTCCAGATCCACGAAGACAACGTGTGGTTCATGTCTCGGGTTGTTAGCAAGACGGAATCTCGGCTACTTGGTGTGGACTATCAATAGAGGAGCTCGGATTCGGGTTCTCGAAGATCTTACTAGCTCGATGGATAGCTCCAGCCGCGAGATGGTATATTTCTTCTTATCCTTCTTATGTTTCCAGTCCCATATTCACTTGTAGTCACGATCCCCACTTGGGGAATACATGCATGTCGGTTTTAATACCCGAAAACCCTGGTTTTTGATGTCGTTGCTTCCACTACGTACGGGTGTTGGCGTGCATGGATTTCCTATAGTGGTATCAGAGCCTAGGCTACAAAGATATAGCACGAAATTTGCTCGAAAAACCATTTTGGAAGATTCGTTTTTTTGTCCAGTAAGCCTTTACGGGTCGTGAAGAGTTCTTCACGAGTCGTGAATGCCACACAACAGTGTTCGTGAGGGGTATGGTCGTGGGAAGTGGTTTCAGACTTCACGAGTCCTTATGGCCCGTGATCGGTCATGAAGCTCTTGGGCTTCACGAGCCGTGAGGGGTCGTGAAGGCACTCGTGAACAGTATAGTCGTGAAAGGTGAGTGTGGTGACTTGGGGTTGTTGGTTGTCGAGCTTAGCACGAGCCAATGATTATCGAGTTTGCTACCATGTATCTTGTAATATGATTTACAACTGCAAACTAAAATCCTTGTGTGATTGTCGAGCTAAGCACGAGTTTTTAATTTGGGATTGGTGAAAGTAGGGATCAAACATGCCAACCGATCGATAGTGTCGTTGGATCCCGCAAGCATCTAAGAGTTGCAATATAGATTGCAATCGGTAAAATGGTTACCGGCCTAAATAGCTTCATGAAGTGATCCGCCGTAAACCCGTCATGTAGTGGAGTAAAATATGGTTCTTAGACCTTGTTAAGATAAATTGTTTTTCTAAAAGTTTATGGGTAATTATTTTAACGAGGAGTATATCAAACTAACTAAAACTTGTGTTCTTGTGTTAATAGATGTCAAAACATAATAACACCATGTCAAACCATTCGCTTCGTATGTTCCTACATAGAGAGAAACTCATGGGAGTGAACTTCATTGACTGGCTTAGGCAATTGAGAATTGTCCTTCGCTATGAGTCAAAGTTGAGAAACCTCTTCCGGAGCCACCTGCTACCGACGCGACATGGTACATCGGATACACGTATGAAAAACGTGTTAAGGACACACACGATGTTGCGTGCCTCATGTTGTCAACTATGAGCTCGGAGTTGCATAAGCACTTTGAGAACATGAGTGTGTACGATATGATGAAAAATTTGAAGGACATGTTCCAACAACAAGTTAGGGAGGAACACTATGAGGGTGTTAAAAACCTAGTCAGTTGTAGAATGCAGGAAGGTAGGAGTGTGAGTGCCCACGTCCTTAAGGTGAAGGCGTACGTTGACCAAATCGAGAGATTAGGTTATCCCATTTGGAAGTAGCTTGCTGTTGATATAGTACTCCAATCCCTGCCCGCATCATATGATCAGTTTGTCATGAACTATCACATGCATAATATGGAGAAAACCTTAGGTGAATTACATGACATGTTGAAGATTGCCGAGTCTGACATGGCCAAACATGAATCCACCTCTTCCATTCCTACCACGAGTTCAAGGGAACAAGAGAAAAGGAAGAAGAAAGCAAGACAAACAAGAAAGGTTGGAGTATCCAAGCCTATCCTCCACATTGAATCTGAGGACAATGATTGTGTGCCTCATGAAGAGATTCAAGGAGTGGTTTGCTACTTCTGTGGAAGATTTGGAGATTGGGGCCGTCAAGCATGCCCATAGTGCCGAGAGGATATTAAACTTCTAAGGAAAGAGATAGTTAATTTCCCCTATTAAGGTACATTCATGATTCATTGCTAATTCTTCTATTTCGCCGGGTTGTATACCCGAGCTAATTAACTCACGTTTGTCACAAATTTATTTTGTTACAAAGTGCAGGTACCATTTAAAAGAAGAAAGAAGAGCATGAAGAACCGGATCTCTATAAGAGGAAACTTAATAGATTAACCTCTAAAAGAGAATTGGGAGTTGAAATCTCACCTTTTGTTACAGGTTTAATTATTACTTTGTTTTGATGCCCTGCGAGGCAAGTTGAGTTTTCATTGTATGTTCATGAAAGACGATGGATAAGATTTCGAATTTTGGGTTGTAAAAGATATTTAGTATTACTTATTCAATTTCGAAGTTTATTCATGTCATAGCTTATGTTTTATTTTGGCCTTCAAGGTGCATCATTCTACATTTGATGACAATGAATTCATACTTGAAATTTGAATCTTGTTTTGAAAAATATTTGTTGTTTGTTAAAATCAAAATTATCCATGTCTCGACATACACTGTTACAAGTAATAAAAATCATGAATAATTGATTCTATGTCCAAAGTAGTTTGGATTAGTTGTCTCTATGTCATAATCTACTTAACCATATAAATAAGACAAGTATCGCCTAGATCCATGTAGTTCGGATCTTGGAATTGTTTAACCTCGGGTTGAACACTTGATGCTAATCTTATTTATTAAGGTAAGATGATTATGAATCCCTTCACCGTATTTAATGTGAGAGGGATGATTGCTTGTAAGATATTGATCACACTTCGTTGAAAATTTCGTACAAGCGCATAACAAAGAGAAACTAATTAAAGAAACAATTGGGACATATAGATAGGATGCTTAGATCTAGTTGAGATTCTAAGATACCTTAAGTCTATATCTATGAACACATTATGAATTGCAAAATTGTCTCACAATTAATTCCTTACATAGACACATTCGTACATGGTGTCGCGCTAAAGGAAACCGGATATTTATGAATATGATCTCGTACATAATGGGTCAAATATGTGTATTCGACTTATTAGTACACACATTGATTGTGACGAGCCAAGTACTTAATCTTATTCCAACTTGAAACTCTATTTAGCACCTTATCAGATATATCTTGAAAGAGTTCTTTGCTTATGTATATATCATAGTTTGAAGTTGATCAATCTACATTTAGTGGGAGATTGAAGATATTAAATGGTGCTAATACATTTAAATGTTCTTATAGGTTTTGGATATTTGACCTTACGAGAACAATGTTTTGTTGCTCCAAAGGAAGATAATGACTAAAGCATTCCAGTCGAAGAACGTGTAACTTAAATGAAAGACTTGATGTTGGCACTAGCATATGATCAAATATTAGCATGAGAATGTCGGTTATCTTGACCATTAGTAATTACTTTCAAGGCTGATAGAAGTAATGTAGGCAAAGAGATATGGGTTCCTCACATCTAAGTGGAAATGACTTGATGGTGAGTTTTGTTCTAGTATTGTATCTTCAAATACCGACTACGGGTAAAAGTTTTATGATGGTTATTGTGGAAACTTTTCCTAGTGCTCATGTTGAAGGTTATTTGATACTCGCTGCTATTATTGCCCTCTTATGGCATTAGAAGATAGTACACGGACATACAAGACCGCGTTCCTTCATGGAACTATGTATTGAGGAAGTGCTTACACACTCTCCGAGGGTCTTAGATATCTGTAGTATCCAAATTAAGTCTACTAGTATGGATAAGTCCCTTGGACTTATACCAACATCGTAAAAGTAAGATCTCTTCTTTCATGAGAAGATCAAAGTCATGAGTTTTCTAGAAGCATAGATAAGACTTTTACATATGTCAGGGCTAGTGTGAGCTTTTGTTGTATAAATTGAAGTATGTATCGATTGAAGATAATGTCCCATTGTTAAGAGTTCTATGTGTTGGGATATACCCGCTGACATGAACGAGTTAATAGCACTGCTGATGAAGTATAGGCCTATTGGGTCACACACCAAGTATTGATTCCGGCAACAAGATCAAGCAAAAGAGAGAAAAGGCCAAAATGGGTTTTAGCAGCATGGTACACGGGCCGTGTTCTTGAACACTGGCCGTGTCCAGCCCAACTAGCACGGGGCGTTTTGGCCCAAGTAGAGGCCGTGTGCTTTGGGCCTACACAGCCGTGTAGGTAAACACGGGCCGTGTTGAGCCTATTAGACACGTGCTATCTAGGCCCAATTAAGGCCATGGGCTTTGGGCCTACACGGCCGTGTTGGCCAACACGGGACGTGTATGATCACTATAATAGCAGAATTAACATTCTTAAACACACCTTTTAATGAGATTAAGTATGGTGTTAAGTGAGCTACGTTTTTCTGTGCCAAGGAACAGACTCTTGGGAGTTCTAGAGTTCTTGTTCATGAGAAGTCTCTCTCTAATTGCCCTTCTTCTTTGTAATCAAGTTTAATGCACAAAAGAGTGTGTTATACACAATTTGGTTGTTGTTTTGGTGTCTAACACCAACCTACTAGCATTGGCGAATCAAGTGTGCTTGGGGTGGACTTCACTAGAGGAGTTCTTCTTGAATTCTACACACTTTGGCAAAGAAGAAAGCTTTTGATCTTGAGTTGTGGTATAACCTTTCTTCTATCTTGTTTATTGTATTCTAGTTGCAAATTCATGTTTAGATTTTGGTCCATGGTATATGTGTTTGTTTGGCTAGCTTAGAATTTTGTATTATATCTTGCTTCCATTACTACTCGATTATGCCAAACTAATACCTTGAGTGGTATCAGAGCCATATCTAACATGGCTTTGCACTATTGAGTCTAGAAAAACCATAAACATATAAATATTTTTGTATTAGAAAATTGTTTTCTTAGAATGGTTTTTCATGTAGATTCTTGTTAGGCTAAAATTGGTATATTTGTAGTCTACCTAACATTTTTGTTTTTACATCGAGTCGAGAAAAACCATATAAATACTTTTATATAAGAAAATTGTTTTCTTAAAATTGGTTTTTCATTGACACTTGTTGTGCTACAATTGTTATATTTGTAGCCTTGTTAATATTTTAGTTTTTATATTTATATATTTGTTGTAACTTGGCATGAAATGTACACAAATATATACTTATAAATGTATATATGAATATGTGTCACAAAAATGGTTTGATACACAAATGCATATGTACAAGGATTGTCATTATGGTGCCTTTGATGTTGTTGACAATCTTAACTAAAGTAAACATATATATATTTGTATCATGGTTTTGTGTGGCACACCATGTTTCATTTATGTTGCGTTTAGTTAATTTGGTAACATGATATGCCCTTAGACCTATGTGTTGTGGTGGTTGATTGATTTGGTTTTTGGCAGCGTACGTGCTATATTGTTGTAATATAATTTATTTATTTATTGGTGCGGCTTGCACGTCGTTTCTTTTATTCCGTGTATTTGTATAAATAGTATAGGAATGCGACCTGCGTGTCGTTTATATATATATATATATATATATATATGTTGGTATCTGCCCACTGACACACGTAGGCCAGCATCACTGCCGATGAAGCGCGGGCCTATTGGGTCACACGCCAAGTTTCAATCTCGACAGCCTACTATAAGAAGAAAGAGTCAAAATGGTCAAATTCCAGTTGACCTAGGCTTCACGACTGTGAAGGATGCTCCACGGGTCGTGAAGCAGCTCGTATCCACGAGTCCTGTCGTGGGCCGCATGGTTCGTGAAACCCTAGGGCTTCACGACCCTACACGGCCCGTGAAGAAGGTCGTGAAGAGACGAACCCTCACGATTCTTGCACGGCGCGGCACGACTCGTGGAGGATATATGGCCGGTCGTGGCGCATTTATCCTTCACGGCCCGTGAGAGCCCGTGAAGAAGTCGTGAAGGCAGAATTCCAAGTGACACTTGTGTTTCATTGGACTATTTGAGTTGGTCCAATGATATGGTGCCATTGGGGTCCGACTCTGGCTCTTTTGAACTGACTAGAGGCCTTTAAAAGAGTGTCTCTTTGTTCATTTCACACTCTTGGTCCATTTTGTGCATTACATATACTTGTGAGTTCTTCCATTGAGAGAGAGAGCAAGATCAAGTGTTGGTGGTTTGTGCACAAGTGTTTCTAGGCTGTTCCAGAAGAGATCCATCAAGTGTTGGTGGTGCTTCAGTTTGCTAGTACAAGCAGGTTGAAGGTTTCTTGGTGTGGACTTGCATTAGGGCTTGGAGCCTTTTTGTTTCAAGCTTACATCCCAAACTCGATTTGATCCAGCTAAGTATCAAAGTCTTCGAGGGTATGATTTGTTCTCCTTCTTCTCTTTTGTGTGTTTTTGTTGCTTCCATTGCGTGCTTTGATCCCCATGGATTACCAACAGTGGTATCAGAGCCATACTTGTAAGATGAATGCACCTTTGTGGCTTGAAAATCCATATTTTCGATTTTGGACATTCTGTCCAGAAGGTCTTCACGGGCCGTGGAGCTTGCTTCACGAGTCGTGAAGGCCACACGACCAGTCTCCTGGGGTGGTGGTCGTGAAAGGTTTTTTAATCTGTTTCACGAGTCGTGGAGCGTACTGCCTTCACGGCCCGTGAGGTCCCGTGAAGAGCAGTAGCTCGTGAAGGCGTCGTGAACAGGCTGTTTTTGGCCCTTTTGGAAAAGAAAACTTGATATGGATTTTAGCATTTGATTTTGGTGTTTCCAGAATCATTTTAGGCTGTTTAGCCTTGTAGTTTAAGCCCTATAATATCCTAGTTCTTTTATTTGTATGTATTGGGTGGTTTTGGCATAAAATGCACACATGCATACATGTAAATTGTGTATATATGAATATGGATTTCAAAGTGTTTGGAATCCTAATGCATATGTACAAGGTTTATTCTTGTGCCTTTAGTTTTTGAATAAATCTAATTGGGATATTGTTTTGTGCATGGTTTGGTGTGACACACCATGCTTTGTGGTTGTTTCGTTTTTGTGAGCACCGGTTTGAGCCTAGACCTTTGTGTGGTTGTTTGGTTGCTTTATTTGTTGTTCATTCATTTGGTGGTTTGTACCACATTTGGTTTGTAATAATTTATTTATTTGTGGCTTGCACGCAAAAGTATTTATTCTTTGTAATTGTTTATTAGCTTAGAATAGATTGTGTGGCTTGCATGCCATTTCTCTTTAAATTATGTATGTAATGAGAAGAGAAGACCGGAGGCACCAACGGGAGTCTTGGGAGACGTCTTGGCTACCTCAGATCCGGAGGTGCGGGATCGAGTGGGAGCACACCACGAAGTCTTGGATTGTTTGTCCTTAGTAGACTTAGTTCCTAGGTTGGCTCACCGGGGAACACTTAGGTTGGCTCAAATCGGTTTTGTATGCGTGGTTGTGTAGTTTTATTTATTTGTTTTTCTTGCGTGGTTGTAGGATCTTCGCATGCTAGAAAATCTTTTGAAAATAATAAAACCATATAGTTTTCCTTAATTGGTTAACAAACCCCGCTCGCTCACCTGATTAACAAACGAATATAAAGTGTTTATGTTCAATTGCTGAAAAATGCGTTTTGTCACTTATTTGTTAATCAAAACGAAAAGAGGTTTTTAACCGGAAAAACAAAAGTCCCGTTTTTCTCAAAAACGTAAATCACACGCCATCCAAAAGATGACACCACCCGAATCTAATGAAGCATGGGACAATTGTCGAGCTTAGCACAAGTTGTTCCATGTGGAGTTGTGTGGAAGGTGCGTGTGGCGTCTTGAAATCTTTGGTTGTCGAGCTTAGCACGAGCCAATTATTGTCAAGGGCGCCATCGTGTATCTTGTTGGACGATTTGCAATTCCAATTTAATACGCCTTGATAATTGTCGTGCCTATACCGAGTTATGAAAGCGGCTTATTGAGGAATCGGTGTGGGAAGGGATCAAACATGCCAAACCGGTGCTATGAGTACCGAAGGATCCCGCAAGTGCCTACGAGTTGTAATCACGGATTGCAATTGGTAAAGCGTTTACCGGCCTAAATACCTTCACGAAGTGATCCGAGGTAAACCCGTCATGTAGTGAAGTTATGTTGGGTTCTTAGCCCTTGTTAAATTTAAGTGTTAAACTATTAGGTAATTATTTAACAAGGATTAAAATATGTCGAACTAACCTTTTGTGTGCTTTGCCTTCTTTTAGATGGCATCTACAAGCAACACCGCGACACACATTTCACTCCGTCCATTTTTGGAGTAAGAGAAACTCATAGGCGTAAACTTCATGGACTGGCTTAGGCAATTGAGAATTGTCTTGCACCATGAAAGTAAGTTGTACGTCCTAGAGGAACCTCTTCTGGAGGCTCCTGCTACCACCGCTACGCGGGCCATTAAGGATGTTTATGAAAAGCGCTTTAAAGACACCAATGAGGTGACTTGCCTCATGTTGACGACCATGAGTTCCGAGTTGCAAAGGCTATTCGAGGACGTTGGTGCGTTTGACATGATCTCGCAGCTAAAGGAAATTTTCCAGCAACAAGCGAGGCAAGAACTCTACGAGTGTGTCAAGACCTTTGTAGGGTATCAGATGCAGGAGGGCGGGAACGTGAGCTCCCACGTGCTTCGTATGAAGGAATACGTGGACCAGCTCGAGAGGTTGGGCTTTCCTATGGGGAAAGAGTTGGCTACGGAAATTATCCTCCAATCTTTGCCTCAAGCATATGGTCCGTTCATTGTGAACTACCATATGCATAATATGGATAAGTCCTTGATGGAGTTGCACGGCATGTTGAAGACCGCTGAGTCTAACATGGCCAAGGCAAAGCCATCGACCTCCGCACCCGTCCTAGCCATCCATGAGGGAGGTGCTAAGAGGAAGCGGCCCGCTTCAAGCTCCAAGGGCAAGGGAAAGGGGAAGGCGAAGGTGGCAACACCCAAGCCCAAACCACTCCTGGCGCCGGAGCCAAAGGGGAAGGAACCCGCTCCTATAGCCCCCTCACCGGAAGAGGCCACCTGCTTCTTGTGCGGGGAGAAGGGACACTACCGGCGTAGTTGCCCCAAGTACACGGAGGAGCTCAAGACGCTTCGCGTCAAGGGACAAGGCGCCTCCGGTACGTATATGATTGAGCTCCATAACACTTCTACTTCTAACGCTTGGGTCTTGGACAACGGGTGTGGTACTCACATAGTTAATAATGTGCAGGTACTAAGAAGAAGTAGGGACTTGGTTGATGGGGAGCTGGATCTCATCATGGGAAACAAGGTGGTTGTCCCGGTTGAGAAGATAGGGAGCTTGGACCTCGCCTTTCCATCCGGCTTATCTATTACTTTATTAAATGTATCTTATTTGCCCTGCGTGGCAAGAAACATTTTATCATTTTATGCACTTGTTGACGATGGATTTGACTTTAATTTCTCTAATGGAATTATTTCATGCTTTAAAAATGATTTATTTTATTTTAAAGCACATCCATGTCGTGGCATATATGAGACAAGCGTATGCTTGCAAAGTAATAGATCAATCATGAATGTTGGTTCTAAATCCAAATGTGATTTGGATAAGTTATCTTTATGGCATGGTCGTTTGGGCCACATAAATAAGAAACGCATCGCCAAGCTCCAAGCGGATGGGATCTTGGAATCATTTGACCATGGGTCGGATGATGTATGAGAATCTTGCTTGTTGGGCAAATTGACCAAAGCACCCTTCACCGGCGTTTGTGAGAGGGGCAAAGACTTGTTGGATATCGTTCACACGGATGTGTGTGGTCCGTTCAAGCATGTCACTAGGGATAACTCAAGGTACTTTGTAACCTTTACCGATGATTTTAGTAGGTATGGGTATGTCTACTTGGTGAGACAAAAGTCGGAAACCTTTGAGGTTTTCAAGACTTTCAAAAACGAAGTTGAGAACCAATTGGGTAAACGAATTAAGATGCTCAGATCGGATCGTGGTCGTGAGTATCTAAGTTCGGAATTACGTGACAATCTAAAAGATTGTGGAATTGTTTCGCAATTGACACCTCCTAGGACACCACAATTAAGTGGTGTCACCGAGAGGAGGAACCGAACATTATAGGATATGGTTCGGTGTATGATGAGTCGTACGGATGTACCCATTAGCTTTTGGGGCTATGCATTGGAAACGGCCGCTAGAATCCTTAACCTCGTACCAACTAAGAAGGTCAAGAAGACACCCTTTGAGATGTGGCATGGAAAGATTCCATCGCTCTCATATCTAAAGGTTTGGGGTTGTCCTGCCTACGTGAGACGAGAGGTGGATGACAAATTGAAAGCCCGAGCAGAGAGGTGTTTGTTCATTGGATACCCTGCCGGGTCTATGGGATATTTGTTTTACAAACCGTCCAAGAACAAGGTATTTGTTGCTCGGAGGGCCGTCTTTCTTGAAAGGGAGATGCTATCCAAAGACGCTAGTGGGAGAAAGGTAGATCTTGAAGAGATTCAAGAACCTTCCAATGACCAACCTGAAGGTGGCACTAGTTCACAAGATGATTCTCAGCACGGCGCTGCTAGAGAACCTGACACGGATCCTTTACCTCTTAGAAGGTCCGGTAGGAGTCGCAATGAGCTAGAGAGATATGGGTTTCTCATGTATGAGGGCTGCGACCTAGTGGTGGATCATGATGAACCATCATCTTATCGGAACGCCGTGGTGGGCCCTGAGTCCGCTAGGTGGAAAGAGGCTATGGAGTCCGAGATGCAATCTATGTCAGATAACCAAGTCTGGGATTTGGTAGATCCGATGCCCGGGTGTAGACCCATAGGGTGCAAATGGGTCTTTAAGAGAAAGACCGGCATAGATGGAGAGGTAGACACCTTCAAAGCCCGACTGGTGGCTAAGGGTTTCACGCAAACTCATGGTGTAGACTATGATGAAACCTTTTCCCCGGTGGCTATGTTGAAGTCTATCCGGATACTCATGGCAATTGCCGCATTTCATGATTATGAGATTTGGCAAATGGATGTAAAAACCGCGTTCCTTAATGGGACACTTAGCGAGGAGGTCTATATGACTCAACCCGAGGGTTTTGTACATGCCAAGCATCCGGATAAAGTCTGCAAGCTAAAGAAGTCCATTTATGGACTTAAGCAAGCATCGCGCAGTTGGAACCTGTGCTTTGATGAGAATGTCAAAGAGTTTGGATTTTCGAAAAGCAAGGATGAGCCATGCGTATATGTCAGGGCTAGTGGGAGCATAGTTGTTTTCCTTGTCTTGTATGTCGATGACATACTCCTCATTGGAAACAATGTCCCGACCCTTCAAGGTGTAAAAACTTTGTTAGGGAATTGTTTTTCAATGAAGGATCTAGGAGATGCGACTTATATTCTTGGGATCAAAATCTATAGAGATAGATCCAAGAGGCTTATTGGGCTTAGCCAAAGTACATATGTTGACAAAGTCCTAAAGCGGTTTAGGATGGAAGACTCCAAGAAGGGGTTCATTCCAATGTCACATGGTTTGGTATTGAGTAAGACTCAATCCCCTAGTTCCCCAGAGGAACGGGAAGTAATGAAGCGAGTGCCATATGCTTTGGCTGTGGGCTCGATCATGTACGCCATGCTATGTACAAGGCCTGATGTATCGTGTGCCTTGAGCATGACGAGTAGATATCAAGCCAACCCTGGCGAAGCTCATTGGACGGCGGTGAAGAGCATTCTCAAGTATCTTCGGAGGACTAAGGAGATGTTCTTAGTGTACGGAGGTGAGGAAGAGCTTAGAGTAAAGGGTTACTCTGATGCAATCTTCCAAACCGATAGGGATGACTGCCGATCACAATCGGGGTTCGTGTTCCTATTAAACGGCGGTGCTATATCCTGGAGGAGCTCCAAGCAAGACACCGTGGCCGATTCCACTACCGAGTCGGAATACATTGCGGCCAGTGAAGCTGCTAAGGAGGCCGTATGGATAAGGAAATTTCTGCTTGATCTGGGAGTGGTTCCAAGCATCAGCAACCCTGTGGAGATCTTCTGTGACAACGAGGGTGCCGTTGCTTTGGCAAAGGAACCAAGGTCTCATCGACGCACGAGGCATATTCCGCGGAAATATCATTTTATCCGGGACGTGGTCGAAAATGAATGGACGACCCACACCTGATCTTACTTCATGGTACATGTCAAGAGTAAATAAGGATGATAATATCTTTTATCCTTAGACCGGAGATGAATGTGTTTCACTATTTTGGTTCACTTTATTCTAACTGCTTTCAAACGTAGTCCGTAACTGGCTATTATAAAGGAGGTATTTGGGTAAAGTATGTTGGGAATCCATGGGGATCAAAGCACACAACGGAAGCAACAAAAACACACAAAAGGATCCCATGATTTCCCAATGGTGGTGAAAACTTGTAAGAACATGCATACAACCAAAAACAAGAACAAAGAGAAGAAGGAGATCAAATCATACCCTCGAAGACTTTGATACTTGGCTGGAACAATTCGGATTTGGGATGTAAGCTTGAAACAAAAGGCTCCAAGCCCTAATGTAAGTCCACACCAAGAAACCTTCAACCTCTTTGTACTAGCAAATCGAAGCACCACCAACACTTGATGGATATCTTCTGGAACAGCCTTGAAACACTTGTGCACAAATCACAAACACTTGATCTTGCTCTCTCTCTATAAATGGAAGAACTCACAAGGATAAGTATTGCACAAAATGGACCAAGAGTAACTAATGAACCAAGAGAGCCCTTTTTAAAGACCTTCATTCTGTTCAAAAGAGCCAGAGTCGGACCCTAATGGCACCATCTCACTGGACCAACTCAAATGGTCCAATAAAACACAAGTGTCACTTGGAATTCTGCCTTCACGACTTCTTCACAGGCTCTCACGGGCTGTGAAGGATAAATGCGCCACAACCGGCCATTTATCCTCCACGAGTCGTGCCGCGCCATGCAAGAATCGTGAGGGTTCGTGCCTTCACGACCTCCTTCACGGGCCGTGTAAGGTCGTGAAGCCCTAGGGTTTCACGAACCATGCGGCCCACGAAAGGAGTCGTGGACACGAGCTGCTTCACGACCCGTGGAGCATCCTTCACGGTCGTGAAGCCTAGGTCAAATGGAATTTGACTATTTTGACTCTTTCTTCTTATAGTAGGCTGTCGAGATTGAAACTTGGCGTGTGACCCAATAGGCCCGCGCTTCATTGGCAGTGATGCTGGCCTACGTGTGTTAGTGGGAAGATACCAACAAAGTATTGCCATTATATTGGAGGCAATATAGTCAAAGGAATTTGTTCCTCTGTAAAGAGAGATATCCCTGGCCCCTCGATGATTGGGCGCTGACACCAAATTGCATGGCCATGCTCGAGTTTGCAATGATTGTTGATCAGTTGCAACTCACCTTTTGGTCACCACCAATCTTGATCGAGAAACATAATCGTGAACGATCAGATAATGACTTTCTACCATGTCTTGTGTTCACTTGGATACCACGAACAATAAGATAATTGATCACTTATCTATAGGACCATGTCAAACTCTTTTAGTTTATCATGGTACTTGTCAGGGATGACATACCCCATGTTTAGTTGGGGGCAGGGATGCCTTGCTAGAGGCCGCTCCCTGTCTGTGATGCCCATGGATACGGTGTGTCATGTGCAAATGGGAGTTTGTTGGTATCTGCCCACTGACACACGTAGGCCAACATCACTGCCAATGAAGCGCGGGCCTATTGGGTCACACGCCATGTTTCAATCTCGATAGCCTACTATAAGAAGAAAGAGTCAAAATTGTCAAATTCCAGTTGACCTAGGCTTCACGACCGTGAAGGATGCTCCACGGGCGTGAAGCAGCTCGTATCCACGAGTTCTGTCGTGGGCCGCATGGTTCGTGAAACCCTAGGGCTTCACGACCCTACACGGCCCGTGAAGGTGGTCGTGAAGACACGAACCCTCACGATTCTTGCACGGCGCGACACGACTCGTGGAGGATAAATGGCCGGTCGTGGCGCATTTATCCTTCACGGGCCGTGAGAGCCCGTGAAGAAGTCGTGAAGGCAGAATTCCAAGTAACACTTGTGTTTCATTGGACCATTTGAGTTGGTCCAATGATATGGTGCCATTGGGGTCCGACTCTGGCTCTTTTGAATTGACTAGAGGCCTTTAAAAGAGGGTCTCTTTGTTCATTTCACACTCTTGGTCCATTTTGTGCAATACATATACTTGTGAGTTCTTCCATTGAGAGAGAGAGCAAGATCAAGTGTTGGTGGTTTGTGCACAAGTGTTTCTAGGCTGTTCCAGAAGAGATCCATCAAGTGTTGGTGGTGCTTCGGTTTGCTAGTACAAGGAGGTTGAAGGTTTCTTGGTGTGGACTTGCATTAGGGCTTGGAGCCTTTTTGTTTCAAGCTTACATCCCAAACTCGATTTGATCTAGCCAAGTATCAAAGTCTTCGAGGGTATGATTTATTCTCCTTCTTCTCTTTGTTCTTGTTTTTCGTTGCATGCATGTTCTTGCAAGTTTTCACCACCGTTGGGAAATCATGGGATCCTTTTGTGTGTTTTTGTTGCTTCCGTTGCGTGCTTTGATCCCCATGGATTCCCAACAATATATATATTCTATGTATTTGTTAATAGAATAGAATTAGAACCGGAGAAGTCAACGGGAGTCATGGTGATGACGTCTTGGCGAGAAGGTATCAACGCGCTACTAGAGGTGGGAGATCACCCAACGAGACTTTACCTTGTCCTTAGGTTTTGGCCTCGTTTTCCCCGTTGTGGCTCACGGGGAAAACGCATAGGATTTTTGGGCATGTTTCCGAATTATATATATTTATATATATTTGCGTGGTTGTGTTTTTTTTCTATGCATGGATTAGGATTCGCATGCTAGACAATTTTTCTATAAAATTAAATAAAATACAACGTTTGTTAAAATGGTTAACAATCTCGCGCGAATAGGATTGACAAAAAAAATATAAATTTGGTATTATATTTAAAAGTGCTTAAAATCGTTCTTACACTTACTTTGTTAACTCACAAAAAGGTTTTTATAAACCGGAAACAAAATCCCGTTTTAAAATGTAAATCACGCACCATCCGTAAGACGACACCACCCGAATCTAACAAAACAAGGATGATTGTCGAGCTAAGCACGAGTCATTCCTTGTGTAGTTGTGTGGAAGGTGAGTGGGGTAACTCGCATGATTGGTTGTCGAGCTAAGCACAAGCCAATTGATGGTCGGGAGTGCCAACCGTGTGTCTTGTCGGACGGTTTACAATTTTAGTATATAATTCTTGATTAGTTGTCGAGCTAAGCACGAGCTAAACAAAAATTATATATTATGATTGGTGTAAGGAAAGGATCAAACATGCCAACCGATATAATGGATGTCAAAGGATCCCGCAAGTGTCTAAGAGTTGTAATAGAGATTACAATTGGTAAAATGGTTACCGGCCTAAATAGCTTCGCCACGTGATCCACGGTAAACCCGTCACGGTGCGAGGTTAAATAAGGTTCTTAGCCCTTGTTACAAATAATTGTTTTTATCTAAAACTATAGGGTAATTATTTTTAACAAGGTTTATTAAATTAACCAAAATTCGCGTTTTGTTATTTATAGATGTCAAACCATAACAATATCACGCCAAACATCTCACTTCGTGTGTTCCTAGAAAGGGAGAAACTCATGGGGGTGAACTTTATTGCATGGCTAAGACAATTGACGATTGTCCTTCGCCATAAGTCAAAGTTGCACATCCTTGAGGAACCCCTTCCGGAGCCACCTGCTACCAACGCGACTTGGGCCGTCTAATACGGATATGAAAAATGTGTTAAGGACACGCACGATGTTGCCCGCCTCATGTTGTCAACTATGAGCTCGGAGTTGCGAAAGCAGCTCTAGCACATGAGTGTGTACAATATGTTAAACAAGCTCAAGGACGTGTTCCAAGAGCAAATTATACAGGAACACTATGAGTGTGTTAAAAGCCTAGTCGGTTGTAGGCTGCAGGAAGGCGGGAATGTTGGTCTTCACTTCCTTAAGATGAAGGCGAACGTGGACCAAAAGGAGAGGTTAGGATTTCCTATTGGGAGAGAGATTGATATGGATATTGTACTCAAGTCTCTACCCAAATCATAAGATCAGTTTGTCACAAACTATCATATGCAAGGAATGGAGAAATCCTTAAGCAAATTGCACGGCATGTTGAAGTCTTCAGAGTCTAACATGGCCAAGCATAGTTCCACCTCAACCACTCCCGTCTTGGGTATAAAGAAACAAAAGAAAAGTAAGAAGAAACCGACCCTAAAAGGAATGGATGGAGTTTCCAAGCCTATCATTGATTTTGAGTCGAGGGACATAGAGAATGTGCCTTATGAAGAGACTCAAGAAAAGGTGGTTTGCTACTTCTATGGAAGATTTGGGAATTGGGGCCGTCACTCCTGCCCTACGTGCCGAGAGGATATAAAACTTCTCAGGAAAGAGAGAGTTAACTTTCCATCTTCAGGTACGTTCATGATTCATACCTATTCTTCTAAAAGCAGGGTTGTTGACCCGAGCTGATTGACTCACGTTTATCACAAATTTATTTTGTTACAAAGTGTAGGTCCTATGGTGTGACAACCGTCACCAAAAGCAAATGTATATATATATATATTTATTTATTTATATAAAAAATATAATAATAAAAAAATATAATAATAATAATAATAAATAAATAAATAAAATTATATACATTTATATATAAAAACATGTATATATATATTGTATATAATAAACAAAAAGAAAAAGAAAATAGGAATCAACCAACACAACACAATCATTTATTTTACTTACACACTCAACCATCATCACCACCTCACCCCCCCCCTCACTCTCTTCTTCTTTTTTTTCTATAAATACCAACCCTTTTCATTCATTTTTCACACTACCTTCAACCAACTTACTCTCTCTCTCATTTTCTTATACTCTATCTCTTCTCTTTTCTCTCTTCTTCTTTCACCAACAAAATCTTCCAAGAACATCAAACCCTTGTTCATCTTGTGAAGATCAAAGACAAATCAAAGAAAAAGAGTTGGTAAGATGATCATAAAACACTCATCTCTACTCTTCTACCTTTCTTCTTTTCTTCTTTCTTCTTTCTTTTATTTATTTTTTTTGTTGTTCATCTTATTTCCTTTATATATATATATATATAATCATGTAATTATAAACATCCTACCAATGTTGTAAGGAGCACATGAAATGTGCATCATCCTACCATTGTTGTATGGAACTCAATCAACTAAAAATCAAGAAAATAAGACTTTGATCATGCATATGTTTCATCTTAACAAATGTTGTAAGGAACACATAAAATGTGTATCATCCTACCATTGTTGTAAGAACACATGGATTATCAAAGCTTATACTCATACAAGATGATTAATCATGAATATAAACATGTTATTTTAAAGTTATGACCCATACGCAAAAAGAATAATAAAGCTGGCAGATTCTGATGCTAGAACTCCCCACTTGTTTTTGTTATATCTGAAGTTCTAGGTATCAAAATCAGTTGATTCTTTTTGATAATCTTAGTTTAAGGTGTTACCTTTCATTTAAACCAGGATTCACTAATTTTCATCAATGTTTGATCCTTCAAACATATTTAAAAAGACCCATATGTTGAATCTGGAAATCTGACAGATTTAAAAGGTACACTTTAAACGCGTGTAACTTACTCATTCTTGGGTAAAAATACGTCTAGTTTTTTTTAAAAGTTTAATCTTTGAGTCGTGGTTAATTCTCAGTTTGAATAATGTAAAAACGAGCTCGTATGAGCCCTAAACAGACGTTTTAGTAACAACATGTCATCCAGACACTGATCAGTGGACATCTTATACACTTTTAATTATTAAAAATATTAAACATAGATTATAAATTCCTATATTTTTACTGGACATTCTAGAAACATGTATTAAGATTATATTAAAATATCAAACCTTAATATGACTGCTAAAATACAGTTTTTAATTTTTAAAGTTCAACTTAAAGAACTAAAAATTTCAGTGAACACTTATGATTTATGGAAAAATAGAGACAACCTTTAACTATTTAATAAATAAGTTAACAATAAATATATAATACAAAATAATAAATAAAATAAGTCTAATAGAACTACATACCTCTTATATTAGGAAAGGAGCTTCGGTAGGAACATGAAATCCTTACGAGTGAACACCTTTGCATACCGAGTGAGTATCATAGCCCCTTTTTACCGTATTTCATATTATTTTGGGGTGAAAGCATGTGTATATATTTCATGAAAAGTTTATTTCCTATCTTCTTATTTATTTAAAATATTATTTTGAGCACTTATGGTATTATTCTTTGATGTGCTTTCAGGTGATCGTCGTTAGGTACCTTATGCATACAAACATGATGTGTGGCATCTTCATCTTCATCGTCACGTTTTATAAAAACAATATCTATTTTATTTTCGCATCGTACAAGACAATGTCATTTAATTTTTATTCGATTATGTAACTTTTATTTATCTTTACCCGAACTACTTATTTTTGTTAAGTCAATATAATGGTTATTGTCTATTTACCTTGTGCGATGATATCTTGTGCTGTGACACCTCGTGTTTCCGCTTTAGCGGGGTGTGACAGATTTGGTATCAGAGCCTAAGGTTATAGTGAATGTTGTTTTCCTTATGGGGGGAAAACACCAACTATAACCAAAGGTTTATAAAAATGATTTTCAAAATAATTTTGTTTAAAATGCATCAAGTGTATTGATAATATAATTAAGTTGAGTACCACATTGTTATACCTCAATTAGACAAAGCTTGATCACCTATGTCTAATTTAGCTATCTACGAAATGGGACTTAGGTTAGTTATAATAAAAATATACTTAGAAACATTTTTCATTTATTTTCTTTCTGTAGCACGATTATTGTGTGTGTGCATAAGCATGGCATATCATAAGTACTTGCATATATTAGCACACTTAGTAAACAATTTTATATATATCGAAGTCTGTAATGTCATCAGGTTGACGCACTAAGATTACATATTCTTTACCCATGGAGGTTAGAATAGAAACTTAGTAGGAGAGTCCCCGAGTTTCACGACCTAGTGTATTATCAACACCAACTTCCTGTGAAGCATGTGTTAGGCTCACGGCTAGGAAAAGAGTCCCCTTACCAACGAGAGTAACATCGTGACCTTTTCATTAGGAGGGAGAGAACTGCTGATTTAGGGAGCACATAGAGGCACCCTGAGTAGTAACGGGAACTATATGATTGAACATGTTTTGCTTAAATCACGTTATGAAATTTATGATTTTAAAATTTTACATGCATTGCTATATGATTGAACGGGAGTGTTAGTTGTTAGACCTTATATCTTAGGATCACCATAACCTAGATAAGTAGAATTTGTACAAAGGAGAGACCCGAATGTGATTACTAGTATGTTTCTTCTGAACAATTATAATGCATCAATACTATCCGACTCTAGAATATATAGAAGCTTCGTACCACTAGTTTTTAGGCCAAAGCTCAATCTAAAATTTCAAATATTTAAAGAGGCCTATATCATGGAATTTGCTAATGGACAAGAAGTCAAGACTAGAGATATAATCACTAAGTGTACCTTGAACTTAGCCAGCAAAAACTTCAACGTAGACCATACCAATCAAATTAGGGAGCTTTGATGTAGTTGTTGGTATGTATTGGCTATCCAAAAATCAAGCTGAAATACTTTGTTCTGTAAAGATCATTCAGATTCCACTATCACAAGATGAAACGCTTGTCATATAAGGAGAAAAGACTAGGAAGAACGTCAAGGTGGTATCATGCATGAAAATGCAAAAATATTTAAGAAAGGACTGTATCGCATTCTTCGCTCACGTTGTAGAAACGGAGGTTTAGGAAAAGAACATTCATGATTTTCCAATCGTTCGGGATTCTCCCAAGGTGTTTCCGGATGAATTACTTGGATTACCCTCAGTTAGACAAGACAAATATGTTTGTAAGGAACACATAAAATGTGTATCATCCTACCATTGTTGTAAGAACACATGCATTATCAAAGCTTATACTCATACAAGATGATTAATCATGAATATAAACATGTTATTTTAAAGTTATGACCCATACGCAAAAAGAATAATAAAGCTGGCAGATTCTGATGCTAGAACTCCCCACTTGTTTTTGTTATATCTAGAGTTCTAGGTATCAAAATCAGTTGATTCTTTTTACTAATCTTAGTTTAAGGTGTTACATTTCATTTAAACCTCGATTCACTAATTTTCATCAACGTTTGATCCTTCAAACATATTTAAAAAGACCCATATGTTGAATCTGTAAATCTGACAGATTTAAAAGGTACACTTTAAATACGTGTAACTTACTCATTCTTGGGTAAAAATACGTCTAGTTTTTTTACAAGTTTAATCTTTGAGTCGTGGTTAATTCCCAGTTTGAATCATGTAAAAAGGAGGTCGTATGAGCCCTAAACAGACGTTTTAGTAACAACATGTCATCCAGACACTGATCAGTGGACATCTTATACACTTTTAATTATTAAAAATATTAAACATGGATTATAAATTCCTATATTTTTACTGGACATTTCTAGAAACATTTATTAAGATTATATTAAAATATCAAACCTTAATATGACTCCTAAAATACAGTTTTTAATTTTTAAAGTTCAACTTAAAGAACTGAAAATTTCAGTGAACACTTATGATTTATGGAAAAATAGAGACAACCTTTAACTATTTAATAAATAAGTTAACAATAAATATATAATACAAAATAATAAATAAAATAAGTCTAATAGAGCTACATACCTCTTATATTAGGAAAGGAGCTTCGGTAGGAACAAGAAATCCTTACGAGTGAACACCTTTGCATACCGAGTGAGTATCATAGCCCCTTTTTACCGTATTTCATATTATTTTGGGGTGAAAGCATGTGTATATATTTCATGAAAAGTTTATTTCCTATCTTCTTATTTATTTCAAATATTATTTTGAGCACTTATGGTATTATTCTTTGATGTGCTTTCAGGTGATCGTCGTTAGGTACCTTATGCATACAAACATGATGTGTGGCATCTTCATCATGATCGTCACGTTTTATAAAAATAATATCTATTTTAATTTCGCATCGTACAAGACAATGTCATTTAATTTTTATTCGATTATGTAACTTTTATTTATCTTTTACCTGAACTACTTATTTTTGTTAAGTCAATATAATGGTTATTGTCTGTTTACCTTGTGCGATGATATCATGTGCTGTGACACCTCGTGTTTCCGCTTTAGCGGGGTGTGACATATGGTGAGATAAAAGCATGAAGAACCGGATCTCGGACGAGGAAACCATGGTGATTGTCCTCCAAAAGAAGATATGGAGACTTGATCTCTCTTTTGTCGCCGGTTTATTTTTTACTTTGTTTTATTGCCCTGCATGGCAAGTAACATCTCTTTTTATGCTCGCTTTGATTATGATGAACAAAATTTTGAAGTTTTAAGAATTGATGTAAAACCTTTTAAGAATTTTTTATTCAAGGTTTATTTATGTCATAGCTTATGTGTTGTTTTGCCATGCGTGGCATACAACTTTACATGTGGTGACAATGAGTTTATTCTTAAAATATGAAGTTTGCTTTGAAGATTTATTGTGAAATATTTTGTTATATTCAAAATTTTCCGTGCCATAGCATACACAAGGTTTTATTACAAGTAATAGAATATTCATGAATAATTGACTCTGAATCCAAAGTAGTTTGGATAAACTATCTTTGTGTGATAATCAACTTAACCACATAAACAAGAGATATATCACCTAGATCCGTTTGGTTGGGATCTGGGGATAGTTTAGTCTTGGGCTAAACATTTTTATATTGATCTTGTTTATTAGGCCAAGATGATTATGAGATCCTTCACCGGAGTTTGTGAGAGGATTGAAGGCTTGTTGGATATTGATCACATTTTTGTGGATAATCCGTTCAAGCACACCATAACGAATAACGAAAGAGAAACTTCTTCATCACTACCTTGATGGTAGTAGGTGCGAAACGTTTGCTACTTTGGGTATATGTTTGAAACCTTGTTGGTGTTCAGAACTAGCCAAAACGACTTTCAGAAACAATAGGGCGTGTAGATGAAGATACTTAGATCTAGTTAAGATGCTAAGATACTTACTATCTATATATTGGATGACCATATAGTGAATTGTGGAATTGTCTCACAATTCATATCCTACTAAGACACATTGGTACATGGTGTGATGGAGTAGGGAACCGGGTGTTATTGATAATGATCCTGTTTGTGACGGGTCAAGAATGTGTGTCCGATTTGTTGGGATATTCGTTTACCATTGTGACTAACTCCTCAAATCCAAATTCAATTTATAGTCTATTTAGCATTTATTAAGATACGACTAGCGAAATTCTTTGTTTGTCTATCTTATAGTTTGAAGTTATCCATTATACATTCAGTGGGAGATGGATAAACTTGAAATCAAGAAGTGCTAATACATTTGAGAAGTTCTTCCAAGTTTTAGCTATTTAACCTTTTGAGAACAATGTTTGTTGTTAAAAGGGGAAGAAGAGAGAAACTAAAACTAAGGCATTCTAGTGGAAGAACGTGAAACTTAAATGAAAGACTTGATGATGATACTAGCATATAATCTGATATCTTTGATGGATGATCACCATGGTTATGCTGGTATGCCTGACTAAGAGTCATTACTTCTTTTAGTTTTGATAACAGTCATATAGAGCCAAAGATATATGGGTTTCTCATATCTAAGTGGCAATGACCCGATGGTGAGTCATGTTGAGTTCACCACTTATCGGAAGACGTAGTGGATCCGGAATTCACTACAAATAAAAGAAGTAAATGATAAAGAGATGCAATCCATTTGAAATGTCCAAGTACTTGACTTGACTTGATCCCATACCTAGGTGTAAACCAAGGTGGTAGTGATGGGATTAACATGGATGGAATTAAAGATAACTTCAATACCGACTAGTGGTAAAGTTTTCATGATGGTTATGGCGAAACTTGTCCTAGTGGCTTTGTTGAAGAATGTTTGATACTAGTGGATATTATTGACCGCGTTCTGTCATGGAACAGTATAATGAGGAAGTGCTTATAACACTCTCCAAGGTTCTTAATACACATCCGTAGTATCTATATTATGTCTACGAAAGTGGATAAATCCAATTCGGACTTATGCTAGCATCTTAAAGGAAATATCTTTGCTTACTATTAGAAAATCAAAGTGATTAGTTTTCTAGAAGCGTAGATAAAACCTTTTATATGTGTCAAGGCTAGTGGGAGTTTTGTTGTATTCTTAGTGTTAAATGTCTATTGAAGATAATGTCTTGATATTAGGTTATCTGCAAACCTAATTCAGGAATTATTGCTTCATAAGGGCATTTAGGAGATACAAAATTGGATAGTACTTAGTTCAAGAAATATAGATATATGTTCTTGATGTTTGACGACTTGAATAGGCTTGGAGTAAGTAGTTACTCTAATGTGTGTTTCTGCTTGGATAACTATTGATCTTTGATCAAAGTTGATGATCCTAACTTGTGGTGTTGTTTATTGATTCTTAAAGTATCACTAACCCTATTGTGGGCTTTTGAGACAATGAGGGTGTGATTACTTTAACCTTTTGAAAAGAAAGATCTCTTTGATGCATACTTTTGAAGTAGTATTGCTAATAGAGATATAATTGAATAACAAAAGTACTTGTGGATGTTGTGGTACAAATCCACTAGTTAAGCTGTTTTTATGGACTAGTGATGTTTATCATACTAGGTCCATTAGCCTTTCTAATGTATATAACTTGGCTTGAATATGTTTTGGTTTATGTTTGATTTGTACTTATGTTTTGGGAATGTTAAGCAGTATTGCAATTCATACTATATCGATTATTAAATGGAGATTTAATAATACACCGAGGGCGGGTATTTTATGAGTCCTTATTGTGTTCCATCTTAGCATGTTTAAACACTTCCGAGGATGTTTTTCATTCTAAAATCTCCACAATCGGTTATATTTTATGGGAAGGAAGTAAAAATTAAGATTGAGATAAAGAATCGGTTTTGTTAAACGTGATTCTTGCCTATACTTGAAAGGGGTTTCAAGTGATTGGAGGACCCGCACCCGAGTTCGCTTCATAGTTTTTGTACAGATTTTTCGTGGTTTTTCGGGTCATGGAGGAGTTTCTGATTTTTGGCAGATTCCGTTTGTTTAACCCCTCGTAATTTTTTGGTACAGATATGGGTATGTAAGGTATGGTCTTCGCATGAGATGCATACATGCATACAAATATGTTGTGTATATATGAATATGGGTATAAAAGTTGGTTTTGTGCCCTGATGCATATGTACAAGAATTTCTTTGTTGTGCCTTGAGTGTTTGTGATGGAAATTCTTACCGAAATATTCGTTTATTCACGGTTTTGGCACACCGTGCTTTATAGTTGTTGTTTGTTGCTTTTGGTTGGTAACCTTTGCCCTAGACCTTGTGGTTGTGCTTTGTGGTTTGTTTGGTTGTTTGGTTTTATTCGGTGACCTTAGTGTCACGTGTGATGTAATTAATTATTTATTCATTTGGTATGTAATTAATTATTGCGACTTGCATGCCGTTTCATTTATCCATATGTACTTGTACTAGATTGATAGGAAGCGCGTGGCTTGCATGCCATTTCCTTTCTTTTGTGTACTTGTGTTTTGAAGACCACAATCAAGAGTCAAGAGGAGACATCTTGAAGACCTTGGATCCGGTTAGTCCCGTTGGAGGTAGTGGATTCAGTGGTAGCACTCCATGGTCTAGGTTAGTGTCCCTAGTAGACCTAGTCCTCCCGGCTTGGATCGCGGGTAGGACGCATAGGTTTTTGGCATGGTTACCAATCCCTTTGTATGCGTGTGGTGTGATTTATATTTCTTGCATGGTTGTTTATGTTTTTTCGCATGCTTGATGACTTTTTTAAATTTGTTAACAAACTCTCGCGCATACATGAGTAACAAGACAATATAAACTTGGTATTATATTTAAAGTGAAAATTGGTTTTGTCACTTACTTTGTTAATCAATTATTAAAACTTGGTTTTAATCAAGAAACAAAAGCCGGTTTCCCAAAAACGTAAATCACGCACCATCCATAGGATGACACACTCGATTCTAGTGAAGCATGGGATGATTGTCGAGCTTAGCACGAGTTATTCCATGTGGATGTGTGTGGAAGGTGAGTGTGGTGACTTGGGGTTGTTGGTTGTCGAGCTTAGCACGAGCCAATGATTATCGAGTTTGCTACCATGTATCTTGTAATATGATTTACAACTGCAAACTAAAATCCTTGTGTGATTGTCGAGCTAAGCACGAGTTTTTAATTTGGGATTGGTGAAAGTAGGGATCAAACATGCCAACCGATCGATAGTGTCGTTGGATCCCGCAAGCATCTAAGAGTTGCAATATAGATTGCAATCGGTAAAATGGTTACCGGCCTAAATAGCTTCATGAAGTGATACGCCGTAAACCCGTCATGTAGTGGAGTAAAATATGGTTCTTAGCCCTTGTTAAGATAAATTGTTTTTCTAAAAGTTTATGGGTAATTATTTTAACGAGGAGTATATCAAACTAACTAAAACTTGTGTTCTTGTGTTAATAGATGTCAAACCATAATAACACCATGTCAAACCATTCGCTTCGTATGTTCCTACATAGAGAGAAACTCACGGGAGTGAACTTTGTTGACTGGCTTAGGCAATTGAGAATTGTCCTTCGCTATGAGTCAAAGTTGAGAAACCTCTTCCGGAGCCACCTGCTACCAACGCGACATGGTACATCGGATACACGTATGAAAAGCGTGTTAAGGACACACATGATGTTGCCTGCCTCATGTTGTCAACAATGAGCTCGGAGTTGCATAAGCACTTTGAGAACATGAGTGTGTACGATATGATGAAAAAGTTGAAGGACATGTTCCAACACCAAGTTAGGGAGGAACACTATGAGTGTGTTAAAAACCTAGTCAGTTGTAGAATGCAGGAAGGTAGGAGTGTGAGTGCCCACGTCCTTAAGGCGAAGGCGTATGTGGACCAAATCGAGTGATTAGGTTATCCCCTTTGGATGGAGCTTGTTGTTGATATAGTACTCCAATCCCTGCCCGCATCATATGATCAGTTTGTCATGAACTATCACATGCATAATATGGATAAAATCTTAGGTGAATTACATGACATGTTGAAGATTGCCGAGTCTGACATGGCCAAACATGAATCCACCTCTTCCATTCCTACCACGAGTTCAAGGGAACAAGAGAAAAGGAAGAAGAAACCAACACAAACAGGAAAGGTTGGAGTATCCAAGCCTATCCTCCACATTGAATCTGAGGACAATGATTGTGTGCCTCATGAAGAGATTCAAGGAGTGGTTTGCTACTTCTGTGGAAGATTTGGAGATTGGGGCCGTTACGCATGCCCATAGTGACGAGAGGATATTAAACTTCTAAGGAAAGAGATAGTTAATTTCCCCTATTAAGGTACATTCATGATTCATTGCTAATTCTTCTATTTCCCATAATAACATCATGTCAAACCATTCGCTTCGTATGCTCCTACATAGAGAGAAACTCACAGGAGTGAACTTCATTGATTGGCTTAGGCAATTGAGAATTGTCCTTTGCTATGAGTCAGAGTTGCACATCCTTGAGAAACCTCTTCCGGAGCCACCTGCTGCCGACGCGACATGGTACATCCGATACACGTATGAAAAGCGTGTTGAGGACACACACGATATTGCCTGCCTCATGTTGTCAACTATGAGCTCGGAGTTGCATAAGAACTTTGAGAACATAAGTGTGTACGATATGATGAAAAAGTTGAAGGACATGTTCCAACAACAAGTTAGGGAGGAACACTATGAGTGTGTTAAAAACCTAGTCGGTTGTAGAATGTAGGAAGGTAGGAGTGTGAGTGCCCATGTCCTTAAGATGAAGGCGTACGTGGACCAAATGGAGAGACTAGGATTTCCCATGGGGAGGGAGCTTGCTGTGGATATAGTACTCCAGTCCCTGCCCGCATCATATGATCAGTTTGTCATGAACTATCACATGCATGACATGGAGAAAACCTTATGTGAATTGCATGGTATGTTGAAGACTGCGGAGTCTGACATGGCCAAACATGAATCCACCTCTTCCATTCCTACCACGAGTTCTAGGGAACAAAAGAAAAAGAAGAAGAAACCGATACGAAGGGAAAAGGTTGGAGTGTCCAAGCCTATTCCCACATTGAATCTGAGGACTATGATTGTGTGCCTCAAGTAGAGATTCGAGAAAAAGTGGTTTGCTACTTCTGTGGAAGATTTGGAGATTAGGGCCGTCACGCATGCCCATCATGCCGAGAGGATATTAAACTTCTAAGGAAAAAGAGTTAATTTCCCCTCTCAAGGTACATTCATGATTCATTGCTAATTCTTCTATTTTGTTGGGTTGTTTACCCGAGCTAATTAACTCACGTTTGTCACAAATTAATTTTGTTACAAAGTGTAGGTACCATTTAAAAGAAGAACCAAGAGCATGAAGAACCGGGTCTCTAAAAGAGGTAACTCGGAAGATTGACCTCTACAAGAGAATTGGGAGTTTTGATCTCGCCTACTCTGACCGGTTTCATTATTACTTTGTTTTTGATGCCTTGTGAGGCAAGTTTAGTTTTTGTTGTATGTTCATGAAGACGATGGATGAGTTTTTGAATTTTTGGGTTGTAAAAGATTTTTTCGCATTACTTATTCGATTTCGAAGTTTGTTCATGTCATAGCTTATGTTTTATTTTGGCATTCAAGGCGCATCATTCTACATTTGATGACGATGAATTCATACTTGAAATTTGAATCTTGTTTTAGAAAAATATTTGTTGATAGATAGAAATTAAAATTATCCATGTCAAGACATACATGTTACAAGTAATAATTAATCATGAATGATTGATTCTAGGTCCAAAATAGTTTGGATTAGTCGGCTCTTTGTCATAATCTACTTAACCATGTAAATAAGATAAGTATCACCTAGATCCATGTGGTTAGGATCTTGGACTAGATTAACCTCGGTTTAAACATTTGATGCTAATCTAATCTATAAGGGAAAGATGATTATGAATCCCTTCACGGTATATGTGAGAGGGATGCTAGCTTGTGAAATATTTATCACTTTTGGTGGATAATCCGTACAAGCACATAACAAAGAGAAACTAATTAAAAGAATCAATTGGGACATATAGATAGGATGCTTAGATCTAGCTAAGATGCTAAAATACCTTAAATCTATATCAATGACTACATTATGAATTGCGGGATTATCTCACAATTCGTTCCTTAACATAGACACATTTGTACATGGTGTCACGTTGAAGGAAACCGGATATTGTTGAAAATAATCTGGTAAACAATGGGTCAAATATGTGTATTCGACTTGTTAGTATACACATTGAAAGTGACGAGCCAAGTCCTTAATCTTAATCGAACTTGAAAGTCTATTTAGCACCTTATGAGATATATCTTGAAAGAGTTCTTTGCTTGTATATATCAAAGTTTGGAGATTTTCAATCTACCTCTGGTGGGAGATTGAAGAACTTAAATGGTGCTAATACATTTAAAAGGTTCTTATAGGTTTTGGAGATTTGACCTTACGAGAACAATGTTTTGTTGCTCGAAAGGAAGATAATAACTAAAGCATTCCAGTGGAAGAACGTGCAACATAAATGAAAGACTTGATGTTGGCACTAGCATATAATCAAATATCGGCATGAGAATGCCGGTTATCCTGACCATGAGTAATTACTTTCAAGGCTGATAGAAGTCATGTAGCCAAAGAGATATGGGTTTCTCACATCTAAGTGGCATTGACTTGATGGTGAGTTTTGTTCATATCACCATCTATCAGAAAGCATAGTGGGCCCTGAGTTCACTGAGGTTATAAGAAGTAATTAATCATAAGATGAAATCCATTTCAAGTATGCAAATACTTTACTTAATTCCATACAAGGTGCAAACCTAGATGGTGTAAATGGAATTAACATGGATTGTATTTTAGACTACTTCAAATACCGACTAGGGGTAAAGGTTTCGTGATGGTTTTTGTGGAAGCTTTTCCTAGTGGCTATGTTGAAGATCATTTGATACTTGTTGCTATTGTTGCCTTCTTACGGCAATAAAGGATAGTACACGGATATACAAGACCGCGTTCCTTTATGGAACTTCGTATTGAGGAAGTGCTTACCACACTCTCCGAGGGTCTTAGATATCCGTAGTATCCAAATTAAGTCTACAAGTGTGAATAAGTCCTTTGGACTTATACTAACATCGTAAAAGTAAGATCTTTGCTTTCATGAGAAAATCAAAGTCATGAGTTTTCTAGGAGCATAGATAAGACTTTTACATATGTCAGGGCTAGTGGGAGCTTTTATTGTATACTTAGAAGTATGTATCGATTGAAGATAATGTCCCATTGTTAAGTGTTCTATGAACCTAAAATAGGGAATTATTGTATCATGATAATACTTAGTAGATACAAGATTTTGAATCACATGAAATACTTGTGTATGTTCTTAATGTTTGACGACGAGAAATAAGCCTTGGAGTAAGTTTTTTACTCTAATACTAATTTCTAATAGGATAACTGTCGATCTTGATCGAAGTCTTTGATCCTTCTATATGGTGTTAATAATTGATTAGAGAAGTTCTTAAGTATCACTGATCCTATTGTGAACTTTTGTAACAATAAGGATATGAGTACCTTAGTGCTTCGTTATATGATCTCTTTGACGGATACTTTGAATAAAGTAGTTTGGTCAAAAGATAATTGAGAGGATAACAAGAATACAAATGGATGTTGCATGGCAAATCCATTGAATAAGCCGTAGTCATAATGACTAGTGATGTTTGTCATGCTAGGTCATGTAGCATTCCTTATGCATATGATTTGACTTGAAATATTGTTTTAGTTGTTGATTGTTTTATATTTCCTTTGGGAACTCCAAGCAGTATCGTTACTTTTGAAGGCTTTCGATATATAGTGGGGACTATATATAGGCAGATGCGGTTACTTTCATTAGTCTTTACTGTGTTCAATCTTAGCATGTTTAACCACTTCCCAGAGTGCTTATGCATTCTAGATTTCCACAGTCAGTCATTCTTGAAGGGAAGGAAGTTTGAGTTAAGACTGAGGTTAGGGTTTGGTCATGCATTAATCAAGGATTGAATGCAAGTGACGCAAAACTAACCTGTGCTTGAAATGAGTTTCAAGTGATTGGAAGACCCACACCTGAGTTCACTTCATGTATGCAAAGCATGAGTCTGCTTTATTTTGATTACTTTCAAACATGGTTCGTTACTGGCCACTATAAAGGGAGTTATCAAATAAAGTAAGAATCATGTGGCGGGGCTATGTAGTCAAAAGGATTTGTTCCTCTAGTTAGAGAGATATCCCTGGCCCCTCTATGATTGGGCGCTGACACCAAAAATGCATGGCCGTGCTCAAGTTACAATGATTTTAGATCAGTTGCAAACTTGTTATTTTGGTCACCACCAATCTAGAATCGAGAAACAGAACCGTGAACGATCTGGAGATTGACATTTTTCCATGTCTCGTGTTCACAAGGATATCGCGAACAAAGGGATGTTTATGATCACTTATCTATAGGACCTTTTAGCCTTACTAGGCTACCAGGGTTTATCAAGGGATGACGTAACTCGTACCGACTTGGGGGCAAGTATGCTTTGCTAGAGCCGCTGCTTGTCTGTGATATTAGTAACGCTGTATCATGTGCAAGTGGGAGTCTGTTGGAATATGCCCACTGATACCCGTGTACTAGCATCACTGCTGATGAGGTATGAGCCTATTGGGTCACACGCCAAGGGTAGATTCCGGCAGCACAACACAAACATGAGAGAATATGAAATTAGGGTTTCTGGCGACCTTCACGGGCCTTCACGGGCCGTGAAGAGAAACCCTCCACGAGCCTTCACTACCCGGACAAGTAGTCGTGGGAGCATGGCCTTCAGGAGTGCTTCACAGCCCGTGAGAGCCCGTGAAGGCAGACATCATTCTTTTAATTGGACCACTCGATGGCCCAATGAGAATGAGCGGTGGAACCCGGCCTATGAGGCCTTCATGGCCCATGAGAGCCCGTGAAGGCAGAAGTCAAAGTGACACTTTATTTCTATTGGACCTTTGTGTTGGTCCAATGAGAGAGTGGCTAGGTGGCCGACTCTGGTGGCATTTTAACTTCTCCAGACTTTATAAAAGGCATACGACTCTCTCTCATTTGGAGCTCTTGCCATTTTGTACATACACACACATAATATACTACTTGAAGTGATATAGTGAGTTGGGTGAGTGTATCAAGAGCAAGAGGAGTTCTATTAGTGTTGTTGCTGCTCGAGAAGCACGAGGACTTTGTGTGGCTCGTGTGTCGGGTCAATAGCAAGACGGGATCTTGCTCACTTGGTGTGTACTATAAATAGAGGAGCTCGGTTTCGGGTTCTCGAAGATCTTTCTAGCTCGGTGGATAGCTCCAGCCTTGTGATGGTATAATTTCTCCTCCCTCTCGTTTGTTTTAGTTGCTATATTCGTTTGTAGTCATGATCCCTACTTGGGGAATACATGCATGTCGGTTTTGATACCCGAAAACCCCGGTTGTAGTCACGATCCCCACTGCGTACGGGTGTTGGTGTGCATGGATTTCCTACATCACCTTCCACACAACTACGCAAGGAATGACTGGTGCTTAGCTCGACAATCATCCTTGTTTCGTTAGATTCGGGTGGTGTCGTCTTACGGATGGTGCGTGATTTACATTTTTGAAAAACGGGATTTTGTTTCCGGTTTTAAAAAAAACCTTTTGTGAATTAACAAAGTAAGTGTCAAAACGATTTCAAGCACTACTTAAATATAATACCAAGTTTATATTTTCTTTGTCAATTCTATTCGCGCGAGATTGTTAACCATTTTAACAAACGTTGTATTTTATTTAATTTTATAAAAAAATTGTCTAGCATGCGAATCCTAATCCACGCATAGAAAAATAAAACACAACCACGCAAATATATATATGTATAATTCGGTAACATGCCCAAAACATCCTATGCGTTTTCCCCGTGAGCCACAACGGGGAAAACGAGGCCAAAACCTAAGGATAAGGTAAAGTCTCGTTGAGTGAGCTCCCACCGAATACAACACCTCCAATAGCGTGTTGATTCCTTCTCGCCAAGACGTCATCACCATGACTCTCGTTGACTTCTCCGGTTCTAATTCTATACTATTTACAAATACATAGAATATATATATATATATATATAAACAAATGACACGCAGGTCACATTCCTACACTATTTATACAAATACACGGAATAAAATAAACGGCGTGCAAGCCGCACCAACAAATAAATAAATATTTACACCAATACGGCACGCAGGCCACCAAAACCAAATCCATCAACCACCACAACACATAGGTCTAAGGGCATATCGTGTTACCGAATTAACCAAACGCAACATAAGTGAAACATGGTGTGCCACACAAAACCATGATATAAATATATATCTATATTTTAGTCAAGATTTTCAAAACATCAAAGGCGCCAAAATGACAATCCTTGTACATATGCATTAGTGTACCAAACCATTTTTGTGACACATATTCATATATACATTTATAAGTATATATTTGTGTACACTTCATGCCAAGTTACAACAAATATATAAATATAAAAACTAAAATATATATTAACAAGGCTACAAATATAACAATTCTAGCACAACAAGAGTCTCATTGAAACACCAATTTTAAGAAAACAATTTTTTTTATATGGCTTTTCAAGACTCGATGTAAAAACTAACATCTTAGGTAGGCTACAAATATACCAATTTTAGCCTAACAAAAATCTACATGAAAAACCATTTCTAGAAAACAATTTTCTAATATAAAAGATTTATATGAATATTATGTAGGCTACAAATATCCAAGTTTAGACTAGTAACCATCTACATGAAAGATCATTTCAAGAAAGCAATTTTCTTAAATAAAATATTCATATGGTTTTTCTTGACTCGTTAGTGCAACGCCATGTTAGATATGGTTCTGATACCACTGAAGGTATTCGTTTGGCATAATCGAGTAGCAACGGAAGCAAGATATAATACAAAAATAATAAGTTAACCAAACAAACACTTCCCATGGACCAATATCTAGACATGGAATTGCAACTAAATAAAAGAACAAGATGGATAGAAAAGTTATACCACAACTCAAGCACAATGATCTTCCTCTTGTTGATCTTCAAGAACTCAAGCACGTCAAGGCTTCAAGAATCCAAACAAGAATTCCTCTAATGAAGTCCACCCCAAACAACCTTGATTCCCAAATGCTAGTAAGTTGGTGTAGCCACCAAAACAACATCCAAGCCTATGTGTTTCTTGCTTCTTGTGTTCAAGAACACCAAGAACAAGATGAACAAGTGAGAGAAAGTTCAAGTGTCAACCAAGAGCCAAGAGCCATCCAAAAAGCCTCACTTAGTGCAGATAACTCGTATCCTCTTTGTCTACCACCATTATGAGAAGTTAACCCCATTAATCCAAGTGTTTAAGGCTGTTAATTCTACTGTTATAGCGAACGTACACGGCCCGTGTAGGTATACACGTCCGTGTAGGCCCAAAGTCCACGGCCCCAATTGCATCAAGACAACCCGTGTCTATCAAGTACTACGCGGCCCGTGTTCATCTACACGGCCCGTGTAGGCCCAAACTACACGACCTTGAATTGCGCTAATACGCCTCGTGTATGTTGGACTGGACACGGCCCGTGTTCAGGAACATGGCCCGTGTACCATCCTACCAAAACCCATTTTGGCCTTTTCCTCTCTTTTGCTTTATCGTGTTGACGGAATCAATACTTGGTGTGTGACCCAATAGGCCTATACTTCATCAGCAGTGCTATTAACTCATTCGTGTCAGCGGGCATATTCCAACATAAAGTACTCTTACCCTCTTTCTTTTAAAGTTCACTCTCACTATCACTAACAAGCACATCAAGGTCTACATCTTCTCTTTCGATTACAGTTACATCACCAAAGGTGGAAGATATGTCGGATAGGTCATGATGGATGTCCTCCTCGTGATTAGATACTTGTCTCGTGCCAGTAGATTCGGCACAGACAGAAGTAGATAGCGGCCAAAGGAGATTGCCTGCCCGGAGGAAGATGATTCAGTTTGAATCTTTTCCGTGGAGGATTTACTCGCACATGCATCATTGGTGTAGGCCTCAGAATCACTAATCACCACACCCTCACTCTCGTGTATCTCTTCTCCCTTACCACTTCTTCCACCACTATCAACAGATTGTTCCCGCTCATGCACAACCCTACTCGGGGAACCCTTGCGCACCCGAGCTCCTAGACCACTAGGACCCTCACCAGGTGCTACTGCTCCATGGGCAGGCACAACTGGTTTTGGTTGCGCTAGAAGAGCAATCCTATTTTCTCTCAGATAATCTCTCACAGCCTCACTTTCCTGATTTGTGATAAGAAGAAGGGCAACAAACACTTGCATAGCAACCACGTTAGGTAAGTCTCTTATACGTAAGAATCTGGTTATCCGTTGCATTTGGATCTGCGGTTTATCAAGGTGTCGGGGAATGGTGTGAGAGGTTTCCAAGTCAGCGGCGATCAAGATGGTGAGAAACCTCTGGAATGGTATGAATGTTTTGCGTCGGGTGGTGGTTTTCTCATTTACCATCCTTACTATCTCCTCAATGATGTTGGTGGCTTAGTCAAGATGGCGGTGGTAAGCAACACCAGTCAGAAGTAGTAGTGAGTAGTATGATCCACCATCAGTACCCCTATGAATGCCGGTGAGGGTACGGGAGATTATTGTCGCAAACGTCTACAAGAGAGGCGCAAGGTTGGTTCGTCTAAATTGATGAATCTATTGTAGCTCTCCGTTATAACCAAGGTCTTGAATAAGTTGAAGCACTTCATCTACCCCTGGGTTTTCATCAAATTCAGTTTTGTTGGGGTAGTGATCTGCGGTGGGTAGGTCTAGTACATTTCGGAGCCGGACAGCAGAATGAATGAATCGTACGTTTTTAATGCGTCGTTGCATGCACTTGTGGCACAGACGGGTAACACCCATGCTAAAGGTATACCATAGTTGTTGTAGGTAGATTTTGGCTACATAGGTTGGTGATGAGTTTGGAGATTTATTAGGCACTCTGCCATTAGCCAATTCATAAGGAGATTTATTAAAGTGACGGTGTAAGATTGTTCGGTTTTGAGTATAACAAGTTGTGTTGACTGCTTTTGCCTAATAGGAAGGTGGTAAATCAACATAGGACAGCATTGTTCGAGCTGCTTCAACAAGAGTTCGATTTCTTCGTTCAACAACCCCATTTCGTTCCGGAATATAAGCTGCTGAGAATTGATGCATGATTCCTACTGAGTCAAGATAGGAATCCAAGACTTTTTTCTTGTATTCGGTTCGTATTGTATCAACTCGTCCTTGTGATTTATTATGAACTTGTTTGAGAAACGAGATGATTGTTGATGGAGCTTCATCCTTCGTTCTCAGAAACTTGACCCACGTATACCAAAGTAGTCATAAACTATCACAAGGATATACTTCTTCCCATTCCTTGACGGAACTCTCATCGGCCCACATAAGTCCATGTTTAATAATTGGAGAGGTTTTTTTGTGCCGGACACCCGTCTGACTTTGTGTGATGCTCTTTTCTTTTTACCTCTTTCACGATGTTCACACAGACGTTCTTTTTCAAACTTTAGCTTTGGCAAGGCACAAACTAAATCACTTTTGACTAACTTTTTCATGTTTTTGAAGATTAGGTGAGATAGTTTGCGATGCCACATCCATGTCAGTTCCGATGTAGCCTTTGACAGACGACATACCGACTGCTTTCCTTCCAGATCTTCTAAATTCACCATTCTCTGTTTTGACTTAGCAAGTCTTGGCCTTGAAGTTGAATTCTAGCCCCTTAACACAAAACTGCCCAATGCTAAACAGGTTGTGTCCCAAGCCCTCCACATATAATACCTTGCTTCTTTTTATATTTTCTTTTATTATGTATATGGTCCCCGTTATTGGTGCAACATGGTTATTCCCAAAACGAACATTTCCAGAGTACTTGGGGACATAGTTCATGAGAAGACCCTTTTCGCCTGTCATATGTTTTGAACAGCCGGAGTTTAAGTCCCACCGGCTAGATACCTGCACATGGAAGACAAAAGTTGTTGAGGTACCCATTGTGTAGTGGCTCCTTGGTTGTTAGCAAATGCAACAGTATCAAATGATGTTTCCATTAATGAGGTAGTTGCTTGTGCTTTGGCAACCCAAACTTGTGTGGTCGTTTAAGGTTGGGACGGTGACGGTGTTACAATTTCTTTGGATATGGAGGGGGATGGAATTGCTTTTGATGTGACTATGGGTTGTTCAATTACAACACGATTGCAGCCTTTAGAGAGTGAAACATCATCGTCGATGTATGCACTTTGCTCCTTTGGGTTTCTCATTTCGTTTGTGGTTGTTTTGGTTTTAGTGGTTTTATGTTGAACTGTAAGTTATTTATGCTGTGACATTTGACTTTTCTTTCTCATTGGATTCGTGAGTTGTGGTTTGATTTCAGCAGCACTTTGATTGGCGTGATTCTAGTTGTTGTAGTATATGCGATTTGGAGTCCACCAAATGCGACGACTGGTGAGAGTAACTTTTGAATTAAGCTTAGTGGGTACACTTTCATTACTCATTTGGAATCGTGCTCTGTTGGAGCGTTTCTATCGCCAATAGGTAATTTTATTACCTCTATTTATGAAGAAAGCCTGTTCGTGATTTGTTTGAAAAGATTTGTAATTTGGGTTTGGTTTGACTCCACGTTTCTATATATCTTCGTCATACACACAGTGATAAGTACAATGTCCATCAACACAACCATCATTCATGCAAAACATTTCAAACATAACAGAATTAATTGTAGTTCGAACAGTTTTGACATTCAAAACAGACGAGTCATTACAAAGAAGTAGATTTGTTTGTTTATTGAAATTGGCATGGTAAATCAAACAATCTTTGTCTTTTCTTTCTCCATTCTTCTCTTGGGACTTTTTCCTCCATCCAAAAACTTGTTTCTTCCCGTTCTGCATATTGACACCTAGATGGACACTTGGGTTAGAAGTGGACATTGCCAATTGATCATTTTTTCTTGATTTAGAACAAGAGTGGTGTTCTTGAGGTGGATGTTTTATGTGATGACCGTGTATCAATTATTTTCGCCTTTCCTTTGAGGTTGGCAGACTTAACTATATGCATTTTGAAAAAGTCTTTCTCGAGTGAATTGAGTTTTTCGTGAAGTTTGAATAAACAGTTTTCCGATTTTATGCATCCTTCACAGTCTTTACTAGGGTTGATTAATGACAACTCATTAGTAGGTGTGTTGAGTTCATAATTTGTAAATAAAAAACAGTCACTTATGTACACATGTAGGATATGGGTATTACATGTGCTTGGAGCAGCGGAATTATGTGATTAGGCTTTTTCATTTTCATGTCGATTGATCACGTTATGAAGAATTGTAGTCTTAACATCAAAATTGATGGCTCTATTGAGAAGTTCATGTTCAACCAATTCAAGATGTCGTTGTAGATCCATATGAGGGATGTAAATGCAAGGCTCAGGTGGAGAGTCTAAAATTGATGGTAAGGATTCCATTTCTGGTTAAGAATAACTTCAAAAGTAGTAATCAGAGATTGTGGGTTCAAAGTCATTGGTTATGTACGACTGATTTAGACTTTCCTAGTCATATGGGGTTGAAGCTCTTTTTGTGATGCGTCTCTTGTGTTCCTTCTCGGCGAGTTGTCAACTTTACATAACCTAAACCTTCGTATGTCTATTTTGAGTATTTAACATCCTTAGGTTTTTTTAGAAAAATGGGTTGTGTAGTTTGATCTTGTTTAATTAACAAGTCTTCGAGATCTTTTATTTTTGAGTATAGTTGACATCGTTCCTTTTTTAAAAATTTAAAATCTTCTTCCACCGAAACCTTGGCCCCTTTTAAGTTGTGAATGATTACCTCGTTTTCACTTCTTAAGGTGTTCAGTTCATTTTCTTTTGCGGTTAGTTCCAATTGAAGGTCGTCTAAGTTAGATGTTGGTTGATTTTTTATTTTAAATTCCAACTTACTGTATTTTTGGTTTTTTTTCTTTTGATGTGGTGAACTAGGGATTGTGCATACTCAGTGTTCACCTTTCTGAGAACACCAACATCATCAGTCTGAGTTTCTTCAGACTCATCATCACCATCAACTTCATCATCACCCTCCTCATTTGAGGAACCTTCTTCTTGAGCCATCAAACAAAAGTGTGCTTAATCAGATCTATCATCATCTGAATCATCAGTATCGGTCAAGAATTGATCCTCTTCTATCAGCATAACTCTCCCACTCTCCTTCTTCTTGGTCAATCGCAGTTTGTTTCTGTAGTATCCGGCATCCTTTGTCTTTGGTTTCCTGCAGTCTTTGATAAAGTGCCCTATTCTACCATAGGTAATTTCTTTTCCTCCTCTCGAGACTCTGCAGGTTTATCAATTCTTCTCTTCTCTTCAGGTACGTTTCCCTCATTCTTCCTTGGCCCGGTGGTGTACTGTTGTCTGTTGTTGGTGTTTCCTTACTTGTTTTGGAAAGCTCTTGTAATCAGCGACATGTCTTTTAGTACAACCTCCTTCTCAGAGATCTCTAGCTCCCCTTCCGATGAGTCGGAATCTACCACAACTTGCTTGCCCTTGCTTGGCCTTGACGGTTCTCGTGGTCTTTTATCAGCCACTAGAGCAAACGGATCGGATGGTTGCTTTATTGAAAGTTTGGTGAGGACCTCATCCTGAAATTGATTCAGGTCCTCATAGATTGAGTGGTGGGATACCGCCTTGAGATTCCGATTAACATGCTTATACAAATGAACATGTTTCCTCCATTCTGGACCAAGAGCATTGATCCAGTTGACGTTCATATCTAGATCGGATCTCGTCACACCGTGGTTTCACATTTCATTCAACACTCTGCACAAACGACTGTATATATCCTGTAGCAGCTCTCCTTCCCTGGCTTTGAATTCTCTAAAAGTGTTAACCAGTTGAGTTTCCCTTATGAATGATCCCTGTTCGGTTCCCTGCATTTGCTGTTTGACTTCATCCCAAATTTCTTTGGCGGAAGTTAGATTGTCTATCTTGGAATAGATTTTTGCACATAACCCTTGTTCAAATAATATTTTCCGTCTTTGTCGGTGCGTGCACATTCCCTTTCATCAGCGGTTAATTCTGACGGGAGTTTGCGTCTTCTCTTAGCGGCTATTGGTGGATTGTTATTGGGAACAGCCTCGATAATCTTTTCGAAGATGTCATCACCATTTAGTTGTGTTCTATAAAGTCCATAATCCTTCCTTTCCATACATTATATTCATTTTTGAAGAGTACCGGAGGTTTAGTATGTGTGCCGATGGCAACAATCTCATTGTTGGAACTCATCTTTTTGCTTGGAGAAAACTTTGTGATAGTCGGTTGAGTTTGTTTGTGAGAAAACTTTGAAAGTCAGATGACACTATGCAACTGTCGGATGAAAATCTTATGTGATAGTCGGATGGACCAAAGAGTCGGATGACTTAAAGAGTCGGATGGCTCAAAAGTTGGATGACTTGAATAGTCGGATGGCTCAAGATTCAGATGACTTTCAAGTGTCGGATGAACCAAAGAGTCGGATGGTTCAAGGTCGCACGACTATCGGATAGTCCAAAAGTCAGATGAGTTGAATGAGTGTCGAATGAGTTAAAAGCAACCTTGAGCCATCCGAATGAGTGTCGAATGAGTGTCGAATGAGTCCAAAAGTCAGATGACACTATGCAAGTGTCGGTTGACTTTTCAATCAAGTGTCGAATGAGTTAAAAGCAACAATCGGATGAGACTTAAGTTTCATGCGTCGAATAGATTAAAAGTCGAATGAGTTTTAAGTTACACGACTGTCGGATGGGAAGTGTCGGATAACTTTAAGTTAAAAGTCGGATGGACACTCTTTGGCAACTGTCGGATGAACCAAGAGTCGCATGCACCAAGAATTAAAAGTTGAATGAAGTAAGGTTAGATAACCTGAAAGTCGGATGGGATAATAATCCAAAAACTTACACGTTTGTCCTCTATTATCGAGAAGACCATTGATTTTGCCTAAAACACACTAAGAATTTACTTAACTTTTGCTTTGACATTCCTTATCACTAAAAACACTCACCTTAACCAATTTCAACCCAAAACAACAACAATTTCTTGAAAAATTTCAACCCAAATGTTGTTTGTTTGTTCTAAAACCACTAGAAAAGGTTTTATCTTACTCAAACGCTTCTAAAAGACAACAAATAACTTTAAAAACAAGATGATTTCAGAAAATGGGTTTTTGGTTTTCAATCACTCACGTAAACAAGAACAAGAACAACTCTTGGGTTTTTGTTTCTCGCTCAAAGATGTTACTTTCAGATAATGTTGAACCAATCCAATAGGGAGTTGGCTCTAATACCAATTGAAAGTCCTTTGATGGTGAAGAAGATGAGTAACAATGAACACTTGAAGTAAAGATGATGAAGTTTATTACGAACAAGTGTGAACTTTTTGCATGCAAGATGAAGATTCTCTTTGAATAGCGATGAACGTTGATTACAAGCAGAGAATACAATATTGGCAAAGGTTGCCTTGCAAACTACGTTTGCAAGGCATTTATACTAAAGCCTCATGGGCTTAAAAGCCACATGGGCCCAAAACTAGTTAAACTAGACTTATCTAGGAATTACATACTAAAGTGGGCTAAGCCGATTACAATGTCTAGTCTAGAATAATATATGAATTAATACAAAAGAAACACAAGGACAACAAACCAATTAATATCTAACACTCTTTTTTATTTAAGACATCTTCATTTATCATTTCATTCTACCTCAATTCTTCTCTTCATTTTACTTATATTTTCACCAACTATCTTCCATGGAGTTTATCATCACATTTGTCATGTTTCCTATATGCTATGTGATCATCATTCGCCTGGCGGATGAAGGAATCAGTTTTGAAGTGTCTACCTATATGCTATGTAGTTACCTCTTTTTTGACTCAACTTAGTATCTAAGCTTTGTGTAATCTGTTTTTCTCTGTAAATATGGATTATTGTTATATACAAGCTTAGCTTTTGATGTTATTGGCATTTTTTCTTTGTTAATTATTTTATTTATTTATTGCTTCATATTATATTCTCTCTTGTGTTGTGGAATATGAATTCCAAATGGTTATATGAACAATGATATCGGTATTTCCGTTTATGTAATTCATATCTCTTGATTGTGGAAATTCTTTGCACCAATATTGCTAATATTTTGGTGCTTTACGTTAGTAAATCTTCAAGATACTCCGGTAATTATGCTCTTCCCCAATAACCATTAGACAACTCCAAAAGATAACTTTGCGTGTTTTACGGTTTTACGCGCCTATTTTTACGGTTGATCATTTGAACCGTAAAAATCAATTGCTTAAACCTTAAAACCTTTAAACCGCCTCACCAAGGTTTCTTCTCATACTCTCATCTTCTCCAACAAACATCGCATTGATCATGCTCTCACCTATTTTGTGCTCAATACTTTGCGTGTTTTACGGTTTTACGCGCCTATTTTTACGGTTGATCATTTGAACCGTAAAAATCAATTGCTTAAACCTTAAAACCTTTAAACCGCCTCACCAAGGTTTCTTCTCATACTCTCATCTTCTCCAACAAACATCGCATTGATCATGCTCTCACCTATTTTGTGCTCAATGACTCCCAATATCGCTACATACTGTGTTGATCTCCCTAATGACTTATTCCTAAAATCCATATTTCTTCCATCTTCTACAAACACGATAACTACTCCGCTAACCTAACTGCTTCCCTACCTTCTTCTCCTCTACGTTGAGTTATGACCTACCTTCATAATTGTCCCCTAAACTTCACCCTGTCTCCGAAGGTTCCGATGTTCGAGGAGAATCTATGTGAGTTTTGGATGACCGCTGAAGTCATTGTGATCAAAATCCCTTCCCAACACATTCATTTCAGTATGCTCTCTAGCACCAAGATTGCTGCTATCACCAAGAACTTTCTAGCAACAGTCCTTCATCTTCCCTGCCAAAACTTCACTCCGGCTAACATTGATACTCAAGAAACCCTATTTTCCTTCTTCAGCTATCCTGATAAACTCAAGGTCAGAGGGAACTCTTTGGTTCGCACTCATCTTCCCAAAGAGTGGAATTGCATAATTACTCACCTGAACTTTTGTATGACTAGCAAGATAGGTTGTCTTGATCAAGTCAGTGAAGGTGTGCTGAAAATGGTCTATGCTCTGATTCATGGTCAAAATATTGTCTTCGCTGATATCATCATGGACGGTCTCGTTGCCTCACTGATGGCACGATCCACATCTCAACACATTCCATTCCCTTGGTTTGTCCCACTGATCATCTACTCTCTGCTAACTTCTAAGGAATACAATGTTGCTTCCCATCCTGTGTCTGGGCAGGTTCTGCATTATTGTTCAATCCATCGCTCTCTGAAGCTATGTTAAGGTATGTTTCACTAAACCCTCCTCTTTCCATTCCCTCTCCGCTTTCTGGTTTATCCTCTGAAATGCCAACTGCCCAATCATCCAATACTGCAACACTTGTTCATCAAACTAGGAAACAAAAAACCATCTCCAAACCCTCCAAACCTGGAACACAACCTGCAAAACCTACTAAACCTTCTACCCCCTCCAAGCGATCCAAACTCTCTTCTCCACCCGCTTTCATACCATCCTATTACTCCTCCGGAGAGGATACTAACGATGAAACCCCGCTCATTAAGCGGAAGGTTCATTTTCAGTTACCTACATCCTCTATTGAAATAACACTCAATCGTGCTCATGATGCGATAGAACACATACCCTCTATCACTGAAGAAGCTAAGACTAATGAAGAGACATCTAAATCCCTAGTTGTTACTAAAGTCGCACCCTTGTATCCTGGTTCTAAATCCCTTGACACAACAGTTATCGTTGTTGATGCTATGGATTCTGCTGCACAAGTTCAGAACACTGACAGAAACCGGTTAGTTAAGACTTCATTCCCCACTACTAACGAGTTAATCAGCACACCCACTGATGCTCGGGCACCACCAGTCATAGAACTTCACCCCTCTACCATTGTTGAACTTACCCTCACATCCCTTGATGGAAGAGCTGACCCAACTGATCATATGGATGTAGCCGGTACACATGATGTGTTCGTAACTAAACCAACTGACTCTAATGCACTTCTCTTCGCTCATGATGAGACTGGCATTCCTCCAAGTTCTGAAGCTCCAATAGTTGAGGATACTTCAGTACACCCTGAAGTTGAGACTCACCCAGTATCCCTTGATTAGTCAGAAATTCCCACTGATTCTATGGATACCGCTAGGGTAAATGATTTATCAGTTCCTGACCAAATTGAGAGTGATACCCTTCCAACTCCAATCGATGATGTAGAAGTCTTAATGACTTCATATGAGATTCCCTCTACTCATGAAGACACATTCCATAACCAGACTGTAACTGAAGCAAATCACCCAAATGCCCCTAATGTATCAGTTCAACCCACTGATGTTATTGCTAACCTTCCAACTCCATTCTTTGATACTCCCTTTCCCCTCAAACAGGTATCACTCATTCTGATGGTACTCGTGACTTTTTTCCTTCCTTCCTCTCAATTTGTACATTCACCATCCCTAGGCCCTACTATTGATATACCTATCTCTCTTCAAAGCCTCTCTGAAACATTTCTTTATCTTTCTCAACTGGTGAAAACCATATCTTTCAATATGTCTTCCTATTCCAAGGATCAGCGCTTGTTTCGACCGGAATTCAAGCACCTTGCTGAATCTATGGTCTAGTACTCCTCCTCTCTCTAAAGACATTGCATTGAGCAATCAAATTCGTGTAACTCTATTTTAACAGATTCATGATATGAGCTCAACCTTGTTTGTTTCTACCAACTCCACCCGCTCCACTTTAACCGATCAAGTCCAAAGACTTTCCTCCACTATTAACCATCTCTCTTCCTCCACTGACAAAATTTATGTTGTTAATTTCTTTGAGGCAGCAATTAAGTGTGTATAAGAATTGTTTGCACCCTCCTTTGAGGGCCTTTCTTATCAGATTATGGAACTATCTAAGAAAGTAGAAGCATTTGTAACCTCCTCTGCTTCTAAGGGGGAGAAAATAAGATGACAGTGCAAAATTTGTCAACTAATAAGAAAGAAGGCTACTTCTGATAGAAAAGATTATTTAGGGCAAAAGAAATTCTCAAGGAGTGCTGCCATGAAAAGTTTGGAAGATGAAGTCTCTTTCTTGAGACATCTAGGGGATGTTCAAAATAAAGCCTTAGATCGAGCTGAAGCTGAATTGAAAAAGGCTGAACAAGAAAAGGCCAAACCTGAAGAAGCTCAAGCAGAAGTTGAGGGGGAGCTGAAAGCCTTGAAAAGAAAAAGGCAAAAACAGATCTCTTTAGATCTGAACTTGATAATTTGATGCTGCTGCATGCCAAACAATTATTGCAACAGGAAAGGAATAACTTCAAGTGCTGGGCTTGAATGAAATGTTCAAAGAACCTTGGTTTCTAAAGGACCCAATGCTCCAATAATAAGTGGTCAACCTAGTCGACCTAACAAAGGGAAAAGACCTATGGTTCTTAACTCTCCTGATGATCTGATGTATATGGGAAAGTATGGAGATGCTGAACCTCAAGATTCAGGTGATGAAAATCCAATTTTAAAAGAGAAAAAGGTTACTAAAGAGCTTGGTAGAATAGCGGCTGAAAAATTAGCAATTGATGAAACCACTGCAAGTAAAGCCAACATATCTTCTTGTTCTTAACAATTGAAATTCTAGGAAGAAATAAATGCTGAAAAAGAGAAGGAAGGCAGGAGGAAACAAATTGCTCATAAAAGACACGAGGAGTGGCTATCTACCAGGAATCAAAGACTTCATCCTGAACGAATTACTTCAGTGAGATTGAAAAAGGAAAAGAATGAAATCTTTCTGAATCTTCAGAGGAAAGGAGTGTTGGACTATGCCCACTGACATGCGTACCCCAATATCACTACTGATGAGGCGTAGGCCTATTGGGTCACACACCAGGGGTTAATCTCGACAACAACCAAAGTGAAAGGGGCAAAAGGGACTTAAATTGTTTAAGTTATAAAAGAACCTGGCTAGGTGGACTTTACGGCGTGAAGTCCTATCAGAACAGCAGGTTGCTTTTGGCATTTGCCTCCACTATCCACCAATGCATTTTCAGCTCAATTATTACCTTATGGCCGGCCTTAGGGCACTAGAGGGTCATGTTAAGGCTCATAAAAGAGCCATGCATAAACTCCACTCTTACGCTTGCAACTACAAACACTTAAACACTCAAAGACTTCTTGTGAGGTACATACATAGAGTGTTCGTGGTGTTCTTCTGAGGATTTCGAGAGGAGTGCAAGGGAGATCATTTCGGTATTGTTTCTTTGGTGATTTCAAGTTATTGAAGATCATCAAGACTTGCTACTAGAAGGAGATTACACAAAGCTTGGTGTGGACTAGCAATGGAGGAAGGCTTGACTTGGCTTTCTCGTTCATCTAACTTCAAGTTCAACTCCAGCTCCGAATCTAGAGTGGTATAACTTTCTCCTTGCTCTTTTTCATGTTGCATGTCTTGCATGTAGTGTTTTGTAACATCCTAATTTTGGGCCTAGTTGTTACGTAGGCCAAGGTACGTTTATACGATATTAGCAATTGATTATAAATTGAATTAATTGTTAATTAGATTTAATTGAATTAAATGTTAAGTTAATTAAATAAATTTAAGATACTTATGTATATATATATATGTATATATATATATATATGTGTGTGTGTGTGTGTTTACGGATATATATATATATATGTGTGTGTATTTAAGTATGTATGTATGCAAATAGGTGTGTATGTTGCATGTGTATGTATTGTGTATTACATGGACACCTCATGCTTATTTGTTTGCGAAAACATATGTGGGTTATGTATGAGATGCCTGCTCATTTGTATCTCAAAGTGAAAAGTGTGTTGTGTATGTTTTGAGAGAGAAAGAACAAGAAGAACACAAACTTGAAAAAGTGAAAGTGGCGATTTGTGGGTGTTAATTCAAAACAAAGCTATGATGGTGTTCCTTGCATGATGCTGATCATTTTATCATGTTTTGTTGATTAAACATGTGTTAGTTTCATGAAGATGCCATGGATGAAGTTTAGGAGTAAACTTGACAAATGGGTTTTGTGTAAATTGGTGTTTTAGTTGTTATTGATGTGTTCTTGATGTTAGATACATGTCATACGATGTTTATACATGTTTTAGAAGTGTTCATATTGGATTTCAAATGTGTTAATCGGATTTGGAAAGTTGTAAGTCGGCTGGATGTTGAAGAAGATAATGCAAAGCTTGTCGCGACGCGACGCATCCGGGAAGAGAACGCGACGCGTTATTGAGAAGCATTGGATTCTTGTGGGAATCCGAGAGGAAATCCGATTGTTGAATCCGAAAGGCGATCCCCCCTCCAAGGGAAAGGGTAAGGGGAAGGTTGCAAAACCTAACCCGAGTCCGGCACCGAAGGGCAAGGGGAAAGCTGTGATGGTTCCACCGGCCGAGGACCCTGCGGAAGCCGAGTGCTTCCACTGGAAGGAAAAGGGGCATTGGCGGCGTTCTTTCCCAAAGTAACTTGAGGAGCTCAAGCGGGTAAAACCGAAGGGAGAGGGTAACTCAGGTATGTTTATGATTGAACTCCACAATACCACTACTTCTAACGGCTGGGTACTTGATACCGGTTGTGGCACTCATATTTGTAATAATGTGCAGGTGCTAAAAAGAAGTAGGGCGCTGGGTGTTGGAGAGCTTGACCTGATCATGGGAAACAAGGATGTGGTTCCCGTGGAGCGGATAGGGAGTGTTGATCTCGCCTTTCCTTCAATACTTGCTATTACCTTATTAAATGTTTGCTTTTCACCCTGCGTGGCACGAAACATTATTTCCTTTCACGCTTTGTTTGACGATGGTTATGAGATTAATTTTGATAATGGAATTATTTCTTGTTTAAGAGATGATGTTCATTACTTTAAAGCTTATCCATGTCGTGGGATTTATGAAACAAGTGTGTGTTTGGATGGTAATAAATCAATTATGAACATTGATTATAAGTCTAAAGGTGTATTGGACAAGTTGTCTTTGTGGAATAGTCGTCTTGGCCATATAAGCAAGAAACGTATCGCCAAACTCCAAGTGGATAGGATTTTGGAATCGTTTGATCACGGATCAAGTGAAGTATGTGATTCTTGTTTATTGGGAAAAATGACTAAAGCGCCCTTCACCAACGTTTTTGAAAGGGGCACAGACTTGTTCGACATTGTTCACACGGATGTGTGTGGTCCATTCAGGTCTGCTACAAGAAACAACTGTAGGCACTTCGTTACTTTTACTGATGACTTCAGTAGGTATGGTTATGTTTATTTGATTAAGCATAAGTCTGAAACCCTTGAGGTGTTTAAGACATACCAAAACAAAGTGTAGAATCAATTGGGCAAGCGGATTAAGATTCTCAGATCCGATAGGGGTGGTGGGTATCTTAGTACCGAGTTTCTTGATCATCTTAGGGGTTGTGGAATTATTTCACAACTTACTCCACCCAGGACACCACAATTAAATGGGGTCGCTGAGAGGAGGAACCGAACTTTATTGGATATGGTTCGGCCCATGATGAGGCGTACAAAGCTACCTGTAAGTTGTTGCTCTATGGGATATATGTTTTACAAACCTTCGGAGAGCAAGGTGTTTGTTGCTCGAAGGGTGGTCTTCCTTGAAAGGAAGCAAATATCTCTGAGGAAGCCAGTGGGAGGCAAGTTGATCTAGAAGAAATTCTAGATGACACCAATGATGAACCTGATGTTGGCACTAGTACCGCTTCTGAGGTCGGCGTACCGGAAGAAGTGGAACCTCAACCAATGGTGGATGAGGTGCCTGATACACAACCATTAGAGCTCCGTAGATCTGGTAGAGTTCGTAATGAGCCGGAAATATATGGGTTTCTCATATCCGAGGGCGACAAACTATTGGTGGATCATAGTGAACCAACCAACTACCGGGAAGCCGTAGCGGGCCCTGAGTCTGCTAGGTGGAAAGAGGCAATGGATAGTGAGATGCAATCCATGGCGGATAATCAAGTCTGGGACTTGGTTGATCCGGTACCCGGCCACAAGCCAGTAGGGTGCAAATGGGTCTTCAGGAAGAAGACTAACATGGATAGAAAAGTTGACACCTTCAAAGCCCGACTGGTAGCAAAGGGTTTCACTCAAACTCATGGTGTAGACTATGATAAAACTTTTTCTCGAGTGGCTATGTTGAAGTCTATTAGGATATTAATGGCTATTGCTGCATATTACGATTACTAAATATGGCTGATGGATGTCAAGATTGCCTTCCTTAACGGGAAGTTGGTAGAGGAGGTTTACATGGCATAACCTGATGGTTACGTAAACCCCAAATATCCTAATAAGGTCTGCAAGCTTAAGAGGTCCATTTATGGACTTAAGCAAGCATCTCGGAGTTGGAACATTTGTTTTGATGAAAAGGTCAAAGAGTTTGGGTTTCTATAAGCAAGGATGAACTTTGTGTATATGTCAGGGCTAGTGGGAGTGTTGTAGTTTTTCTAGTCTTGTATGTAGATGACATACTACTCATAGGAAGTGACATGACTCCCTTGCAGAAAGTGAAAACCTGGCTTGGGAGTTGCTTCTCTATGAAAGACATGGGAGAAGTAGCATATATTTTGGGGATAAAGATCTATAGAGATAGATCTAAAAGACTCATTGGTTTGAGCCAGAGTACGTACATAGATAAAGTCTTGAAGAGGTTGAAGATGCAAGATTCCAAGAAAGGGAATTTGCCTATGTTGCATGGTATGGCGTTGAGCAAGTCTCAATGTCCTAGTTCTCAAAAAAAACTAGAGGAAATGAGTCGAGTCCCGTATGCTTCGGCAATTGTTAGAGTTACATTTGTGTTTAAAGTCTAGTCACAATATAATTTTTTTATAATTTACTTTTTACTTAGTATATATAGTATTGTAGTTTTCCTTCCTTGTAACCTTTTGACATAATATTGAATACAAAACACACACTTTAAGGTGTTTCCATACATTCTCTATACTTGAATCTATTGTGTATTCATATGATTGCTCTACAATTGGTATGAGCCTAATCTTTACTAAGATAAGGCTCTTGATTGAAGAATTCGTGAGATAGCAGCAACAATCCAAAGGAATTTGTCGGATTTGAGGTATTTTGATCGACTTTTGGTGTAAACTGATTTCTATCGATTTGTGATTGAAAATGGAGGAGTAGAAGCTTATTGGATTCGCAATCATCATTAGAATAAATCTGTGTAAGTCCGCGATCAATCACTACAACAGTTTGTGTTGAATTTGAGATTTTGTATTTTTCGGTTTTTGAGAAAAATTGATCTAAAATGTATTCTAGAGGTTGAATTTTGTTCTAAAATTGATTCTGAATTGTAATTCGTGTATGTACGAATCCTCTAGAAGAAAAAATTCACGAATTTGATCTAAATTCGGAGGAATTTGAAGTTTGAAAGTTGGCGGTTACAACAGTTGCAAGAACTATCGGATTTGATCTCAAGAACAATCGGATTTTACAAAATCCGAAGATTTCTATCGGATTCCGATATTTTTATATCGGATTCTGTGTTGCGGATTTTGGAAATACAAGGATTGAGTTGCGGATTTGGGGTTTGCAATCAGATTGTTTAGTTTGCCATTGGTTTAGTTTCGGATTTTCAAAGTATCGGATTTTGGAGTCACGGATTTAATCAACGGATTTGATTGATCGGATTTATAAAGTTGGAAAGAATTCTCTCGGATTTCAAATCATCGGATTTGAATTTCTCGGATTTTGAATTAACCGGATTCTAACTCGGTTTTCAATCTCGGATTTCCTTGGATTGTCAAAGCATTCGGATTTCAAAACCTCTCGGGTTTCAAATCTATCGGATTTTGAATCAATCGGAATTCACTTGTATCGGATTTCAACTATCGGAATTTGAATCTAGGATTTCAAATTCAATCGGATTTTAAGTCTCGGATTTTGAATATTTGATAGGTATTGGATTTTAAGTCTCGGATTTTAGACAAGTGAGTATCGGATTTCAGTTTACACAAGAATTCTTCAATCAAATATCTTACAAAGAAAAGATCCTAAAGCAAAAATGAGTACATATAGTGAAACACTTTCATTCGGTTCTGACACGAAGTCACTAGTGTTGTATAGAGGAGAATACCATGTATGGAAATGTCGTTTTATGGATTTTATAGACAACAAAGAGCAATATGTTGAGGAAATGAAGAAAAGCATACTGGAAGGAAATGGTGTCTTTAGGATAGATCAAGAAGCAAATCCTCATCATAATCCACCCTTGGATGAAATCCACCGAGAAAAGCTTCCATCTAAGTATACAGCCGAGGAATAACATAGAGCCACAGCAGATCGTAAAGCAAAATACTATCTAAAACATGGCCTTTCTTCATAATTTTATTTCAAGGTGAATGGTCTCAACACTGCAAAAGAGATATGGGACGAGATTAAGAGTCAGATGGAAGGCACAAAGTCAGGGGTCTGGATCAAGGAGACTACACTAGTTAACTCCTTTGATCATTTCAAAGCTAGAGAAGGGGAAGCACTAATTAAAACTTACAGTCGCTACTGTAAACTACACAATGACCTCAGAAACCAGAAACTCGATGATTACTCTAATCTAACGAAGAATACTAGGTTTCTAAACTCTCTAGGGACTGAACGGAGATCCCAAGTGGCAATCTACAGACAAATGAATCAAAAGAACCTCAACAAAGTTACCCATCATATGATTTTTTAGGAACTAAACCAATATCAGGATGATGTTGGTTTAGGTACACAAAAAGACACTGTAGATCCACTTGCTCTGGTGGTAAATGAGAAAAGGGTTAAGAGCTCAACGAAGTCTGTTAAAATAAAACAAGTTATAGAGACAGACACTTGAGATTCGAAGGAAGAGAATGTGGTTGATAATGAAAAGATAATGGAGGCAATGGCCTATTTGACCAACATGATGCAAAATAAGTTTATGAAGAACAAGACAAACAACAGACAAAGGTTCACATTTGGCTCTAGAAGCAGAGATGACCAAATCCCAAAGAAGGATGGTCAGAGATTGGAAAGGAGGTATGAAAGAAAAGTATAAACTGCCCAGGAGCGCAAATGTTATAACTGTGGCGGAACTGGGCATTTCATCAAGGATTGCAAAAAGCCCTAGGTTAAGGACTCAAAATATTACAAGACTAAACTCAACCTCATCAAGCAAAGAAATAGTGGGAGGGCATTACTTGCAGAAGGGGATCAATTCTTATCTGACACTAATAAAAGTGATGAAGATCCCAATGTCCATGCCTAATTTGTTCTAATGGCTGAGGTAGAGGAGTGTCAGTTTAAGGAAACCGATAGGGAAAGCGAAGATGAAATCGTGGGAAATGACTCTGGATTTATGGCCAGAGTTGATGAGTAAGAAATGGAGAGTGAGTATGAGGAAGAGGAAGAGATTGAACCAGAGGTTGCTACTGAAGGCACCAACCCATCAGTTGCTGAGAATGAGGAGAAGGTATTGATAGATGACTATGAATTTCCTACTGAGTATATACTAACTCTTATGCAACAGGTGGAGATCTTAACTTCCCACAATCAATCTCTCACGAACAAGAACTAGAAGTTGCATGAAAAGAATATATATCTAAAAATGGAACAAGCAACGAAAAGTGAAGTTGAACTAAAAGTTCACTTCTCAAAAATAGAACAACTTCAAGAAATAAAAGACAAAGAAAATGCACTCAATAAATTCCAAAAAGAAATTAAAAGTGCATGACTTGAATACAGCCAAACTATCTGCAGAGATAAAATTAAATATAATAATGAAGGAGAAAAGGAATCTTGATGAAAAAGTTCAACATCTTTAGGATATAGTTAAAAACCAAGTAACTACACGTCATAGTATTTATAAAAACCTTGAACCAAATGTCAAGAACAGATATAAAGGGTTAGGGTATGATAAATATAACTTTTTCTCAATGATCAATTGCACTCAACTGTATCAATTCGAAAGAATGAATCAAGGTTGGACTTCAAAAATGGTGTTTGTGGGAGAGGAAGAAATTAAACATGAAGAAGAACTCAAAAGAAAAACAACAAATAAAATGCAAAACTCAATTAATAATGATGAACTAATCGTGTCATACGCAGACACTGAAAAGAGTGGTGGTTGTGCGTTAGAAGAATGTTTCATTCCTATCCCAACTGCAGTAAAGAAAGTTGTTGAAGAAGCAAATGATGGAAATGCTCGAGTTTATATTCCACATATGGAATTACAAAGGAGGCAGGAATTGCTTGAAGTTGTATGCATCGATCAGAAAATTAAATTTGATATGGAAAATTGTGTTTTAAAAGAAACAATCTTCAATCTTAACAAGAAGATAAATTCCGCTACATCTGAGATAAAGATTGAAATATCTGATGAAAAAGATAAAAATTCTGATATTGGACAGATATCTGGATATTGTGTATCCACAGTGTCCGAAGGCTTGTAGAGATTTTAGTCGATATTTCTACATGTCTTTGTGCTAGATTCCAAGCAAATCCTAAAGAATCTCATCTTCTGGCGGTAAAACGCATATTTAGATATCTTAAGGGTACCCCAGATCTAGGTTTGTGGTATCCTAGGGATTCTGGGTTTGAGCTAATTTAGTATTTTGATACAGATTATGCCAGTTGCATGCTAGACCGAAAGAGCACATCTGGGAGTGCACATATTTTGGGAGACAGGCTGGTCTGCTGGGGGTCCAAGAAGCAGAATTATGTTTCATCATCAACAGCTGAAGAAGAATACATTGCTATTGCTAGCTGCTGTTCACAATAACTTTGGATTCGGACTCAGCTTTCCGACTTTGGTCTTGTATATAACAAAATCCCTCTAATGTGTGAGTCTCAAAGTGCCATTGCAATTACATGCAATCCGGTACATCATTCTAAAACGAAACATATTGACATCATATATCATTTTATAAAAGACTATGCTGAAAAAGGTTTAATTGAATTAAAATATGTTCAAACATATAATCAACTTGCTGATATTCTCAACAAAGCGTTAGACGAATCAATAGATCTTACATGGTATGTGCTAGTTGTGCAGTTCAAATTCGGTCAATGGACAGACAGATCAAATACAAGTTATGAATCACTTAGGGTTCATACTTGTAGGGGGAGAAAATATACCAGGTTTTGTATATATTAAATGAAAATATCAAAAACATTTACAAAACAAACAAAATTCAAAAATATTTTTTTTCTTCATCTCAAATTGTTGTACAACTGTGCATGATTTGAGGGGGAGTTTATATTTTTGTTTTTGTTTTTGAATTAAATTTGTCAACCTTTTCGAAAATTTCATCTTCATAATCAAAGAGTTTATTTTTAAGGATGAAATATGAAGTTTAGGGGGAGTGGAATGATTTGAAAAATAAAATTTCTAATGAGAAGTGTTGAAAATCCGCTAAAAGTTGTCGGATTCCGATACTTTAATCGGATTTTGACCAAAACCGAGTGTTTTATCTGTTTTGTGGGTTCCGGACTTCTTGTGGGTCGGATTTTACCCATTCGGATTTCGTGGGTCGGTTTTTCTATAAAATCACAAATCCGATTTCATTATCGGTTTTCCAAAGCTTTTCAAGAAACCAAGTGTTCAAAGAATCCGAGAATTTCGAAGTGTTCATTTGTGCAAATAAACAACAGATCCTAGTTCGCAATACCTTTCTGATTCCAAAGGTATACTTTGTTTTCGATGTCATCAACATTTAAATAGATTTTAGTCGATATTTTTTACAGAAAACCCTCGAATTGTTTGATGTCTAAATCTTCAAAATCAAATGTGTTATTACCATTGTTAGACTAGTTTTTAGTTGTTGATTAATGGGTTGTATGTTGATTTCAAGATAATCGATCTTTGAGTTAGGTAATTCATGTTTTTAAATCTGTCGCTTTTTCAAGTGCTTGAACGTGAGTTTTGATCTAAACGTCAAAGGGTTTTACTTAGTGTTTGTGTTGGTTGACTCAAAAGGAGTTCTTAGTTTAGTTTTAATTGCACAAATATGTTGATTATTAAGTGTTAAATAGAATCGGATTGTTGACACAAGTACTGTGTTCATAAACATGAATTGTCGGATTTCATGAAAATCCGATAGTTTATCGGATTTCATGTTTAATCGGATTTTGACAAATCCGAATGTTCACATTGACAAATGTTGGATTTAATAACAAACAAAGCAAAGGATTTCAATGTTATCGGATTTTATGTAAATCCGAGTAGTTGTCGGATTTCATGTAAATCCGAGTGATTGTCGGATTTTAACACAACCGGATTTTCAATATCATCGGATTTTGAAAATGTCGGATTTCATGTTTTTCAACTTGTCGGATTTTAATTAAATGATTCATCAGATTTCAAGTTCAAAAGACTCGGTTTTTGAAATTAATGAGTGTCGGTTTTTCAAACTAATCGGATTTTAAAAAACATTGACTATCGGAATTTCATTTGTACCGGATTTTTAAAGAATTCAATCGGATTTTAACATATGTCGGATTTTGAAACAAAAAGGGTGTCGGATTTCATCTTGTCGGATATCTAAGTGTCGGTTTTTGCCAACACTTAGGAATTTTCAAAAATTTTAGAAATTTTTGAGATTTGTACTAATTATTTTATTTCACAAATGGCTCAAATTCCATCCAATACCCTTTACCCTCAAGCCAATTACTTACCAAACCAACTGAACAACGTCTACTTCTTACTAGACATTACCAAAATTGAATACCCGATAATCACCGAACTCATAACATCTCACCCATTGAACCACATATTCACTTTTAATCCTACTGAAGCTTTCCCTCATGTTCCGGAGGTGTACGTACAAGAATTATGGAGTTATTTATCTTTAACTAAAAGTGTTGAAGGCCTTCCCGTACTTGCTGGCCAAATAGAGCAAGTTGAATTTGAGATGGGTATTGAAAGCATTCGCAGAACCCTAAGACTACCCAAATCAACCTCTTATCCAGCCAAACCTGACTTTGATCCAATCCCTACTAACAAACAAATTCTAACCCATGTGATGGATCTTGGATGGAGAAGAGATGAATTAACCGGCGTGTCAAAGTTCAAACGTTCAGGACTCGTTCCTCAGTGGCAAACTCTATATGCTATAATCATGCGATGTTTGACAAGTGTGACCAAAGGGATAGATGGTGCCAATGCCTTTCCATTGAAGGTACTGGTTGGAATGGCTAAGCATTTTCATTTCGACTATGAAGAGTTGTTGTTTATTGAGATAGCCAAGGTCGCCAGGGAGAAAGTGATGCCTGGAAAAAGACGTAACTTCTTACCATTTCCACGGTTTCTTTCAATGATTATTCAACGGGTGATTGCTAGAGATAATGATATCTCGAGGTGTGATGGTGAACCAGCAGTGCAGATTCAAATGATGATAAAATTATACAAAATCCCGGTGATGCATAATATTCAACCGTTCGTGATGCCTGCTGAGTTACCACATTTGTTGGATCTGGAAAGTGAAGTGGTCCAGGAGTATGTGAGATTACATAACATTGTTCTTATGGATCGACAAGATTCTGTTGATTCTACCCCAAGAACATTAGGATCCCCGAGTGCTAGTCAAATTAGGAGTTAGTCTTCTACGGGAGAAGCTGACAGGGGAGATCAAAGAGAAAATATAAATGATAGGGGTGGAGAAGAAAGTGAAGGTGTTAGTGAGATTAGAGAGGGAGTTGCTCTGGACACATCTGAAAGTGATACTGATTCGTTCCAAAAACATATCGAGAAAATGTTTCCAGACCAGATTGAGGAGGAGTTAGGTCCTCATGGTCAAAGAGTACATACTAGTTTATCTGATTATGACCAAATGATGGATTTTTCGGATATTGATACGCAATTGATGTATGATGATATTACTGCGCTTAATGTAGATGAAGATGCTAAGAGGCAAAAACAAAGTGAGGGAGTGAGTGTTGAGATAAAAGAAAATATGAGTGCTAAGATTCCCCCAGCCATTTCTAGCCGGGACACCACATCCACTGTCGGGTTTATACTTGGCATTGAAAAAGACTCTGACTTCCCACTAGAGCATGCACAAACCCCTCCAAGCCACTCAGTATCCTCTCAAATGGATATTGTTTCATCACACGGAGATAAACCACATAATCTAACGGATCCTCGTTTGGAGGAAACTGTTATTGAAACAAGTGGCACTCCTCTCTAGGCCACACCTGTCGTTTCTGCGCACATCGATAACTATCAAAAGATTGTTGATTTTCTTTCAAAACACATGGAAACACTTGAAGCAATAACTGGTCTATTCAGTGATAGACCAGCTGGAACTACTATAGGTGAAGCCTTCACAGGCCATATCCGAGGATTAGTAGGAAATCCCACCACAACCAACATCAATCCAGCTGTGAAAGTGGGTGGTCCTTCAACTACAGAATTTGTTTATGGAGATGCTGGAACCTCAACGGGTAATCTAAGTGATCACGGTGTTACAACTTCCGAATCTGAATCGGTTAAGGAATTCGTTTCCAAAGCTGATTTGGATGCTGCTCTTGAACATTTGCACGTCAGAATTGATGATATTAAAAGATTACAACTTGATAGACTCACCAGAATTGAAAAGAAATTGGATGATTTAGTAGAACAGAAAGAAATGGAAGTAAAGGATAAGGTTACAGATACCTTGTCAGTGGATGAGTTAAAGAGCTTATTAATGGCTAAATTGATTGGCAAGAGTGATAGTAGTTCTGAGGATTTAGATATCTTATCATTGTTAGGAACTGAGGTGGAGTCTACGTGTAAAGCTGCTGCCGAGTCATCAAAACGACCTAGGCATGACGATGATGACTCAGACACCGATCGTCCTGAGGGGGAGAAACGTTTAAAAATTTATTTTGATACCCCGTCTGTTTAGCGAATCGGTGCAGTTGCTGCCAGATTGGAGGAAACATCGTTCAAGCAAAAATATAAGGGCAAGCAGACTGTAATGGTTGAATTTGAGGAGTTAAATGTGCCTGAGGTTGAGGCAGAGGATGAGGATTTGACGCTATCCTTATGGCTTAGCAAGCAAGAGGTTGAAAAGCCTTCTTCCGAGATAGTTGATGAATCAGGGCTTGAAAGATACAATTTGGATAGTGTGATGAAAGTGCAAACAGAAGTGACTGAACAATTTCCGCCATCTCCTAAGCAATCCAGAGTCACTCCTTCAGACATCAGAAAAGAACAACTGAAAGAAAGTCAAATCAGAGAAATATCAAAAACAGTCAGAATGGAATATCCCTAAAATTGCTCAAATAGATCCGGTTCACACTGGGTCTTTACCGAATGTAAAGAAAATCTATGTGCTAACTAGGGAGGCCCTGAAGAAAACCGTTAGAAACTGGAGATGCCCAGATATACCAGTGGCCTTTCTAGAAGAAAAATTTGTCGATATCTACACAGAGGAAATAGAAGAGATGTTGGACGTGAATATGATGGGTGCAAAAGATGCAGAAGATGTTAAAGCAAAGATGATACTCAATATGCATACTACAAAGAAAGAGGAAGTCAAGTCAAAATATCAGATCATAAAACTCAATTTTGTTGGACTTTAGAGAGTTGTCTACAAATAAATGATCAACTATCTAGTCACAAGGTCGGATATGAAGAGTTATACAATTGGGCATGTGGACCTAAAATTCTTAAACCTTAGTGTCGTTAATTTTCTGCTAGAGGAGCTAGATATTAAATTATAAAAGAATGCTGAAGATTCCGCTGGTTATAAGAAGCTCAGGGAGTTTATCAGGCACCAATGTCAAATAGCAGAGTATACAGATCTTCAGTTGGGAGCCGAATCTGATAAAGCCAAATTAAATGTGCTGAAACCAAACACAAAACATTCAAAAATTGACCAACTAAAGATGTTTCAAGTTGTCATGAGTGATGATGAAGAGTTTGAGGGAGATGAAGGGATTGTTTTGTTTAACAGCAAAAGAGAAAAGTTCTTTATAAGGTTCAAAGAAGGTAATGCTTACTCAGATGGATCTTTGAAGATTTGGACCTTAAAAGTTTTAGATTATAGTAAGAACTTAAAGGATGAAGTAGACCAAGCTCCCAGAGTAAGATTAACTGAAGTCATAAAGCCATTCGATGCCAAACGAGATGAAAGAAAAATGATTAGAAATTGGAAGAGAAAGATGGGTCAAAGAAATATGAGCTAGACATAAACAAGGGGGAGAATGTTAGAGTTACATTTGTGTTTAAAGTCTAGTCATAATTTAATTTTTTTATGATTTACTTTGTACTTAGTATATATAGTATTGTAGTCTTCCTTCCTTGTAACCTTTTGACATAATATTGAATACAAAACACACACTTTAAGGTGTTTCCATACATTCTATCTACTTGAATCTATTGTGTATTCATTTGATTGCTTTAGAATGGAATCGATCATGTATGCTATGCTATGTACTCGGCCTGATGTGTCGTATGCCTTTAGCATGACGAGCCGATATCAGGCTAGCCCTTGTCAAAGTCATTGGGTTGCGGTTAAAAACATCATTAAATATCTTTGGAGAACTAAGGAAATGTTTTTAGTGATCGGTGGATCGGAGGAGCTCATAGTTACTCGATATTCTGATGCTAACTTCCAAACGGACAAGGATGATTGCCGGTCTCAATCGGGATTTGTATTCTTGTTAAATGGTGGAGCAATATGTTGGAGAAGTTTCAAGCAAGTTACCGTGGCCAATTCAACCACGGAGTCAGAGTATATTGCTGCAAGCGAGGCTGCTAAGGAAGCCGTCTGGATGAAGAAATTCATTCAAGACCTTGGAGTTGTTCCTAGCATCGCTAACCCTATTGAGATCTTCTGTGACAATGAAGGTGCAGTCACTCTAGCTAAGGAACCAAGAGCGCATCGACGTACAAGACACATTGCTCGGAAATATCATTTTATCCATGATATTATCGAGAATGGAGACATTGTGGTTAGTAGAGTACCGACTGAGGGGAACTTAGCAGATCCACTCACCAAACCTTTGTCACAAGTTAAGCATGATTCTCATGCTAAGTCTATTGGTATTAAATTTTCTAGTGACTTGGTTTAATTATTTTAGTTGTATTTGTTATTGAGAACATTAAAGCAATAATGTATTTCATATTGTAATGATTATTAAATGGGGATTTAATATACGCATGGTGCGATTACTTTATGAATCATTATTGTGTTCTATCTTTGCATGTTTAATACTTCCATGAATAAACTTGTTTATTCTAAATACTCCACGATCGGTCATTCTTCATTGGAAGGAAGAAGTGAATTAAGGTCGAGGCGAGTGGTTGGTAAAGTTTTCATCTTGGATTGAATACTTGTTTACGCAACACTAACATGTACTTAATGGTGATTAAGTAATTGGAGGACATGTACCTGAGTTTACTTCATGGATGTTATCACGAGTAAATTAGGATGATAATATTATTTATCCTTTTACTAGAGCTGCACGCGTTGCTTGATTATTAAAATAGACTTGTTTAGATTGCTTTCTAACGCAGTTCGAAACTGGCTGTTATAAGTGAAGTTTTTAGGCAAGAACTTGTTATTATGATAGGGCGGTGTAGTCAAAGGTATCCGTTCCTCTTTTAAGAGATATCCTTGGGCTCCTCATTGACTAAGCTGATGACCAATTAAAATGCATCGCCGTGCTCAAGTTGAATTGATAATGGATCAATTGTCTAAGTTCTATTGTTAGTCATAGTTACTCTATATCGAGAAACATAATCGTGAATGATTTGGGGTTGATCATGTTCCATGACCTACATTCACATCAGATATCATGAACGAAGGGATAAGTAATCACTTATCTGTAAGACCTTTCCTTTTGGTGAGGTATTTGTTTTGGGAAGACAAACCCTATGCTGACTTGGGGGCATAGATGCCTTGCTATAGGCCGCTCTATGTTGGTGATGCCTTTCGTGAGTTTGTCATGTGCAAGTGGGAGTCTATTGGATTATACCCACTGACACACACACAAGTTGGTATCATGGGTGATGAAGCAAGGGCCTATTGGGTCACATGCCAAGTATCAATTCCGGCATCACGGATGGTCTAATGAGAGAGATAACCAGAAACTGGTTCTGGTGGGCTAAGGGATACCCGTGCCTCTATGAGGTACGGTTGTGCCTCTATGAGGTACGGTCGTGCCTCTATAAGGTACGGCCGTGCCCTACGGGCAGGCACGAACCCAAGTCGGGCGTGACTTGGGCGTGGCCTGTGGCTAGGTACACCCGTGCCTCTGGGAGGCACGCCCATGCCCTGTGCCCAATGGACAGGCACGAGCCTAAATCAGGCGCGACTTGGGCGTGGCCTTTTGGGCTGGCATGGTCGTGCCCTATGTAGTAACAGCCTCTTAACTAGGCTTTCAAACCTAGTTAAAAGTGGTGTTTATTGCCATTAATCTAGTAACTGAATATGACATTAGTATGCACGAAATTGAACTGATTTTGAGTTCTATATAAGTGGCATGAAGCTAACGTGGTCATGTTCCAAGAATTGGTTTTACTAGAATATATATATTTGCATATATACATCTCTCTCAAGCACTAGAAGTACTAAGGCATTGGTGTTCTTGTGTTAGACATCTTGGTGGTGTTTAGATATGCTTATCTAATACTCTAGCAAGTGGGAGGCGATACTAACTTGGTGTGGACTACGATAGTGGTGTACACGTTAGTACACGCAACTTCCAAACTCCAAACCCGCACATACAAAGAAGATAGCTTCAAGGGTATGACACCATTTCTCTGTATCTTTATTTTGTTTGCTTATCCATGTTTAGAGTTTTGGTCCATATGGTGGGCACATTCGTGGACAAATTTTAGAACTCTTTTTTTACTCTTTTTGCTTCCGTTGCGATTTTAGACCATTCGAAAACCCCACACTTCGAATTCCATTTCCAAGATAAACCAACTTGGAACAATAACACGCACACATCGAATTCGAAGTATTCACACTCTGAATTCTACCATTCGAACCCAATTACACTCTAATTTTTCCAGTCAACAATCAATACCAAATCAAGTAAGACAGATGTCAAGTTCCAATGAAATTCTTGCAATCGGAATGGATTCGAAACTCTCTTTCCTATTCCGCAATGATTATATCGTATGGAAAGGGAGGTTGATGGACTTTCTCGAACATAACGAGATTTACGGAGAGATGATGACTGTATACCGAATGGTGACAAGAAATTTTACAGGATCATCAATGCCCAACCAGATAATAATCCTCCGATACCAGCTGTAGCTAGAGAGAAAACACCTTATGAGCTTACAGCAGTAGAGAAAGAAAGAAAGAAAGCGGATAGGCTTGTCAAATACTACCTAAAACAAGGTTTATCATCTGAGATGTACATGAAGGTAGACGGTTTGGCCACAGCAAAAGAAATCTAGGATGAGATAAAATGACAATTACAAGGAACATAGTAGGGGGAACACATTAAAAGGACTCAACTGGTGAATATGTTTCATGAGTTATGTACCAAGGACAATGAGCTGTAAATTGATACTTACAGCCGTTTTTGCAAACTATAAAACGAATTGAGAACTAAGAAGGTTTAAAGAACAGACTTGGACATTAATTGTGTTTTCTTGAGGGCTCTGGGTTCAGATGGAAGGTGCATGTTAAACTCTACAAGCACATCAAGAGAAACCTAACAATTGTCACTTATCACAACATTTTTTAGGAACTCTAACAATACCAAAATGAGGTCTCAAAGTCTACTCCCAAGATGTCTACTGATCCACTTGCACTAGTTGTTGTTGAACCATCCCCCCGCGAACCTTCTAGGTCATAGAAGTACAAGCAGGTGGCTTTATCTGATTCAAATTTTGATGAGTCAGATGGTACAGAAATGGAGCAGATTATGAAAGCTATGTCATTCATAACCAAGGATTTCAAGAACAATCGCCAATGATATGTATCTTGGTCATGTAGACTAGATACTTCCAAGATGGCAGAAAAACCAAGGTTTGTTAAAGATGAAAATAATGATAATCGTAAGTGCTACAATTGTGGGGGTAATTGCCACTACATATAAGACTATACCCAAAAGACAAAGAAAGATGTTGAGTACTACAAATAGAAGCTCAGATTATCTAAGAAAAAGAGTGCGGGTAGGGCTATGATGGTTGAAGAAGATCAGTTTCTGTCCGACACAGATGACAGTGATCTTGATGAAGAAGCACAAACTCAGTTCTGTCTAATGGCCAATGTGGAAGATGAATTCACTCATGATGAACAAGAGCCATATGCACACTATGACAACACGGATGATGAAGAGCTTCATGCAGAAGATGCTGAACAAGAGGTACATTCTAACTATCTTATAGGGTGTGGTCTAAGCATGCAACATGTTCAGATCATAATGAAAAGAATGAAAAAGTTAGAACAGAAAGCACAAAAATCAAAAATAAAGAAAGAAAAACTAAAAGAAATAATAAGAAACCAAGAGATGGAAACATATCAAGTTGATAAAGAAATTGCTGAACTCAAAACTAAAATAATTGAAAAAGAGAATGAGTTAATTGAGTTGACACATTCTATGAGCACGAAAATACACGATCTTAAAGCAGAGAATATGAGTGTATAGTATATATACCTCATATGGTATTACAAAGGCGACTTGAAGCACTTGAGGCCATTTATTTTCAAACAATTATAATGACTGATTTAGAAAAGGAAATTATTGAATCATAATAGGTCTTTTCATGTCACTGTCAAAAGGAAAATTTGACACAAACTTCAACAATGACTTCAACTCCACAAATCACTATCAAGGCTACCAAAAGAGACAAAGGAAAGATGAAAGTGGAACATGTTACCCCACGACAGTGGACTTCAAAACCACACAATCAAAATCAAGCCTCCACAAGTAGGCAACCCAACGCCATTTCAAAATTAAATCTCAAACCTTCTCACATGCATAAGCCACAATCTCATGTTAAATATATTACAAAAAGGTCACAACCAACCTGTAACATCCTCAGATTGGCCCTAGTCGTGTTCGAATTTGGTACGTCTAAAACTCAAATTAAATATTGAATAAAATAATTATATTTATATAATTGATTAACTGGAAAATAGAAGAAAATAATAAATAAATGATAATATAAAAATATTATTAAAAATAGATAATAATGATGTTTAGATGAATAAAAAGTGTGTCTTTAGGTTGGTTTTAATGTATTATTTCACATGTGAATGATAGAAATCGATTGGTAATGTTTTGGTTAAGATGGGATGTTTTGGATGGAAAAAGGCAGGTTCTACACGAACCTGTTGCTGTAAATGGAAAGGCACGGGCGTGTTTTTCAAGAAAAGGCCGTACCTCAGGGCGTTCCCTAGGATGCACGGTCGTACCTTCCAAAGGTACGGGCGTACCTAACCTTAGCAAGTCCGGGAGTGCCCTGTAGTCACGGGGTGTACTTGAGTATCAGGTACGGGGCATGCTTGTCTAAGTCCGGGGCGTGCCTTTCCAGACACCAGCATGCCTTGGCAAGGTACGGGCCTGCCCTGCATCTGGCAGATTCTGTTTAACAAGGTTTTAGTATCTGGAAACCCTGTTTAGGTACACCAGTTTTAGGTACACAAGTTTATAACGATTAATATATCTATCACATATATTAACAAAGAATTGTGAATTATATACCATGACTAGTACACACTTGATTAAGTGTAGTTTGTAATTCATGATGATGCTAGACTTAACATGTTGACATAGTGTGATACGCACTTGATTAAGTGTAGATTGTATAGCATGATATTGCTAGGCTTAACTTATTGATACACAATGATATGCACTTGATTAGGTGTATATTATGATGATATATGATTATATGCGTACAATGAAGATCCGATTGGATCAGATATGTGTTTGTGAATGGTCCATATCCTAAGGACAAAGTTGTCCTACAACAAGAACAAAGTTGTTCTACCTTAAGGACTAAGCAGTCCTCTTTGGGTATAGCTTATGGTTGTACATAGAGGAATCGGTTGATTCCAAAACGCAATGGTGGGCCGCGTTACAGCTCACCGACCGGAGCGGTTGATGTGTCTGGTACCCCAGTTTGGTGCATTGAGCCGGGCTATCTCCCCTGCGAGATATGTCGCCTTCTGACTACGCCAGCTCATCGCGAGATGCTAGGATAGCACTTTTTGAGCATGATTGATGATATGTGATATGTTTATATTGATTGCATGCTATCTTGTACTCACTAGCTATTATAGCTAACAGATACTACTCCTCACATGTGTAGGTGATCCTTAGTGAGCTTGGGAGCCTGTAGGTAGTTAACTTTCTTAGGAGGATCACTCTCTTTGATTAACTCTAATGTTATGTATGTTTGTAAACAAATAATGGTCGAACGGTTCAGTATCGGTAACACCAAAGATCGTATGTGGCAATTTTTGAATGTATAATATTTGCCACTTGTTTATTTTATGCTGCGTGTTTTAAATGAAAATTATAAATTAGGATTTTAAAAAGAAATGTTTGGTTCTCGAAATGACAGTGTTACAAGCTGGTATCAAAGCCTAAGTTTGAGTGAATTGGGTATTTGAAAGAGTACTCAGTCTCAAATTCAGGCTCGACCATTATTTAAAGGGTTCCTCGGGAGGTTATGGGGTGTGAAAGAGATTGATTGACATGATTGACATTGTTTTTCTTGTCTGCTTATTATGTTTAATAAAGTATGATAAGTATAGTAAGTATATATGAGTTTAATGATCTAACAGAATTTAGAGACTAACTATGGCCGGAGGAGAAGATAGAGAGGCCTACATTCGCGACTTAGAAGCACGTCTTAATGCTTCTGAGGAGCGTGCACCTGAAAAGAAGATGGGTATGGGTCTGAAAGGATTTATGATGTGTAAACCGCCTACCTTTGATGGTAGTATGGATTTGGTTGTCACGGAGAGGTGGATCCGTGATATAGAGTTTTCTTTTGAAACGTGTGAAGACGATGATTCCAAGAAGGTGGCCTATGCTAGAAAAATGCTACTGGGTCGCGCTGTTTCTTGGTATGACACAATGATTGCATCTACACCAGCTGCAGTCCTAAATGCTTTAACCTGGCCTGATTTTCTGAGAATTTTGCGGGCTAAGTACTGTTCAGCCCAAGCTCTAGAGACTGTTGATAATGACTTCAGGGCCTTGACCAAAGGTAACAAATCTGTAGAGGAGCTCATTACCAGGTACACTGAATTGTTGCGATTCGTGCAGAACTCATTGCCTGATGAAGAGGCAAAGATTAACCATTTTGCCCTTGCTGTACCACCTAAATCCCAATCATCTATCCGGTTTGCTACCACTCTGGATAAAGCTTTTGATTATGCACTGTAGAAGGAGTATGGGGGAACTTCCAAAATAAAGTTTGAACAGTCTTCAGGGTCAAAGAGTACAGGTGGAGGGTCATGGCAACGACAGCAACATCAACAATAGCATAGTTCAAGGCACAGTCCTGCGGATGATTTATGGTGTGCCGAGTGTCGTACTAAGCACACGGGGATTTGTACCAGGGATACTACAAAGTGTCCTAAATGCGGGAAAAAGGGACACTCGGCTGATAGCTGCAGGTATAAATACAATGTATGATATAAGTGCTTCAAACCAGGACATCGATCATTTGATTGCACATCAGGTCCTAACCCTGGATCGGGTGGTGCTGGAGGATCTTCTGGGCAGGGAAAGAACACGGCGCCCCGTGCACCGGTCAGTGCGTTTCAGATGACTGGATAAGGCAAACATAGCAGGTGATGTGATCACTGGCACTTTTTTTATTAATAATTCTTTCATCTCTGCATCTTTATGTGCTAAGCTACAACTGCCTATCTCTACACTGATTGATCCATTAGGTGTTGAAGTTGCTAGTGGTAGGATAGTCTCTGTTGTTCATAGAGTTCATATCGCATTGATTGACATTGACGGGACTAGTTTCCTTGTTTCATTTCTGGTTATGCCGATTGCTGGGTTTGATGTAGTAATCGGGATGGATTGGCTCAGCAATCAAAATGCTGAGATTGTTTGCTCTAAAAAGATAGTTAAAATTCCTTTCTTTGATGGGTCGTATGCTATGGCTCGTGGTGAGGGAAGAACTTCTAAAACTCCATTGATTTCTTTGATGAAAGCTTGAAAGTTTGTAGCGAAGGAATGTGAGTCCTATTTAGCTCATGTTATTGATACACACATGGAGAAGAAAGCTGTTAATGACATTAGTGTAGTTTCTGAATACCCTAATGTTTTCCCTGATGAATTACCGGGTTTGTCACCGTTAAGAGAAGTTGAATACCATATAGATCTTTTTCCAGGTGCTACGCCTGTAGCTCCATCTCTATATCATCTTGCACCATCTAAGATTCACGAGATGATGACTCAGATTCAGGAACTTGTTGATAGAGGTTTCATTTGTCCCAGCTCTTCACCTTGGGGAGCTCCAGTCTTGTTTTTCAAAAAGAAAAACGGGACGATGCAGATGTGCATTGATTACAGGGAGCTGAATAAACGAAATGTAAAGAACAAGTACCCTCTTCCTTGTATTGATGATCTGTCTGATATACTCCAGGGTGCTACTTGCTTTTCAAAGATAGATCTTCATTCTGGTTATCATCAAGTCCGCGTACGTGATGAAGATATTCCAAAAACGGCTTTGAGAACGAGATATGGACATTATGAGTTTCTTATGATACCTTTCGGATTGACGAATGCTCCAGCGATATTTATGGATCTTATGAATCGTGTCTGTCGTGTTATTGTTGAAAAATTTGTCATTCTATTCATCGATGACATTCTTATTTATTCCAGATCAGAAGCAGAACACGAGGCACATCTTCGCATAGTTCTTGACACTTTGACGCGAGAACAATAATATGCTAAATTCTTTAAATGCAAGTTCTGGCTCGAAAAGATACACTTCCTTCGACATGTGATAAGCAAGGATGGTGTAATGGTTGATCCAACCAAGGTTGAGGCAGTGATAAATTGGGGAATTCTCAAAACCCCATCTGATATTCGTAGCTTTCTAGGACTTGCCGGTTACTATCGGCGGTTCATTCAGAATTTTTCTAAGATTGTAGGTCCTCTAACAAAGCTTACACGAAAGGATGTTCCCTATCGTGGTCTGATGAACAAGATAATGCCTTCCAGACATTGAAGCAACTATTATGTCAAGCTCCAATTCTGACTCTACCAAATGGGTCAGAAGATTTTGTTGTTTATTATGATGCTTATTACGCAGGTTTGGGAAGTGTCCTTATGCAGAAGGACAAGGTTATAGCTTATGCAGAAGGACAAGGTTATAGCTTATGCTTCCTTCCAACTGAAGCCACATGAGAAGAGCTATCTGACACATGATCTGGAGTTGGAAGCTGTTGTCTTTGCTTTGAAACTATGGCGCCACTACTTGTATGACACCAAATGTGTGGTATCCATTGATCATAAGAGCCTCCAAAATGTTTCTACACAGAAGGAACTCAATATGAGGCAAAGGTGGATAGAATTTATAAATGACTATGACTATGAAATTAAATACCACCCGGGCAAGGCTAATGTGGTGGTTGATGCATTAAGCCGAAAGGGCTCCACTTATAGCATCAAATTCATGAAACTCTGTAACGCCCCAAATTTAAAAAGAACCACAATAGTACATAAAATTCATTTATAAAATGCACATTTAGTTTAAAACGTACGCGAAAGCATTTTACTATAAAACCAAGGTACTGCCAAAAGATATATACAAGAGTACATACTTAGTGTACATTAAAAGTTAAATATTTACAGAACTAGGTGTTAAAATTGTTTCAAAAGATTAACCCAAAAAGTAGTCAAACAGGAGCCTTGCCCTTATCCATGCCACTTCCTACAAAAGATTATAAACAATATCTGATAAGCTACGAGAGATTAGTGAGTATTTCAAACTAATAACATATAAACACACGTATAGAATCATATAAAGATAATACACGTATGTCATATAATCATTGCTAACCACTGGTTCTAGACCCAGGGTAGCCACCTTTGTAAAAGTAATGTATCACCTTTGAACCTTACTGCACATAGCAGTTCGGTATATATACACATATGAATAACATTACATGTTATGATCTGTTATGATAGCGTACATGCTGCAGAGTGATTAATAGTCTAGAAGACTCACCGTATGATATTTATGATATGTAATGATCCACAGATAACGATAACTCAGATAAGTAATTCAATCACCGTCCTATATGAATAATATAATAAAGTGTTACAATACTTGAATACTGATCTGAAATATGACCTACATGAGCCATGTCCCTCATAATACACGACCTATGCTGGCTACATGGCAAGTGTTATCTAGTCAAACTACACGGGCCGTGTTCCGTACACGGGCTGTGTACCTCATGCTCTACACGACCATGTAACCCTACATGGCCTTGTGACCGCCTTTGACAATCCGATAGTTCAAAATCCGCAAGTTTATACTACATGGGCCGTGTACCTCTACACGGGCCGTGTATCTAACAGACATTCTAACAGTTCAAAAAGTGTCGGATTTTCGCTATAAATTCTTAAAAACTTAAGGAAAACATACTAGGAGTGTTTTCCTACACCCCTTATGATAAAGGAACATAATCCAATGATTTATAAACACTTTTAACATGATTCACCATAGAATCATGTATTTAAACTCACAAAACCTCAAGAACAAGAGTTTATTCATACCTTAACAAGCAAGGTTAGATTAGATGTTATAGAACTGAAGTTGTAGTTGTGTTTTGGTATTTAGAATCACTAGAGATCAAAGAAATCTGCTGTGTTTGTGTTCTTAAACTTGTATAAGTGTTTACTAATTTGAAAAGAACAACCATATATATATATATATATATATATATATATATATATATATTCAAGTAAGGCTTATTAGCACAATTAGTCCCTAGACTTGTAATACTTGTATTTTGGCGGTTTTAACCCCTCTAGTTTTAAAAGCACATCTAATCTCATAACGGTAACTTATAACGCGAGTATATTACTTTCCATTTAATTATTAAATATAAGGATTTTCGACCCTTGGGTGTTACAACTCTTCCCCACTTGAAATGATTTCGTCCTCGAAATCAGCTGTTGAAGAGTTCCGGATAGTTGTGCATCATCTCCTGTTCTGGCTCCCATGTAAAGTCTGAGCCCTTTCTGTGTTTCCATTGAACCTTAACCAGTCCAATTTGTTTATTACGTAGAGTCTTGATCTTTTTCTCCAATATAGCTATAGGTTGTTCCACATAGTTTAGTTTATCATCAATAGTAACATCTTCCAACGGTACAATTGCAGACTCGTCTGCTAGACATTTTCTAAGGTGTGAAACATGGAAGGTTTTATGAATCTAAGACAATTCATCTGGCAATTCCAATTTGTATGCAACCTTTCCCACACGAGCAATAATTTTGAATGGTCCAATAAACCTTGGACCGAGTTAACTCTCTTTCTAAATCTGATCACGCCTTTCCATGGTGATACTTTTAACAACACATAATCTCCCACCTGAAACTCAAGTGGTGATCTACGTTTATCCGCATAACTCTTTTGTCTACTTTGGGAAGTAAGCAATCTATCTCTGATGAGCTGTATCTGTTTAGTGGTTCGCTGTACCACTTCTGTGCTACCCAATTCTTTCTGACCCACTTCACCCCAGCATACCGGAGTTCTGCACTTCCTACAATATAGCATTTCATACGGTGGCATCCCAATAGTGGAATGATAGTTGTTGTTGTATGAAAACTCTACTAAGTGTAAATAAGAATCCCAACTCCCTCCAAAATCTATAACACATGCTCGCAACATGTTCTCCAGGGTTTGAATAGTTCTTTCACTCTGACCATCAGGATGACGTGGTGTGCTGAGATGTAGTCTAGTTCCGAGATCTTCGTGAAACTTGCTCCAGAACCTAGAAGTAAATCTTGTGTCTCTGTCTGATACAGTAGAAACGGGCACGCCATGACGAGTCACAATCTCTTTCACATATATATCTGCCAATCGTTCTGAAGGATAAGTCTCCTTGATGGGAATAAAATGAGCACTTTTAGTTAACCTGTCTACGATTACCCATATTGCATCATAACCACGTGGGGTTTTGGGTAATTTGGTAATCAGGTCCATTGTAATGTTTTCCCATTTCCAAACTGGAATTTCTAAGGGCTGTAACTTCCCATGAGGTTTCTGGTGCTCGGCTTTCACTTGTAAGCACGTAAGGCACTTTTCCACATACTTTGCTACATCACATTTCATGCCTGGCCACCAATAATCAACTTTTAAATCCTTATACATTTTTGTAGCTCCTGGATGAATAGAAAATCTGGATTTATGAGCTTCACTAAGAAGTGTCTGACGTGTGTCACCATAAATCGGTACCCAAATACGACCATAACGGGTCCAAATATCACGACTGTCTTTAGTAAAATAGGCCACCTGCCCTTTTATTCGCTCAGAGTTATGATTCTTATCTTTGATTGCTTCAAGCTGAGCCGTTCGTATCACATCAATAATAGGCATAGTAACATATATCTTTAAAGTTTGATTCTTCACTAGAACTGTTCCCGACTTTCTGCTTAATGCATCAGCTGCCACATTTGCTTTTCCTGGATGATAAAGAATATCACAATCATATTCTTTTAATAATTCCAACCAATGCCTTTGCCTCATGTTGAGACTCTTCTGATCCTTGAAATATTTCAAACTTTCATGATCAGTGTAAATAGCGAATTGCACACCATACAGATAGTGTCTCCAAATCTTAAGTGCAAACACCACCGGTGTCAACTCCAAATCATGTGTAGGGTAATTACTTTCATGTGGCTTCAACTGCCATGAAGCATAAGCAATAACTCTACCTTTCTGCATCAATACACAACCCAATCCACGATATGATGCATCACAAAAATACCACCATATCTTCAACCCCTTCAGGTAATGCAACAACTGGTGCCTCACATAACTTCTTTTTGAGAGTTGAGAAGGAAGACTGTTATTCACTTTCCCACACAAATTCAACATTCTTTTTCGTCAGTTGCGTCAAAGGAACGGCAGTTTTTGAAAAATTCAGAATTAACCTCCTGTAATAACCTGCCAATCCTAGAAAACTTTGAATTTCCGTAGTGTTCTTTGGTGGTTCCCACTTCATCACGGCCTCTACCTTCGCAGGAAGGGCTGTCAATGAGGCAGATCGGATCGGATCTTTTAAAGATCTGACCTGACCCGTAGACCCATTTAATTGGATTTGGATCTGACCCATTAGCATTAGGATCCATTTACTTGGATTTGGATCCGATTCATTACTAATGGATCTTGACTCAGATCGACCTATTTAATATTTTATTATTTATAGTATGTGTATTTTTTCAACCACTACCCCCCACCGCCGGCCACCACCCCGCCACCGCCGACCACCACTGTCACCACCACGACCGCCGACTACCCGCCGCCACCGCCGGCCACCACCTGCCGCCGCCACCACCGTCACCACCACCACCGCCACAGACTACTCGCCGTTGCCGACACTGCCGGCCACCACCCGTTGCCGCTGCCGACACCGCCGGCCACCACCGCCGGCTACCAGCGTCACCACCACCACCGCCGACCACCGCCACCGACTCCCCGCCGTTGCCGACACCGGCCGGCCACCACCCGACACCGCCTACCACCACCGCCGGCTAAAGCTTCTTTTAACTCCACCAAACTGTCGTCTTGAGATGGTTCGGGTAAAGCTTCAACGAGTTCATCAATATATTGATCGAAAAGTTGCAGAATTCTAGTCAAAACATTTCCTCCAAAATACCACTTTTTGTTTGGTGGCGGGGCGGTGGTCGGGGGTGGCGGCGGCGGGTGGTGACCGGTAATGGCGGCGGGTGGTGATCTGCGGTGATGGTGGCTGGTGGCCGGCGGTGAAGGTGGCGGCTGGTGGTCGGTGGTGGCGGGAGGTCGGTAGTGGCGGCGGCTGGTGGTCGGCGCTAGTGGTGGTGACAGTGTCGGCGGTGGTGGTGGTGGTGATGGTGTCGGCGGTGGTGGTGGTGGACGGCGGTGTTGGTAGCCGGCGGTGGTGGTGGTGATGGTGGTGATGGTGACGGTGGTGGTAGTGATGGTGGTGGCCAACGGTGGTGGTGGTGACGGTGGTAGCCAGAGGTGGTGGCCCGTGGTGTCGGGAGCAGCGGTGGGTGGTGGACGGCATTGACGGTGGGGGCGGCTGGTGGTCGACGGTGGTGCTGGTGATGGTGGTGGCAGGCGGTGGTGGTGGTGACGGTGTCAGCGGCAGCGGGTGGTGGCCGGCGGTGACAGTGGCAGCGGCCGGTGGTCAGTGGTGGTGGTGGTGGTGATGGCGAGGACGAGTGGCGGGGGTGGTAATAGGCGACGGCGGTAGCCATGGCGGTGGCGGGTGGTGACTGATAAATTGATGATAGTTGACGGTTAAAATTAAATTGTACTTTAATATTAAATGGATCGACCTAGACAGATTTTGGATAGACCCACGTCGTGATCCAATTAAATGGGTCGACGTATTGGATCTCTTATTGGGGCGATGGATCTAATATTTAGACCCATTGGATCCAATAAATGGGGCAGATCGGATCAGATCTGGGGCAAGATCTGACCCATTGACAGGCCTACTCGTAGGATCCACTTTGATTAATTAGATCGCCCAAAAATTGCACTTCCTGAATCCAAAATTCACATTTAGAGAATTTGGATATAATCGTTCTCTCCTCAAAGTTTCCAAAACCTCTTTGAGATGTTTTTCATGATCCACCAGATTCTTTGAATAAATAAGGATGTCATCAATAAACACAATCACCGATTTGTCTAGCATTGGTCTACAAACTCTGTTCATCAGATCCATAAATGCTGTTAGTGCATTCGTAAGACCAAACGGCATCACTACAAACTCAAAATGCCCGTATCGAGTTCTGAACGCGGTTTTAGGAATATCTTCCTTCTTGATCTTTAACTGATGATACCCCGACCTTAAGTCAATTTTTGAGAACCATGATGCTCCTTGTAAATGATCGAACAAGTCGTGTATTCTGGGTAAAGGATATTTGTTCTTAATGGTCACTTTATTATGTTCACGGTAATCAATGCACATACGAAAAGTACCATCCTTCTTTTTGACAAACAGAATTGGAGCACCCCAAGGTGAACTACTGGGTCTAATAAACCCTTTGTCTAGCAACTCCTGAAGTTGCTTCATTAATTCCTGCATATCTGGTGGAGCAAGTCTGCACGGAGCCCTTGCAACTGGCGAAGCTCCCGGTACTAAATCGATTTTGAATTCAACTTGTCTATCTGGCGGTACCCCAGGTAAGTCTTCAGGAAAGACATCAGGATACTCACATACTATTTTCACATCTTCAAGACTCGCTTGCCTCTTTTCTAATTTTGTATCTATCACATGCGCTAAGAAGGCTGTATACCCATGATGCAAATATTTTTGAGCTTTTGACACCAAACACACATATGAATTTCCCTTTTTATTATCACCACATATAGATAGTTCTTCCCCACTTGGGGTATGAACTCATATCAACATTTGCCCACACATAATGGTATCCTGATTATAGCCTAACCAATCTGTTCCAACTACTACTTGGAATTCTCTCATAGTCATGGGTATAAGTTCTGTAGGAAATCTAACTGTATCTATTTCTAGCACATTATGTTTATACACACCTGATACAATTACAGATTTATCATCAGCTATTTCAACTTCAAGAGGATAATCTAGCTTTTCACATATATGATTGAAATTCTTGCAGAAAGAAACAGATACGAAGGATTTACTTGCACGAGAATCAAATAGCACAAGAGCAGGCAAATTGTTGACACGATATGTACCTGTAACTACGTCAGGTTCGGTTTTAGCTTCCTCAGCTATAAGCTGAAAAACTCCCCCTTTGGGTTTCTAAGGATCCTCTTTATTTACTTCTTTTGTTCCTGAGCTTCGTGTTAGAGGTAAGGCTGGAGTAGGTTTGAATCGTGCAGACGGTGCATTTGAAGATAATTTCGGGCACTCTGACTTCTGATGGCCCGGCTGGTAGCAGTTAAAATACACACGCAGTGATGTTCTACAATCTTTCCCTACGTGACCCGATTTCCCACATTTATAACACGTGGGAGGACCATATCGGCATTCCCCCAAGTGATTGTTCTTGCAAGTTGGGCAAACTGGGTAGGTTTTCTGCACCCCTTTCTTCTCAAACTGTTCAACCTTTTGTTTCTTATAAACGGGTGCAGCTTTCTCCACAGACTTCTTCTCTTTATCTTGCCTCTCCAACTCTAACTCCCTCGCTCTGGCTGCGTCCATCATGGACTTTACTGTCTGGTGTTTACTTGCATCAATAAATTCTCGGATATTGGGTTTGAGTACCATCATGTACTGGTACATCTTCATTTTCTCATTCGACACATAATGAGGATAAAAACGTGCTTGTTCCAAGAATTTTGCATTGATTTCAGGAACCGTCTCTGTTGTCTGTTTAAACCTATTAAATTCATCCACAATCCTATCTATCTCGGATTGAGGAACAAACTGTTCAATAACCAAGTCTTTAAATTCCTCCAAGGTCATAGCTTCAATCCCGGCATAACCCCTCTATTTAATTTCCATATCCCACCAATCCTTTGCCACACCGCGCATCTGATTGGTTGCGTATCTTACCATGAACTCTGGTGCACAAGAACATGTATGGAATGCACCCTCTATTTCAGGGATCCACCTGTGACTTATAACCGGATCCGTAGACCCATGGAACAACGGGGACTGGCACGCTGAAAAATCTCTGAACGAACACACCTTTGGAGCATCACGAATAATGACTTGTGTTGAGGATTAAATCCTTCACCACCCGCAACAAACCTTGTTGCGAATTCCTGTCTGATCATATCTCGGTTCTACCACTTATGTAACGATAAAAGGAATACTTTGCTCTAATGCCTTGCTAATCTCCCTGGCAACTGTCTCTTGTACTATAGTTTCTACCACCCTCTCATTGAGATTAGGGGCTCCTTCATTCACATTGTGTTGGGCTCTAACAGGAACATGTTCACCAGTAACACTAGTTTCTACGCCTTCGGTTCTATGACTAGGACCACCATCAGGCCTATTTGCTGCGCGAGATCCTCTTGTATTAACCATCCTGATAGTATAGATAAAGCGTTAAGGTAAATAGGTAGCTCTATCACACCATCCTCTAAAAATAATGTACTCATGTATCTATCAATTCAGTATACCTTATCTCTTACTCCAATGTATTTCTGAGCATACTAAGGCATTCTAGTTATACTTATATTCTTAGGAATACTATCTTCTTACAAGTACCCCTCACCCGATTCACAAGAATCTTCATGTTTCTATTAAGTTCTAACATGTATCATGTGTCTGTAATAATATGGCCCCTATATTATTCTAAACACATTACACACGTTCGATCTTAACTTTATCACACAAAGTCTCGATTCACAGGCTTAGGCCAAGTATCATTTATGCAATGTAACATAATCATATAGTTCACAAGGATTCTGCATATAACATATCAATCTTTAACTACTCAAGTATTCATGTACAATCCTCATGTAACACACATAATAAATAACAATTGTTAGTATATTCATTAAGCTGCAAGTAGCATGCCTCCAGTTTGACAAAAAATTTCAAAACCATGGTTCAAGTCCAGACTGTGCTTAACACAATCCAGATCCCTCAAACCGTGGCTCTGATACCAAGTTGTAACGCCCCAAATTTAAAAAGATCCACAATAGTACATAAAATTCATTTATAAAATGCACATTTAGTTTAAAACGTACGCGGAAGCATTTTACTATAAAACCAAGGTACTGCCAAAAGATATATACAAGAGTACATACTTAGTGTACTTTAAAAGTTAAATATTTACAGAACTGGGCGTTAAAATTGTTTCAAAAGATTAACCCAAAAAGTAGTCAAACAGGAGCCTTGCCCTTATCCTTGCCGCTTCCTACAAAAGATTATAAACAGTATCTGATAAGCAACGAGAGCTTAGTGAGTATTTCAAACTAATAACATATAAACACACGTATAGAATCATATAAAGATAATACACGTATGTCAGATAATCATTTCTAACCACTGGTTCTAGACCCAGGGTAGCCACCTTTGTAACAGTACTGTATCACCTTTGAACCTTACTACACATAACAGTTCGGTATATATAAACATATGAATAACATTACATGTTATGATCTTTTATGATAGCATACATGCTTCAGATATGATTAATAGTCTAGAAGACTCACCTTATGATATTTATGATATGTGATTATCCACAGATACCGATAACTCGGATAAGTAGTTCAATCACTGTCCTATATGAATAATATAATAAAGTGTTACAACACTTGAATACTGATGTGAAATAGGGCCTACACGGGCCGTGTCCCTCATAATACATGACCTATGCTGGCTACATGGCCAGTTTTATCTAGTTAAACTACACGGGCCGTTTTCCGTACACGAGCCGTGTACCTCATGCTCTACACGACCATGTAACCCTACATGGCCTTGTGACCGCCTTTGACAATCCGACAATTCAAAATCCGCAAGTTTATACTACACGGGCCATGTACCTCTACACGGGCCGTGTATCTAACAGACATTCTGAAAGTTCATCCAAAAAGTGTTGGATTTTCGCTATAAATTCGTAAAAACTCAAGGAAAACATACTATGAGTTTTTTTCCTACACTCCTTATGATAAAGGAACATAATCCAATGATTTATAAACACTTCTAACATGATTCACCATAGAATCATGTATTTAAACTCACAAAACCTCAAGAACAAGAGTTTATTCATACCTTAACAAGCAAGGTTAGATTAGATGTTATAGAACTGAAGTTGTAGCTGTGTTTTGGCTCTTAGAATCATCAGAGATAAAAGAAATCTGATATGTTTGTGTTCTTAAACTTGTATAAGTGTTTACTAATTTGAAAAGAACAACCATATATATATATATATATATATATAAGTATGGCTTATTAGCACAATTAGTCCCTAGACTTGTAATACTTATATTTTGGCGGTTTTAACCCCTCTAGTTTTAAAAGCACATCTAATCTTATAACGGTAACTTATAACGCAAGTATATTACTTCCCATTTAATTATTAAATATAAGGATTTTCGAACCTTGGGTGTTACAAACTCACCATTGTCCCTGATCTAATCAATTGGTTGAAGGACGCTCAGTAGGAAGCCTTAACAGAAGCTAATCTCAAGGCTGAAGTCATGAAAAAGATGGAGCAGCTACAAGATGACAGCAGGGGATTGAAGACATACAGGTCCCGAATCTAGGTACCTAGCATCGGAGGAAACCGGGAGTTAATCTTGAAGGAGGCGCACAGTTCTCGTTTATCTGTTCATCCTGGGTGCACTAAAATGTACCATGATCTTAAGTCACTTTACTAGTGGCCTACATTGTAGCATGACATTGCTTCATATTTGGAGAAATGTCAGATATGTGCACAGGTGACGACCGAGCATCAAAGACCCTATAGTAATTTGCAATAATTACCAATTCCAGAATGGAAATGAGACAACATCACTATGGATTTTGTTACTAAATTCCCCATAACTTCAAGAGGGCATGACATGATCTGGGTGGTTGTTGATAGACTCAACAAGAGTGCACACTTCCAAGCTGTTAATGAATCATCTTCTATGCCTCGTCTTGCTCAACTATATATCAATGAGATAGTGGCTCGACACGGTGTTCCATTGTCTATCGTCTCTAATAGAGATACACGGTTTGTTTCACACTTCTGGAGCGGTCTTCAATGGGAGCTTGGTACCCGTGTTCATTTGAACCGCGCATATCCTCCAAGACAGATGGACAGTCCAAAAGGACTATCCAAACTCTTGAAGACATGTTATGCGCATGTGTACTTGAATATGGTGGCTCGTAGGATTCTCATTTGCCTTTGATTGAGTTTGCTTATAATAACTCATATCATTCTAGTATAGGTATGCCACCGTGTGAGATGCTTTATGGTAGGCGTTGTCGCACTCCAACCTGTTGGCTTGAACCAGGGGAGAAACAGTAGGCTGGACCGGATCTGGTCCAAATTACTGCTGATAAAGTCAAATATGCACGAGAGAAGCTTATAGCAGCCAGAGACAGGCAAAAGATGTATGCAAATACAAAACACAGGCCGGTTACCTTTAAAATAGGTGATCGGGTATTTCTGAAGGTTTCTACATGGAAGGGTGTTATCAGATTTGACAGAAAGGGCAAGCTGGGTCCATAAATGCAAGTTGGATGAGGAATCATCAAGAAGGTCAACGAGCAGACAGTATCTTTGGAATTACCTCCAAAAATGTTTGTTATCTCCGTAAAATGCAAGGTGGATGAGGATCGTATTCTACCTTTGCAAGATCTGAAAGTTGATTCTTCTACACGGCTCGTGGAAGAACCAGTAGAGATTCTGAACGAAGACTAAGCGGCTGAGAAACAAGACTATTTAGCTGGTCTTGGTCAAATTGAAGCATAACCCCGGGTCAAACCTGACTTGGGAGACCGAGGAGGATATGAAGGCCCGCTATCCCCATCTTTTTTCTTAAAAGCAGATTTCGAGAACATAATCTTTTTTAGGGGGGTAGATTTGTAACATCCTCAAATTGGGCCTAGTCGTGTTCGAATCTGGTACGTCTAAAACTCAAATTAAATATTGAATAAAAGAATTATATTTATATAATTGATTAATTGGAAAATAGAAGAAAATACTAAATAAATGATAATATAAAAATATTATTAAAAATAGATAAGAATAATAAATTATTAAATGGTTTAGAACGAGGTTTCCAAAAATATCCCCGTTAGTTAAAACGGGTACTCGTGTGTTAAGTTGTAAGTTGAAAAGGGGAACAAGATACCTACTTGTTGATATTATGAACCCACAAGTGGGCACATGTCTATATACCCACGTATACAAACCAAACACACATAGACAACTCTTCTCTTCTTTCTCTCATAATCTCCTTAATCTTCAAGTGAGTTCCATGTTCTTGTTCTTCATTTTTACCAAGTTTAGGTACAATTGGGTTTGATTGAAATTGATACCAATAAATAAGTTTGTTGATTGTAATCAGTTCCTAATTGGTTTCTAAGTCAATAGCAACCAAAATCTGTAATTAAAATGAAGTTCTTGATTGATTTTAGAAATTAAAGTGCAAATGGGTCAAAATGGAGATTTTGATCCCAAACCCTGAATTTGATGATTAGATGCATAAAAAGTGTGTCTTTAGGTTGGTTTTGATGTGTTATTTCACATGTGAATGATAGAAATCGATTGGTAATGTTTTGGTTAAGATTTGGGATGTTTTGGATGGAAAATAGCAGGTTCTACACGAACTTGCTGTTGTAAATGGAAAGACACAGGCGTGCCTCTCAACAACAGGCCGTACCTTAGGGCGTACCCTTGGAAGAACGGCCGTACCTCCAAAGGTACGGGCATGTCTAACCCTAGAATGTCCGGGAGTGCCCTGCAGTCATGGGGTGTACGTGAGTATCAGGTACGGGGCATGCTTGTCTAAGTCCGGGGCGTGCCTTGGCAAGTTATAGGCATGCCCTGACTTTGGCAGATTCCGTTCAACAAGGTTTTAATATCTAGAAATCCTTTTAGGTACACCAGTTGGTCTAGGAGCTTCGGTATCATAGTGTTTAATATTGTAGCTCGTTAGGTGCGTGCCTGATAACATAACGATTAATATATCTATAAAATATATTAACAAAGAATTGTGAATTGTATACCATGACTAGTACACACTTGATTAAGTGTAGTTTGTAATGCATGATGATGCTAGACTTAACATGTTGACACAATGTGATACGCACTTGATTAAGTGTAGATTGTATAGCATGATGTTGCTAGGATTAACTTATTGATACACAATGATATGCACTTGATTAGGTGTATATTATGATGGTATATGATTCATTCCTTTTGCGACACTTAGGTGGCGTCGAGCTCTAGCTTAGTCATTTAAGGGGATCAAGTTAGAATTGGTGCGAGAAGGGATCAAACATGCCAAAAGACATTTTGATTGTCAATGGATCCCGCAAGGATCTAGAAGTTGTAAAGTGTTTGCAATCGGTAAATTGGTTACCGGCCTAAATAGCTTTGCCTTTTGATCCGCGGTAAACCCGTCATAAGGTAAAGTGAAATATGGTTTCTAGCCTTATTTAAATAATTGGTTTTGAAAAACTATTTGGGTAATTACTTATAAAAGGATTATATCTAAAATTCACTAAAACGTGTACTCTAAAATTGTAGATGACAAACGTTAACAACGCAACACCGAATTTATCTCTCTGTTCGTTCCTAGAAAAGGAGAAACTCATAGGTGTGAACATTGTGGATTGGTATAGGCAATTGCGAATTTTCCTTTGCCATGAATCTAAGTTGCACATCCTCGAGGAACCTCTTCCGAAACCACCTGCTACAAACACAAGTTGGGCCACTAGATACGCCTTTGAAAAGCATATCGAGGACGCACAAGATGTTTCTTATTTCAGGTTATCGACTATAAGCTGCGAGCTGCGAAAGCAACTCGGGCATATGAGTGCGTATGACATGATTAATCGGTTGAAGGAGTTGTTCCAACATCAGATTAGAGAGGAACACTTTATGTGTGTCAAGGCCCTTGTCGGTTGCCGGATGCAGGAAGGTGGGAAGGTTAGTGTTCGTGTGCTTTGTATGAAGGCATACATTGACCAAATGGAAATACTAGGATTTCCCATTGGGAGGGAGCTTGCGGTGAATATGATTCTCCAATCCCTGCCCACGTCTTATGATGAGTTTATCAAAAACTATCAAAAGGACAAAATGGTAGAATCCTTAAACAAGTTGCATGGCATGCTTAAGATTTTCGAGTCTAATATGGCCAAACGCAAGTTCGTTCCCACCCGGTTATTTGAGGAACGTAAAACCGAGAAAAAGAATACGACTCCAAAGGGAAAAGTTTGCTATTTCTACGGTAGATATGGAGAATGGCGCCGCCACGCTTGTCCTAAGTGTTCGAAGGAGTTAAAGCTTCATATGAGGCAAGGGAATAACTTCTCGTCATCAGGTACATTCATGATTAGCTCCATGGCTTTTCTACTTCATAGCTAGATTTGTTGAAATGTTGGCTATTGTAGGAAATCCATGCACGCCAACACCCGTACGCAGCGGAAGCAACGACATCAAGAAACCGGGGTTTTCGGGTATCAAAACCGACATGCATGTATTCCCCAAGTCGGGATCGTGACTACAAACTAATATAGCAACTAAAAGAAACGAGAGGGAGGAGAAATAATACCATCACGAGGCTGGAGCTATCCACCGAGCTAGGAAGATCTTCGAGAACTTGAAACCGAGCTCCTCTATTGATAGTCCACACCAAGTAGCCGAGATTCCGTCATACTTGCCCCCAAGTCGGTACGAGTTACGTCATCCTCGACAAATCCTGGTAGCCTAGAAAGGCTAAAAGGTCCTATAGATAATTGATCATAAACATCCCTTTGTTCGCGATATCCGTGTGAACACGAGACATGGAAAAATGTCAATCTCCAGATCGTTCACGATTCTGTTTCTCGATTCTAGATTGGTGGTGACCAAAATAACAAGTTTGCAACTGATCTAAAATCATTGTAACTTGAGCACGGCCATGCATTTTTGGTGTCAGCGCCCAATCATTAAGGGGCCTAGGGATATCTCTCTAACCAGAGGAACAAATCCTTTTGACTACATAGCCCCGCCACATGTTTCTTACTTTATTTGATAACTCCCTTTATAGTGGCCAATAACTAACCATGTTTGAAAGTAATCAAAATAAAGCAGACTCATGCTTTGGAAACACATCTATCTCCGGTCTAAGGATGAAATGATATTATCATCCCGTGTCACTTGTGACCATAATCCATGAAGTGAACTCAGGTGTGGGTCTTCCAATCACTTGAAACACATTTCAAGTACATGTTAGTTTTGCGTCACTTGCATTCAATCCTTGATTAATGCATGACCAAACCCTAACCTCAGTCTTAACTCAAACTTCCTTCCCTTGAAGAATGACTGACTTTGGAAATCTAGAATGCATAAGCACTCTGGGAAGTGGTTAAACATGCTAAGATGGAACACAGTAACGACTAATGAAAGTAACCGCATCTGCGTATATATAGTCCCCACTATATATCGAAACCAATCAAAAGTAACGATACTGCTTGCAGTTCCCAAAGCAAATATAAAACAATCAATAACTAAAACAATATTTAAAGCCAAATCATATGCATAAGAAATGCTACATGACCTAGTATGTCAAACATCACTAGTCATTATGATTACGGCTTATTCAATGGATTTGCCATGCAACATCCATTTGTATTCTTGTTATCCACTCAATTATCTTTTAACCAAACAACTTTATTCAAAGTATCCATCGAAGAGATCATATAACGAAGAACTAAGGTACTCATATCCTCATTGTTACAAAAGTTCACAATAGGATCTGTGATACTTAAGAACTTCTCTAATCAGTTATTAACACCATATAGTAGGATCAAAGACTTCGATCAAAATCGACAGTTATCCTATTCGAAATTAGTATTAGAGTAAAAAATTTACTCCAAGGCTTATTTCTTGTCGTCAAACATTAAGAACATACACAAGTATTTCTTGTGATTCAAAATCTTGTATCTCCTAAGTATTATCATGATACAATAATTCCCTATCTTAGGTTCATAGAACACTTAACAATGGGACATTATCTTTAATCGATACATACTTCTAGGTATACAATAAAAGCTCCCACTAGCCCTGACATGTGTAAAAGTCTTATCTATGCTCCTAGAAAACTCATGACTTTGATTTTCTCATGAAAGCAAAGATCTTACTTTTATGATGTTAGTATAAGTCCAAAGGACTTATTCACACTTGTAGACTTAATTTGGATACTACGGATATCTAAGACCCTTGGTGAGTGTGGTAAGCACTTCCTCAGTACGAAGTTCCATAAAGTAACGCGGTCTTGTATATCCGTGTACTTTCCTTTATTGCCGTAAGAAGGCAACAATAGCAACAAGTATCAAATGATCTTCAACATAGCCACTAGGAAAAGCTTCCACAAAAACCATCACGAAACCTTTACCCCTAGTCGGTATTTGAAGTAGTCTACAATAAAATCCATGTTAATTCCATTTACATCATCTAGGTTTGCACCTTGGTATGGAATTAAGTAAAGTATTTGCATACTTGAAATGGATTTCATCTTATGATTAATTACTTCTTATAACCTTAGTGAACTCAGGGCCCACTATGCTTTCCGATAGATGGTGATATGAACAAAACTCACCATCAAGTCATTGCCACTTAGATGTGAGGAACCCATATCTCTTTGGCTACATGACTTCTATCAACCTTGAAAGTAATTACTCATGGTCAGGATAACCGGCATTCTCATGCCGATATTTGATCATATGCTAGTCCCAACATCAAGTCTTTCATTTAATTTGCACGTTCTTCCACTGGAATGCTTTAGTTATTATCTTCCTTTCGAGCAACAAAACATTGTTCTCGTAAGGTCAAACTTACAAAACCTATAAGAACCTTTTAAATGTATTAACACCATTTAAGTTCTTCAATCTCCCACCACATGTAGATTGAAAATCTCCAAACTTTGATATATACAAGCAAATAACTCTTTCAAGATATATCTCATAAGGTGCTAAATAGACTTTCAAGTTGGATTATGATTAAGGACTTGGCTCGTCACTTTCAATGTGTATACTAACAACTCGAATACACATATTTTACTCATTATTTACCAGATCATTTTCAACAATATCCGGTTTCCTTCAACGTGACACCATGTACAAATGTGTCTATGTTAAGGAATGAATTGTGAGATAATCCTGCAATTCATAATGTAGTCATTGATATAGATTTAAGGTATCTTAGCATCTTAACTAGATCTAAGCATTCTATCTATATGTCCCAATTGATTCTTTTAATTAGTTTCTCTTTGTTATGTGCTTGTACGGATTATCCACCAAAGGTGATCAATATCTTACAAGCTAGCATCCCTCTTAAATATACCGTGAAGGGATTCATAATGATCTTACCCTTATAGATAAGATTAGCATCAAATGTTTAACCCGAGGTTAAACTAGTCCATGATCCTAACCACATGGATCTAGGTGATACTTATCTTATTTACATGGTTAAGTAGATTATGACAAAGAGCCGACTAATCCAAACTATTTTGGACTTAGAATCAATCATTCACGATTAATTATTACTTGTAACATGTATGTATTGACATGGATAATTTTAATTTCTATCAATCAACAAATATTTTTCTAAAACAAGATTCAAATTTCAAGTATGAATTCATCGTCATCAAATGTAGAATCATGCGCCTTGAAGGCGAAAATAAAACATAAGCTTGTTAGAATCTGCCCACCGACACACGTAGGCCAGCATCACTGCCAATGAAGCGTGGGCCTATTGGGTCACACGCCAAGTTTCAATCTTGACAGCCTACTATAAGAAGAAATAGTCAAAATGGTCAAATTCCAGTTGACCTAGGCTTCACGACCGTGAAGGATGCTCCACGGGTCGTGAAGCAGCTTGTGTCCACGAGTCCTGTCATGGGCCGCATGGTTCGTGAAACCCTAGGGCTTCACGACCCTACACGGCCCGTGAAGGAGGTCTTGCGCAGGGTGGCACGGCTCATGCAGGATTAATGGCCGGTCGTGGCGCATTTATCCTTCACGGCCCGTGAGAGCCCGTGAAGAAGTCGTGAAGGCAGAATTCTAAGTGACACTTGTATTTGGTTGGACCATTTTGTTGGTCCAATGATGGTGTGCCACTTAGCTCCGACTCTAGGCTCTTTGAACAGATAGAATGCTTATAAAAGAGGTCCTTTTGGTGCATTCTATACTCTTGGTCATTTTTGTGCATTACACACATATTGTGAGTTCTTCCATAGAGAGGGAGAGCAAGAACAAGTGAAGGTGGTAAGTGTGCAAGTGGTTCTAAGGCTGTTCCAGAATCAAACCGTCAAGTGTTGGTGGTTTGGTGGCTTGCTAGTACAAGGAGAAAGAAGGTTAGCTTGGTGTGGACTTCTTTGGTGCTTGAAGCCTTTTGTTTCAAGAGCTCATCCCAAATCTCCAAGTTGTTCCAGAATTATCATAGTCTTCGAGAGTATGATTTGGTCTCCTTCTTCTCTTTGTTCTTGTTTTTGGTTACATGCATGTTCTCACAAGTATTCACCACCATTGGGAAATCATGGGATCCTTTTGTGTGTTTTTGTTGCTTCCGTTGCGTGCATTGAAAATGGCCGTTAGAATCCTTAACCTCGTACCAACTAAGAAGGTCAAGAAGACACCCTTTGAGATGTGGCTTAGAAAGGTTCCATCGCTCTCATATCTAAAGGTTTGGGGTTGTCCTGCCTACATGAGACGTGAGGTGGAGGACAAATTGAAACCCCGAGCTAAGAGGTGTTTGTTCATTGGATACCCTGCCGGGTCTATGGGATATTTGTTTTACAAACCGTCCGAGAACAAGGTATTTGTTGCTCGGAGGGCCGTCTTTCTTGAAAGGGAGATGCTATCCAAAGACGCTTGTGAGAGAAAGGTAGATCTTGAAGAGATTCAAGAACCCTCCAATGACCAACCTGAAGTTGGCACTAGTTCACAAGATGATTCTCAGCACGGCGCTGCTGGAGAACCTGACACGGATCCTTTACCTCTTAGGAGATCCGGTAGGAGTCGCAACGAGCCAGAGAGATATGGGTTTCTCATGTCTGACGGCTGCGACCTAGTGGTGGATCATGATGAACCATCATCTTATCGGAACACCGTGGCGGGCCCTGAGTCCGCTAGGTGGAAAGAGGCTATGGAATCCGAGATGCAATCTATGTCGGATAACCAAGTCTGGGATTTGGTAGATCCGGTGCCCGGGTGTAGACCCGTAGGGTGCAAATGGGTCTTTAAGAGAAAGACCAGTATAGATGGAGAGGTAGACACCTTCAAAGCCCGACTGGTGGCTAAGGGTTTCACGCAAACTCATGGTGTAGACTATGATGAAACCTTTTCCCCGGTGACTATGTTGAAGTCTATCCGGATACTTATGGCAATTGCCGCATTTCATGATTATGAGATTTGGCAAATGGATGTAAAAACCGCGTTCCTTATCCGGATGCTTGGCATGTACAAAACCCTCGGGTTGAGTCATATAGACTTCCTCGCTAAGTGTCCCATTATGGAACACAGTTTTTACATCCATTTACCAAATCTCATAATCATTAAATGTGGCAATTGCCATGAGTATCTGGATAGACTTCACCATAGCCACCGGGGAAAGGTTTAATCATAGTCTACACCATGAGTTTGCGAGAAACCCTTAGCCACCAGTCGGGCTTTGAAGGTGTCTACCTCTCCATCTATGCCGGTCTTTTTCTTAAAGACCCTCTTGCACCATACGGGTCTACACCCGGGTACTGGATCGACCAAATCCCACACTTGGTTATCTGACATAGATTGCATTTCGGACTCCATTCTCTCTTTCCACCTAGCGGACTCAGGGCCCACCACGGCGTCCTGATAAGATGATGGTTCATCACGATCCACCACTAGGTCGCAGCCCTCAGACATGAGAAACCCATATCTCTTTGGCTCATTGCGACACCTATCAGATCTCCTAAAAGCTAAAGGATCCGTGTCAGGTTCTCTAGCAGCGCCGTGCTGAGAATCATTTTGTGAACTAGTGCCAACTTCAGGTTGGTCATTGGAAGGAAGAAGTGAATTAAGATCGAGGCAAGTGGTTGGTAAAGTATTCATAGTGGATTGAATACATGTTTTCACAACACTAGCCTATACTAGATAGTGATCAAGTAATTGGAGGACCTGCACCTGAGTTTACTTCATGGACATGATCACGTGTAAATCAGGATGATAATATTCTCTGTCCTTTTACTAGAGATACATGGGCTTATTGAATAGTGATATGGTCTTGTTTAGATTGCTTTCTAACGCAGTTCGTAACTGGCTGTTATAAGGAAAGTTTTCAAGCAAGAACTTATAATTATGACGGAACGTTGTAGTCAAAGTTATTCGTTCCTCTTTAGAGAGATATCCCTGGGCCACTCGTTGACTGAACTGATGACATCAAAATGCATGGTCGAGCTCAAGTTGAATTGATAGTGGATCAATTTTGCAACTTGTTTTGTTCGTCATAGTTAGTCTAGATCGAGAAACATAATCGTGAATGATTTGGGGTTGACGGTGTTCCGTGACTTGCATTCACAATGGATATCGTGAACGAAGGGATGAATAATCACTTATCTATACGACCATTCTTTACAGGTTGGTACTTGTCATGGGCGACATACCCTATGCCGACTTGGGGGCATAGAGGCCTTGCTAGAGGCCGCTCTATGTCGGTGTTAGCTTTCGTCGGTGTGTCATGTTCAAGTGGGAGTTTGTTGGAAAATGCCCATTGACACATACGAGTTGGTATCATTGCCGATGAGGCATAGGCCTATTGGGTCAAACGCCAAGTATTGATTCCGGCAACACCTTTGAACAAGAGATTGAAAAATTCCAAAATGGGTTTTGGTTGGGCCTGGCACAGCCGTGCCTTGTGAAGGTACGGGCGTGCCCTATGCCAGGTATGGGCCCAAGGCCGGCGTGCCTAGGGCGTCCCCATTGGGGCTGGCACGGGCGTGCCTCGTGGAGGTACGGACGTGCCTAGTGCGAAAGCACGAGCCCAAGTCGGACGTGACTTGGGTGTGCCCGTAGGCTTGCACGGGCGTGCCCCGTGAGGCACGGCCGTGCCTCATGCTGTAACAGCCTCTTAAACTAGTCTTTTAATACTAAGTTAATGGGGATTCATGGCTCATGATGGTCATTGATTCTAGGACTGTTATGTACGTTTCTAGGCCTCATTTTGTGGTCTATAAAAGGTTCTAGTAGTCTAATGTGATTTGGTTAGCCATATGAATTATCATCACAAAGAAAGATATTAAACATATGAACTTGTAATTTCTCAAATTAGTTCATACTCCCTCTAACAATACACACTTGAAGATAGATTGGCATATCAATCTTCAAGATGGTGTTAAAGCATTCGTGAAGCTTTTGGCGGTGTCCAAACATAGCTAGCACGTGGGGATCATCAACATTTGGTGTGGATTCCGATAGTGGTACACTACTTTGTATACAAATCTTCCAAGGCAACAAGGAGAAATATATTTTAGTTGTATAATTTCTTGACATTGTTCTTCTTCTTTTTAGTTGCATTGCCATTGTCTAGAGCTTGCTCCTTTGGGTGGTGTGTTGGTGGTATAAATTGAAATTGTTTTATACTTGTTTTTGTTTCCGCTGCGTTTTTAGATGCCACCAAAACCCAATATGCTGATGGTAGGAACCACTCCCAAATCAAGCACAAATTTTCTCATCCATACGGCCTCCTTAGCAGCTTCACATGCCGCAATATATTCTGACTCTGTAGTGGAATCGGCCATGGTGTCTTGCTTGGAGCTCCTCCAGGATATAGCACCACCGTTTAATACAAACACGAACCCCTATTGTGATCGGTAGTCCTCCCTATCGGTTTGGAAGCTTGCGTGAGAGTAACCATTTACTCTAAGCTCTTCCTCACCTCCGTACACCAAGAACTTCTCCTTAGTCCTCCGAAGATACTTGAGAATGCTCTTCACCGCCGTCCAATGGGCTTCGCCTGGGTTGGCTTGATATGTACTCGTCATGCTCAAAGCACATGATACATCAGGCCTTGTACATAGCATGGCGTACATGATCGTGCCCGCAGCCGAAGCATATGGCACCCGCTTCATTACTTCCTGTTCCTCTAGGGAACTAGGGGATCGAGTCTTACTCAATACCAAACCATATGACATAGGAATGAACCCCTTCTTGTAGTCTTCCATCGTAAACCGCTTTAGGACTTTGTCAACATATGTACTTTGGCTAAGCCCAATTAGCCTCTTGGATCTATCTCTATAGATTTTGATTCGAAGAATGTAAGTTGCATCTCCAAGATCCTTCATTGAAAAACAATTGCCTAACAAGGTTTTTACACCTTGAAGGGTCGGGACATCGTTCCCAATGAGAAGTATGTCGTCGACATACATGACTAGGAATACAACTATGCCCCCACTAGCCCTGACATATACGCATGGCTCATCCTTGCTTTTTGAAAAGCCAAACTCTTTGACTTTCTCCTCAAAGCACAAGTTCCAGCTGCGCGATGCTTGCTTAATTCCATAAAGGGACTTCTTAAGCTTGTAGACCTTATCCGGATGCTTGGCATGTACAAAATCCTCGGGTTGAGTCATATAGACTTCCTCGCTAAGTGTCCCATTAAGGAACACAGTTTTTACATCCATTTACCAAATCTCAAAATCATTAAATGCGGCAATTGCCATGAGTATCTGGATAGACTTCACCATAGCCACCGTGGAAAGGTTTAATCATAGTCTACATCATGAGTTTGCGAGAAACCCTTAGCCACCAGTTGGGCTTTGAAGGAGTCTACCTCTCCATCTATACCGGTCTTTTTCTTAAAGACCCATTTGCACCCTACGGGTCTACACCCGGGTACTGGATCGACCAAATCCCACACTTGGTTATCCGACATAGATTGCATCTCGGACTCCATTCCCTCTTTCCACCTAGCGGACTCAGGGCCCACCACGGCGTCCTGATAAGATGATGGTTCATCATGATCCACCACTAGGTCGCAGCCCTCAGACATGAGAAACCCATATCTCTTTGGCTCATTGCGACACCTATCGGATCTCCTAAAAGGTAAAGGATCCGTGTCAGGTTCTCCAGCAGCGCCGTGCTGAGAATCATTTTGTGAACTAGTGCCAACTTCAGGTTGGTCATTGGAAGGAAGAAGTGAATTAAGATCGAGGCAAGTGGTTGGTAAAGTATTCATAGTGGATTGAATACATGTTTTCGCAACACTAGCCTGTACTACATAGTGATCAAGTAATTGGAGGACCCGCACCTGAGTTTACTTCATGGACATGATCACGTCTAAATCAGGATGATAATATTCTATGTCCTTTTACTGGAGATACATGGGCTTCTTGAATAGTGATATGGTCTTGTTTAGATTGCTTTCTAACGCAGTTCGTAACTGGCTGTTATAAGGAAAGTTTTCAAGAAAGAACTTATAATTATGACGGAACGTTGTAGTCAAAGTTATTCGTTCCTCTTTAGAGAGATATCCCTGGGCCCCTCGTTGACTGAACTGATGACATCAAAAGGCATGGTCATGCTCAAGTTGAATTGATAGTCTAGATCAAGAAACATAATCGTGAATGATTTGGGGTTGACGGTGTTCCATGACCTGCATTCACAATGGATATCGTGAACGAAAGGATGAATAATCACTTATCTGTAGGACCATTCTTTACAGGTTGGTACTTGTCATGGGCGACATACCCTATGCCGACTTGGGGGCATAGATACCTTGCTAAAGGCCGCTCTATGTCGGTGTTACCTTTCGTGGGTGTGTCATGTTCAAGTGGGAGTTTGTTGGAAAATGCCCACTGACACACACGAGTTGGTATCATTGCCGATGAGGCATAGGCCTATTGGGTCACACGCCAAGTATTGATTCCGGCAACACCTTTGAACAAGAGAGAGAAAAATGCCAAAATGGGTTTTGGTTGGGCCGGGCACGGCCGTCCCTTGTGAAGGTACGGGCGTGCCCTATGCCAGGTACGGGCCCAAGGCCGGCGTGCCTAGGGCGTACCCATTGGGGCCGGCACGGGCGTGCCTCGTGGAGGTACGGCCGTGCCTAGTGCGAAAGCACGAGCCCAAGTCGGACGTGACTTGGGTGTGCCCGTGGGCTTGCACGGGCGTGCCCTGGGAGGCACGGGCGTGCCTCATGCTGTAACAGCCTCTTAAACTAGTCTTTTAATACTAAGTTAATGTGGTATTCATGGCTCATGATGGTCATTGATTCTAGGACTGTTATGTACGTTTCTAGGCCTCATTTTGTGGTCTATAAAAGGTTTTAGTAGTCTAATGTGATTTGGTTAGCCATATGAATTATCATCACAAAGAAAGATATACAACATATGAACTTGTAATTTGTCAAATTAGTTCATACTCTCTCTAACAATACACACTTGAAGATAGATTGGCATATCAATCTTCAAGATGGTGTTAAACCATTCGTGATGCTTTTGGCGGCGTCTAAACATAGCTAGCACGTGGGGATCATCAACACTTGGTGTGGATTCCGATAGTGGTACACTACTTTGTGTACAAATCTTCCAAGGCAACAAGGAGAAATATATTTTGTATGGTATAATTTCTTGTCATTGTTCTTCTTCTTTTTAGTTGCATTGCCATTGTCTAGAGCTTGCTCCATTGGGTGGTGTGTTGGTGGTATAAATTGAAATTGTTTTATACTTGTTTTTGTTTCCGCTGCGTTTTTAGATGCCACCAAAACCCAATATGCTGATGGTAGGAACCACTCCCAAATCAAGCACAAATTTTCTCATCCATACGGCCTCCTTAGCAGCTTCACATGCCGCAATATATTCTGACTCTGTAGTGGAATCGGCCATGGTGTCTTACTTGGAGCTCCTCCATGATATAGCACCGCTGTTTAATACAAACATGAACCCCGATTGTGATCGGTAGTCCTCACTATCGGTTTGGAAGCTTGTGTGAGAGTAACCATTTACTCTAAGCTCTTCCTCACCTCCGTACACCAAGAACTTCTCCTTAGTCCTCCGAAGATACTTGAGAATGCTCTTCACCGCCGTCCAATGGGCTTCGCCTGGGTTGGCTTGATATGTACTCGTCATGCTCAAAGCACATGATACATGAGGCCTTGTACATAGCATGGCGTACATGATCGTGCCCACAGCCGAAGCATATGGCACCCGCTTCATTACTTCCTGTTCCTCTAGGGAACTAGGGGATTGAGTCTTACTCAATACCAAACCATGTGACATAGGAATGAACCCCTTCTTGCAGTCTTCCATCCTAAACCGCTTTAGGACTTTGTCAACATATGTACTTTTGCTAAGCCCAATTATCCTCTTGGATCTATCTCTACAGATTTTGATTCAAAGAATGTAAGTTGCATCTCCAAGATCCTTCATTGAAAAACAATTACCTAACAAGGTTTTTACACCTTGAAGGGTCGGGACATCGTTCCCAATGAGAAGTATGTCGTCGACATACAAGACCAGGAATACAACTATGCCCCCACTAGCCCTGATATATACGCATGGCTCATCCTTTCTTTTTGAAAAGCCAAACTCTTTGACTTTCTCATCAAAGCACAAGTTCTAGCTGCGCAATGCTTGCTTAAGTCCATAAATGGACTTCTTAAGCTTGCAGACCTTATCCGGACGCTTTGCATGTACAAAACCCTCGGGATGAGTCATATAGACTTCCTCGCTAAGTGTCCCATTAAGGAACACAGTTTTTACATCCATTTACCAAATCTCATAATCATTAAATGCGGCAATTGCCATGAGTATCTGGATAGACTTCACCATAGCCGCTGGGGAAAGGTTTAATCATAGTCTACACCATGAGTTTGCGAGAAACCCTTAGCCACCAGTCGGGCTTTGAAGGTGTCTACCTCTCCATCTATGCCGGTCTTTTTCTTAAAGACCCATTTTCACCCTACGGGTCTACACCCGGGTACTGGATCTACCAAATCCCACACTTGGTTATCCGACATAGATTGCATCTCGGACTCCATTCCCTCTTTCCACCTAGCGGACTCAGGGCCCACCATGGCGTCCTCATAAGATGATGGTTCATCATGATCCACCACTCGGTCGCAGCCCTCAGATATGAGAAACCCATATCTCTTTGGCTCATTGCGACACCTATCGGATCTCCTAAAAGGTAAAGGATCCGTGTCAGGTTCTCCAGTAGGGCCGTGCTGAGAATCATTTTGTGAACTAGTGCCAACTTCAGGTTGGTCATTGGAAGGTTCTTGGATTTCTTCAAGATCAACCTTTCTCCTACTAGCGTCTTTGGATAGCATATTCCTTTCACGGAAGACGGACCTACGAGCAACAAATACCTTGTTCTCGGAAGGTTTGTAAAAAAATATCCCATAGACCCGGTAGGATATCCAATGAACAAATACCTCTCGGCTCGGGGTTCCAACTTGTCCTCCACCTCACGTCTCAAGTTGGTAGGACAGCCCCAAACCTTTAGATATGAAAGCGATGGAACTTTTCCATGCCACATCTCAAAGGGTGTCTTATTGACCTTCTTAGTTGGTACGAGGTTAAGGATTCTAACGTCCGTTTCCAATGCATAGCCCCAAAAGCTAATGGGTACATCCGTACGACTCATCATACACCGGACTATGTGCAACAATGTCCGGTTCCTCCTCTCGGCGACACAATTTAATTGTGGTGTCCTAGGAGGTGTCAATTGCGAAACAATTCCACAATCTTTTAGATGGTCACAGAATTCCGAACTTAGATACTCACCACCACGATCCGATCTGAGCATCTTAATCCATTTACCCAATTGGTTCTCAACTTCATTTTTGAAAGTCTTGAAAACCTCAAAGGTTTCCGACTTTTGTCTCACCAAGTAGACATACCCATACCTACTAAAATCATCAGTAAAGGTTACGAAGCACCTTGAGGTATCCCTAGTGACATGCTTGAACGGACCACACACATCCGTGTGAACGATATCCAACAAGTCTTGGCCCCTCTCACAAACGCCGGTGAAGGGTTCTTTGGTCATATTGCCCAATAAGCAAGATTCGCATACATCATCCTACCCATTATCAAATGATTCCAAGATCCCATCCGCTTGGAGCTTGGCGATGCGTTTCTTGTTTATGTGGCCCAAACGACCATGCCATAAAGATAACTAATCCAAATCACATTTTGATTTAGAACCAACATTCATGATTGACCTATAACGTTGAAAGCATGCGCTTGTTTCATATATGCCATGACATGGGTGTGCTTTAACATAAAATAAATCATTCTTAAGGCAAGAAATAATTCCATTAGAGAAATTAAAACTAAATCCATCGCCAACAAGTGCATAAAAAGAAATAATGTTTTTGCCACGCAGGGCGAATAAGACACATTTAACAAAGAAATAGATAACCCGGATTGAAAGGAGAGGTCAACGCCCCCAATCTTCTCAACCGGGACAACTGTCTTGTTTCCCATGATGAGATCCAGCTCCCCATCAACCAGGTCCCTACTTCTTCTTAGTACTTGCACATTATTAACTATGTGAGTACCACACCCGGTGTCCAAGACCCAAGCGTTAGAAGTAGAAGTGTCGAGATCATGTCGTACGCACCAAACGTCCTCGAATTGCCTTTGCAATTCAGAACTCATGGTCGTCAACATGAGACAAGTCACCTCATTTGTGTCTTTAAGGCGCTTCTCATAAGCGTCTTAACGGCCCGCGTAGCAGTGGTAGCAGGAGCCTTAGGAAGAGGATCCTCTAGGACATACAACTTGCGTTCATGGTGTAAGACAATTCTCAATTTTCTATGCCAATCCATAAAGTTTACTCCTATGAGTTTCTTTTTCTCCAAAAATGGACGGAGTGACATGTGTGTCACGGTGTTGCTTGTAGATGCCATCTAAAAGAAGGCAAAGCACAAAAAAAGGTTAGTTCGACATATTTTAATCCTTGATAAATAATTATCCAATAGTTTAACACTTGAGTTTAACAAGGGCTAAGAACCCAACATAACTTCACTACATGACGGGTTTACCGCAGATCACTTCGTGCAGGTATTCAGGCCGGTAAACGCTTTACCAATTACAATCCGTGATTACAACTCTTAGGCACTTGCGGGATCCGTACTCATAGCACCGGTTTGGCATGTTTGATTCATTCCCACACCGATTGCTCAATAAGCCGCTTTGGTAACTCGGTATAGGCATGACAATTACCAAGGCGTATTAAATTGGAATTGCAAATCGTCCAACAAGATACACGATGATGCCCTTGACAATAATTGGCTCGTGCTAAGCTCGGCAACCAAAAATTTCAAGATGCCACACTCACCTTCCACACAAGTCCACATGGAACAACTCGTGCTAAGCTCGACATTTGTCCCATGCTTTATTAGATTCGGGTGGTGTCATCTTTTGGATGGCGTGTGATTTACATTTTTAAGAAAAACGGGACTTTTGTTTTTCCGGTTAAAAACCTCTTTTTCGTTTTGATTAACAAATAAGTGACAAAACGCATTTTTCACCATTTGGTCATAAACACTTTATATTCGTTTGTTAATCATGTGAGCGAGCGGGGTTTGTTAACCAATTAAGGAAAACTATATAGTTTTATTAAACTTTTTCTAGCATGCGAAGATCCTACTATCACACAAGAAAATAAATAAATAAAACTACACAACCACGCATACAAAACCGATTTGAGCCAACCTAGGTGTTCCCCGGTGAGCCAACCGAGGAACTAAGTCTACTAAGGACAACAACATCCAAGACTTGGTGGCGTGCTCCCACTCGATCCCACGCCTCCGGAACCGAGGTAGCCGAGACGTCTCCCAAGACTCCCCTTGGTGCCTCCGGTCTTCTCTTCTTCATTACGTACATAATTTAAAGAGAAATGGCATGCAAGTCACACAATCTATTCTAACCTAATTTACAAATTATAAAGAATAAATACTTTGGCATGCAAGCCACAATTAAATAAATTATTACAAATCGGATTAAATAAATTATTACAAACCAAATGTGGTACAAACCACCAAATGAATGAATAAAATACAAAGCAACCAAACAACCACACAAAGGTCTAGGCTCAAACCGGTGCTCACAACAACGAAACAACCACAAAGCATGGTGTGCCACACCAAACCATGCACAAAGCATGGTGTGCCACACCAAACCATGCACAAAGCAATGTCCCAATCAAGTTTATTCAAAAACTAAAGGCACAAGAATAAACCTTGTACATATGCATTAAGATTCCAAACACTTTGAAATCCAGATTCATATATACACAATATATGTATGCACGTGTGCATTTTATGCCAAAACCACCCAATACATACATATACAAGAATTAGGATATTATGGGGCTTAACTACAAGGCTAAAAAGCCTAAAATGATTTTAGAAACACCAAAACCAGATTGCTAAAATCCATATTAAGTTTCTTTTTCAAAAGGCCAAAAACAGCCTGTTCACGACGCCTTCACAGGCTACTGCTATTCACGGGCCCTCACGGCCCGTGAAGCCAGTACTCTCCACGACTCGTGAAACAGTTAAAAAAACCTTTCACGACCAACACCCCACGACACTGGTCGTGTAGCCTTAATGACCCGTGAAGCAAGCTCCACGGCCTGTGAAGGCTCTCTAGACAAAATGTCTAAAATCCAAAATATGGATTTTCAAGCCACAAAGGTGCATGCATCTTACAAGTATGTCTCTGATACCACTATTGGGATTCCATGGGAATCAAGGCATGCAACGGAAGCAAGAAAAACACACACAAACGATCCCATGAAGTCCCAATGGTGGTGAAAACTTGTAAGAGGCTACATTCAACCAAAACAAGAACAAAGAGAAGAAGGAAATAGAGTCATACCCTCGTAGACCTTGATTCTTGGCTGGAACAAATCTGATTTGGGATGTAAACTTGAAACAAATGGCTCAAAGTCCTAATGCAAGTCCACACCAAGAAGCCTTCAATCCCTTTATACTAGTAAACCGAAGAAACCACCAACACTTGATGGTACACTTCTGGAACAGCCCTTGAACTCACTTGTACACAGCCCAAAACCCTTGCTCTTGCTTACTCACAGTAGTTTATGAACTCACAATGTTGTATGCTTGCACAAATTGACCAAGAGTGTGTAATGAACAAAGAATGCCTCTTTTAAATACACCACATCTGTTCAAATGACTCAATAGTCGAACCAAATGGCAACCTCTCATTGGACCAACACAAATGGTCCAATAAAACACAAGTTTCATTTGGAATTCTACCTTCACAACTTCTTCACGGGCTCTCACGGGCCGTTAAGGATGAATGCGCCACGACCGACCATTTATCCTCCACGAGCTGTGCCACGCCGTGCAAGAATCGCGAGGGTTAGTGCCTTCATGACCTCCTTCACAGGCCGTCTAGGGTCGTGAAGCCCTAGGGTTTCACGAACCATGCAGCCATGACATGACATGTGTACACGAGCTGCTTCATGACCCGTAGAGCATCCTTCACGGCCGTGAAGCTTAGGTCACATTGAATTTGACCATTTTAACCCTTTCCTCTTAAAGCAGCTATCGAGATTGAAACTTGGCGTGTGACCCAATAGGCCCGCGCTTCATCGGCAGTGATACCGGCCTACATGTGTCAGTGGACAGATTCCAACAGTTATGTATGCTACACATAAGTTGATGTTGGGAAAAATTGAGTTTTGGATGATTTATGTATAAACAAGAAGGAAAGTTACTATTTACGTGAAGCTCGTCGCATGAGCTATAGGCCTCGCGGCGCGAGGTCCTGTTTTGGTGCAAGTCATTTTTCCACAGAATTTCCCACGGCGTGAGCTACCTAGCTTCGCATCTCGAGAAACTTTGAAACCTCCAAAATAATGGTTTTAACCCCATTTGAATTTGTACTCGATTAGGGATTGTTTCTAGTGGTTATAGGAAGTTAATATTGTTGGAATTTGCTCACTAACACACACGTAGGTTGGTATCACTGCCGATGAAGCGCGGGCCTATTGGGTCACACGCCAAGTTTCAGCTTCAACAACTTGCTATAAGAGGAAAGGGTCAAAATGGTTAAATTCAACAAAAGTTGTCCGCGCCGACACACCTCCACTCTTTTGATCATATCTCACTCATACGATTAGGTTCTCTTGCCTATTTGTGTTGTTAGTCGTGCTAAATAATTCGGATTTATAAATTTAAAACTAGTACGCTACACGCATACCAAAATAAAACCGTTCCCCGGCAGCGGCGCCACCTACACGTGACCTGTCATGGCCGCATGGTTTGGGAAACTCTAGGGATTCACGTCCCTACACGGCTCGTGAAGGAGGTCGTGAAGAAAGTGACCTCACGATTCCTGTTCGGCGTGGCACGCCTCGTGGAGGATTAATGGCCGGTCATGGCGCATTTATCCGTCACGGCCCGTGAGAGGCCGTGAGGAAGTCGTGAAGGCAGAATTCCAAGTGACACTTGTGTTTTATTGGACCATCTTGTTGGTCCAATCAAAACATGCCATTTGGTATGACCCCGAACAATGCTTAAACTGATGACACCTCTTTATAAGGAGATCTCTTTGTTCATTTGTCACTCTTGGCCAAATTGTGCAAACTAGACCAAACTTGTGAGTTGAAACACTTAGAGTTGTGTGCAACATTCAAGGAGTTCATAGTTGTCCATTTGAGTTTCAAGGGCTATTCCATTTCGTGATCATCAAGTGGTGGTTCGTTATTAGGTTGCTAGTACAAAGAAGTCAAAGGTTTCTTGGTGTGGAATTACATTAGGACTTGGAGCTAGTTGTTTCAAGTAAATATCCCAAACTCATTTTGCTCTAGCCAAGGATTCAAAGTCTTCAAGGGTATGACTTCTTCTTCTTCTTTGTCTCTTGGTTGCATGTTTTGTTTTTGCAAGAATCACCACCTTCGGGACTTCATGGGATCGTTTGTGTGTTTATTTCTTGCTTCCGTTGCGTGTTTTGTTCCCCATGAAATCCCAACAGTGGTATTAGAGCCACTCTTGCAAAAGGCATGCACCTTGGTGGCTTGAAAATCCATTTTTTTGGTTTGGCGCAAGTCATTTTTTATTTTGGACATTTTGTCCACAACCAGTCTAGTGGGGTATTGTCGTGAGAGTTTTTTTAACTGTTTCACGATTCGTGGAGCGTACTTGCTTCACAAGCCGTGAGGGCCCATGAAGAGCAGTAGCTCGTGAAGGCATCGTGAATAGACTGTTTTTGGCCTATTTGAAAAATACAACGGAATATGGATTTTAGCATTCTGATTTTGGTTTTCCAAAATCATTTTTTAAGCTTTATAACCTTTTAGTTAAGCCCCATAATATCCTTATTCATGTATGTGTATGTATTGGGTGGTTTTGGCATAAAGTGTACACATGCATACATATATTGTGTATATATGAATATGGATTTTGAAAGTGTTTGGAATCCCAATGCTTATGTACAAGGTTTATTCTTGGGCCTTGAGTTTTTGAATAAACTTAATTGGGATATTGCTTTGTGCATGGTTTGGTGTGGCACACCATGCTTTGTGCTTTGTTTCGTGTTTATGAGCACCGATTTGAGCCTTAGACCTTTGTGTGGTTGTTGTGGTTGCCATGTATTTTATTCATTCATTTGGTGGTTTGTACCACATTTGGTTTGTAATAATTTACTTAATCCGGTTTGTAGTATTTAATTATTTGTGGCTTGCAGGCCAATATTTATTCTTTGTAATTTGTAAATTAGCTTTGAATAGATTTTGTGGCTTGCATGCCATTTCTCTTTAAATTATGTATGTAATTTTGAAGAGAAGACCGGAGGCACCATCAAGAGTCTTGGGAGACGTCTCGGCTACCTCAAATCTAGAGGCACGAGATCGAGTGGGAGCATGCCACCAAGTCTTGGATTTGTTGTTCTTAGTAGACTTAGTTCCTCGGTTGGCTCATCGTGAACACTTAGGTTGGCTCAAATTTGTTCTTGAATGCGTGGTTGTAGGATATTCGCATGCAAGAAAATGTTTTCAAAATAATAAAACTATACATTTCTCCTTAATTGGTTAAGAAACCCCGCTAGCTCATGTGATTAACAAACGAATATAAAGTGTTTATGTTCAAATGGTGAAAAATGAGTTTTGTTACTTATTAGTTAATCAAAACGAAAATAGGTTTTTAACCGGTAAAACAAAAGTCCCGTTTTTCTCAAAACGTAAATCACACGCCATTCAAAAGATGACACCACACGAATCTAATAAAGCGTGCGCCAATTGTCAAGCTTAGCACGAGTTGTTCCATGTGAATTTGTATGGAAAGTGAGTGTGGTGTCTTGAACTATTGGTTATCGAGCTTAGCACGAGCCAATGATTGTCAAGGGCGTCATCGTGTATCTTGTTGGACGATTTGCAATTCCAATTTAATACGCGTTAGTAATTGTCGTGCCTATACCGAGTTACCTATGTGGCTTATTGAGGAATCAGTGTGGTAAGGGATCAAACATTCCAAACCGGTGCTATGAGTACTGATGGATCCCACAAGTGTCTAGGAGTTCTAATCTCGGATTGCAATTGGTAAAGCATTTACCGGCTTAAATACCTTCACGAAATGACCCGCGCTAAACCCGTCATGTAGTGACGTTATGTTGGGTTCTTAGCCCTTGTTTAGATATAAGTGTTAAACTATAGGGTAATTATTTAACAAGGATTAAAATATGTCCAACTAACCATTTTGCGTGCTTTGCCTTCCTTTAGATGGCATCTACAAAGAACACCGCGACACACATGTCACTCCGTCCATTTTTGGAAAAAGAGAAACGCGTAAGAGTCAACTTCATGGATTGGCATAGGCAATTGAGAATTGTCTTACGCCATGAAAGTAGGTTGTACATCGTAAAGAACCTCTTCTGGAGGCTCTTGCTACCACTGCTACGAGGGCCATTAAGGACATTTATGAAAAGCACCTTAAAGACACAAATGAGGTGACTTGCCTCATGTTGACGACTAAGAGTTCTGAATTGCAAAGGCAATTGGAGGATGTTGGTGTGTATGACATGATCTCGAAGCTAAAGGAAATGTTCCAGCAGTGTAACATCATAAATTTTCACCTAGATTATTCATTTTAGAAACACTGCGGAAGCAATAGAAAAAAAACTAAAGTATTTACAACTGAATAAATACAAATAGTTTTCTAAGTCAACCATAAGTCAAAATACTAGTGTTACAAAACAACGACTCTTTAGAAATAAATATCAGAGGGCCAGTCAATTACTCCCTAAGCTAACCCACTCTCAGCCGAACCGTTAACTTACCAAAAACCTATAAAAAGAGTGAGAGGTGGGGATTAGCACAAAGCTAAGTGAACGAAAGTAAACCACAACAGAATATCAACCACAACCGCAAGATATCAAATCAACAAGTAATCGTCCCCCGAGAAGGCCGGCCGTTCTGCAGGAACCTACATCCAATGCCAGCCAAAGAAATGGTTTACCAATAGTTCATTTGCTATTATCACATTGTATTACCCTTAAGTTGCAACGAATGCATTAAAAGATCCAAATATTGATTAGCCGATAGTAAACAAACCTAGCCTATAGCCTTGCCGAGCTGACCTCTCAAGTAAACATGTATACATATCACTGACGCGACAATTAATTAACCAAAACCAGTTAATCAATATCAGACATAAGGTCTATCCATGCATCAATCCATAAAAAGTTGTAACCAAAACCAGTTACAACTAATATCATCTATGAGTTAACATCCAATCACCTCCGGTTCTTAATCTCCACTCAGTGGTATAATATTACTGAGCCTTGTCTATTTCCGAGAACACAATAAAACCAAAATAAATATCTGATTCATAAATATGTCTCAACACATATATTTATATCCATTCTAACTAGCTTCTTTCTTCAGATGTGGTGCGTCAGAACAATTTACAAAAGAATAAAGAATACTCCTTCAGGTGCTTTCTTCGAAAGCTCCTTCAGGAAAGGAATATATACAAATAAAGGACTAACAATCTCCCCCTATTTGTTTATAATCCATGACTATTTACAAGATGAAAAAACTATGAATAGAATAAAGAATAAAGCAATTTCTTTACTAAATAATTTGTTTGAACTCATCAAGAACGGGTTCACTTGGAGTTTTGAGCTCCACTTGTTTCAGATACTCATCCAGAATGTCTTTGACAGCAGGATCTTTAGGATCTATGAAGTATATGAGAGATTTTAGATGAAGCACATCAGCCCTGGCGAATTCTAAAACTCTCTGAAAACGAATCTTATCGTTTGCATCAAGGAAGTAGAATCCCCTTGGATTAGAGAGAACTTTTCCTACTACAGGAATGAATCCAATAGAAATCAGCTCCAAAATTTGTTGCTGAGACTTTTTGTGTGTGATCTTTCTTCTGTGAAATTTTAACTGTTTAGCTCTTGAGGGTCTATCCTTCTAAAGCAAGACCTCAGCATCCAATCCCCTCTTCTTTACTTCTTCTTGGTAAAATTCGATCAGTTTAGTGATCACTCTCTGAACGAACTCAATTTCCTCAGTCAGCTTGTGTTTTGAGAGACAAGCCATTATCTTAGCCCATTCAGTGACGGCACATTTGAGCTTGACTTCAGCTCTTGAGGGTCTATCCTTCTGAAGCAAGACCTCAGCATCCAATCCCCTCTTCTTTACTTCTTCTTGGTAAAATTCGATCAGTTTAGTGATCTCTCTCTGAACGAACCCAACTTCCTCAGTCAACTTGTGTTTTGAGAGACAATGCCATTATCTCAGCCCATTCAATGACTGCACATTTGAGCTTGACTTGCCTGACTGAGTATGCAGCAAAGATAGGAAGATCTATGCGCTGATAGTTTAGAAAATTTTCCTTTTTCACCATCTTCACTCTTACTGAAGTGATCTTTTCTGTATATATTCTTTGATACCAAGAGCATATCCACTCTTCTTGTTTAGCATCCATGAACTTTTTCTTCTTTTCTTGCATAGCATTTTCAGCTTCGATCTCCTCCTAAAGCTGTTTTTGGTGCTCCAAAGGTGATAAATCGATTTTATTTGCAACAAATTCTTCAAGTGCCAACTTTTCTGCTGCTTGTCTTCCTAGTTCATCAGCCATTCTCTTTTCTTTAGCTTTTAGATTTTCATCATTTGAGTCATATTCACCATATGTACCAATACTCATCAGATCATCTTGAGAACTTATTTTTGCTTTCCCTTTACCTTTATCAGCACGACTTGGTTAACCACTAGAGGATAGAGCTACTGATTGAATGGGGATCTTAGAGGCTTCAGCATCCCTTATTATTTGCTGACATTAAGTCCCGTCTAATTCTGATCTGAAAAGTTTAGCTTCTGCTTTCCATTGATCAAGGAGACGTCTGAGCTCCCCCTCAGCATGTGCCTTGGCTTCTTCAGCTTTAGCCTTTTCTTCTTCGACCTTTGCGAGCCTTGCCTCAAAATCTATCAAGGCTTTATTTTTATTTTCTTCAGTGGCCTTGAGGTGAGGCACTTCATTTTCTAATCTTTACATGGCATCAACTCTTGAAAATTTTCTCTGCCATTTGATAATCTTGCGATCAGCAACAACTTTCTTTCTAATAATTTGATAGATTTTGGACTGTATTCGAACTTTTTCCCTCTTAGAAGCTGCAGAGATTCCTGAAGCTTCTAATGATCGGGACAGGGCCAAAATCTCATTTGAGAGGCTAGAGAAGGAGAGAGCAAATAAATCCTGCAAATGACGGATTGTTGCATCGGAAAGATTTACAGCATGAAATTTGTCAACTTTGGAGGACAGAGAATGTAAAGATTGGGAGAGAGCGGATAGTTGTTTGTGGAGGTTTGAAAATTCAAGGGAGGTAGCATCAGCCACAGTCGTCACAAGACTCTGGAATTGCTTGAACATCCCTAGACGTGTCAGACTTTGACAATTAATGGCTTTGGTGAGAGATGAAAACTGATGGGTAAGAGACTCAACAAGAGATTTGAGCTCTGTTTCGAGCTTGGTTTGATTATTGACTATACAAGACCCCTGAAAAGTATTGGTCTGAACTAACTGAGAAACAGAAAGAACAATTTCAGATAGACTTTGCAGAGAGGGAGCAATGTCTATTGAAGGCTCGGAAGGTTGGGAGTGTGCTGATTTTGGGGATTAAAGAAAATCAAAAGCATCAATGTCATCAAAAGGATTGGCAGTTGTTTGAGGGGACAAGAGGTCAAAGAGTTTGTCGAGAAGGGATGTTCAGGCCATAGCATCAGTGAGATTAACTGATGCATCAAGGGCCTTGGACAAAGTTGCTTCAGTTACAGTCTTGTTTAAGACCGTGTCTTCATTAGCATGGGTAATCTCAACTGAATGAGGTGAGACTACAATTTCATTGATTTTGGGAGGTTGGGCGTCACTCTCAGTTTGGTGTGAAACTGATAAATCATCTGCCCTGGATAAATCCATAGTGTCAGTTTGGTTTTGTGACACATCAAGGGATTTGGGTACCGTTTCTTCTTCAGGGAGATCTGAAGAGTCATGAACTGGTGGAGCCTTAGAAACTAGGGGAATTGTAGTTTCATCATTGGTAATAGGTTGAGCATCAGGGTCAGTCGGTTTGGAGGCTTACACATCATGTGCTCTGTCTTTATCCATAGCATCAGTTGGGTTTACTCATGCATCAAGGGATAGATGGGGAATTTTAGCAGAAGCATGAATGGTAATTTCCTGAACTCGTGGAACCTGAGTTGTAGTGGGTGAGCTAACAGACTCATAGGTAGGGATATTGAAAGTCTCGGCCGACCGGTTTTTATCAATGTCCTAAACTTGTGGAAGTAGGACCTCAGGGACAACATGGGTTGTAGCTATCTCTTCATCAGTCATGATGTGTGTAGACAGCTTAAGTAATGGAGATTTTACTTGAGCAGCGTCAATAGGTTTTGATTTCTGAATCTAAACTTTGCGGAGGACCAAAGGAGTTTCATCAGCAGAGTCCTCACCTGATGCAGAGTAGGAGAAGATGGGACTTGAGGAAATGATGGATTTTTGGCGTTTGGCGGTTGTGGAGGATTTGGGTGGTTGAGTTGTGGTTGTGGTTGATTTGGGAGTAGCTGAAGGTTTGATAGTTGGCTTGGAAGAGGTGGACATCAGTTTCCTTTTCTTAGTTTTAGAAGGGGAAGAGGGAAGCACAGGGTTTTGAGTTTTAGAGGGTGCAGATTCAGATGACAACCCTGAAAAAGGCAGAGGGATGGTAGGAGAAGGTGTCAGCGATGCAAGTGTAAGCATTGGTGTAGTTAATATGGGATTGAATGCTGATGAAGATCATGTCCACACTGAGCCTGGCAGAGAAGGAGAAGGAAGTAGAACTGAAGCAGAGTTGTATTCTTCAGTTGTCAGCAAGGAGTAGATGACTATTGACTAAGGACACAAACGGGGGAAAAGGAATGTGTTGAAACTTTGAGCGTGCTGTCAGTGAGACCACAAGGCTTTCCAATATGAGTTTAGCGTAGTCAATGTTTTGACCATGAATGATGGCATAAGCCATCTTTAACACTGCTTCATTAACATGGTCAAGACCACCTATTTTGCTTGTCATACAGAAATTCAGATGAGCAATTAGACAGTTCCACTCCTTTAGGAGGCGAGTGCGAACCATTGAGTTACCTTTCACCTTGAGCTCATCAGCGTACTGAAAGAAACAGAAGAGAAGCTCCTTAGCATGTGTGGTGGATGAATTAAGTTCTTGGCGGGGAAGATGAAGAATAGTGGCAAGAAAATCTTTGGATATTTCAGCGGGCTTACTACCACAGAGCATGCAGAAATGAATACTCAGGGCAGAGGTTTTAGGGTTAATGACTTTAGCAGTGATCCAGAACTCACAGAGATGTTCTTCGAACATCGGAACCTTTGCTGAGAGAGCAAAGTTCAACGGGCAGTTGTGGAGATAGGACATAATTTGGTGAAGTGGTGAGGATGGATGAGGAATGGTAAGATCAGTGGAGTAGTTGTTATCCTTGAAGCAGATGGAAGCGAGGGGAATTTTGGGAACAACATCACTAGGGAGAGTCACCTTCGCAGTAGTAATCTTGGGAGCTATGGGATTACGCACAGAGAAAATTATCGAATTTTCACAAAGAGAAATCGCCAGAGAAGACGAGTTGCAAGTAGGTAACTTGGAGAGACGATTTGGGGGTTTTAAAGGGGTTTAAAAGGAAGGGAAGCTGAATGGTTGAGTAAATCAAGGGTGAAAATAGGCGCGTTAAGGCATAAAATGTGCAAGGGTAACTTTTGTGATGTCAAACGGTTATTGGTGAAATCATTTTAACCGGAGTAGCTATTGAAACAACCAATCTTCATCAACAAACAATTCGTAAAGAGATAGAATTTCACAAGGAAAAGGATGATATTTAAAAAAATATCCAACTTTTGCTTTGGAAATGTTAATCTCACAAAGAAATAAATAGCAATAATATAAATAAATAAAGAAAAACACAATGCCAACAAGAATAAGAACAAAGCTTGGATATAACTAATGCCATATTAACAAAAGATGATTACATGATATTCATCATGGTTTACATTGACTGCCAAAAAAAAACATATTACAACCATGCCTAAGATGGTATGAATATTTGAGATGATACATCAATCCCGATTCCTTCGTCTGGAATGCAAACCGTGATCATGTAGCAAACTGGAAAGAAGACGAACGTAATGGTAAACTTGATGAGTTTTGAAGGAAAATGGAAGATTTTCTTTGATTTTGCAGAAGATGAAAAAGGAAAGAAAATATACGGATGTTTATAAAGAAAATTACTCATTATTATGCTTCAGAGATGATTTGACAGTCAGAGAGAGAGGGGGATAAAAGTAATTATTCAAGCTTAGCTATTACGGTGGCTGGCATTAAATGTGACAAAAAAGAATGAATAGTACTAATCAAATTTACCTGAAATAGTTAGATTTCTGAAGAATTGAGCATTCCAATTTCTGCAACTAGTAAACTGAACTTATGTTCATCCAGGGCTTTCGTGAAAATGTCAGCGAGCTGATGTTCAGTAGAGATGAAACGAAGCTCGATTTCTTTTTTTGCGATGTGATCTCGAATGAAGTGATGGCGAACATCGATGTGCTTTGTGCGAGAATGAAGCCCTGGATTATTTGAAATTGCAATAGCACTAGTGTTATCACAATATATGGGAGTGAGCTGAAAAGAGATGCCATAGTCAGCTAGCTGATGTTGCATCCATAGTATTTGTGCACAGCAACTCCCAACTGAAATGTATTGAGCTTTAGCAGTGGATAAGGAGATTGAGTTTTGCTTTATGCTTTGCCAACTCACTAATTTTCCACCAAGTAACTAACAACCGCCGGTAGTACTCTTCCTATCAGTTTGACATCCGGCATAGTCGGAATCTGAAAATCCAATTAAATCAAAGCCAGAGTCTCTAGAGTACCATAACCCTAGTTCAGGTGTTCCTTTTAGATATCTGAAAATCCTTCTAACAACTGTCAAATGTGATTCCTTTGGATTCGCTTCAAATCGTGCACAGTGACATGTGGAGAACATTATGTCAGGACGACTAGCTGTCAGATATGGAAGGGATCCGATCATTCCTCTGAACATGGGAAGATCAACTGCTTTCCCATTTGGATCAGATGTGAGCTTGGTTTTTGGAACAATGGTAGTTTTCATCGGAGATGAGTTAGAAAAGTTGAACTTTTTGAGTAATTCGTTCACATATTTCCCTTAATTGATGAAGATGCCTTGGTCAGATTGCTTAATCTGAAGCCCAAGGAATAAGTTCAGTTCTCCCATCATGCTCATTTTGAACTTATCTGACATTATTTTTTGAAATTTCTTGCATAAACAATTGTCAATGGAACCAAAAATAATATGATCAACATAAATTTAAACTAGAATGAGTTCACCCTTTTCTCAACATAGAAATAGAGTTTTGTCAATGTTCCCTCTCTGGAATCCCTTTTTCAGAAGATGAGTGGATAGTGTGTCATACCATGCACGCAGAGCTTGCTTCAGTCCATAGAGAGCCTTGTCGAGCTTATAGACATAATCTGGAAATTTGGGACTTTAAAAACCAAGAGGTTGTTGAACAAATACCTTTTCTTGAAGTTCTCCGTTCAGAAAAGCACTTTTGACATCCATCTGAAAAACGTTGAATCCTTTGAAGGCTGTAAAGGAGAGAAACATGCGTATGGCCTCTAGACGAGCAACTGGAGCAAATGTTTCATCATAATCTATCCCCTCCTCTTGACAGTAACCCTTTGCAACTAATCTGGCCTTGTTTCACACCACTGGCCCTGTTTCATCACGCTTGTTTCTAAATACCCATTTTTTTTTACCAATAACGGACTTGTCTTCAGGCAGGGCAATGAGTTTCCAAACCTTATTCCTCTTGATTTCATTGAGTACATCTTGCATTGCGACCACCCAGTTGGGATCCTTCAGTTGGTTGAATTTCGGGTTTGTACACCAGTATTTGGATTAGCAATTACATTTGTGATTGGATGAGCTCGAGTCCATTTTGTGACTCTAGTAGGTTGCTCATGATGCTCATCAGCAGAAGAGACATTTGGTTCCAATAGATCTTTAGTGATTTGATCCACATTTACTTACGTAATGCTATCGTCAGTTTTTACCTCTTGAGAGTAGTCATCCAAATCTTCATTGAATGACTCATGTAAAAGAGTATCAAATACTTCAGAAACAACATGATCAGTATGATTTGAGTTTGGCTGAACATCAAATTCATCAAAAGTAACATTTATAGTTTCAACCACATAACTTTTATTTGGAAGAACACACGATAAGCTTTAGAGATGTCAGAGTAACCCATAAATACACCTTGTTCACCTTTGGGGTCAATTTACTTTTCTGATCTTTAGTATTAAGGATGAAGCATGTGCTCTCAAATATTTTGAAGTATCCAACATTGGGTGACTTCAGATATAGTAACTCATAGGGAGTTTTACTGTGTCGTTTGACAATTATGGACCTGTTTTGAGTGTAGCATGTAGCATTAACACCATCAGCCAAGAAATGCCCTTTTAGAGATGCTTCAGCTAGCATAGTGCGGGTTACTTCAATCAAAGTCTTCTACCTCCTTTCAACAACCCCATTTTGCCGGGGGTGTATGAAGCTGAAAATTTTGAATGATACCATTTTCATCACAAAATTCTTGAAGAGTTGAGCTTCTGAACTCTATTCCATGATCACTTCGAAGCTGTTTGACTTGTGTATCAAACTGTCTTTGAACACGACAAATGAAATTCATCAGAATTTCAGCAGTATCACCCTTATCGCACAAGAAAAATACCCATGAGAATCTGGTCTATTCATCAACAACCACCAAAGTATATTTCTTGCCTACCATACTGGGTGAGCTCACAGGACCAAAGAGATCCATGTAAAGTAACTAAAAAGTTGAGTTGACTTGATTACAGTGTTTGGATTTGAAGACTGACTTCTTTTGCTTTCCTTTCTCACTAGCGTGACACAACTTGTTTTTCTGAAGTCGAACTGACGGTAGACCTCTAGTAAGCTAAAGCTTTGAGAGTTTGTTGATGTTTTTGAAGTTGAGATGTGATAACCGTTTATGCCATAACCAATTTACTTGGAAGTCGGCTTCTGAAAACAACTAGGCATCTCTTTTAAGGAGATAGAGTTAAAGTCGACAACGTACATATTTCCCTGCCCTTTTGCTTGTAAGACCTCCTTGCCTTTCTTGTTGAAAATAGAACCATTAGTCTTCTTAAAATGCACTTCGTAATTTGCATCACATAGCTGACTGATACGGATAAGGTTATGTTCGAGCCCTGTAACATGAGCAACATTTTTAATGTTGACTGAACCTTGATTCAGGTAACCATATCCATCTGTTTTGCCACACTTTCCTCCACCAAACGTAACTTTTGGGCCATTAGCTGCTTGAACCCCAATTAGTCGGGACTTACATCCAGTCATATGCCTTGAGCATCCACTGTTAAGGTACCAAATGTTATCTTGGTTATCGACGTACTCAGATAGTTTAAGGTTAGTTTATTTGATAAGCCCAACTTGTACTAGGCTCCAAAACACAATGCTGAGAGGAGCAATTCGAGATTTTGCCTTCACTAGAACAAGAGATAGCTTCATGAACTCTTACTCCACACCTATAACACTTTCTCGTAGATTTAGAATTGTGTGCCTTAATCTTTTTATTCTTCTTGTTTTTCTCTTTTTCTCCAATTAATTTCAAAATTTTGAAAAGAGTCTTTAACTTCTTTGAGTTTTGATACAGGCAGAGCAAAGGTTTTGTCAAGACTATTGGTTTTGGAGGGTTTGGAATTTTCACCTACCGGTTTTGAGGTTTCAACTGATGACTTTTCTTTAGAAGGGTTAACAGGATTAATGATATCATAGAAGACAGTAGCTTTAGGAAGAAAGCTAGAGTCGGATGACTTAGGCATTTTGTTTTCAAAAGGTTTTTTAGAAACTGATTCAGAAGAGGATGGACTAAGGGTTTCAGATTGTGATCTAGGAGAGGATTCCTTAATTGTTTCAGACACAATTTCAGGTTGGGTTTCAGCAGAGGACGATGTAACAGGTACTTCAGGGATTGGCTCAGGAGTTTTGCTAGCCACGATATCATACTCAGTGGGAAGTTGAAGATTTCTGATCTCATAATTTGTTCTTTCAGAAAAACTTGGATCTAAATGTTCCGGTTTAGTGAATCTCTTATGAAGAAGATTTCGATTTCTGATATCATTAATGCTTATATCATTAAAAATCATTTTATCGACATTTTTACACTTCTTGCTGAAATCAGCTTCTTGTTTAATGTGTCCAATGCCTACTCTTTCTGTTTGAATAATCATCTGATGATTTATGCTTTCAAACGCTAGTTTGTTAGGACTCAACCATAGATCAATAATCAACTGACGATCTTTCACCTTTTCATTTGAATCATGCAAGTCCATTTTTACATTTTTTTCAGTTCATTTGTTAGAAAATCAAGATGATTTCTTAAAGCATATGATTCTTGAAGAAATTTTTCATTTTCGTTTTCTACAGCGTTGATTTCAGAAGTTAGCTTAGTGATAGTTTGTTTAGATTTGTTTTGATTTTTATGAACGACTGTCACATCAGAACACAAATAAGCAAACATATCATCCTTTTCATTCATTGAATAATTTTTGAAATTAGATACCTTGTACATCATTGTGGGATTCCATCCTTACGCTGAGCTCAATTTTTTAGCTTCAGCTAGATCACTGCTGAACTTGCTTTCACTAGCCATTAGGCACGTTTCAGGATATGCAAATACGAGGATTTCTTCGGCCACTTGGCACTTTCCTCTCATTTCACTCTCTTCATCCTCATCTGAAGAGGTTTCAAAATATGTCCAGTTTAGATCATCAGCAATCATGGTGACCGGGATTCCCACATTTGAAGCATTCATTTTTAGAACCTTCAGATAAGCCCTTTTTCTCGGAAGAGAACTTCTTCTCGAGTGTTCGGTTGACCTGTACTTGGCTCTTTGAGGATTATCAGCTACGAGAGCAAGAGATTTCTTGAAGGCTTTCTTCAAGTCATTTTTTTAAATGAGGGTTTGTTCGTCATTCAGCAGAATTCCATAGAGTTTACGCATGTTCATGTCCTTGAGCATGTAATTTATTCTCAAGCTCATGCACATGGTATCCCACTCAAATGGAAGTGAATCGAGAAATCTGTTTAGGTTTTCGAATTGTTCTCTGACAACTCCAGCTTCAATCATGTCATTAAGAAGACATGTAAATCTTGTCTAGACCTCAGTGAGAGACTCTGAGTCATTAGCACAGAAGCTTTCATACTTGCGTATGATGTTGGTCTTTTTGTTTTCACGAACTTCAACAGTTCCTTCAAATGATATACATATACTTTCCCACATATCCTTGGCATATTTCGGATTGCAAACAGTATGGAATATTTCATTTGGTAAAGCAATAACAATACTATTTCTTATATTAGCATCTAAACCAACAAGCTTCTTCTCCTCCTCAGTCCATTGAGATTTCGGTTTTGGACGGGAGGGAATGGAGGTTTCAGCAGAACCAGTCTCCATGGAGATGGTTTGAGGAATAAAAGGTCCTTCCTCCAAAATGATAAGGGGATTGCAATCAAGGTTTTCCAAATAAAGTAACATGCGATTCTTCCAACTTGAAAAATGTTCAATTGAAAACTTTGGTGGTTTGGCACAGGAGCCACTTTCGATGTAATCAAACTTCGACATATTGAACAGATCACTAATTTATAGATTAAATTAGAACCTACTCTGGTACCAATTGTTTTTCCTAACGAAGTATAAAACTAACAATGATTATTATCAAAGTGTGGAAATAGTTTAAAAGTAACGAACACACGGAAGTTTTCAAAGTAAGATTATATTAAAAACCAGACTTCAAAGAGAGCACAATGACAAACTTGAGCACCGAGTACAAACTAAACAAGAACAAACTTGAATGCAAATTAGCGAACAAACGCTTAGCCTATTCTCGAAGAAAGAGAAGGTATTTATACGCTAAGTAAATTAATCCTAACCATCTAAGTTAATTACATATGTACTGCTCTTCATAAAGTTAGGAACAGAAAACTAGATTGCCGTTTCAAACTCCTTCAGATGCGCTGATTGCGCACTATAGATAACAGGAAGATTTTTGTACTCAGACGTGTCTTCAGTGTAGAAGACCCTTTGATAACTGAAGTCTTACTTTAGTTGTCGTTCACTTCAGAACAAATCTTCAGATGAACGTTAGCCTTCTTTCTTCAGACGTGGTGCGTCAGAACACATATATTTTTATCCATTCTAACTGGCTTCTTTCTTCAGATGTGGTGCGTTAGAACAATTTACAAAAGAATAAAGTCCCTGCCCGCATCATACGATCAATTTGTCATGAACTATCACATGCATAATATGGAGAAAACCTTGGGTGAATTGCATGGCATGTTGTAGATTGTAGAATCTGTCATGGCCAATCATGAATCTATCTCTTCCATTCCTACCACGAGTTCAAGGGAAAAAGAGAGAAAGAAGAAGAAACCAATACAAACAGGTAAGTTTGGAGTGTCCAAGCCTATCCTCAACATTGAATATGAGGACATGGGTTGTGTACCTCATGAAGAGATTCAAGGAGTGGTTTGCTACTTCTGTGGAACATTTGGAGATTAGGGCCGTCACGCTGCCCATCGTGCCGAGAGTATATTAAACTTCTAAGGAAAGAGAGAGTCAATTTCCCCTCTTAAGCTACATTCATGAATCATTGCTAATTCTTCTAAACGCTAGGTTGTTTGACCTGAGGTAACTGACTCACGTTTGTCACAAATTTATTGTGTTACAAAGTGTGAGTACTAATTAAAAGAAGAAAGAACAGCATGAAGAACCGGATCTCTAAAAAAAAGGAAACTCGGAAGATTGTCCTCTAAAAGAGATTTGGGAGTTTTGATATCGCCTATTGTTACCAGTTTATTTCTTATTTCGTTTTGATGCCCTGTGAGGCAAGTTGTGTTCATTTGTATGCTCATGAAGATGATGGATGAAATTTTGAATTTTGGATTTGTGGTAAAAGTTTTTTCGCATTCAATTTCAAAGTTTATTCATGTCATAGCTTATGTTTATTTTGGCCTTCATGGCGCATCACTCTACATTTGATGACGATGAATTTATACTTGAAATTTGAAATTTTATTATGAAAATATTTTGTTGGTTGATAAAATCAAAATTATTCATGTCACTACATACGTGCTAAAAGTAACAGTTAATCATGAATAATTGATTCTATGTCCAAAATAGTTTGGATTAGTTATCTCTATGTCGTAATCAACTTAACCATATAAATAAGACAAGTATCGCCTAGATCCATGTGGTTGGGATCTTGGAATGGTTTAACCTCGGGTTAAACATTTGATGCTTGTCTTATCTATTAGGCTAAGATGATTATGAAACCCTTCATGATGTTTGTGAGAGAGATGCTTGCTTGTAAGATATTGATCACCCTTGGTGGATAATCCGTACAAGCACATAATTAAGAGAAACTAATTAGAGAATCAATTGGATAATATAGATTGGATACTTAGATCTAGTTGAGATGCTAATATACCTTAAATCTATATCTATGACCACAATATGAATTGTAGGATTATCTCACAATTCATTCCTTAACATAGACACATTCGTACATGGTGTCGGGTTATACGAAACCAGATATTGTTGAAAATGATCTTGTATATAATGGGTCAAATACGTGTATTCCACTTGTTAGTATACACATTGAATGTGACGAGCCAAGACCATAATCTTAATCCAGCTTGAAAGTCTATTTAGCACCTTATGAGATATGTCTTGAAATAGTTCTTTGCTTGTATATCTCAAAGTTTGAAGATCTTCAATCTACATTTAGTGGGAGATTGAAGAACTTAAATAGTACTAATACAGTTAAGGAGTTCTTATAGATTTTAGATATTTAACCTTGTGAGAACAATATTTTGTTGCTCCAATGGAAGATAATAACTATAACATTCTAGTGGAAGAACGTGCAACTTAAATGAAAGACTTGATGTTGGCACTAGCATATGATCAAGTATCGGCAAAAATATGCTGATTAACCTACCCATGAATAATTACTTTACATGCTGATAGAAGTCATGTATGAGGGTTATGAGTTTCCCACATCTAAGTGGCAATGACTTGATGGTGAGTCTTGTTGAAGTCACCATCTATCAGAAGTCATAGTGGGCCCTAGGTTCACTAAGTGAAGAAAAGTAATTAATCATGAGATGAAATCCATTGTAGAGTATGATAATACTTTGTTTGATTCCATACCCATGTGCAAACTGAGAAGGTGTAAATGGAATTAACATGGATTGAATTGTAGACAACTTCAAATACCGACTAGAGGTAAAGGTTTCATGATGGTTATTGTGAAAACTTTTCCTAGTGGCCATGTTGAAGGCCATTTGATACTCGTAGCTATTGTTGCCTTTTTATGGCAATATGAGATAGCACACGGATATACAGGACCGCGTTCCTTCTTAGAACCATGTATTGAGGAAGTGCTTACCACATTCTCCGAGGGTCTTAGATCTCCGTATTATCCAAATTAAGTCTACAAATGTGGATAAGTCCTTTGGACTTATGCTAACATCTTAAAAATAATATCTTTGCTTTCATAAGAAAATCTAGTTCATGAGTTTTCTAGAAGCATAGACGAGACTTTTACGTATGTCAGGGCTAGTGGTAGCTTTTTGTTGTATGCCTAGAAGTATGTATCGATTGAAGATAATGTCCCATTAATAGGTGTTCTATTAACTTGAAATAGGGAATTATTGTTTCATGATAATACTTAGGATATACGAATTTTGAAATTTTGAATTACAAGAAATACTTGTATATGTTCTTGATGTTTGACGACAGGAAATAAGCCTTGGAGTAGGTTTATACTCTAATACTAATTTCTAATAGGATAATTGTCGATCTTGATCGAAGATTATGATCCTACTTTGTAGTGTTGATTATTGATTAGAAAAGTTCTTAAGGATAACTAATCCTATTGTGAACTTTTGTGAAAATGAGGATATGAGTACTTTAGAACTTTGTTATATGATCTATTTGATGGATACTTTGAATAGTAGTCTAGTCAAAAGATAGTTGTTAAGATAACAGGAATACAAATGGATGTTGCATGGAAAATCCATTAGATAAGCCGTTATCATAATGACTAGTAGTGATAATCATACTAGGTCATGTAGCATTTCTTATGCAAATGATTTGGCTTGAAATATTGTTAATCATTAATGCCTCTGCTTTGAACTTAACTTCAAACCTATTGACAAACGCCCAATTATGCCTTCAAGTAAGAATGTAAAGAGAAGTTGAATTGAGAGAAATACACACTACACCTTTTGGCTTGAGTATTGATATTACATTAAGTGAACGGTCAAGCATACAAAGGCCAAGGGCCTTGTGCGTATTTATAGGCAACGCCTAAAAAGGTTTTTCTACATTTTTAATACTAACAATTTCCTCCTAAATGGAGAAAAATCCTATTACATGAAAGAAAGACATACATAATGAAATTTATTACAATAATGATCTGTTCCTAATTCCAAACATCATTTGCCACCTACGAATGATCCGAAGACTATCCAACGTCCTCTTTATAGCATCTACTATCCTCATCAGCCCAGCCTTCTCTGACTCACTAAGTGAAGACTGATCTTGATCAGCATTTTCTCGGAGTCTATGGAACAACAACTTAAGAGTACCATGTGAGTATGCCATCATGTCCACCATTCTAACGAAGATTTTTCATCTACGTTGGTTGATGAAGATGACACCTCTTTGACTTGTGAAGCTTGGATGATTTTCGTCTATTATGTTTAGCTCTTCCAGGGTTTGAAGGTTTGGATGGCTTTGTAGTGGCTTGAGCAAATTCACCCCGAGTTGATTACTCTCAGCTCCCTATTGAAGATCATGCTCCTAAATTAACTGTATGAATTTTCTCATATATTTCATAAGTGCATATCATCCTTGCTATTCCTCATAGGACTTGTTGATGTTTGTTGATAGCTCTTCATATATGAATTATATATCATGAAATTTGACATGTTGAAAGTCAGCCTCCTTCAAAGAGATCATTTGACCATCTGCCCGTTGCACATCATATACTTAAAACCTGTACCTTAATGATTTTTACATTATAACCCAAAGTACTTTGCTGATAGGATACTCTAACACAATCTGCTCTCTCGGTGTTTTATATTCATTGAAGATGTGGTTGTATCGTCTCCTTTGAACCTCTTCAAGACCCCTCAGTTCATTAGGAATCTTGTCTTTGATTTGTGTAGCAAAAATGGTAGGAATACAATCCTTGAGATAAGCAGCATTCACCCGATATTTACCCCAATGAGGGTTTTTCATTTCATCCCTTGTGAGCATATTGTGTCTGTCTAGGCCTGGGTCTGAAGATGTTAGGACTGGAGGAGCTGGTTAGACATTCGGAGGAATTGGCAGTTCTGTTGTTTGTTGAAGTTGTTGAGCCTACACAGCTTGAGTATTTTTCCTCAGGATGTCGGCAACTGACACCTGGGATTTCTTAGGTTCGGGAGGAAAGAGTTGGTGTACTTCCTCTGAAATGCCCTGGAGCACCCTTGTGATATTCAATTTTCTTATGGCCTCCTTCATTTGCTTTTTAGTTACTAACTCCTTCGAAGGCTTTGAAACCTTTGAAGAAGCAGGCTTTTATGGCACCGGCACGGGCATATCCTCAAATCTGTCCACAATATGGACTTCCTTAGTTCTTTTTGGTTGTTCCCAAAAGGGAACTCATCTACTTGCTTTAGCAACTCATCTGTCTCATCCCTTTCTCCTTGATCAACGGTTTCAGTTTCAAATTCAAATGTTGGGATGCTAGGTTCAGCTTCAGGCTCAGGTTTAGGTTGTTGTTGTTGTTGTTGTTGTTGTTGTTGACGTTGTTGTTGTTGCTGTTGTTGCTATGTTTGTTGATGATATTGTTGTTGTGTTTCTGTCCTAATCCCCATACAAGCCATTAATCTTTCAGTCAAAGGGGTAAAGGTCAAAACTCGCGCTCTCTTCTCCCCCTCTTGACTATCATGATCGGGATCAGCGTAAAAATGTCGGTGCATTGACCCTGCTTAGGATTTGCAAGTTGATTCAAGAGTTCTCATGCGAGTTTCCACATAATCCAACTTTTGGAACACCATGTTGCCTAGATCCTCCATGGAGTTTTGGATAGTTTCTTTAAATCCCTCCAGGTTACTTCCCTTATAGGTTTGTTCATTCTGAAGGGTTTGAAGTAGATCCAGGTTTTGTTCAGGGTTAGGGGCTTTCTCTAGTAACTTGACATAAAGCATGGATTTTAATGTATCAACAGATAATCCAAAGCCATCATCAACCTTTGTTTTCAGGGAAGCAAGGGTTTGCTTAATTTCAGATAAGCTTTGAGTTATAAGGTTGAGGGCCTCCTGCAGTTGTTCCTATGTAACATACCGGGACTCACTGAGAGTACCCGTTGCAGATTCTACCATGGAGGCATAACTACTCACATGTGGAGCTGCAGTTTTGTATACTCCGGTGAGATTTCCACCTGAGCCTCGAATGACACCTTCAGTGGTGCCACCTACATGTGTTTTGGACGGCTGTCTTGTAAATAGAGTCGTTATTTATGTAAGAGTGTCCTTGTGTTTCGAAAGAAACGCAAAAATCTACGATATATCGATGTGCTCAGAAGGAATGGTCGAGGTCGGGAGAGGCAGACCTCTTGTTTCAATACCAGCCATCTCCGAATGAGAGGCCGGTTGAGTATGTGCTAAATCTCCGTGTGGTGAAACGAGCATCTGTTGAGAGATGCCGAAGTGGCTGGAGGGGTCAATACACACTGTTGGGATGATAGTGGTTGCTTCAATACTAGAACTGCATGTGTTAGCTCCAGTAGCATATGTGGCTTCCCGAATTTGTTACCTTGGGGGACCCTCATCACTCTCCTTTTCTTTTCTCACCTCTCTCTTTCTCTCTTTTCTTCCTCTTCCATCTCACTCTCATACTCATCATACATGTCTAGATTGGCGTCAAAGTCTTGGCTTTCACTTGCTGTATCAAGAGGACCCAGTTAGTAGCTATACATAAATTCAATTTCATTGTTAAAAGCCTTAGGTAGATCAGGGAATGAATCTGAAAGGCTCAAATCCTCTTCTTCAATCACCACTAGGATTTTAGCTTATTGTTTCTCATTATTGTCGAAGACAAGTGGTGCTGCTCCAGGAGTATATGTGGTCAGGGAAATTGTATATGTTTCAAAGTCAGGTGCCACTGAACCATCATGAAGATCCGGTGATGGGGACTCCGGTTGTTGTTCGAGCTCGGGGAGTGTTAGAAATATATTATGTGTTTTTGTTCTTGTTACATTTTGTACTTAAAATAGATATAAATGTACTTATAAGGTCACTAATAGTGATATGTATATATAGTGACCTTACTATCCTTTCATTGTAACTTTTGTCATATTTTAAGTAATACAAACACCCACTTAAGGTGTTTTGACATTTGCTCTCAACTTGATCTTTCATTCTATTTGATCTTTGCTCTAGAATTGGTATCAGAGCCTAATCTTTGATAAGAAATGACTCGTGATTAAAGACTTCAAGTGATAACAACAACATTCAAAGCAAATCATCGGATTTTCTAAGGTTTAGGTCGACATTTTGAAGCTTTCTAATTTCAATCAATTCGTAAGTAGTAATGGAAGATTAGTAGCTTGTTTAACTTGCAATCATCATTGGAATAGGTCTATGTAAGTCAGCAATCTTGTATTACAACAAATTGTAGTGAATTGTAGCTTTTGTGTTTTTCAAGTTTTAAACAATTTTGATCGGAAATGTATTCTATTGACTAATTTTAGTTGTAAAGTTGATTCTAAAGTGTAATTCGCTAGAATACCAAGCTAGTGGAAAGAAATTTTTTTGAATTAGATCAAAATTCGAAGAAGTATGAATCTTGGAAGTTGGCGGATTGACTTGTGAAAGAACTTGCGGATTTCGTCTCAGGAACTATCGGATTTATACAAATCCAATGTATTTTATCGGATTCCGACATTATTGTTAGTATCAGATTTATTATTTGGATTTGGGAATCGAAGTTGCGGATTTGGAAGTACCGGATTTGTTCTTTTGGGGATTTCAGTTCCGGATTTACTTACAGATTTGGCTACTATCGGATTTGATTGGATTGGTTACTATCGGATTTGCACACTCGGATTTGAGCATCAGATTTCAAGAATATTTGAATTCCGGATTTGGTTAATTACGGATTTGGATTTAGGTTTACGGATTTTCAAAGGATTTTGAAGTTCTCGGACTTCCACATCAATCGGATTTCCAAGATTATCGGAATTTGAAAGTTCTCGGATTTTCACATCGGATTCCAAAATTATCGGATTTCCAAGTTGTCGGATTGTCAAGTAATCGGATTTCTCATTTGCAAGGATTTACTGTTCATCGGATTTTGTTCAACACTGGGAATATTCTTTATTTTTAACACTTATCAAAGAAAAGATCCTAAAGCAAAGATGAGTACATACAGTGAAACATTGTCATTTGGTTCAGACACAAAATCACCTGTACTTTACAGGGGAGAATATCATGTTTGGAAGGGTCGATTTATGGACTTCATCGATAATAACGAACAATATGGTGAAGAAATGAAAAAGAGCATGCTTGAAGGCAAGGGAGTATTCAGGATAGATAAAGAAGCTAACCCTCATCATAATCCACCACTCGATGAAATTCATAGGGAAATGTTGCCAAGTGAATACACAGCTGAAGAGAAACATAGGGCCACAGCTGTTCGAAAGGCAAAGTATTATCTAAAGCATGGTCTATCATCAGAGTTTTATATCAAGGTTAATGGCTTGAATACAGCCAAAGAAATCTGGGATGAGTTAAAAAGCCAAATGGAGGGCACTGAGTTTGGAGTTTGGATTAAAGAGACTACACTAGTACCCTTTGACCACTTCAAAGCTAGAGAGAGTGAAGCATTTATTGAAACTTACAGTCGCTACTGTAAATTGCTCAATGATCTTAGAAACCAGAAGCTTGATGATTATTCAAATCTAACTAAAAACACAAGGTTTCTAAACTCTTTAGGGCCTGAATGGAGATCACTGGTGGCTATCTACAGGTAGATGAACCAAAAGAATTTGAATAAAGTCACCCACCATATGATTTTTGAAGAGTTAAACCAATATCAAGATGATGTTGGTCTGGGTGCAAAGAAAGAAAATGTAGATCCACTAGCCTTAGTGGTTAATGAGAAAAAGGGTAAAGAGCTCAACAAAATCTGTCAAGATGAAACAAGTTTAGGAGACAGAATCTTTAGATTCAGAGGTAGAGAGTGTGGTAGACAATGAGAAAATCATGGAAACTATGGCCTACATGACGAACATGATGCAAAACAAGTTTTTAAATAACAAACGAACAACAGACAAAGGTTCACTTCTGGATCAAGAAGGAGAGATGGCCAATTCCAAAAGAAAGATGGCCAAAGGCTTGAAATAAGAAATGAAAGGAAGGTAGAAATTGCTCAAGAAAGAAAGTGCTACAACTGTGGTGGCACAGGGCATTTCATTAACGACTGTAAAAAGCCTAAAGTCAAGGATTGTGAATACTATAAGGCTAAACTCAATCTGATTAAGCAGAGAAACAATGGGAAGGCATTGCTAGCACAAGATGATCAATTTCTTTATGACACAGACAACAGTGATGAAGATCCTAATGACTATGCCCAATTTGTCTTGATGGCTGAGGTTGAAGAGTTTGAATTCGAAGAAACTGACGGAGAGAGTGAGGATGAGATTGTAGGGGCTGATTCAGGGTTCATGGCTAAATTTGATGAATCAGACATTGAGAGTGAATATGAGGAGGAAGAAGAAATAGAAGAGGCTGAGGTTGCTACTGATAGATGTTTTTCACGAATATGAATAAAACCAACTATGAATAAGATCAAAGTGCGGAAATAGTTTTAAAGCAACGAACACAGGAAAGTTTTCAATGTAGGATTATATTAATAACCAAACTTCAAAGCGTGCACAAGAACAAACTTGAGCACCGAGTACAAACTAAGTCAAGAACAAACTTGAATGCAAATTAGCGAACAAACGCTTAACCTTTTCTCATTAATCGAGCAGGTATTTATAGGCTTAGTAAACTAATCCTGACCATCTAATTTATTAACACGTGTACCACTCTACACTTAATTATGAACAGAAAGTAAGATTGTCGTTTCGAGCTCCTTCAGAATGCGCAGATCGTGCACTTCACATAAGAGTAAGATTCTGGTTGTCAGATGTATCTTCAGTGCAGAAGACCCTTTGATGACCGAAGACAGACTTCATCTGACGTTCACTTTAGAACTAATCTTCAGATGAACTACGGGCTTCTTTTTTCAAATGACGTGTCAAAACAGTTTACAAAAGAATGATATATTACACCTTCAGTTCCTTTCTTCGAAAGCTTCTTCAGGAATGGAATATATACAAATAAAAGGACTAACAATCTCCCCCTATTTGTTTATAATCCATGACTATATACAAACTAAAAATAAAGAATATAAAGAATAAAGAATTACTATTCAAAATTCTGGTTTGAACTATTCAGGAGAAGATTCCTTTGGAGCTTTGAGTTTCATTTGCTTCAGTATTCAACCAGAATGTCTTTGACTTCTAGATTTTTATTGTCGATAAAATATCGAAGAGATCTCAGATGAAGCCAGTCAGCCTTGGCGAAGTCTGAAACTCTCTGAAAACGAATCTCGTCATATACATCAAGAAAATAAAATCCCCTCGGATTTGAGATAACATTACCCACTTCAGGAATGCAACCAGGAGGCAACGTGGTGTCGAAACCTTAGCAATTTGGAAGCTATCCAATAGATATCAGCTCCAAGATTTGTTGCTGAGATTTCTTTAGAGTAAGCCTCCTTCTCTAAAATTTTAACTTTTCAGCTCGAGTGGGTTTCTCTTTCTGTGGCATGACAAGTGCATCAGATCCCCTCTTCTTTACTTCCTCCTCATAATATTCAATTACTTTGGTGATCTCTCGTTGAATGAACTTAACATCATCAGTTTGCTTGCATTTTGATTAACAAGCAAGAATTTCATTCCATTCAGACACAGCATAATTGAGTTGGACATTCTTGACAGATTGTATGCTGAGGAGAGGAAGATTTTTGCGCTGAACATTCAGAAGGATTTCATTATTTACCTTCTTTAGCTTTATTCCCGTGTTTTTATCTGGATGCCTTATCTGATGTCGAGAGCTTAGCCACTTTTCTTCCATGATCCTTTTCTTCTCCTCAATTAAAGCTTTTTCAGCTTCAATATCCTCCTGAATCTATTTATGATGATCGAAGGGAGATAAATAATTTTGTTCGCAGCAAGCTCTTCAAGTGCAAATTTCTCTGTTGCTATTCTGCCAAGTTCATCAGCCACTTTCAAGGCTTTTTCTCTTGTATTCTCATCATCTGAGTCACTTAAATCATATATACCCTTACTCATCTCATCATCCGAAGAGATTATCACCATCTTCCCTTTACCTTTATCAGACTGGCTTGGCTGACCACTGGATGAAGGAGCAGCTGATGGACTGGGAATTTGAGAGGCTTTAGTTTCGGTTATTATTTGCTGACATTCAGCTCCATCTAGCTCTGAACTAAAAAGTTCAGCTTCAGCCTTTCTTTGATCAAGGAGACTCTTGAGCTCCCCCTCAGCAAGTGTCTTAGCTTCTTCAGCTTTGGCTAACCTGGCCCCGAAATCAATGAAAGCATTATTCTTGTTTTCTTTAGCAGCTTTGAGGTGAGCCACTTCCTCTTCTAATCTTTGTAAGTATTCAATACGTGAATACTTTCTATCCCATTTGATTATCTTCCGATCTGCGGTAGCCTTCCTACTTATAATCTGACAGATTTTCGACTGTCTTCGAACTTTCTCCCCCTTAGAAGCTGCAGAGATTCCTGAAGCTTCTACCGACTGAGACAAGGCCGAAATCTCTGTGGAAAGGCCATAGAAGGAGGGAGCAAACAATTCTTGCAACTGACGAGCTGCATTTTCAGAAAGACTAACAGCATGTATGTTGTCAACCTTGGAGGAAAGAGAATTTACAAAGGTGGAGAGAGTAGAGAGTTGAGTGTTTAGTTTAGAAAACTCAAGAGTGGCAGAATCAGCTATCGTTTTAACAAGATGGTGAAGAGTCGTGTACATCCTGTTGGATTATCCCACTGACACACACACGAGTTGGTATCATGGCTAATGAAGCAAGGGCCTATTCGGTCACACGCCAAGTATCAATTCTGGCATCACGGATGGTCTAATAAGAGAGAAAACCAGAAACTAGTTCTGGTGGGCCAACGCACGCCCGTACCTCTATGACGTACGGCCGTGCCCTACAGGCAGGCACGAGCCCAAGTCGGGGGTGACGTGGGCATGGCATGTGGCTAGGTACCCCGTGCCTCTATGAGGCACGCCCGTGCCCTATGCCCAATGGACAGGCACGAGCCTAGGTCGGGCGTGACTTGGGCGTGGCCTCTCAGTCTGGCACGCCCGTACCTTATGAGGCACGGCCGTGCCTCAGGTAGTAACAGCCTCTTAAATAGGCTTTGAAAGCTAGTTAAGTATGGTGTTAATTGTCATTTTTCTAGAAACTGAAAATGACATTAGTGGGCACGAAATTTGAACTGATTTTGAGGTCTATATAAGTGCCATGATGCTAATGTTGTGAAGTTCCAAGAGTTGGTTTTCTAGAATATATACATTTGCATATACATAACTCTCTCAAGCACAAAAGGTTCAAAGGCTTTAGTTCACTTGTTATAGACATCTTGGTGGTGTTTAGATAGGCTTATCTAACACTCTAGCAAGTGGGAGGCGATAGTAGCTTGGTGTGGACTTCGGTAGAGGTGTACACGTTAGTGCACAAGACTTCCAAATTCCAAAACCAGACGTACCAAGAAGATAGCATCGAGGGTATAACTTTATCTCTTTGTATGTTTTATTTTGTTGCTTAGTCATGTCTAGAGTGTTGGTCCATTTGGTGGGCGTATTCGTGGTCAGCTTTTGAAATTATTTTCTACGCATTTTGCTTCCATTGCGATTTTAGACCACGAAAACCCAATAGTGGTATTAGAGCCATCTCTAACATGGGTTTGCACTTTTGGAGTTAAACCGGAATTTTCTGTGTTTTCTATCAAAAATTGGTTTTCCAGTGACCGGGCATGGTCGCACCTCTAGAGGTACGGGCCGTGCCGGCGACCGGGGCACGGGCGTACAAGTGGGGGTACGGGACGTGCCGGCAGAATTCGTAAAATGTTTAAAATTGTTTAAACTGTACACTAACAAAATGGCAGGCACGCGCGTACCCTCTGTGGTACGCCCGTGCCTAATGGTTTTTTGGTCAGAATTAGTTTTTGAAATAATATGTTTAAATATATTAAAATCCGGGTTTTAGGCTAGTCTTGATTCTGTTGATCCCCACTATATTTTCATTCCTAATTTTATATGTTTTGTGTGACTTGGCATGAAGTTCACAAAAACATATATCTTTAGGTGTATATATGAATATGCAATTTTAAAGGTATATTAAAATTGTTAATGCATATGTACAAGGATTGCTTGTTGTGCCTTAAGTGTTTTTGCAATCTTAATCAAAATATATATATCTTTGTTGGACATGGTTTTGTGGCACACCATTGTTTTCGTTTGGTTGTGTTTGTTGTGGTAGCCCGGTAACTTGATATGCCCATAGACTTTGTGATGTTTGTGGTTGGTTTTGGTTTTGGTTTGCGTGCCGTAATGTTGTAATATTTATATTTGGTGCGACTTGCATGTCCTTTATTTAAATCTTTGTACTCGTAATAGATTATTAGTATCGCGACTTGCATGTCGTTTTCTTATTTTATGTACTTGAACTTAGATTATTTCAAATATGTAATATTGCATCAAACCGACCGGGAGACACGGTGTTGGCATATTGACGAACCAAATCCGGGAGATTCGCCGGTGTGGAGATCGTGACGGAGCATCCTTTAGTGTTGTCCCTAGATTGACTATGTTTTCCCCGTTTTGGCTCACGGGGAAAACACTTAGGATTTGGGCATGTTACCGGGTCTTTATTTATGTTTATGCGTGGTTGTTTTATATTTGAATTCTTTAGGATTTGCATGCTAGAGAATTTTTGAAAATATAAAAAACAAAAGAGATTTATAAATGAGTTTATATTTCTACGCGCATAAGAATTGGCAAATATTAATAAAAAAGTGTTTGTATTAAACGGTGAATAAAAAGGAGTATTTGTCACTTAAAGTGCTAATTCGTCAAAATTGTTAAAATATTATTTTAACCGGAAAAACAAAAACCCGTTTTTCGAAAAGTAAGTCACGCGCCACCCTTAAGACGACACCACCCAAATCTAACGAAACTTGGATGATTGTCGAACATTAGCATGAGTCATGCCTTGTGGAGTTCTGCGGAAGGTGAGTGTGGCAACCCGCAATATTGGTAGTCGAGGTTAAGCACGAACCAATGATTGGGATAGGGTACCAACGTGTGTCTTGACGGGCGACTTACAAATTCTTTTATGTTGCTTAAATGATGTCGATCTCTAGCCGAGTCATTTAAGAAATAATAAAAGGATTGGTGTATGAAGGGGTCAAACATGCCTTGGACATTTGATGTCGAAAGAGGACCCAGTTCAAATAACTTATTTGATGTCGAAGGATTGGTGTAATGGTTGCATTTGGTAATTTGTCTACCGGCCTAAATAACTTATTTCATGATCCGTGGTAAACCCGTCATGAGATAGAGTGAAATATGGTTCTTAGCCTTGTTCAAATAATTATGTTTTATAACTATTGGGTAATTATTTCTACAAGGATGCACAACTAAAATTGGTACTCTAAATTTTGTAGATGGCATCCAACAACGCTTCTACATCTTCATCGAACTCTATTTCCATAAAGTTGTTCCTCGAAAAGGCCAAACTCGATGGCCAAAACTTCATGGATTGGTTCATGCAACTAAGGATAGCCCTTAGGTATGAACAAAAGATGTGGGCCATCGAGGAGCCTTTGCCGGAGGCACCTGCGGCTAATGCGACTAGGGCGGTCCGAGACGCGTATGACAAGCGTGTCAAGGAAACGAACGAGGTAGCTTGCATTATGCTCTCATCAATGATTCCAGAGCTTCAAAAGCAAATGGAACATTTAGGAGCATATGATATGCTTAACCAGCTGAAGGAAATGTTCCAACAGCAGGCTATGCTAGAGCGCTTCAAGTGCCTAAAGTCCCTTTTCGATTGCCATATGTAGGCGGGCGGAAATGTGAGCGTTCACGTGCTTAAAATGAAAGCATTGGTTGATCGCTTTGAGAGATTGGGGTTCCCGTTAGAGATGGAGTTGGCGGTGGATGTGATCCTCCGTTCTCTTCCTAGTTCCTTTTCACAATTTGTGTGGAACTATCATGTCCATGGCATGGACAAGTCCCTAATGGAGCTTCACGGAATGTTAAAGACCATCGAGTCCGACATGTCCAAGAAGCCCTCCTCGTCCAAACACGTCCTAGCCATCCAGGGAGGCGGAACCAAAAGAAAAGGCGCACCCCCTCTAAGGGAAAGGGTAAGGGGAAGGTTGCAAAACCTAACCCGAGTCCGGCCCCAAAGGGCAAGGGGAAAGCTGTGATGGTTCCACCGGCCGAGGACCCTACGGAAGCCGAGTGCCTCCACTGCAAGGAAAAGGGGCATTGGCGGCGTTCCTTCCCAAAGCACCTTGAGGAGCTCAAGCGGGTAAAACCGAAGGGAGCGGGTAACTCAGGTATGTTTATGATTGAAATCCACAATACCACTACTTCTAATGGCTGGGTACTTGATACCGGTTGTGGCACTCATATTTGTAATAATGTGCAGTTGCTAAAAAGAAGTAAGGCGCTGGGTGCTGGAGAGCTTGACCTGATCATGGGAAACAAGGATTTGGTTCCCGTGGAGCGGATAGGGAGTGTTGATCTCGCCTTTCCTTCAGAATTTGCTATTACCTTATTGAATGCTTGTTTTTCGCCCTGCGTGGCACGAAACATTATTTCCTTTCACGCTTTGTATGACGATGGATATGATTTTGGTTTTAATAATGGTATTATCTCTTGTTTGAGAAATGATGTTCATTACTTTAAAGCTTATCCTTGTCGTGGGATGTAACAACCTCAAAATGGGCCTAGTCAGGTTCGAATCTGATACGTTAAAATTCTAATTACATATTGGATAAAAGGAATTAAATGTGTATAATTGATTATTTGAGAAAATAATAAAGAAATGATAATATTAAATATATTATGATAAATAGATAAGAATAATAAATTATCAAATGGTTTAGAATGAGGTTTCCAAAAAAATCCCCGTTGGATAAAACGGGTACTCGTGCGTAAAGTTGTAAGTTGGAAAGGGGAACAAGATACCCACTTGTGGATATGCACAACCCACAAGTAGGTAACTTTGGTGACTCACGTGAGCCACTCCTTGCAACAAAACACAGATGTTGGTTTCTTCTCATTTAGTTCTTGTGTATTGACTTCGAAGAGAATCCAAGTGAAGAATCAAGTACCAATCTGATTTTGTGGTTGCTAAATTCAAGTAATAATCCAAGTGCTGATCTGCTGTAATCTTCTCTAATCATCTCCAATATTCAAGTGAGTTGAATTCTAGGTTCTTCACTTTCAAGTTAGGTTCTAAATTGGCTTTCAATGATTTTGATCCCAATCTGCGTTTCTGAAGTTACCAATCTGTTCCTAGATGTTTATATGGTTCATAGAAATCAGAATATTGAATTAAATTGAAGGTTTGGATTGATTTCAAGAATTAAAGTGTCAAATGGGTCAAAATGATGATTTTGGTCCCAAACACTGAATTGGATGTTTTGATGTGTAAAAATGGTGTCTTTAAGTTGTTTTTGATGAGTTATTTCATATATGAACATTAGAAACCGATTGGTAATACTCTGAATGAGTTTTGGTAATTTTGGTTGGGAAAACAGCAGGTTCTGCACGAACCTGCTGCTGTGTATTGAAGGGCACGGGCGTGCCTCTCAAGAACAAACCGTACCTTAGGGCGTACCTAGGAGGCACGGCTATACCTCCCAAGGGTACGGGGTGTGCCTAACCCTAGCGAGCCCGGGGGTACCCTCAAGTCACGGGGTGTACCTGAGACCCAGGTACGGGGCGTACCCGAGGCGTGCCTCACAAGGCACGGGTGTGCCTTGGCAAGGTACGGGCATGCCCTGCCCCTGGCAGAATCTATTTTACAAGGTTTTAATAGCTGTAAACCTTGTTTAGGTATTCCAGTTGATCCAGAAGCTTCGGTATCGAATAGTAAAGTATTCTAACTCGACAGGTGAGTGCCTGATGACATAACAATTAATATATCTATAACATATATTAACAATGAATTGAATTGAATACAATGAATTGTACACCATCGATAAAGCAATTGAAAATGTTGATAAAAGGTTGTATACCTTGTAGTATGTATGATAAATGATTATCATGATATTATACGCACTTGATTAAGTGTGGTTAGTGAAGCATGACGATGCTAGACTTAACATGTTGACACAGTATGATACACACTTGTTTAAGTGTAGATTGTATAGCATGATGATGCTAGGCTTAACTTATTTGATACATAATAGCATGCACTTGATTCGGTGTATGTTATGATGATAGATATATGTACATTATTGCGTGCGCGCAATGAGGTAAAGAATGAATGTCATGATGATGCTAGATATTGGATTGGTATAAATAATATGCATCTGTTTAGGTGTATGTTATGTGGACATGATTATGGATTGACTGATGATTTGATTGAATCAATTGTTTGTTTGTGATTGATTCGGATCCTATGGACAAAGCTGTCCTGGACAAAGCTGTCCTACAACGAGAACAAAGCTGTTCTACTTAAGGACAAAGCTGTCCTATTCGGGTATAGCTGCAGCTGTACAACAAAGGAATCTGCGGATTCCAAAACGCAACGGTGGACGCTTAACAGCTCCTCCACCGGAGCGGTTGATGTGTCTGGTACCCCAGTTTGGTGCATTGAGCCGGGTTGATCCCCCTACGAGTTATGCTACCTCCTGACTATGCCAGCTCATCGCGAGATGCTAGGATAGAACTATTTGAGCATGATTGATGATATGTGGTATGTTTATATTGATTGCATGTTATCGTGTACTCACTAGCTATTATAGCTAACAAATACTACTCTCCACATGTGTAGGTGTTCCTTAGGCTGTGAGCTCGGGTGCCTGCGGGTAGTTGCATGTTTTAGGAGGAACACTGTATTTTTTGTTTAGCTCTGATATTATGTTTATCTTGTAGCAGATAATGGTCGGCCGGTTCAGTAACTGTAACACCAAACTAGTATGTGGTAATTTTTAAATGTAAAATATTAGCCACTTGTTTTATATTCCGCTGCGTATTTTGAATGAAAATGATAAATTAGTATTTTAAAAAGAAAAATTTGGTTCTCAAAATCGCGGTGTTACATGGGATTTATGAAACAAGTGTGTGTTTGGATGGTAATAAATCAATCATGAACATTGATTCTAAGTCCAAAGGTGTATTGGACAAGTTGTCTTTGTGGCACAGTCGTCTTGGCCATATAAGCAAGAAACATATCGCCAAACTCCAAGTGGATGGGATTTTGGAATCGTTTGACCACGGGTTAAGCGAAGTATGCGATTCTTGTTTATTTGGCAAAATGACTAAAGCGCCCTTCACCGGCGTTAGTGAAAGGGGCAAAGACTTGTTGGACATTGTTCACACGGATGTGTGTGGTCCGTTCAGGTCTGCTACAAGAAACACCAGTAAGTACTTCGTTACTTTTACTGATGATTTTAGTAGGTATGGTTAGGTTTATTTAATTAAGCATAAGTCTGAAACCTTTAAGGTGTTTAAGACACACCAAAACGAAGTGTAGAATCAATTGGGCAAACGGATTAAGATCTCAGATCCGATAGGGGTGGTGAGTATCTTAGTACCGAGTTTCTTGATCATCTTAGGGGTTGTGGAATTATTTCACAACTTACTCCACCCAGGACACCACAATTAAATGGGGTCGCTAAGAGGAGGAACCGAACTTTATTGGATATGGTTCGGCCCATGATGAGTCGTATAAAGCTACCCTCAAGTTTTTGGGGTTATGCTTTAGAAGGGTTCAAATACACCGTTCGAGATGGGGCATGGAAGGGTTCATTCGCTAGCCTATCTCAAGGTCTGGGGTTGTGAGGCTTACGTGAGACGTGAAGCTCAAGACAAACTTGAACCAAGAGCCGAGAAGTGTATTTTCATTGGCTAGCCAGCTGGTTCTATGGGATATTTGTTTTACAAACCTTCGGAGAACAAGGTATTTGTTGCTCGAAGGGCGGTCTTCCTTGAAAGGGAGCTGATATCTGAAGAAGCCAGTGGGAGGCAAGTCGGTCTAGAAGAAATTCTAGATGACACCAATGATCAACCTGATGTTGGCACTAGTACCGCTTCTGAGGTCGGCGCACCAGAAGAACTGGAACCTCAACCAACGGTGGATGAGGTGCCTGATACACAACCATTAAAGCTCCGTAGATCTGGTAGAGTTCGTAATGAGCCGGAAAGATATGGGTTTCTCATATCCGAGGGCGACGAACTATTGGTGGATCATAGTGAACCGACCAACTACCGGGAAGCTGTAGCGGGCCATGAGTCTGCTAGGTGGAAGGAGGCAATGGACAGTGAGATGCAATCCATGACGGATAACCAAGTATGGGACTTGGTTGATCCGGTACCTAGCCACAAGCCAGTAGGGTGAAAATGGGTCTTCAGGAAGAAGACTAACATGGATGCAAAAGTAGACACCTTCAAAGCCCGACTGGTAGCAAAGGGTTTCACTCAAACTCATGGTGTAGACTATGATGAAACTTTTTCTCCGGTGGCTATGTTGAAGTCTATTAGGATACTAATGGCTATCATTGCATATTACGATTACGAAATATGGCAGATGGATGTCAAGACTGCCTTCCTTAATGGGAAGTTAGAAGAGGATGTTTACATGGCACAACCTAATGGTTACGTAAACCCCAAATATACGTAAACCCCAAACTTAAGAGGTCCATTTATGGACTTAAGCAAGCATCTCGGAGTTGGAACATTTGCTTTGATGAAAAGGTCAAAGAATTTGGATTTTCTAAAATGAAGGATGAACCTTGTGTGTATGTCAGGGCTAGTGGGAGTGCTGTAGTTTTTCTAGTCTTGTATGTACATGACATACTACTCATAGAAAGTGACGTGACTACCTTGTAGGAAGTGAAAACCTAGCTTGGGAGTTGCTTCTCTATGAAAGACATGGGAGAAGCAACATATATTTTGGGGATAAAGATCTATAGAGATAGATCTAAGAGACTCATTGGTTTGAGCCGGAGTACGTACATAGATAAAGTCTTGAAGAGGTTCAAGATGCAAGATTCCAAGAAAGGGAATTTGCCTATGTTGCATGGTATGGCGTTGAGCAAGTCTCAATGTCCTAGTTCTCAAAAGGAACTAGAGGAAATGAGTCGAGTCCCGTATGCTTAGGCAGTGGGATCGATCATGTATGCTATGCTATGTACTCGGCTTGATGTGTCGTATGCCTTGAGCATGACGAACCGATATCAGGCTAACCCTGGTCAAAGTCATTGGGTTGCGGTTAAAAACATCCTTAAATATCTTCAGAGAAATAAGGAAATGTTTTTAGTGTTCGGTGGATCGGAGGAGCTCAGAGTTACTGGATATTCTGATGCTAGCTTCCAAATGGACAAGGATGATTGCCGGTCTCAATCGGGATTTGTATTCTTGTTAAATGGTGGAGCAGTAAGTTGGTGAAGTTCCATGCAAGATACTGTGGCTGATTCAACCACGGAGTCAGAGTATATTGCTGCAAGCGAGGCTGCTAAGGAAGCCGTCTGGATGAAGAAATTCATTCAAGACCTTGGAGTTGTTCCTAGCATCGCTAACCCTATTGAGATCTTCTGTGACAATAAGGGTGAAGTAGCTCTAGCTAAGTAACCAAGAGCGCATCGACGTACGAGTCACATTGCTCGAAAATTTCATTTTATCCGTGATATCATCGAGAATGGTGACATTGTGGTTAGTAGAGTACCGACTGAGGGGAACTTGGCAGATCCACTCACCAAACCTTTGTCGCAAGTTAAGCATGATTCTCATGCTAAGTCTATTGGAATTAGATTTGCTAGTGACTTGGTTTAATTATTTTAGTTGTATTTGTTATTGAGAACATTAAAGCAATAATGTATTTCTTATTGTAATGACTATTAAACATTATTTTAGTTGTATTGTAATGACTATTATACGCATGGTGTGATTACTTTATGAAACATTATTGTGTTCTATCTTTGCATGTTCAATACTTCCATGAATAAACTTGTTTATTCTAAATACTCCACGATCGGTCATTCTCCATCGGAAGGAAGAAGTGAATTAAGATCAAGGCAAGTGGTTGGTAAAGTTTTCATCTTGGATTGAATACTTGTTTACGTGACACTAGCCTATACTTAATGTTGATTAAGTAATTGGAGGACCCGTACCTGAGTTTACTTCATGGATATTGTCACGAGTAAATCAAGATGATAATATTATTTATCCTTCTACTGGAGATGCACGCGTTGCTTGATTATTAACTTGGACTTTTTTAGATTGCTTTCTAACTTAGTTCGTAACTGGCTGTTATAAGGGAAGTTTTCAGGCAAGAACTTGTTATTATAATAGGGCGGTGTAGTCAAAGGTATTCGTTCCTCTTTTGAGAGATATCCTTGGGCCCCTCATTGACTTAGCTGATGACAAACCAAAATGCATGGCCCTGCTCATGTTGAATTGATGGTGGATCAATTATGCAACTTGTTTTGTTAGTCATAGTTAGTGTATATCGAGAAACATAATCGTGAATGATTTGGGGTTGATCATGTTCCATGACCCGCATTCACAACGGATATCGTGAACGAAGGGATATATAATCACTTATCTATATGACCTTTCCTTTTGGTTAGGTATTTGTTTTGGGAAGACAAACCCTATGCTGACTTGGGGGCATAGATGCCTTGCTAGAGGCCGCTCTATGTCGGTGACGCCTTTCGTGAGTTTGTCATGTGCAAATGGGAGTCTGTTGGATTATGCCCACTGACACACACACGAGTTGGTATCATGGCTGATGAAGCAAGGGCCTATTGGGTCACACGCCAAGTATCGATTCCGGCATCACGGATGGTCTAATGAGAGAGAAAACCAGAAACTGGTTCTGGTGGGCCAAGGCACGCCCGTGCCACTATGAGGTACAGCCGTGCTCTACGGGCAGGCACGAGCCCAAGTCGGGCGTGACTTGGGCGTGGCCTCTCGGGCTAGCACGCCCATACCTTATGAGGCACGGATGTGCCTCAGGCAGTAACAACCTCTTAACTAGGCTTTGAAAGCTAGTTAAGTATGGTGTTAATTGTCATTATTCTAGAAACTGAAAATGACATTAGTGAGCACGAAATTTGAACTGATTTTGAGGTCTATATAAGTGCCATGATGCTAATGTTGTGAAGTTCCAAGAGTTGGTTTTCTAGAATATATACATTTGCATATACATAACTCTCTCAAGCAGAAAAGGTTCCAAGGCTTTGGTTCTCTTGTGATAGACATCTTGGTGGTGTTTAGATAGGCTTATCTAACACTCTAGCAAGTGGGAGGCGATAGTAGTTTGGTGTGGACTTCGGTAGAGGTGTACACGTTAGTGCACAAGACTTCCAAACTCCAAAACCGGACGTACCATGAAGATAACATCGAGGGTATAACTCTATCTCTTTGTATGTTTTATTTTGTTGCTTAGTCATGTCTAGAGTTTTGGTCCATTTGGTGGGCGTATTCGTGGTCAACTTCTGAAATTATTTTCTAGTCATTCTGCGTCCGTTGTGATTTTAGACCACGAAAACCCAACACATCCCATGAAGGATCAGATTTTTTCGATCAATAGTTTGGGTGAGGGTGGTGAATTGAATTTTGACAGACTCAACATGAGATTTGAGCTCAGTTTGAAGCTTGGCTTGATTATTGGCGACACACTGACCCTGAAAGGTGTTTGTCTTAACTGAATTAGAGACAAGAAGGACGAGTTCAGATAGACTTTCCAATGAGGAAGCAATGTCTATTGAAGGCTCAGAAGTTTGAGAATGTACAGACTTGGGGGATGGAAGAAAATCAAAAGCATCACTATCATCAAAAGGATTGACAGTTGTATCATGAAAACGGATGTCAAACAAGGTGTTTAGGAGAGATGGGGAGGCCGTCGCATCAGTAGGAGTGACTGATGCATCAAGGGCATGAGGCTCATTTGCTTCAGTTACAGTCTGGTTTAAGACTGTGTCTTCATTAGCAGTAGGAATCTCGACTGAAGGAGGTTGAACTTCAGTGTCATTAATAAGGGAAGGTTGGGCATCAATCTCAGTTTGGTGTGAAACTAATAAATCATCTGCCCTAGTAGAATCCATAGTGTCAATTGGGTTTTGTGACACATCAAGGGATTTGGGTGTAGGTTCATCTTCAGGGTGAATTGAAGAATCATTAATTGGCTAGACCTCCGAAACTTGGGGAATTGTAGTTTCATCATAGGTGATGGGCTGAGCATCATTGTCAGCTGTTTTGGGTGCCGACGCATCATGTGCTTGGTCGATATCCATAGTATCAGTTGGGTTTACTGATACATTAAGGGATAGAGGGGGAATTTCAGCAAAAGCAGTGGGTGTGCTGGCAAACTCAATGGTGGGGATAGAGGAAGCCTCGGCTGACTGGTGTTTGTTAGTGTCCTGAACTTGTGGTAGTGGAAGTGAGACTTTAGGGACAGCTTGGTTTTGAGCTGTCTCTTCATCAGTCAAACTAGGTTTAGAGAACTTAAGTAATGGAGACCGTACATGAACAGCGTTTGCGGATTTTGATGAGTTAAGCTGAGTTTTGCGAAGAATCAGCGGGGTATCATCCGGAGAATCCTCACTTGAAGCATAGTGAGAGATGATGGGACTGGAAGGAACGTTAGGTTTGTGGCATTTGGAGAGTGATCTTTGCGGGTGAGCGGTGGTAGGTTGTTTAGTGGTGGATATTGGTACGGCTGAAGGTTTGGTGGATGGCTTAGTTGAAGTGAATATCAGCTTTCTTATCTTCGTTTTCGATGGAGATGACTGGAGCATTTGGGGTTGAGGTTTAGAAGGTGCAGTTTCAGATGATAAACTTGAATATGGCAGTGGAATGGCTGGAGAAGGCTTCAGCTAGACTACCACGAGCATAGGTGCAGTCAAAGTGGGGTTGAAGGCAGACGAGGAACCTATCCATACTGAACCTGGTAGTGAGGGTGATGGAAGCAAAACTGAAGCAGAGTTGTATGCTTTAAGTGGTAACAGGGAGTAGATAACTAGTGACACAAACCTAGGAAAAGGAATGTGTTGAGACCTTGTGCGGGCCGTCAGAGAGACCACAAGACTCTCCATGATCAGTTCAGCGTAGTCAATGTTATGACCATGGATAATGGTATAGGCCATTTTCAGAACAGCTTCATTGACTTGGTCAAGACCACCGGTTTTGCTCGTCGTATAGAAGTTCAGATGAGCAATCAGACAGTTCCACTCCTTTGGAAGACGAGTGCAAACCATAGAATTACCTTTGTCTTTGTGCTCATTAGCATACTGAAAGAAGGAGAAGAGCAGTTCCTTAGCGTTGGCAGTGGATGAGGTGTCTTCCCGGCAAGGAAGATGAAGAACAGATGCAAGAAACTTCGTAGTGATTTCACCAAACTTGCTAGCAAATAGCATACCGAAGTGAATACTTTGGCCGGAGGTTTTAGGTTTGATGACTTCAGCGGTCATCCAGAACTCACAGAGGTGTTCTTCAAACATCGGAACCTTTGCGGAGAGAGCAAAGTTCAATGGGCAGTTGCGAAGATAGGTCATGATTTGGTGAAGTGGTGAGGATGAAGGAGGGATGGTTAGGTCAGCGGCGAAATTGTTATCCTTGAAACAGATTGATTCCAGTGGGATTTTGGGGACAAAATCAGTTGGAAGATTTACCTTCGTAGAAGCAATTTTGGGGGCCATTGATTGAAGCACAAGAGTTGTTATTGCTTTTGAACAAGAGAAATCGACGAAGAAGATGATTTGCAGGTAAAGAACTTGAAGGGGTGATATTTGGTTTTAAAGGGGTTTAAACTGAATCAATCTTGGCGGTTGAGTAAATCTAGGGTGAAAATGAGCGCGTGAAGCCGGAAATTACGCAAGGATAACTTTTGTAATGTCAAACAGTTATTGGGTAAACCAATTTACCCAATGTTATCTTGGAACTAGCTAAACTTCATCAACAAACCATTAGCAGGAAGATAAAAATTTCACAATGCAAAGGAAAAAAAATATCCAAACTTTGTATTTGAAATATTAATCTTAACAAGGAGAAAAATAAATAGATGAAAGAATAAAAATAAAGAAGAACACAATGCCAACAAGAATAATTGTTAAGCTTGTAAATTACTAATTCCATATATGAACAAAAGATGATTACATGAGGTTAATCACGATTTACATAGACTGCCAAAAAAATTAAATTCATGTTTATGATAACACAAATATTTGAGATGCAACTTTTATCCTAATCCCTTCATCAGGGATGCCAACAATGATCACATAGCACACCGGGAAGAAAACGAAAGTGATTGTGAATTCCATGAGTTTTCGAGAAAGTGAAAGATTTTCTTTGAATCGCATCTTGATTTGCAGAAGATGAAAAAGGAACGAAAATCTTTGGATATTTATAAAGAAATTTACTCATGATTACGCTTCAGAGATGATTTGACAGTTAGAGAGAGGCAGGGTAAAAGTAATTATTCAAGCTTAGCTATTAGGGTGGCTAGCATTAAATGTGACAAGAAAAAATGAACAGTAACAATCAAACTTACCTGAAAAAGCTATATTTTTGAAGGATTTAACATTACTATTTTTGCAATCAGTTGATTGAACCGGTGTTCATCTAGAGCTTTTGCGAAGATGTCAGCTAGCTGATGTTCAGTGGAGATGAAACGAAGCTCAATTTCATTCTTTGCTATGTGATCTCGAATAAAGTGATGACGAATATCAATGTGCTTTATAAGAGAATGGAGCACCGGATTATTTGAGATTGCAATAGCACTTGTGTTATCACAATAGATAGGAGTGCGCTGAAAGGAGATTTGTGCATAACAACTCCCAGCTGAAATGTATTCAGCTTCAGCGGTGGATAGAGAAACAGAGTTCTGCTTCTTCCTTTGCCAACTTACTAGTTTCCCACCTAGTAGCTGACACCCACCGGTAGTACTCTTCCTATCAATCTAACATCCGGCATAGTGTGAATCTGAAAATATAATTAATTTAAAGCCGGAGTCTCTGGAGTACCATAGCCCAAGTTCAGGAGTACCTTTCAGGTATCTAAAAATTCGTCTGACAGCCATCAGATGTGATTCTTTTGGGTTTGCCTAAAACCTTGCACATAGGCATGTCGAGAACATAATATCAGGACGACTGGCCATCAGATATAGTAAGGATCCGATCATCCGTCTGAATGTGGGAAGATCAACTGCTTTTCCATTCGGATCAGCGGTAAGCTTGGTATTTGGAACAATGGAAATCTTCATAGGGGAGGAGTCTGAAAAGTTGAACTTCATGAGTAAGTCTTTGACATATTTCCCTTGATTAATGAAGATGCCTTGGTCAGATTGCTTTATCTGAAGCCCAAGGATGAAATTCTGTTCTCCCATCTTGCTCATTTTGAATTTTTCTGACATTATTATCTCAAATTTCTTGCGTAAGCAATTGTCAGTAGAGCCAAAGATAATATCAACAACATAGATTTGAAATAGAATGAGTTCGCCTTTTTCTCTACACTGAAATAGAGTTTTATCGATGTTCCCTCTTTGAAATCCATTTTTCAGAAGATGAGTGGACAAAGTATCATACCAGGCACGCGGAGCCTGTTTCAGTCCATAAAGGGCTTTGTCGAGCTTATAAACATAGTGTGGAAACTTGGATTTTCGAATCCAGGAGGTGTCTGAACAAATACTTTTTCTTGAAGTTCTCCATTTAGAAAGGCGCTTTTAACGTCCATCTAAAAGACCTTGAATCCCTTGAATGCTGCAAAGGCTAGAAACATGCGTATTGCCTCCAAACGAGTAACTTGAGCAAACGTTTCATCATAATATATCCCTTCCTCTTGATAGTAGCCTTTTGCAACTAGTCTAGCCTTGTTACGCACAATTGACCCAGTTTCATCACATTTGTTTCTGAAGACCCATTTTGTGCCAATAATGGACTTGTCTTCAGGTGGGGCAATCAGCGTCCACACCTTGTTTCTTTCAAATTCGTTAAGCTCATCTTGCATAGCGACCACCCAGTTTGGATCCTTCAGAGCTTCATCGACTTTCTTTGGTTCGACCTGTGATATAAATTCAGAGAACATGCAGAATGCAGATGTAATTGAATTTCTGGTTTGCACACCAATATGTGGATCACCAATCACATTTCTGATCGGATGAGCTCGAGTCCATTTCGTGACCCTTTGTTGTTGATCCTGTGGCTCATCAGCAGAGTAGTCATTTGTTTCCAACAGATCTTCAGTGACCTGATTCACATTAACATAAACAACATTATCGTCAGTATTTACCTCCTAAGAATAATCATCCAAGTCATCATTAAATGACTCTTATAGAAGTGCATCAAATTCATCGGAGACAATTTGATCAGTATGATTGGAGGTTGACTCTGTATTGAATTCATCAAAGGTGACATTAATTGTTTCAACCATAGAGTTCTTCTTGGGAAGAAAAACACGATAAGCTTTAGAGATATCAGAATAGCCTAGAAACACTCCTTGTTCTCCTTTGGGATCAAACTTGCTTTTCTGATCTTTGGTGTTCAGGATGAAGCATGTACTTCCAAAAACTTTGAAGTATCCGACATTTGGTGACTTCAGATAAAGTAACTTGTAGGGAATTTTGTCGTGGCGCTTCACAATGATGGACCTATTCTGAGTATAGCAAGCAGCATTAACAGCTTCAGCCAAGAAATGGCCTTTCAGAGATGCTTCAGCTAGCATAGTTCTGGCTGCTTCTATTAGGGTCCTATTTCTTCTTTCAACAACCCTATTTTGTTGAGGGGTACATGGGGCTGAGAACTTTTGGATAATGCCATTTTCATCACAAAAATCTTGAAGAGTAGAGTTCCTGAACTCTGTTCCATGATCACTGCGAAGCTGTTTAACTTGTGAGTCAAACTGTCTTTAAACACGACGAATAAAGCTCATCAGAACTTCAGCAGTATCACTTTTGTTATGCAAGAAGAATACCCATGTGAACCTGGTGTATTCATCAACTACAACTAGAGTATACTTCTTGCCTCCCATGCTAGGAGAACTGACAGGACCACGGAGATCCATATGTAGTAGATGAAAGGCGGAGTTAACTTGGTTACAATGTTTTGATTTGAAAACAGACTTCTTTTGCTTTCTTTTCTCACATGCATGACACAGCTTGTCTTTCTGAAACCGAACTGACGGTAGATCTCTGGTAAGCTGAAGCTTAGAGAGTTTGCTGATGTTTTTGAAGTTGAGATGGGATAATCTTTTGTGTCATAACCAGTTAACTTTGGAATCAGCTTTTGAAAAGAAACAAGCATCTCTTTCAGAGGTGGCAAAGTTGAAATCATCAACATACATGTTACCCTGCCTTTTTGCTTGTAAGACCTCTTTGCCTTTCTTGTTAAAGATTGAACCTTTGGTCTTCTTGAATTGCACGTCATAATCCACATCACACAACTGACTGATGTTGATCAGGTTGTGTTCAAGTCCTGTCACATGAGCAACATTCTTAATGTTGACTGATCCTTGGTTGAGATAACTATAACCGTTAGTTTTGCCACATTTTCCTCCACCAAATGTGACCTTGGGGCCATTTGCTTCTTGAACCCCATTCAGTAGGGACCTACATCCGGTCATATGCCTTGAGCATCCACTGTCAAGGTACCAAATGTTATCATGCTGAACGCCCTACACAGACAGTTGAAAAAGTTACTTCATTTGAAGAGCCCAAACTTTAATGGGCTCGAAGACACACGGCTTAGAAGAGCATCTCGAGACTTTGCCTTCATTGGAACAAGAGGTAGCCTCATGACCTTTTACTCCACATTTATAGCATTTTCAAGTGGATTTAGAATTCTTTTCCTTAACTCTTTTATTTTTCTTCTCTTTTTCACCAATTAACTTTAAAACTTTGAAAAGAGAATCCTTAACTTCTTTGAGTTTGGATACGGGCAGAGCAAAGGTTTTATCACTATTTTTGGTTTTGGAGGGTTTGGAATTTTCAGCTTTGGATTGTAAGGTTTCATATGATGATTCTTCATTTGACGAAATCATGGGAATGATAATGTCGTAGAAGACACTAGCTTCAGGAAGAAAGCTTGAGTTGGATGACTCGGCTATTTTGATTTCAGAAGATATTTCACCAACTGATTCAGATGAAGACTGGTTGAGGGTTTCAGTACAGGTTTTAGGTACGACTATAGGTTGGGTTTCAGTTGGGGTTACAGACATAACTTCAGGTTGGGTTTCAGTAGGAGTTGGTGTAATAGGTATTCCAGTGATTGGTTTAGTAGTTTCGTTGGCAAGAGTATCATACTTAGTAGGAAGTTGAAGATTTCTAATTTCATAATTTGTTCTTTCAGAAAAGCTTGGATTTACAGCTTTAGACTTGGTGAATCTCTTTTTAAGGAGATTTTGATTTCCAACATCATTAATACTTATGACATTAAAAATCATTTCATCGACATTTTTACACTTTTTGCTGAAATCAGCGGCTTGTTTAATGTGTCCTATGCCTACTCTTTCTCTTTGAATTACCATGTGATGATTTATACTCTCAAATGCTAGTTTATTTGGACTCAACCAAAGATCAATAATCGATTGATGATCTTTCACTTTTTCGTTAGAGTCTTGCAAATCCATTTTCACATTTTTGAGTTCATTTGTTAAAAATTCGAGATGATTTTTTAAGGCATAAGACTCTTGAAGAAATTGCTCATTTTCTTTTTCAGTGACATTTATTTCAGAGGTGAGCTTGGTGATAGTTTGTTTAGATTTGTTTTGATTGTTATGTGCAATTGTCAGATCACATCACAAATAAGCAAACATATCATCCTTCTCATTCATTGAATAATTTTTGAAATTCGATAACTTATACATCATGGTGGGATTCCATCATTCTGCTGAGCTTAGTTTTTCAGCCTCAGCCAGATCCTTGCTGAACATGCTTTCAGTGGCCATTAAGCACATTTTAGGATATGCAGTTCAAAGGATTTCTTCAGCCACCAGACATTTACCTCTGACTTCAGTTTCTTCTTCTTCATCTAAAGATGTTTCAAAATCAGTCCAGTCAAGGTCATCAGCTATCATGGCCTTTTCCTTCTTCTTTTCATTTGAAGCTTTGAGGGCCTTATATTTAGCCTTGTATTTGTCAGCCTTAGAAGGAAACCTTTCTTAGGATTTAAGGAGGTCTCCTTCACGTAATAGTCGGCTACATAATGAACAGGCTTCCCATATTTGAAGCACTCATTCTTAGACCCTTCAGATGATCCTTTTTTCTCTGATGAGAACTTCTTATAAAATCTTCTCTTCCCAACAGACTTAAACTTCTGAAACTTTTTATAATTTTTCATGATGAAGGCTTTTTCAATACCTTCATCATGAGACCTTTCTTCCTCCTCAAATATGAATAAAATTAACTATGAATAAGATCAAAGTGTGGAAATAGTTTTAAAGCAACGAACACACAGAAGTTTTCAAAGTAGGATTATATTCATAACCAAACTTCAAAGAGTGCACAAGAACAAACTTGAGGACTGAGTACAAACTAAACCAAGAACAAATTTGAATGCAAATTAGCGAACAAACGCTTAACCTTTTCTCGTTAATCGACCAGGTATTTATAGGGTAAGTAAACTAATCCTGACCATCAAATTTATTAACACGTGTACCTCTCTACACTTAATTAGGAACAGAAAACAATATTGCCATTTCAAGCTCCTTCAGAATAAGCAGATCGTACACTTTACATAACATGAAGATTCTGGTTGTCAGATGTATCTTCAGTGCAGAAGACCCTTTGATGACTGAAGATAGACTTCAGCTGACGTTCACTTCAGAACTAATCTTCAGATGAACTACGGGCTTCTTTCCTCAGATGACGCGTCAGAACAGTTTACAAAAGAATGATATATTACACCTTCAGTTGCTTTCTTCGAAAGCTTCTTCAGGAATGGAATATATACAAATAAAAGGACTAAAAATAGCACAAGCCCAAGCGTTGTTGCTCAACAAGAAACTGACGAAAAGGTAGTAATTGATCATTCAGAATTTCCTACTTAGTATATACTAACTCTCATGCAACAGGTGGAGCTCTTAACTTCACAGAATCAATCACTCACGAACAAGAACCGAAAGCTGGATGAAAATAATTTAAATCTGAAAATGGAACAAGCAGCAAAAAGTGAAGTCGAACTAACAAATCAATTCTCAAAAATAGTACAACTTCAACAAGATATCAAAGATAAAGAAAATGAATTAATTAAACCGCAAAAAGAAACTGAATTAAAAGTTCATGATTTGAATGTAGCAAAGTTGTCAGCAGAAATAAATCTTAACTTAATCATGAAAGAGAAAAAGAATCTTGACGAAAAAGTTCAACATCTTGAGGAAGGAGTTAAGAAGCAAGTCAATACTCATCACAGTATCTTTAAAAATGTTGAACCAAACGTGAGGAATAGATATAAAGGTTTACGGTATGACGAAAAAAATTTCTTTTCAAAGATAAATTGCACACAATTGTACCAACTTGAAAGAATGAATCAGGGTTGGACTTCTAAAATGGTGTTTATGGGAGAAGAGGAAATAAAACAGTAAGAAGAATTAAGAAGAAAAACCACAACAAAACTTCAAAACACACTGAACTATGATGAACTAAATGCCTCATACAAAGTTGGAAGTGGTGGATGTTCTTCTTTGTCTGATGAGTGTTTTATTCCTCATCCACCTGAGGAGAAGAAAGAAGCAAAATGTCAAGAAAACAATGGAACTGCAGAAATGACAAGAATTGTTTGAGGTAGCATGCATAAATCAGAAAGTTCAATTTGAAGTGGAAAATTGTGTACTAAAAGAAACAATCTTCAATCTTAACAAGAAGTTAAATTCCGCTGTATCAGAAATTAAGATTGACATAACTGAATAGAAAGTTAACAATTCTGATATTGCACAATACCTAATTCCTCAATTTATCTCAAGTGCAATTGAAAGAAAAATGCTTGAAGAGAAGGTGGCACGCTTGCTTACTGAATTGGATAGATATCTGGATATTGTGTATCCTCAGTGTCCAAAGGCATGTAGGGAATTTATGTCACATAAATGTAATCAATTATGTAATCCCAACAGTGTTAGAGAGGAAGGATCATCATCAAAAACAAAAGGAATTCCTAAAATGCCGAAAATCAAAAGATCAATAAATTTGAATGATTCAAAAACTGTTAAACCACTTCATGTCTCTGACAAAACTTTTTTTTCTTAATTAAAATCAGATCAGTCAAAAGGGAAAGAAGTTTCAAGCAAAAGAGTGAAGAAAACAATGATCAAAGATGTGAAGAATGGAGGGACAACGAAAGCTCCTAAGAAGTGGATTCCAAAGGACTAATTGAAAGAAAACGAGAAAAAGAGTGTACATGTAATCAAGTTAAACCATTTTGTAATATTCAAAAATCATACTAAAATAAGAATTGCGAGTCACTCTTTTCTTGGAAAATCAAAACTAAAAACTCAAAATAAAAAATAACCGATAACAAAATGAGTTGTGGTAGAGTTCAAGTGTGGGTATCATCAAAATCGAATGAAAAGAGGATTAAAATCAAACAGAAACTGGAAGAATCCAAATGATGATAAAATTTTGTTTTGGTTTGTAAACAAGAATGGATTCATCGTCCGCCAATGGATTCATAAACATCAAAGAGTTGGGTTTTTGAAATGGTATGCTAACAGAAAGATACTAGTCCGGCCAGGACAATAGAGAGAACATCTAAATATAATGAATGCACATCAGACACCTACACCAACTCCATCAAATCATAACAAAATCACACCGATCAAACAAGACCAAATGAAAGCTGCTTCATATTTCATCGATTACTCCAAATTCAAAGAAAAATCAAAAACAAATGATGAATACAAATTTGTCATACATATCTAATGTGAAAAGCATGTATGTTGAGAAAGCCAAACAGTTTTCACCCGTGGTTAAATCAACTCAGTCTAAGAATAAGAGAAAATCATCAACTGAGAAGATCAATCTAGTTTCTTTTCATAAAAGATCAATCTAGTTTCTTTTCAATGTGAAGAAGGATCATCTCTAGTACATGGACTCTGGCTGCACGAAGCACATGATGGGCAACAAAGGTCTTCTCAAACACTTTGTGAGTAAATACACAGGAAACATCAAGTTTGGGAATGACCAAGTTTCTCCGATTCTCAGCCATGGAGTTATAGAGACAGGAAATTTAAAGATTGAAAAAGTGACTTATGTTGAGGGCTTAGGGCACAATCTATTTAGCATAGGACAGTTTTGTGATAAAGGAATGGAAGTAGTGTTTAAGAAGTGCTCATATTCTTTAAGGACAAGAGACGGAGTTGAGATATTCGGTGGTAACAGAAAGTCAAACTTGTATACAATTGAGTTGTCTGAGAAAGGTTCCGGCGCACCAGTATGCCTACTGACAAAAGCTTCATCAGATTTAAATTGGTCATGGCATCGCAAGTTGTCACATCTAAGTTTCAAGAACATGAACAAGTTGGTGAATGGAAATTTGGTCAGAGGTCTACCAAAGTTGAAATTTGAAAAAGATCATCTGTGTAAGGATAGTGAGGAGGGTAAAATGAAGAGAGTACCACATAAAGTTAGTCAGATTTCTTCAACTACCGCTCGTTTGCCGTTGATCCACATGGACCTCTGTGGACCAATAAGAGATACACTCTTGTAATGGTGGACGATTACTCCCGGTATACATTGGTCCGGTTTGTGAATCACAACAATGAAGAACCTCAACAAGTAATTTTGTTTCTGAAGAAATACAAGACTCAAAATGGACAACCGGTGAAGGGAATAAGAACCGATAATGGGACAGAGTTCAAGAACAGAATGCTTGATTCTTACTTGGATTCTGAAGGTATAACACATCAGTTCTCGGTAGCATATACTCCGCAACAGAATGGAGTAGTGGAAACGAAAAACAGAACACTGGTTGAAGCTACCCGAACGATGTTACAGTATTCGAAGTTACCACCATCTTACTGGGCTGAAGCCGTGAACATTGCATGCTACACCCAGTACCGCTCTTTATTACACCGTCGCTATAATAAAACTCCATACAAATTATGTAATGGAGTAGTGCCTAATATCAAATACTTTCATGTATTTGGTAATAGGTGCTTTGCACTAAATAAATCGGAGAAACTGTCAAAATTTGATTCGAAAGCAGATGGAGTATTCTTAGGTTACTCAATGGACAAAAAGGCTTTTAGAATTTTTAATCGAAGAACTAACATGATTGTCGAAAGCATGAATGTTACGTTTGATGATTTAGTCAATCTAAATTCTTTAACGGGTAAACCTAACTCATCTAAAGAACCGATTTTCAAAATAAACAAAAAGGATGAGTAATTCAGTCAAAAAGATGATATAAGCTTGGACTTTATGTTTGATTTCCTTAAAAAGAATGATAACTCATTTACTGTTTTATAGAATATTCAATAAGAGTCTGTAACAATAACTGAGCCACCAAGTGTATCTACAGTTCAACAGACAACAATTTCTGACAATTCTGAGTTTGAAGCTACGAATATTCCTGCAACTGAACAAAGTCCAAGATATGATCAGTCAATGGAAGACATTAACTCTAATGAGCTTAGAAACATAAATGACTACATTCAGGTTCAATCCCCCGAACCTGTTTGGTTGAAGAGTCATCCTGAGACTCAAGTCATTGGTAGTTTGAACGTCGGTGTTCAAACAAGATGTGCTACTACTAATGAATGCCAACATTCAAGTTTCTCAAGCATGGTCGAACCCACCAGAGTGTCGGAAGCTCTAGCGGATCCTGATTGGATTATAGCAATGCAGGAAAAGCTTAATCAATTTGACCGACTTAAAGTATGGAGATTAGTTCCGAGACCGGAAGGCAAATCAATTGTCGGAAATAAGTGGATATTTATGAATAAAAAGGATTCAGATGGTGTGGTTGTTAAGAATAAGGCATGGTTAGTGGCTAAGGGGTATAATCAACAGGAAGGCATTGATTATGATGAGACATTTGCCCCTGTAGCAAGGATAGAGGCAATAAGAGTTTTCCTAGCCTATGCCTCCTACAAGAACTTTACGGTTTATCAAATGGATGTTAAGGCTGCATTTCTCAATGGGAAACTAAAAGAGGAAGTGTATGTTAGTCAACCGGAAGTTTTTGTAGATCCTAACAGGCCCGATGACGTCTATATTCTTGACAAAGCTCTTTATGGATTAAAAGAAGCCTCGAAAGCTTGGTACGATGAGTTGTCAAAACATCTTCTACATGAGGGATACATGTTAATATTAAAAATGTAGAAAAGCCCATGTGGTAGGCGTAGCCTATAAATAGGCTATTAGGCCCTTGGGCGTGGAATCACTCTTGTACGTTTGAGCAATATATGCAATATCCCATTTAACGTGAAGTGTGTGTTCTCTCTTGATTGTGTAAATCATTGATTAACAAGCATCATCGAAGAAGGTTACTGTTCAGAAATCGAAGCTATGAAGGTTTGAGTGTGTTTCGTATTGAAATTGATCATATTCATCTCGAAATCAATTCTATATTCGAAAACAATCATTTATGTTTTGATTTGGATCAAAAGCAAATGAGTTCTTGAAGTTTTTCGTGGAATACATATACGGTTTTTGCGTCAATATTTCATCTGATTTCATGGGAATGATCGATTCTTTGTTATATTCGTGATCTACAAGGAATTGCGACCTAGAGGCTATAAAAATCGATTGGTTTTTCATTGTATTTGATAAGGATTGAAATTTCAGTCAAGAACATTTGAAGATGATGAAGAACAGTCGAGATCTAAGTTTTTGATCTAGTGGGATTAATTTTTTTGAAGGTTTTGGTGTTTACTGTTGAGTTCGAGCGTGTCTAGTATTGCAAAGAAGACTTGGAGCAAGGCAGTTGAAAACAGATCCCGTGAAATCCGGAATTTGTTAGTTACATAGACTTCGAGTGCATCAAATCCTCACAATTCGAAGAAAGCACACTTGAAAGTTCGAAGCCTTAACACTTCGAGCTCGAAATCAACACAAATTCTAAGTTCGAAATTCAAGACAACTTCGAGCTGATATAAGTTCCCATGTGCACTTTGAACTCAAAAGTTACTCTATCACATTCACTTCGAGCGCATTCATCTAGTTATTAACCCACTTGAAAAACAAAGCTTTGACTTCGAGCGTGTCCATTCCAAATACAATTTGAAACCACCTTGCTTTATCACATTTCGCATCCGAAGATCATATTCTCAAAAGACCTTCGCAAACATCTGTTTGAAGATCGAATCATTTCCATTCGAAGTTCACTTCGAAAACAAATTCAGGACTTAACAATACTTCGCATTTGAACACAACTTCGAAATCACTTTGAAACACTTCAAACCAAAATTCTACTGTTCCATTCTAAGTCAACTTCCAAGTTAACTACGAATTCCTAAGAACATTCACTTCTAATTTCTAACATTCACTTCGAATTCACTGTTCACTTCGAACCTATTCTTCCAATTCGAAGAAACCATCTTCGAACCCAATCACCCAACTTTTTCCAAGTTAACGATCACTTTGAAACTTTCAAGTAATTAAACCAAAAATGTCAAGTTCCAATGAGATATTGGCCATTGGCGCAGACTCCAAACCCCCTGTTGTCTTCTACAATGACTATCTAGTATGGAAAGGGAGGTTCATGGATTTTCTAGAACATAATGAAGTAAATGGTGAAATGATGATCGATTCTATTCTCAACAGAGAAAAGAAATTCTACATAATCATGGATGCACAACCTGACAACAACCCTCTAATTGTTGGAACGGTGAGAGAGAAAACTCATGACGAGTTAACAGCTGTTGAGAAAGAAAGGAAGAAGGCTGATAGGTTGGCTAAGTATTATCTCAAACAAGGTTTATCATCTGAGATGTACATGAAGGTTGACAGCTTAGCTACAGCCAAAGATATCTAGGATGAGATCAAACGTCAATTGCAAGGAACTGAGTAAGGAGAACATATAAAAAGAACACAATTGGTGAATATGTTTCACGAATTTACTGCCAGGGATAACGAGCTGTTAATTGACACATACAGTCGTTTCTACAAGCTCCAAAATGAACTCAGGACGAACAAGGTTGAAAGAACGGATTTTGATATCAACTGCGTGTTTCTCCGTGTTCTAGGACCAGAATGGAAAGAGCATGTGAAGATTTAAAAACACATCAACTGAAACCTTACAATTTTCACGTATCATAATATCTTTGAGGACCTTCAGCAATACCAAGATGAGGTCTCAAAAATATCTCCCAGACTCTTTGCTGATCCCTTAGCCTTAGTTGCTTCAGAACCATCTATAGGAAATCCATGCACGCAAACACCCGTACGCAGCGAAAGCAACGACATCAAAACCCGGGGTTTTCGGGTATTAAAACCGACATGCATGTATACCCCAAGTGGGGATCCTGAATACAAATGAATATAGCAACTAAAACAAACGAGAGGGAGGAGAAATATACCATCACTGGGCTGAAGCTATCCACCGAGCTAGGAAGATCTTCGAGAACTCGAAACCGAGCTCCTCTATTGATAGTCCACACCAAGTACCCGAGATTCCGTCTTGCTAATGACCCGAGACACAAACCACACGACGTCTTCGTGAATCTGGAACAACTACAACCGCAAATATATTGCTTGCTACACTAGCCACACTCTAGGACACAAGTACCATGTTTATGTATGTGTCAAATATCAAGTTGGCTAAGAGAGAACACAAGTGAGTCTTTTTGTGTCTTAAATAGAGGCTGGAAGTGTTCAAGAAACCACCAGGGTCGGCCAACTAGCCACCCTCTCATTGGACCAACATAAAGGTCCAATAAAAAAGAAGGTGACACTTTGACTACTGTCTTCACGGGCTCTCATGGGCCGTGAAGCACTCGTGAAGACTCCTAAGGCCGGTTTCCACCTCATACTCTCATTAGGCCAACGAGTAGTCTATTAAAAGCATGGCGCCTTCCTTCACGGGCTCTCACGGGCCGTGAAGCCCTCGTGAAGGTTGTTCTCCCACGACTACTAGTCTGGGTGGTGAAGCCTCGTAGAGGGTTTCCCTTCACGACCTCTTCACGGCCCGTGAAGGTCACTAGAAACCCTGATTTCATATTCTCTCATGTTTGGGTTTTGCTGCAGGAATCTACCCTTGGCGTGTGACCAAATAGGCCCATACCTCATCAGTAGTGATGCTAGTACACTTGTATCAGTGGGCATATTCCAACACCATCCCCCTTAGAGTCCTCACGAACGCAGAAATTCAAACAAGTGGCCTTATCTAACTCAGAATCTGATGAGTCAGATGGTACGGAAATGGACCAAGTCATCAAGGCCATGTCATTCATCACCAAGGCATTCAAGAATAGGTACTCTAAAACCAATAATCGCCAAAGGTACATGTCGGGGTCTCGAAGACCAGAAAACTATAAGGTTGCTGAGAAGCCAAGGATTGCCAAGGAGGAGAGAAAAGAAGACCGAAAATGCTAAAATTGTGGGGGAAACGGCCACTTCTTAAAAGACTACACACAGAAAAAGAAGAAAGACGCTGAGTATTATAAGCAAAAAATCAGGCTGGCCAAAATGAAGAGTGCAGGAAGGGCCATGATGTTGGAAGAAGACCAGATCCTCACTGACACTGATGATAGTAATCTTGAGGAGGAGGAACATGTTGGATTATGCCCACTGACACACACACGAGTTGGTATCATGGCTGATGAAGCAAGGGACTATTGGGTCACACGCCAAGTATCAATTCCGGCATCACGGATGGTCTAATGAGAGAGAAAACCAGAAACTGGTTCTAGTGGGCCAAGGCACGCCCGTGCCTCTATGAGGTACGACCGTGCTCTACGGGCAGGCACGAGCCCAAGTCGGGCGTGACTTGGGCATGGCCTGTGGCTAGGTATGCCCGTGCCTCTAAGAGGCACGCCCGTGCCCTGTGCCCAGTGGACAGGCATGAGCCCAAGTAGGGCGTGACTTGGGTGTGGCCTCTTGGGCTGGCACGCCCGTACGTTGTGAGGCACGGCAATGCCTCATGCAGTAACTGCCTCTTAACTAGGCTTTCAAAGCTAGTTAAAGGTGGTGTTTATTGCTATTACTCTAGAAACTGAAAAAGACATTAGTGTGCACGAATTTGAACTGATTTTGAGGTCTATATAAGTGCCATGATGCTAATATGGTCATGTTCCAAGAATTGGCTTTTCTAGAATATATATAAATTTGCATATACACAACTCTCTCAAGCACAAGAGGTACTAAGGCTTTGGTTCTCTTGTGATAGACATCTTGGTGGTGTTTAGATAGGCTTATCTAACACTCTAGCAAGTGGGAGACGATAGCAAGTGGGAAACGATAGTAGCTTGGTGTGGACTTCGGTAGAGGTGTACACGTTAGTGCACAAGACTTCCAAACTCCAAATCCGCACGTACAGAGAAGAAAGCATCAAGGGTATAACTCTATCTCTTTGTATGTTTTATTTTGTTGCTTAGTCATGTCTAGAGTTTTGGTCCATTTGGTGGGCGTGTTCGTGGTTGATTTTTGAAAACTTTTTCTACTCGTTTTTGCTTCTGCTGTGATTTTGGACCACGAAAACCCAACAGTGGTATCAAAGTCATCTCTAACATGGCTTTGCACTTTTGGAGTTAAACCGGATTTTCTGAGTTTTATGTCAAAAATGGTTTTCCGATGACCGGGCACGGTCGTACCTCTAGGGGTACGGGCCGTGCCGGCGACGGGGGCATGGGCTTACCAGTGGGGGTACGGGTCGTGCCGGCATAATTCATAAACTATTTAAAATTGTTTAAACTGTGCACTGACAAAATGGCAGGCACGCCTGTACCCTCTCGGGTACGCCCGTGCGTAATGGTTTTTTGGTCAGAATTAGTTTTTGAAACAATATGTTTAAATATATTAAAATCCGGGTTTTAGACTAGTCTTGATTCTGTTGAACTCCACTATATTTTGATTCCTAATTTTATATGTTTTGTGTGACTTGGCATGAAGTTCACAAAAACATATATCTTTAGGTGTATATATGAATATGTAATTTTAAAGGTGTATTAAAATTGTTAATGCATATGTACAAGGGTTGCTTGTTGTGCCTTGAGTGTTTTTTGCAATCTTGATCAAAATATATATATATCCTTGTTGGACATGGTTTTGTGGCACACCATTGCTTTCGTTTGGTTGTGTTTGTTTATGGTAGCCCGGTAACTTGATTTGCCCATAGCCCTTTGTGTTGTTTGTGGTTGGTTTTGGTTTTGGCCTGCGTGCCGTAATGTTGTAATATTTATATTTGGTGCGACTTGCATGTCGTTTATTTAAATCTTTGTACTCGTAATAGTTTATTTGGATCGCGACTTGCATGTCGTTTTCTTATTATTATGTAATTGTACTTAGATTATTTCAAATATGTAATATTGCATCAAAACTGACCGGGGGACACGGTGTTGGCATCTTGACGAACCAAGTCCGGGAGATTAGCCGGAGTGGAGATCGTGACAGAGCGTCCATTGGTATTCTTCCCTAGATTGACTATGTTTTCCCCGTTTTGGCTCACATGAAAAACACTTAAGATTTGGGAATGTTACCGGGTCATTATTTATCTATATTTATGCGTGGTTGTTTTATATTTGAATTCTTTAGGATTTGCATGCTAGAGAATTTTTGAAAATATATAAAACAAAAGAGATTTATAAATGAGTTTATATTACTACGCGCATAAGAATTGGCAAATATTAAAATAAAAGTGTTTATATTAAATGGTGAATAAAAAGGAGTTTTTGTCACTTAAATTGCTAATTCGTCAAAAGTCGTTAAAATATTATTTTAACCGGAAAAACAAAAACCCGTTTTTCGAAAAGTAAGTCACGCGCCACCCGTAAGACGACACCACCCAAATCTAACGAAACTTTGATGATTGTCGAGCATTACCACGAGTCATGCCTTGTGGAGTTGTGTGGAAGGTGAGTGTGGCAACCCGCAATATTGGTAGTCGAGTTTAAGCACGAACCAATGATTGGGCTAGGGTACCAACGTGTGTCTTGACGGGCGACTTACAAGTTCTTTTATGTTGCTTAAATGATGTCGATCTCTAGCCGAGTCATTTAAGAAATAATAAAAGGATTGGTGTATGAAGGGATCAAACATGCCTTAGACATTTTCATGTCGAAAGGATCCCTCAAGGATCTAAGAGTTGCAATGGTTGCAATTGGTAATTTGTCTACCGACCTAAATAACTTATTTCATGATCCGCGGTAAACCCGTCATTAGATAGAGTGAAACGTGGTTCTTAGCCTTGTTAAAATAATTAAGTTTTACAATTATTGGGTAATTATTTCTACAAGGATTTACAACTAAAATTGGTACTCAAAATTTTGTAGATGGCATCCAACAACGCTTCTTCATCGAACTCCATTTCCCTAAAGTTGTTCCTCGAAAAGGCCAAACTCGATGGCCAAAACTTCATGGATTGGTTCATGCAACTAAGGATAGCCCTTAGGTATGAACAAAAGATGTGGGCCATCAAGTAGCCTTTGTCGGAGGCACCTGCGGCTAATGCGACTAGGGCGGTCCGAGACGCGTATGACAAGCATGTCAAGGAAACGAACGAAGTGGCTTGCATTATGCTCTAGTCAATGAATCCTGAGCTTCAAAAGCAAATGGAACATTTAGGAGCATATGATATGCTTAACCAGCTGAAGGAAATGTTCCAACAGCAGGCTAAGCTAGAGCGCTTCAAGTGCCTAAAGTCCCTTTTCGATTGCCATATGCAGGAGGGCAAAAATGTGAGCGTTCACGTGCTTAAGATGAAAGCATTGGTTGATCGCTTGGAGAGGTTGGGATTCCCGTTAGGGAGGGAGTTGGCGGTGGATGTGATCCTCCGTTCTATTCCGAGTTCCTTTCACAATTTGTATGGAACTATTATGTCCATGGCATGGACAAGTCCCTAATGGAACTTCACAGAATGTTGAAGACCGTCGAGTATGACATGTCCAAGAAGCCCTCTTCGTCCAAACCCGTCCTAGCCATCCAGGGAGGCGGAACCAAAAGAAAAGGCGCTCCCCCCTCTAAGGGAAAGGGTTAGGGGAAGGTTGCAAAACCTAACCCATGTCCGGCCCCGAAGGGCAAGGGGAAAGTCGTGATGGATCCACCGGCCGAGGACCCTACGGAAGCCGAGTGCTTTCACTACAAGGAAAAGGGGCATTGGCGGCGTTCTTGCCAAAGGTACCTTGAGGTGCTCAAGCGGGTAAAACCGAAGGGAGCGGGTAACTCAGGTACGTTTATGATTGAACTTCACAATACCGCTACTTCTAACGGCTGGGTACTTGATACCGGTTGTGGCATTCATATCTGTAATAATGTGCAGGTGCTAAAAAGAAGTAGGGCGCTGGGTGCTGGAGAGCTTGACCTGATCATGGGAAACAAGGATGTGGTTCCCGTGGAACAGATTGGGAGTGTTGATCTCGCCTTTCCTTCAGGGCTTGCATTACCTTATTGAATGTTTGTTTTTCGCCCTACGTGGCACGAAACATTATTTCCTTTCACGCTTTGTATGACGATGGATATGATTTTGGTTTTAATAACTGAATTATCTCTTGTTTGAGAAATGATGTTCATTACTTTAAAGCTTATCCATGTCATGGGATTTATGAAACAAGTGTGGGTTTGGATGGTAATAAATCAATCATGAATATTGATTCTAAGTCCAAAGGTGTATTGGACAAGTTGTCTTTGTGGCATAGTCGTCTTGGCCATATAAGCAACAAACGTTGATACCAAACTCCAAGTGGATGGGATTTTGGAATCGTTTGACCACGGGTCAAGCGAAGTATGCGATTCTTGTTTATTAGGAAAAATGACTAAAGCGCCCTTCACCGGCGTTAGAGAAAGGGGCAAAGACTTGTTGGACATTATTCACACGGATGTGTGTGGTCCGTTGAGGTCTGCTACAAGAAACAACTGTAGGTACTTCGTTACTTTATGGTTATGTTTATTTGATTATGCATAAGTCTGAAACCTTTGAGGTGTTTAAGACATACCAAAACGAAATGCAAAATCAATTGAGCAAGCGGATTAAGATTCTCAGATCCGATAGGGGTGGTGAGTATCTTAGTACCGAGTTTCTTGATCATCTTAGGGGTTGTGGAATTCTTTCACAACTTACTCCACCCAGGACACCACAATTAAATGGGGTCGCTGAGAGGAATAACCGAACTTTATTGGATATGGTTCGTCCCATGATAAGTCGTACAAAGTTACCCACAGGTTTTTGGGGTTATGCTTTGGAAACCGTTGCTAGGACCTTAAACCTTGTACCAACAAAGAAGGTTGCAAGTACATCGTTCGAGTTGTGGCATGGAAGGGTTCCTTCGCTAGCCTATCTCAAGGTCTGGGGTTGTGAGGCTTACGTAAGACGTGAAGCTCAAGACAAACTTGAACCCAGAGCCGAGAAGTGTATTATCATTGGCTACCCAGCTGGTTCTATGGGATATTTGTTTTACAAACCTTCGGAGAACAAGGTGTTTGTTGCACGAAGGGCAGTCTTCCTTGAAAGGGAGTTGATATCTGTAGAAGCTAGTGGGAGGCAAGTCGATCTAGAAGAAATTCTAGACGACACCAATGATCAACCTGATGTTGGCACTAGTACCGCTTCTGAGGTCGGCGCACCAGAACAATTGGAACCTCAAACAACGGTGGATGAGGTTCCTGATACACAACCATTAGAGCTCCGTAGATCTGGTAGAGTTCGTAATGAGCCAGAAAGATATGGGTTCCTCATATCCGAGGGCGACGAACTATTGGTGGATCATAATGAACCGACCAACTACCGGGAAGCCGTAGTGGGCCCTTCGTCTGCTAGTTGGAAGGAGGCAATGGACAGTGAGATGCAATCCATGGCGGATAATCAAGTCTGGGACTTGGTTGATCCGGTACCCGGCCACAAGCCTGTAGGGTGCAAATGGGTCTTTAGGAAGAAGACGAACATGGATGGAAAAGTAGACACCTTCAAAGCCCGACTGGTAGCAAAGGGTTTCACTCAAACTCATGGTGTAGACTATGATGAAACCTTTTCTCTAGTGGATATGTTGAAATCTATTAGGATATTAATGGCTATCGCTGAATATTACGATTACGAAATATGGCAGATGGATGTCAAGACTGCCTTCCTTAATGGGAAGTTGGCAGAGGAGGTTTACATGGCACAACCTGATGGTTACGTAAACCCCAAATATCCTAATAGAGTATGCAAGCTTAAGAGGTCCATTTATGGACATAAGCAAGCATCTCGGAGTTGGAACATTTGCTTTGATGAAAAGGTCAAAGAGTTTGGCTTTTCTAAAAGCAAGGATGAACCTTGTGTGTATGTCAGGGCTAGTGGGAGTGCTGTAGTTTTCCTAGTCATGTATGTAGATGACATACTACTCATAGGAAGTGACGTGACAACCTTGCAGGAAGTAAAAACCTGGCTTGGGAGTTGCTTCTCTATGAAAGACATAGGAGAAGCAGCATATATTTTGGGGATAAAGATCTATAGAGATAGATCTAATAGACTCATTGGTTTGAGCCAGAGTACGTACATAGATAAAGTCTTGAAGAGGTTCAAGATGCAAGATTCCAAGAAAGGGAATTTGCCTATGTTGCATGGTATGGCGTTGAGGAAGTCTTAAAGTCCTAGTTCTCAAAAGGAACTAGAGGAAATGAGTCGAGTCCCGTATGCTTCGGCAGTGGGATCGATCATGTATGCTATGCTATGTACTCGGCCTGATGTGTCGTATGCCTTGAGCATGACGAGCCAATATCAAGCTAACCCTGGTCAAAGTCATTGGGTTGCGGTTAAAAACATCCTTAAATATCTTCAGAGAACTAAGGAAATGTTTTTAGTGTTTGGTGGATCGGAGGAGCTCAGAGTTACTGGATATTCTGATGCAAGATAGGGATGATTGCCGGTCTCAATCGGGATTTGTATTCTTGTTAAATGGTGGAGCAATAAGTTAGAGAAGTTCCAAGCAAGATACCGTGGCTGATTCAACCACGGAGTCAGAGTATATTGCTGCAAGCGAGGCTGCTAAGGAAGCCGTCTAGATGAAGAAATTCATTCAAGACCTTGGAGTTGTTCCTAGCATCGCTAACCCTATTGAGATCTTCGGTGACAATGAGGGTGCAATAGCTCTAGCTAAGGAACCAAGAGCGCATCGACGTACGAGACACATTGTGATATCATCTAGAATGGTGACATTGTGGTTAGTAGAGTACCAACTGAGGGGAACCTGGTAGATCCACTCACCAAGCCTTTGTCACAAGTTAAGCATGAATATCATGCTAAATCTATTGGTATTAGATTTGCTAGTGACTTGGTTTAGTTGTTTTAGTTGTATTTGTTATTGAGAACATTAAAGCAATAATGTATTTCTTATTGTAATGACTATTAAATGGGGATTTAATATACGCAAGGTGCGATTACTTTATGAAACATTATTGTGTTCTATCTTTGCATGTTTAATACTTCCATGAATAAACTTGTTTATTCTAAATACTCCACGATCGGTCATTCTTCATTGGGAGGAAGAAGTAAATTAAGATCGAGGCGAGTGGTTGGTAAAGTTTTCATCTTGGATTGAATACTTGTTTACGCAACACTAGCCTATACTTAATGGTTATTAAGTAATTGGAGGACCCGTACCTGAGTTTACTTCATGGATATTATCACGAGTAAATCAGGATGATAATATTAGTTATCCTTCTACTGGAGATGCACGCGTTGCTTGATTATTAACTTGGACTTGTTTAGATTGCTTTCTAACGCAGTTCGTACTGGCTGTTATAAGAGAAGTTTTCAGGCAAGAACTTGTTATTATGATAGGGCGGTGTAGTCAAAGGTATTCGTTCCTCTTTTGAGAGATATCCTTGGGCCCTTCGTTGATTAAGTTGATGACAAACCAAAATGCATTGCCGTGCTCAAGTTGAATTGATGGTGGATCAATTATTCACTTGTTTTGTTAGTCATAGTTAGTCTATATCGAGAAACATAATCATGAATGATTTAGGGTTGATCATGTTCCATGACCTATATTCACAACGGATATCATGAACGAAGGGGTATATAATAACTTATCTATAGGACCTTTCCTTTTGGTTAGGTATTTGTTTTGGGAAGACAAACCCTGTGCTGACTTGGGGGCATAGATGCCTAGCTAGAGGCCGCTCTATGTCGTGACGCCATTCGTGAGTTTGTCATGTGCAAGTGGGAGTCTATTGGATTATGCCCACTGACACACACACGAGTTGGTATCATGGCTGATGAAGCAAGGGCCTATTGGGTCACACGCCAAGTATCGATTCCGGCATCACAGATGGTCTAATGAGAGAGAAAACCAGAAACTGGTTCTGGTGGGCCAAAGCACGCCCGTGCCTCTATGAAGTATGGCCGTGCTCTACGGGCAGGCACGAGCCCAAGTCGGGCGTGACTTGGGCATGGCATGTGGCTAGGTACGCCCGTGCCTCTAGGAGGCACGCCCGTGCCCTGTGCCCAGTGGAAAGGCACGAGCCCAAGTCGGGCGTGACTTGGGCGTGGCCTCTTGGGCTTGCACGCTCGTACCTTGTGAGGCACGGTCGTGCCTCATGCAGTAACAGCCTCTTAACTAGGCTTTCAAAGCTAGTTAAAGGTGGTGTTTATTGACATTACTCTAGAAACTGAAAATGACATTAGTGTGCACGAATTTGAACTGATTTTGAGGTCTATATAAGTGCCATGATGCTAATATGGTCATGTTCCAAGAATTGGCTTTTCTAGAATATATATATTTGCATATACACAACTCTCTCAAGCACAAGAGGTAGTAAGGCTTTGGTTCTCTTGCGATAGACATCTTGGTGGTGTTTAGATAGCCTTATCTAACACTCTAGCAAGTGGGAGACGATAGTAGCTTGGTGTGGACTTTGGTAGAGGTGTACATGTTAGTGTACAAGACTTCCAAACTCCAAATCCGCACGTACAAAGAAGAAAGCATCAAGGGTATAACTCTATCTCTTTGTATGTTTTATTTTGTTGCTTAGTCATGTCTAGAGTTTTGGTCCATTTGGTGGGCGTGTTCGTGGTTGATTTTTGAAAACTTTTTCTACTCGTTTTTGCTTCCGTTGTGATTTTGGACCACGAAAACCCAACAGCACAAGCCCTAATTCTGCCTAATGGCAGACGTTGAAGATGAGTTCAGTGATGATGTAACCGAGCTAGAGTTACAATATGACAATTCTAATGATGAAGGGCTTGATGCTGCAAATGATGATGATGAGGTACACTCTAACTCCATTTCAGGTTGTGGTCTGAGCGTGGAACATGTTCAGATCATCATACAACGAATGAAAAAGTTAGAGAAAAAGGTACTAAAATCAAAATTAAACAAAGAGAAGGTAAAAGAAGTAATAAGAAATCAACAAATGGAATCAATACATGTTGATAGAGAAATTGAGGATCTCAAAACGAAAATCATTGAAAAAGAAAACGAACTCATTGAGCTAACTGCAAACATGAGCACCCAATTATATGACCTTAAAGTAGAAAAGATCAGCGGAGAAAATGACATAAAATTTATTCTCAAGGAAAAGGGTGAATTGTGCTAAAAAATCAAAGATTTTGAAGACACACTGATAAAACGGGGTCAAACAGAACAAACCATTTTTCTCAATAAATCCAAAGAAAGAAAATTCTCAAAATGGACCTATGATGGTCTTGAAGTTGAAAACCCTGGAATCAGTGAAAAAGTGACAGCCAAACAATTATATAACTTCAACTTAATGAATGCTGGCATGACTAACAAAATGGTATTTGTTGTACGAGGAGAAGAGGTTGTGGAAGAAGATTTTAAAAGAAACTCTCCACTAAAATCTGAAATTCCTTTTAACTATTAGGAATTCAATGAATCTATCTCATCTGAGCCTCAAAAGCTCAGTTTGACAGATGAGTCTAATGGTTTTTCCTATCCTAAAGCCGCAAGCAATTCTAGAAGCCCGTATATATATACCACATATGGTGTTACAACGGCAACTCGAAATACTTGTAGCTTATTATTATCAAACCATTATCACTGATGATTTAGAAAAGGAAATAAACAAATCAGAAAAGAGTCTTTCATGTAACTGTCAATAGAAAATCTTGACATGCACTTCCACTCCATCCACTTCTCAACCAACAAGAAAATTTACCAAAGAAGAAAATGGTAAAACAAAGGTGGAAGAATTATGTACTCCAAGATCACATCAAAAATCAACTGACACCACCAAAAGGCAACCGAATGCCATTCCCAAATATAATCTCACACACCCTCCCAAGAACAAATCAAAGTTACCAACAAAAGTTGATCAAAAGAACTCAAAATCACCCACAACTAATCAAGTTTCAAATGTTTCTGATGTGAGAAGAAATGACAACAAGAAGAAGAGTGTGTGCACCAATGAAAACAGAAGGAAGTTTAAACCCAGTTTTTCTAAGCCTTGTTTTGATTTTTCCAAGAAGTGTTATCACATTTTGAATTTCTTTAGTCATTGTAATTCACATTCCACAAATGCAATGAAAGAAAGTACATGTTTTTGCCCAAGTCAAGGTTGTTTGCACGGACATTGTGAATACAAGTGGGAATATGATAGACTTCGAAAACAAATGGGAATTCGTGCTTGTGAGCATTAGAGACCACACGGGTCGAATCAAATAAATGCATCTTTTTATCACATCACATGGAATAGTCATTTATTAGTGGGTGACTAAACATGCTTTAAAACTCATGAATTATTGGAACTATGAAAATAGACAAATCACTATTCAAGAGTTAGAAGCATACAGAAAAGGTGAATACAAAGAGTTTTTGAAGGCTTGGAATGCTACTGAATCCAAAACATGGAAATCTCAATCACAACGTACTAAGTTTCTCTCATCAAAGGCAAAATCAAATACTTCAAAAACAACAAGATCAAAAGACAAACCAAACAAACATCACGCAGCAGAACCACCCACCATAAAATCAAAACCTGTTACCACCAAAAAGGAATCAAAATCACAAACAGTTGCAAAACCCAAAATGATACAAGTCTAGAAACGCAAAGATGTGGTTTAGGTAGTGGACATCAAAGACATAGACAGTCCACCAATTCTTGAAAGAGGAGAAATCCCTCTAACCATTGTATCAAAAACTGTTCCTGATCCTTTCTTGATTAAAACTTCAATGTTTAACAAAGAACAACAAATGACTCAATGGAACACACAGAAAAAGAATACATTGTATTTTTCAAGAGGTCGTTGACACTAGTGTTTCATCTAACAAGCAAGGACCCATTTCAACATGGGGACCTAAACCTTCATTCTTTTTTGTGTGGAGGAACCTACTCTCTGGTACCTGGACTCAGGCTGCAACAAGCACATGACCGGTGACAAGCGTCTTCTCAACAACTTCCTTCCCAAGTACTCCGGGAATGTTCATTTTGGGAACAACAATGTTGCACCGATACTGGGGTACGGAGATATAGAAAATAAAAATATCAAAATAAAGAAGGTTTAATATGTAGAAGGACTGGGCCATAATCTGTTTAGCATTGGCCAGTTCTGGGACAAAGATTTAGAGGTTCCATTAAAAAAGAATTCATGTTTAGTGACAACAGAAATAGGTGATGTACTTCTCGCTGGAACACGAAAGTCTAACTTGTATTCAATTTATCTGAACAACTAGAACACGCAGACCTCCGTTTCGCTACTTAGTAAGGCCTCATCGGACTTAACTTTGCAGTGGTGAAGAAAACTCTCACATCTCAACTTCCACAACATTAACAAACTGGTTACTGGAGATCTAGTGAGAGGCCTGCCTAAGTTAAAATTCTCCAAAGACCATCTGTGTGCAGACTGTGAAAAAGGAAAGATGAAACGTTCATCTCACAAAGTCAAGCAAGTCTCTAGTGAAAAGAAAATAATGGAGCTTCTGCACATGGATCTATGCGGTCCAATGAGTGTACAAACACGAAATGGTAAGAAGTATATCCTAGTAATTGTCGATGATTACTCTAGGTATACTTGGGTCAAGTTCTTAAGGTCGAAAGATGACGCAACTCCTTCTATCATCAGCTTCATCAAACAACAGTAGAACAAGTATGAACAGAGTGTTACCTCTATTCGCACGGATAATGGAACTTGAGTTCAAGAACAAAGGCTTGTCTGACTACCTTGACCTCGTGGGGATCACTCATCAATTTTCTGCAGCATACACTCCACAACAGAATGGAGTGGTGGAACGACGCAACCGAACTCTAGTTGAGGCTGCTCTTACCATGCTTGCTTACTCTAGTCTCCCGCCTTCCTATTGGGCTGAAGCCGTTAGCACTGTGTCATACACACAGAATCGTTCTTTCATACATAAGCGTTACAATAAAACACCATATGAATTAGAAAATGTCTTTGTACCTAATATCAAATATCTTCATATATTTGGTAATAGGTGCTTTGTACTCAATGAAAAGGATAATCTAGGGAAATTCAAAGCCAAGGCTGATGAAGCAATTTTCCTAGGTTATTCACATGAGTCAAAAGCCTACAGGGTGTTAAATAAAAGAACTAACTATGTTATGGAAAGTATAAATGTTACATTCGACGACATGTTGGATGTTAACACATTTCAAAAAGGAAATGAAGTTGCTTCTAGATAAGTCAGTTTAGGACAGTAATTGAAATAAAAGAAACAAATAAAAATCCAACGTCATTAGAACACAATTTAGATTTCTTACAGTCTGAATCTAATGTTCAAAATGCTGGTGACAGGAATGATGTAGTGTCTCCTGCTACAACTGCAACGGAGATTGACAACTCGTCTTCGCATCCAACCGTGGATTCTCCGTCTATGTCAAATGTCAATCTAGTCATAGTTCCTCATGAGCCGGTTTATGAGGGTACTCCCGTCTTTGATTTAGACCCAATATCAACAGAGGAAGACATTGAACTCTCAAATCATTTAAATGAGTTCTTTCCTCCGATCCAAATAATAGGCAATGTTCAAGATGGAGTATGAACTTGTTCTACAACGGTGAATGAGTGTCTTTATTCTAGTTTCCAATCTATGATTTAACCCACCAAAGTCTCCGATGCTTTATACGACGCATATTGGGTCATTGCAATGCAAGAAGAACTTAACCAGTTCGAAAGACTCAAAGTTTGGAGATTGGTACCACTTCCAGAGGGAAAATGTGGTTGGTACCAAGTGGATTTTTAAGAACAAACGGGATTCCGATGGAACAGTGGTTAGAAGCAAAGCTAGGTTGGATGCTAAGGGTTACAACCAACAGGAGGGAATAGACTATGATGAAACATTTGCTCCTGTAGCTAGGATAGAAGCCATATGACTCTTCTTCGCCTATGCTGCCTACAAAACCTTTAAGGTTTTTCAAATGGACGTTAAGACAACATTCATAAATGGTATCCTCAATGAGGAGGTATATGTTTCTCAGCCCGAAGCGTTTGTCAATCCCAAATACCGTCAACATGTTTATATTCTGGACAGAGCCCTATATGGACTAAAACAAGCCCCGAGAGCTTGGTATGATGTCATGTCTGAATATTTGTTAAGTGAGGGATACATCAAAGGTAAAACCGACACCACTTTGTTCACCAAAGCCAAAGGAAAGGATCTAATATTAGTACAAATTTATGTGTATGACATCATTTTTGGTTCTACAAAACCCAAAGTACAGTGATGAGTTTGCATATACCATGCAAAATCATTTTCAGATGAGTATGATGGAAGAGATGAATTTCTTTCTCGGATTACAAGTGAAACAATTGAGTCATGGCATCTTAATTAGTCAATTCAAGTACATTAAAGACTTGTTGAAGAAGTATGACATGCTTAGTTGTTCTTCACTATCTACCCCCATGTCTTCAAAAGCTAAACTCTCTGCTGATCTTGAGGGAAATGTAGTTGATTTAAAAACTTATAGGGGTATGATTGGCTCATTACTGTATCTAACGGCTAGTAGGCCATGTATAATGTTCTCTACATGCTTATGTGCTAGATTCCAGGCTAATCCAAACGAATCACATCTGTTGGCAGTTAAAAGAATATTCAAGTATCTCAAGGGTACTCCTGATTTAGGTCTATGGTATCCAAGGAATTCTAGTATACAATTATATGCCTATTCAGATGCCGACTATGCTGGTTGCATGCTTGACAGAAAGAGTACATCTGGCAGTGCACACTTTTTGGGAGATCGGTTAATGTGTTGGGCTTCTAAGAAACAAAACTGTGTCTCTACTTCAACTGCTGAGGCTGAATATGTTGCTGCTCTCAAAGTTTGTAGGTTAGGACTCAACTCTCTGACTTTGGCCTACACTATGACAAGATATCTTTACTGTGTGATTCACAATCTGCCATTGCCATCTCATGCAATCCAGTGCACCACTCAAAGACCAAACACATTGACATACGGTATCATTTTATTAAAGATATTGTGGAAAAAGGTCAGATAGAACTTCGATATGTCAAGACTGATGATCAACTAGCTGATATGTTTACTAAACCATTAGACGAATCTCGTTTTAATGAGTTAGTATCCAAATTGGGTATGTTGAATTATAAAGTCTGACTATCAGTCATTTATTGAGTGGGTAGTTCACTTTGTTTGTTCATGTTACAGATAAACCAAGCACAATTTGAGGGGGAGTGTCAATCATTCATACAAGTTACGCATGCTTGTAGGGGGAGAAACAAAAACATTTCAAAAATCAAAGAAAATACCAAAAACATTCACAAAACAAAGAAAAATATCAAAAATATGTTTTATTTCTTTGAAAATTGAAACAAAAAGATTTTATTTTCTTCGAATTCACAAGTTTAATTCGAAGTCAATGGACTTAGAACACGAAGCACACAATGAAAAGTGGACTTCGAGCACTCTTTAATTTAAATTCGAAGTAAGAGCACTTCGAACTCGAAACCATTAATTCCAAGTTCACTTCGAGTGCCCTCTTTGGACAGTTCGAAGTAAATGGACTTTGAATACGAAGTCATTAAGTCCAAGGTCACTTTGAGCGTGTTCGGAGGAGTAAATTCGAAGTTAGTTAACTTCGAATACGAAATCATGAAATCAATTTTCACTTCGAGCGTGTCTACTAGCATCAATTCGAAGCTAGTAGACTTCGAATTCCAAACAGTGTATCCCCTATACACTTCGAGCGGACATGAACAGTGGCTAGAATCAACTTCCTTCGAGTTCGAAGCTTTCACACTTCGAATTCGAAGCCCTTTGGACTTCGAAGTGAACAGTGCTCGAATGAAGACTTCGAGCGTGTTTTTCATCTACGAAGTTCTTCACACTTCGAGCGTGATTTTTTAAAATGTTACCGTTTGAATATTTTCCTATAAATAGGTGGCGGTTAGTAAGAGTGTTCTTTACGCATTCCTCTTTCAAAGTTACGATAATCTCCGGTTACGTTATTTCACAAACTTGTTCAAACGTTTCTGCCAAAATTTTTATTTTTTGTGTTACTGAAGGTATACATCAAATGCGTAACAAAACATGTTTATTTCACACTTAAATGAACAAAAACGGAGTTTGTACTGTAGAACTCGGAAGACCACTTTTTGAACTTCCAATGCATTGTTCGCCCATCAAACGATGATGTTAACAAAAACAACACTTGCGATGGGTCTTAGGAGCACAAGAACAATGGTTTTATCAAAGAAAAACTCACAAAATTTGAAAAGTGTTCTTGGTGTTTACATGTGGTTGAAGATGGCCTTAATTTCATTTTTTGGCTAGATCTTCATGTTATGGGTAAAATGGGAAAATTTCAGTGTTATAAAAGTGTTTAGATACATGTATTCATTGTAAAACATGCGTGAAAACAAATTTTTGCTCAACAAAATTACCACTTCATCAATGAAGGAATTTCGGGTGTTGTAAAATTTTGGGGTTTGACCAAAAGCTTGACATGTGAATGTTCAACTTTCTAACCCATTAGCTATTCTTACAGGACTTATTATGGCTATGGAAGACAATTTTGTCTCGTACCGTTCTTCGACCCATAAACTCATATATGCTGCGGCCAATCCCATAACCCAGATGACCAACTCCTTCCCAGAAACCAATTTCTTTCAGTGGTCACCCATGATAACAACCACTTCATCAACCTGAACAATTTCAGAAACCCAAACATTCCAATTATTACCGAAATACTCCGCATACACCTACTGAACCATGCTCTCACATTCGATCCATCCACTTCTGGAACTCATGTTCCTGAGTTGTATGTGCAGCAGTTCTGGAATACAGTTCACACCCATACCAATCCCAACACTGGTCAAGTTTCAATCTGTGGTGATGTAGACCACTTCACCCTAAACATTACCGCCAGCAGACTCCGTGAAATCCTTCAACTCCCCACCTCTAGAAGTAGGCCTCCTATCCTCGAGTTTCAGGAGATGCCTGATGAGTCAACTGCCCTTGCGGACATTTGTGCAATAGGTTACATCGGGGACTTACGACTTCGTTCCCACTTTAAACGAGCCAACCTTCACCCCATATTCTATACCTTTCTTACCATTGTTCTACGGTGCCTCACCCCAAAACATACCGGATACGAATATCCCAACACCAACCAGATAAAACTCATGTATGTTGCGGCTAATCATCTACACATTCATTATGCCACTTTAATATTTCTTGATCTTGTGCAGCAAGTAGAAGGCAAACTTTCCGATCTTAAGCATGCAAAGGGCAGATTTCAGCGGTACCAAAGGTTCTTGCCAATGATGGTCCAGTTCGCGATGGACATAAACGATGAAATCCCTCGCAGGACAAATAATGATGCAATCCGGCCTAAGCAATTTATGTATGTAAAAGTTCTCACCACTGATCATCCGGTTCAACCTCAACCATTTACACTTTCTCTACTGGATCTCTCTGCACTGAATGAAGTAGTGTGAGCTTATAGGGAGAGTGTAAGACTGGGCCCCATGGCGCAACTAGAGCCGGTTGCACCTACCCCAGGGCCGGTAGCTCCCAGTGAGGTAATAGTGACTAGGCCTCAGACTTCCGCAGGGGAAGCTGAGTGGGGAGAGTTGAGAGATAAAAGTGATGAGAGGGGCGGTGAAGGGGTTATCAGGGATACACATAGTGAGGGAGGGGCGGAGTATGACCCAGCACAGATCCAGGCTATGATGGATTCATTTTCTAATGTGCTCCCTGATCCCGAACAACAGTAGGAGCCCTCTAATCCTGAAATTAACAAAGCTGCAACAGCTCCGGACTTTGTCTCCGATACTTTGGTTGTGATTGATTATACCCCTGGAGCAGCACCCCTGGTTCGTGATAATACTGAGGAACAACGAGCCAAAAAGTCAGTGGTGACTGAAGAGTAAGATTTGAGCTTTTCTAACCTATTTCCAAATCTACCCCATGCCTTCGACTCAGAAATAGAGTTTATTATCAACCGGGTCCTCTTGATGCAGCTAGTGAAGGATATGACTTTGTTCCTTATGTTGAAGAAGAGGAAGAGGTGGAAGAAGAAGAAGAGATAGTTCTAGAAGAGAGAGAGGTAAGAAAAGAAAAGGAGAGTGCTGAGGGACCACCAAGCCCAAAAAGCCGGGACGCTACACCTGCCATTGGAGCTGGCATTGTCAGCTCTATTGTTGAAATAGCCACTGTGATCCCAACAGTCCACATTAATCCCACCAGCCACTCGGGTGTCTCTCAACAAACACCTGTTTCATTCCACAGAGATTTTGCAAATACTCTACCGGCCTCTCATTTGGAGATGGCTGGTATTGAAACTAGAGGTCTGCCTCTCTCGACCACGCCCTCCTCTTCAGCGCACATTGACATACCGTAAATTTCTGCATTTATTTCCAGACACCAAACAACACTTGCACATATTACAACGTTGTTTAAAAGACAATAGTCCGGAACACCTGTAGGTGGCACTAATGAGAGTGCCCTTCGAGGATCAGGTGGAAATCTCGGCGTAGTGTTCACCACCTCAGATCCGCATTCGAGTAGCTCCGCTTCTATGGCGGAGACTTCAACGAGTACTCTAAGTGAGTCTCGGTATGTTACAAAACAGGAACTGTAGGAGGCTCTCAAGTCTCAACCCTATCACTGAGGGTATTGCTAACATCGAACAAACCCTTGCCTCTCTTAAAACCAAAGTTGATGACGAATCGAGCTTATCTACCCATACACTTAAAACCCTGCTATATGCAAGTTTATTGGAAAAGGCCCCTGACCGCAAACAGAACTTTGATCTCCTTGAAACCCTTCGCAATGAACAAACCTATAAGGGTAGCAACCTATCTGAATTCAAAGAAACAGTCATGAACTCAATGGAGGATCTGGGTCACGTGGTATTTCAAAAGCTCGAATCTGTGGAAACAAGGCTGACAGCTCTTGAAACAACTTGCAAATCCGAAGATGTTGGGTCAAAACGTAGGCGCGATGCTGATGATCCCGATCATGATCGTCAAGAGAGGAAGAAAAGACCCCGTGATTTGACCTTTACCCCTTTTTACCGAACGACTTGCAGCCGTAATAGGGATCGCGCCAGAACCAGAACAACAACAATCACAATAGCAACAACAACAAAAGAAACAACAACAACAATCAGAACAACAACAACAGTCACAATAACATCAACATCTATCTTAGCCTGAACCTGCCATCCCAGTTTTTGAATTTGAAATGGAAACTACAGATACTGATGAAAGGGATAAGTCAGATGAATTTCTGAAACAGATTGAAGGGTTCTCTTTTAAAAGCTAACGGAAAGAACCGAGGACATCCAGATAGTGGACAGATTTGAGGATATGCCCGTACCAAGTGTTCAAAAGCCAGCTTCGTCAAGGGTTTCAAAGTCTACGAGGGAGTTGGTTACCAAATAGCAAATGGAGGAGACCATCAAAAAGCAAGATCTTACAAGGGTTCTCCGGGGCACATCGGAGGAGGTTCATCAATTATTTCCTCCTGAGTCTAAGAAATTCCAGGTGTCTACGCCCGACATCCTAAGGAAGAATCAAGAATCTGAGCAGGCACAACTACTACAACATACATCATCTAAATGGCCTATCCCTCCAAATGTCCAAACGGCTCGTCCAATTGCAACCTCGTTACTGCCAGGCCTTGATCGACACAATAAGTTCACCAGGGAAGCTATGAAAAACCCTATATGGGGCCAATATGGTGTGAACGTTGCTTACCTCGAGGATTGGATCCCTACCATCTAAACTTCTCTAATCAGAGACAAGATTCCTCCATAAATGAGAGGTCTTGATGATGCACAAATGAGACGATATTCTCACATCCTCAATGAATACAAAACCACGAGGGAGCATATAGTATTAGAGTACCCAATCAGCAAAGTACTTCGCGTAAGCATGCAAAAATCATTAAGGTACAAATTTGCTGTGTATGATGTCTAGAGAGCAGATGGTCAGAAAATCTCCCTCAATGAAGCAGACTTTAGACATGTAATGCTGCATGACATTGAATTCATATACGAGGAGCTCTCTACAAAGATGAACAAGTCCTATGATGAACAACAAGGACAATCAGCTCTAATGAAATATATGAGGAGATTCATTGAATTTATACAAGAGCACGATCTACAATTAGGCGTCGAGAGTAATCAACTCGAGGTGAATCTACTCAAACCACTACAGCATCTTACAGATTTACAAACCCTAGAAGAGCTCACAATCATTGATGAAAATCATCCTAGCTTTGTGGGTCAATGAGGTGTCATCTTTGTCAATCAACGCCGCCGAAACATCATGGTTCGGATGATAGACTTAATCGCATACTCAGATGGGACTCTTAAACTGCTATTTCACCGTCTCCAAGAAAAGGCCGAAAAGGATCAATCTAATTTAAGTGAGCCTGAGATGGCTGGGCTGATACAAACCATTGAACATGTCAAAAGGACGTTAGACAACCGGCGGATTATAAGGAGGTGGCAGATGATGTTTGGAATAAGGAATAGGTCTATTTTGTAATTACTTACTTTCTGCATTTCATTTCAATGTAATAGGCTTTCTCTCCATTTAAGGGGAGATTGTTAATATTAAAAATGTAGAAAAGCCCATGAAGCCCATGTGGTAGGCGTAGGCTATAAATAGGCTATTAGGCCCTTGGGCGCGAAATCACTTGTGTACGTTTGAGCAATATATGCAATATTCCATTTATCGTAAAGTGTGTGTTCTCTCTCAATATTCATCTCTCTATTCATTACTTGAAGGTTCATTATTCATCGAATTGACCTTTCAATACGTCAAAGGGAAAACATACACCACACTATTTAAAAAGCAAATGTGAAAAGATTATCTGTTGGTACAAATATATGTCGATGACATAATATTTGGTTCTGCGAACCCTAAATATGGTAATGAATTTTCAACTACAATGAAAACTCATTTTAAAATGAGCATGATGGGGGAAGTTAATTTTTTTCTCGGATTGCAAATCAAACAATTTAGTCATGAGATTTTTATTAATCAGGCTAAGTATATGAAAGATCTGTTAAAGAGATTTGATATGACTGGTTATTCATCTATTACAACACCCATGGCTTCAAGAACAAAACTATTTGCTGATCCGGAAGGAAATGCAGTAGATTTGAAAACCTATAGAGGAATGATAGGTTCATTGCTATATTTAACGGATAGTAGGCCTGATATTATGTACTCACCATATCTTTGTGCCAGATTTCAGGCAAATCCCAAAGAATCTCATCTTTTGGCGGTAAAACGCATATTTAGATATCTTAAGGGTACCCCAGATTTTGGTTTGTTGTATCCTAGGAATTCAAGATTTGAACTTATTTCCTATTATGATGCAGATTATACTGGATGCATGCTAGATCGAAAGAGCACATCTGGGAGTGCACACTTTTTAGGAGATAGACTGGTCGGGGATCCAAGAAGCAAAACTGTGTTTCATCATCAACAGCTGGAGCAGAGCACATTGCTACTGCTAACTACTACTCACAGTGCCTTTGGAATAGGACTCAGCTATGTGACTTTGGTCTGGTATACAACAAAATTCCTTTAATGTGTGATTCTCAGAGTGTCATTGCAATTATGTGTGATCCAGTACATCATTCGAAAACAAAACATATAGACATCAGATATCATTTTGTCAAAGACTATGCAGAAAAAGGCCTAATAGAATTAAAATATATTCAAACAGATAATCAACTTGCTGATATTTTCACAAAAGCGTTAGATGAATCTCGTTTTAATGCTTTAGTGTCAAGATTAGGAATGTTGAATTTGAATTTTTAACATATCATTATGATTTACCAGATCTTACATGGTATGTGTTAGTGGTGCAGGTCAAACATCAGTCAAAGGATAGACACATCAAATACAAGTTATGAATCACGGTGGATTCATACTTGTAGGGGGAGAAATTACATCAGGTTTTGTATATAATCAATGAAAAATCAAAAACATTTACAAAACAAAGAAAATTCAAAAATATTTTTTTCTTCATCTCTAGTTGATGTACATTTGTGCATGATTTGAGGAGAAGTTTATTTTTGTTTTTGAATTAAATTTCAAATTTTGAAAATTTTCATCTTCATGATCAAAGGGTGATTGGTCAAGATGAAATGTGGTGTTAAGGGGGAGTGTAGTGCTTTGAAAGAATAAATTTTTTATGTCAAGTCTTCAAAATCCGCAAATGTTATTGGATTGAGTCAAAATCTGCTACTTTTTAATGTGTGATCCTCTTTCATTTTCCTATAATAGGAAAATCTGACTACAGTATCGGTTTTTCCGAATGCTAAGAAATCCGATTGTTCTCTCAAAAATCAAAAATTTCAAAGTGTTTGTTTGTGCATTCTAATCAGAGATCTGTGTTCGCAATACCTTACTGAACTCAAAGGTATATTTTTCTTGAAATTTCATCAATGTTTATTGGATTTTTAATCGGATTTCGTAATTTCAAAATTTTCGCAAATGTTGATTTTAAAATCGTTAAATCAAGTGTTATGTTTATATTAACAGATTCGGATTTGTTAATAGTTTAGGTGGATGATTTTCGATTTCAAGTTAATCGATCATTGAATGAGTATTTGTTAGAATCGTGATTGTCAGTTTTCAAAGTTTTAATCGGGGTTTTTCATATTTCACGAATGGGATGTTTTGTGTTAAAATGTTTAGTTGAGTCGAAAGGATGTATCGGATTGGGGTTTATTGCATAAATAGTTTGGGTTTTAACTGTGAAGTGTAACAAAATGGATGTTTTTGAAAGTGTCAATGTGTCGAAAACTTGATGGTTGTTCAAGTGGATGAACTGTCGGATTTGCTGTAAATCCGATAGTTTCGTGTTCATCGGATTTCAAGATTGTCGGATTTTAGAACTAACAGATTTCATGTGATTGGATTTCATGTCGGTTTTAGACTTGTCGGATTTTGAGAATACCGGATTTCAAATTATCGGTTTTTGACTTGTCGGATTTTAAGACTAATGACTGTCGGATTGTTACTCATCGGATTTTGAAATACATGAGTGTCTGAATTTCAATCATATCGGATTTTGGAAATAAATGTTGTCAGATTTTTAATTATATCGGATTTTGAATAACAAATGAATGTCGGATGTTGCAAACTACATGTTTATCGGATTGATACATGTCGGATTTTTAAAGAAATGGGTTTATCGGATTTCTAAGTGTCGGATTTCATTCAACACTTAGGAATTTTCAGAAATTTTTGAAAATTTTGAATTGATTACTAACTGTTTTATCTTACAGATGGCGCAAATTCCCTCAAATACCCTTTACCCCCGAGCCAATTCCCTCAAATATCCCTCTAACTGTTTCATCCACTAAACCATGTCTTTACCTTCAACCCTCTTGAATCTATACTCATGTCCCGGAGGTTTATGTGCAACAATTGTGGGGTTCCCTTACCCTAACAGAAAGTGAAGAAGGCAATCCAGTGCTTTCAGGTCAAATCGATCAAGTGGAGTTTGAAATGGGACTCGAAAGTATTAGACGAATCCTCAGACTACCAAAACAAAACACTTATCCATCTAAACCTGCTTTTGATCCTATACCTACTGACAAACAAGTCTTAACCCATGTAATGGATCTTGGATGGAATGGTGATGAATTGATGGGGATGTCTAAGTTTAAATGTTCTGGTTTGGTTCCCCAGTGGCAAACACTCTACGCTATTATTAGATGTTTAACCAGTGTAACAAAAAGGATTGATGGTGCTAATGCCTTTACATTGAAAGTTATGGTTGGAATGGCTAAACACTTTCATTATGATTATGCAGAGCTGATTTTTGTTGAAATGTCAAAGGTGGTCCGCGAGAAGGTGATTCCCGATAAAAGGCGAAATTTTCTACCATTTCCACAGTTTCTATCCATGATAATTCAAAGGGTGATGGCCAGAGATACTAACATCTCTAGGCGTGATGATGAACCGGGCATTCAAATTCAAATGATGGTCAAGCTTTACAAAATTCTTGCGATGCCTAACGTTCATACTTTCGTAATGCCTGCCGAGTTGGTACAGTTGTTGGATTTGGAAAATTAGTGTGTCAAGCAGTATGTGAAAGATAACAATATTGTTCTTCTAAATCAGAAAGAACCTGCTAATTCTACCCCAAGAACGCTAGGTTCCCAGAGCGGTAGTGAATCTAGGAGTCAGACTTCTATAGGAGAAGCTGACAGGGAAGAGCATAGTAAAAAAATTACTGAGAGGGGTGGCGAAGAAGGTGAAGGTGTTAGTGAGTTTAGAGAGGGAGTTGTTGTGGACACAATTGATAGTGAGACTGACTCATTCCAAAAAGGATATTCAGAAAATGTTTCAACATCAAGATGAACAAATCGAGGAGGAGTTGGGTCTTGATGGTCAAAGAATACATCCAAGTATACCTGAATATGATGACCAAATGATGGATTTGTCTTTTGAATTTGAAAATATTGATACTCAAGTTTTATATGTTGATGTTAGTGTGCTAAACGTAGAGGAAGATGCTGAGAGGCAAAAGCAGAGTGTGGGAGTGAGAGATGTGAGAAAAGAAAATTTGAGTGTTGAGGGTTCTCCAGCCATTTCTATCCGGGACACCACATCTGCTGTTGGGTTTATACTTGATATTGAAAAAGACTCTGGCTTCCCACCAAAGCATGCACAAACCCCACCCAGCCAATTAGTATTCTCTCCACAGAATATTGTTTCATTTCACAGAGAATTTACATATGATATAACGGTTCCTCATTCGGAGGGTACTGTTATTGAAACAAGTGGCACACAGCTCCATGTCACACCTGTTTTATCTACGCACATTGAAAACTATCAACAAATTGTTGATTTCCTTTCTAAACACAGGCGGACACTTGATGCATTAAGCGGTCTATTCAAAGATTGACCAGCCAGAACTACTATAGGTGAAGCCCTAACAGGCCATATCTAAGGATTAGTAGGAAAACCCACCATAGTTAAGAACAGAAGTGGAGTAAACGTGCAAAATAGCTATCGGGTCATCCAAAAGGCCTAGGCATGACGACGATGATTCAGACACCGATAATACTGAGGGGGAGAAAAGATTAAAGTCATATTTTGATACCCCGGCTGCTCAAAGAATCGGTGCAGTTGCTGCCATATTGTAGAAAACATCATTCAAGCAGAAATATAAGGGCAAGCAGACTGAAATGATTGAATTTGAAAAGACTGATATGCCTGAGGTTGAGGTTGAGGATGAGGATTTAACGCTAGCCTTGTGGCTGAGTAAACAAGAGTTTGAAAAGCCTGCTGAAACCACTGCTGAATCTGATCTTGAAAAATACAACTTGGAAAGTGTAATGAAAGGTAACATCCTCGATTTGGGCCTCGCTGTTAACCGTGTATAGTTATGTTTAAGTTAAGAAGGTTATGTAAAGAATCCACATTTAGTTATATTAATGAAAGGTTAATTGTATATTAGTGTGTTATGTGTTTAATGTATATATATATATATATATGTATATATATGAAAGTAAATAAGTTTAAATAAAAGAAAAGAAAAAGAATTAGAAGAAATCCAGAGGCGGTGCCTCTGGATTGTGAAAGATATATATATGTAGAAAGTCAAATAATGGTCAAAGTTGTCAAAAACATACAAACACTCAAACTCTCGGATTCTCTCTATTCTCTACCTCTCGGATTTTCTTGAAGTTTTGAAGGATTGTTGTTTTGATTCCAAGCAAAGGTAAACAGTTGTTTGTTGTTAAGATTTAACATATATGAAATAATTTTTATGTTTAAAACATGATGAATACTCAAATCCTTGCAAAACACCACTTAGAACATTCAAAGCTTACTTTGCAAGTGGGTTTCGGTTGTTTGGTGTTATTGTGTGGGTTTGATGAGTTGTTGGAACCATGTTAACGAAAATAAGTGTTTTCAGAATGTATAAATATCAGGACAAACAAGAATGAATTCTGGAAATAAGTCAATATGAAGTTGGCGGATTTCTAGCATGAGATTATCGGATTCCGAGACATGAAGGTGTCGGAATCCGCATGATGCCTAAATCCGATAAGTGTCGGATTCCGAGACCTAATGGTGTCGAAATCTGTATATGGTCTAAATCAGAGTTATTGTTCTAAATCCGATAAGTATCGGATTCCTTTGAAAATGTCGGATTCCAACAAAAGTGTCGGATTCCGATAAATGTATCGGATATCGATTAAAGGTCGGATTTCCAATTGTGTACCAAAGATTCCAAGTTTATAAGTGTTGAAATTTGATAAGTGTCGGATATCCCTAATATGTCGGATTTCTTGTAATCCGCATGAGGTATCGGATTCTCCACAATCCGATAGTTTGTCGGACTTGTGTGGGATCCGGACTTTGGGACTTCCTTTGTTGGCTTTGTAGCTATTCTAAGTATGTTAAGATAATTGATGTAAATCCTAATTTTCTAGGTGAACTTGACACCCTAGACAAGGCTGGAAATTAAATAACTATTTGTTTAAGCCACTCAGGTGAGTACCGACTTCCATAGGCCTCGGTAGAGGAAGAATTATGTGTTAAGTGATTTGAGTGCGTTTGTGCTCATAAGTAAATGAATAAAGATTGCCATGCTACTTTAAGTACAATGCCATGTTAAATATTTGTCGTATGTAAGTTAAGTGTATGCCAGCGGGATCAAGAACTGGAACCGCCTAGTTAAATGAATGACATGTATGATACTGATTCTGAATGAATCAGTTAAGTGAAAGCTTAATGATATGTATGCTAGGGATCCAGATTGGATCCATAATGAAGTAACTGAATGTAATTGCATGCTAAAGGAAGTAAATGAATATGCATGCTAACTAAATGAACAATATATGTGCCTGTGTTTGCGAACATCTTCGAGCATGGTTAAGGTCAGCTTGATAGCTGGATCCCAGGGACCCTTGATAAGGAGACTAGGGATTTAACGGTGATTCGAGGTAACATTCCGGATCATAGGTTCTGCAGAACCGCCGTGCCTTATATCATGAGGGGTAATAAGTTAGAAATGGCTGAGTTACCTAAGAAACCTCTTGTTAGATATATGCCCACTGATACACGTATATTGGATCACTGCCGATGAGGCACGGGCCTATTCGGTCACACGCCAAGCGTTGAATCCGACATCACGAGTCAAGAGAGAGAATTAGGGTTTCTGTCAACCTTCACGGGCCCTCACGGGTCGTGAAGAGGTCGTGATGTGAAGAGGTTCACGAGGCTTCATGGGCTGGCCGGGGAATGTGGGGGTTATGCCATCACGACTGCCTCACGGGCCGTGAGAACCCGTGAAGGCAGAAGTCTAAGTAACACTTTGATATTATTGGACCTTTTGTTTGGTCCAATGAGAGGGTGCCATTATGGCCGACCCTGGTGTCACCTAGACTTCCCATCTGCTTATATAAACCCAACTTAACTCTCTCATAAGAACCTTTTGCCAAATTGAAGAACATAGACACTAAAGAGAGCTTGTGAGTTATATTAGAATCTTTGAGTGTTAGTGTTGGATAGTGCAAACGTTTCTCCTACTGTTCTTGAAGCATCACGTGGGTGCAAGGATTGTGCTTCAAGCTTTAGCAAAGGCGATTCAAGGTTTGCTTGGTGTGGATATCAATAGAGGAACTCGTCTTTGAGTTCAACTCTTGCATCTACAACCTCACAACCACCAGAGACATCAAAGGTATGGTCTCATCTTTTGGTTTCTCGTGTTCTTCTCGTTGCTATCATATTTTGTAGCTAGATCTCACGAAGTGTTTCTTGTGCATGTGCTTTGTAAACCCGAAATTTACTTGTTTTTCTTCATGCTTCCCTTGTGCTTGGGTTTTTGTTTTGCATGAGAAACCTTCAGTGGTATCAGAGCCATTGCTACAAGATGATAGCACAAAATGGCTCGAAAAATCGATTTTTGGTTGTTTTGGCAATCACTTCAATAAGCCTTAACGAGCCGTGAAGTTCTCTTCATGGTATGGTCATGTAACACTCTGAATTTTATTATTAAGTCAATGCGAGAAATGTACAAATGGATATATGAGATTAGATATGTTTTTAAAACTAGAGGGACTTAAAATGTCATATTATAAACTAATTTAAGTCTAGGGACCATTTGTGTAATTCAGCCAAACTTATAGATATGTATAGACTTTTATGTACAAGAACTCTTATTGCAACATACATGTTTCCTACTAGAACTCAGCTGCTTAACCTTACTTCTGGCGATTTTGGATTAGTAATTACAGCAAGATTATCAATTACTTAGCATCATATCAGCCTTGCTTGATAGAGGTATGAATTCATAACTATTTTTAGTGTTCTTCATGTTCTATGAGTCAATGATTGATCACAAGGATCAAAATATGTTAATTTGTTGTTGATTATGTTGTTTAGGTGTTATGGGTGTAGGAAAACACCCTATACACGTTTTTAGATTGATTGGTATTGATTTATATGAGTTTTGGCCGGATTTACATCTTCTGTCGGTCAGAACTGTGCAGACCAGGGGAGGGCACGGGCGTACCCAAGGAGGGTACGGGCGTGCCTTTCACCCCGTGGAAAACCCTAGTTCTTCAGGTACCCCCGTGCTTTTAAGCATAGTCACGGGCGTGACTGTAGGATAGGTACGCTCATGCCTGGGTCAAGCCCAGCCATGCCTTAGTTGCAGGCACGGGCGTGCCTTTGACAGGTACGGTCGTGCCCTAGCCTTGTTCAGTTCAGTTTGATTAACCAGCAGATGTTAATGCATATATTATTGATATTATGTTGTAGAAATAAGTTGTTGACCTATACATTGATCATTATCGTTTGTGGATCGGTTCAGATTATAATTATCAGAAGGTGAGTCTTTTAGACATCACGTCATATGTGCAGCATGTATGCTATTATATTAGATTATTAACATGTCATGTTATTATTATGTGTGTATAAGCTTGCTGCTTTATGCAGTAAGTCTCAGAGGTGGGGAGCTTACTGCTAAGTTCAGTAAGGCTCAACTATGGTATAGTACTGTGACCCATGTTGCTGCCCTGGGTCTAGAACCAGAGGCTAGCATTGTTTGCTAGATATACGTGTATTATCTTCATATGATTTTTTACGTGGGTTTATATGATGTTTAGTCTAGTTTACTCACTAAACTCTCGTAGCTTATCAGATACTATTTTTAAAATGTTTTGCAGGTTTATAGCAAAGACAAGGGCAAAGCTTCGGTTTGACTAGTATTTGATAAACTCTTTGAGATTAACGCCTGGTTTGTAAATATCAAGTTTTTGGTACCAAACTTATGTCAGTATTTTTGTGAGTATCTATTGATACATCAGTTTTTCAATCAAGTATTGCTTCCGCTTTTATGTTAAACTTTCAGATGCGAACACTTAAAGGTGTTTGATCTTAATATTTCAAATTTTGGTTTTTGGGGCGTTACAACTTGGTATCAGAGCCACGGTTTGAGGGATCTGGATGTGTACAAGACACATTCGGGACTTAAACCATGGTTCTGCGGATTTTAAAAAAAATTTGTCAAACTGGAGGCTTGCAGCTTGGTGAGTATGCTAACACTTATATTGATTATGTATTATGTGAGTATTGTATGCGAGTATAGGATATGCTTAAGACAGATATGTTATATCTGTATACAACTGTTAAGAGTTGCTTTTATAAGTGCATTCAAGATGAATTTAGTGTTATATGAATATATGAGAACATGATGTATAAACTTTGGCCTAAGCCTGTGAATCGGGAATTTTTGTGATAAAGTTAAGATCAAACGTGTGTAATGTGTTTAGGGTAATATAAGGGCCCATATTATTACAAACACATGATACATGTTAGAACTTAATGGAATCAGGAGGAATCTTGTGAATCTGGTGAGGGGTACTGGTAAGGTAGTACACCTGAGAATATATGTAGAATGCCTTAGTATCTACAGAAATACTTTGGATATGATAATAGGTGTACCGATATATGGTTATACAAGCAACTGTTTGATATACAGGATAGTGTGATAAAGCCACCTTTTGCTTTAGTGCTTTATCTATACTACCAGCATGATATATAAGAGGTTCAAGAGTAGTGTATAATCCTAAGTATGATTTTAGTCACAGACATGAAAGGATAAAAATCAGTATTACAAGTGAACGTATTCTTATAAGAATATAGTATGATAGGATGATTGAGCCCCAGATATAAATTGTTAAATATCAGAACCTACATCTGAAGAATTTAATGTAGAAAACTTAGTAAAGTGGTGAGGAAGAGTTTATGCCATATATTGTTGTATGAGTTGTAGAACAGATAAAAGAACAAAGAAATGATCAGATAAGAGTCAGTATCAAGATTAATTGTAAAAGGAGTGGTAATAAAGCAAATTTTCAGATGTCATGTATATAAAGTTATTATGAGAACTAAGGAAAGTAAGCTAACACAAAGTGGAAAGAGGTATGTATTGGTATGATCTATGATATTATTCAAAGACGGTAAAGGAGTAGAGTGTTTTGCGAAATAAAGGCAAATATAATGGTGCGAGATGTGATTGATATCGTGACTAACCAAGAATTGTTTTGTTACAGTGTAATGGATCCTATTGCGAATTATAGAACGGAAAATGAAGTAAGCAATGAAGGAAACCCTGACATGGTTACCATAGGAGAGGTTGAAGACTATATATCTCCTTATGGAGAAAGGCGTGGAGCCATACCTACCAAACACCTTAGGGGTGTCGTCTCGGATGTGTTTGAAAAATGTATTAAGACAATTATGCCGTCCATTATGACTGAAATGAAGAATGAAATACGAAGTGTAGTCCGAGAATAATTTTATATATTGAAGGATGAAATGATTAATGAGATAAAAGAAGATAAAATGGGGATGAAAGCCGAGGGATCCCATAGAAGAACAGGATGCGAGACTTGTGGTAAGAACCATACGGGCCAGTGTAAGTATAAAACTAGAGGTTGTTATACATGTGGAGAAATAGGACATAATTATAAGGATTGTTTATTCTTGGGAAAGTTTTTTTATGACTGTGCTCGGTACGGGCATGAGTCCTCAGAATGTCCTAACTAGCTGGAATTTGTCAGTTGAGATATTAAATATATAAGTGGATATGATGTAAGGTTTCTTTTATAATGTATGTAAATTATGTAGAACCGGTATGTACTTTTCTTAGATAATAAATTGTTGAAGAGGCAGAATCAAAGAAGATTTTGTGTTATTGGTTGAAGCACGGGTGAGAAATATTCTATACCTATGAATATGAGTAAGTTCCAAATAGTAGTTGGAATGGACTGGTTAAATTATAACCAGGTTATGATATTATGTGAACAGAAGGGATACGAGTTCATATCCCAAGTGGGGAAGAACTAATTATATGTTCTAAAAATCCAAAACAGGTAGGTTATACGGGTGTTCAGTTTCAAAAGCTGGGAAGTGAGATGAGCTAGAAAGATATGAAAGTAGTATGTGAGTATCTTGTTAGTAATTCAAGAAATAGCCAAGGTTACTACCAGACAGACAGAGTATGTTTAGAATTTGTGTGGTGTTGAAAACTTCACTGATTACGAGAACTACATACAGACTTGCTCCTTTAGAGATACAGGAATTATTGAAGTGATTTTAAGAATTATTACATGTGGGGGTTTATAAGACCCAGTAGCATTTCATGATGTGTACTTATGTTATGTGTATTAATTATTGTGGGCTTAATAAAGTGATCATGAATATATGTCCGGTGTTCAGAATATGAGAATTACTTGATCAGTTATAACGGGGTAAAGTGGTTGTCAAAGCTAACTCCAGGTCGAATTTTCTTCAGCCTGAGATCAGAAGGGATGGTATTCCTTAAATTGTGTTAAGAAACGTATAGATGTTTTGAAGTAGTTATGATACCTGTTAGCCTTGCTAACGCACCAGCAGTGATTATGTATTAAATGAATAGGGTGTATAAGTTAATGTCAAGTAAGTTAGTAATATGAATTTAAGATGTAAGGAATGAAATTCTTTAGATAATTTATTAGTAGGAATGGGATCGAGATGAATTCTGAGAAGTAGAGAAGGTGATGAATTGGGAACTGCCAAAGAACCCGATATCAACAGTTGTATGCGATTAATTGCATAAATCATGTGAAGCAACAGTTTGCACTACCTGAATTGACTGAAGATATGATAGCATTGTGTGATGACTAGTACAGTGGTTTGGATGGAGGCAGAGGGGCAGAATTATTGTTTGCACTTCTAGACAGTTAAAGTCGTATGAGAATGAATACACGGACTCGCACCTGTTAGTAGTATATGTGGCAGGTTATTTATGTGATACGTGAGGATTATACCTTGATAGTGAGTGGATATGTGGATGTAAGACTATTGTTGGTGCGCCGCAATAGCATTCATAGGTGGTGTAAGACTACCGCTAGTGCGCTACGGTAGCATTTAGTATGATATGATGGGATTATATGTTTATATGTGAAGTGTTCTTTACATGAAATTATAAAAGTTAGAAATAATTGTTGAATGAGAAAGACCTTTAAAGGCGACAGAAACAATGGTCAGAATCAGTGAAGCATCGTGAGTAGAATATTATATTATTCAGGGTAAGGCTAATGATATAGCCGACAGTTTAAACAGGAAATCATAAATAATATTTGTATGAATTAATTATCTAGATGGTAGTTACAACGCTTATATTCAAATGAAATGGGAACAGGTCAGTCAGAAGAGATCAAAAGTGAAAAGTATATTAAAGAATGGATGAGAATGACAGGAAATAAATCCGATTAAAGACAGTTGTGATATACTGATTAGATATAACCGTATGTGAGTATCAGGTTATGGAGATGCAAGTCAGGAACAGTTAAATGAAGCTCACAAGTTTAGATTTTCCATTCAGTCAGAAGTTACCAATTTCATAAAGACCTGAGGGTGGATTATTAGTGACCGGATATGAAACAAGATATAGTCAGATAAGTGGAGAAATACTTATAAAGGTGTACGAAAGAAAGCCAAAGGTCAGCAATTATATCTGGAAATATTAGTATGAACCTGAATGCCAAATTATCCGAAACCTCTACGAAGTTATACTGTGTTATGAGTGATTGTAGGCAGGTTAAATAAAAGTGTATATGTAGTTTCCGTTAGAGAAACTCATTCATCAGAACAGTTAACAGATGTGTATGTGAAGCAGATTGTGTTATGTCATAGTATGTCAGTGTTTATTGATTCAGACAATGATATCAGATCCACTTCTAGAATTCGGAATGGATTTCATATAAAGTTAAGGATTAAGCTTCATCTCAGTACAGTCAGAATGAAAGAAATATACAGAAGATGGAAAGCATGTTTTATGATTATGTTATTAAGTCAGAAGAAAACTAGGATACATATTTGCTTGACAGAATTTCGTATTACAACAAATACAGATTCAGTACCGGGATGGCAATGTATGAAATTGTATGATATTACTGCCAAACTTCAATGTATTCAGTGACGTGGGTCAGAAAGCGTAGGGTAGTACAAAAATGATATAATGAAAGACAGAACAGATTCTGAAGATATGTAATAGATTGTTTGACGCTCAGAATAGAAAAAGGGTTATACAGATAAACAGAAATGGCCACATCAGTCTTAATGGGGGAATATGTATCGTTGGCAGCAGCTTTGTGGGAAAACGTGATCAGTAATTCAGAAATTATAGTATATGAAGGGAAGGGCACTTTATAGATCAGAGTTATTAGAAGGGTTGTTATAAATTCAGAGCACCTTTCGTGTGTTATATCTCAGAAGATGTTTAGCAATTAAATCTATAATGAACAGAGTAGATGGGTCAAGGACAGGTAAAAGTGTAGAAAGGGGTCAGAGTATGTATGAGGGCCTGATTAGAAAATGATGATATTATTCAGAACTCTTCGGCAGTTGATATCGAGGACGAAATCATTTCAAGTGGGGAAGAGTTGTAACACCCAGAGTTTTATTATTAAGTCAATGCGAGAAATGTACAAATGGATGTATGAGATTATATGTGTTTTTAAAACTAGAGGGACTTAAAATGTCAAATTATAAGCTAACTTAAGTCAAGGGACCATTTGTGTAATTCAGCCAAACTTATAGATATGTATACACATTTATGTACAAGAACTCTTATTGCAACATACATGTTTCCAACTAGAACTCAGCTGCTCAACCTTACTTCTGGCGATTTTGGATTAGTAACTACGGCAAGATTATCAATTAGTTAGCATCATATCAGCCTTGCTTGATAGAGGTATGAATTCATAACTATTTTTAGTGTTCTTCATGTTCTATGAGTCAAGGATTGATCACAAGGATCAAAGTATGTTAATTTGTTGTTGATTGTGTTGTTTAGGTGTTATGGGTGTAGGAAAACACCCTATACACGTTTTTAGATTGATTAGGATTGATTTATATGAGTTTTGGCCGGATTTACAGCTTCTTTCGGTCAGAACTGTGCAGACCAGGGGAGGGCACGGACGTGCCTTTCACCCGGTGGCAAATCCTAGTTCTTCAGGTACCCCCGTGATTTTAAGCACAGTCACGGGCGTGACTGCAGGATAGGTACGCTCATGCCTGGGTCAAGCCCAGCCGTGCCTTAGTTGCAGGCACAGGCGTGCCTTTGACAGGTACGGCCGTGCCTTTGACAGGTACGGCCGTGCCCTAGCCTTGTTCAGTTCAGTTTGATTAGCCAGCAGATGTTAATACATATATTATTGATATTATGTTGTAGAAACAAGTTGTGGACCTATACATTGATCATTATCGTTTGTGGATCGGTTCAGATTATAAATATCAGAAGGTGAGTCTTCTAGACTTCACTTCATATGTGCAGCATGTATGCTATTATATCAGATTATTAACATGTCATGTTATTAATATGTGTGTATAAGCTTGCTGCTTTGTGCAGTAAGTCTCAGAGGTGGGATGCTTACTGCTAAGTTCAGTAAGGCTCAACTATGGTACATTACTGTGACCCATGTTGCTACCCTGGGTCTAGAACCAGAGGCTAGCATTGTTTGCCAGATATACGTGTATTATCTTCATATGATTTTATACGTGGGTTTATATGATGTTTAGTCCAGTTTACTCACTAAGCTCTCGTAGCTTATCAGATACTATTTTTAAAATGGTTTGCAGGTTTTTAGCAAAGACAAGGGCAAAGCTTCAGTTTGACTAGTATTTGATAAACTCTTTGAGATTAACGCCTGGTTTGTAAATATCAAGTTTTTGGTACCAAACTTATGTCAGTATTTCTGTGAGTATCTATTGATACATTAATTTTTCAATCAAGTATTGCTTCCGCTTTTATGTTAAACTTTCAGATTCGAACACTTATAGGTGTTTGATCTTAATATTTCAAATTTTGGTTTTTGGGGCATTACAGGTCATGGCATTTGATGCATACATGCATACACATTTTTGTGTGTATATATGAATATAGGTTTTAAAAATTGGTTTTATGCCTTAATGCATATGTACAAGAATTTCCATTGTGTCTTGAGTGTTTGTTTGGAAATTCTTATCAAAATATTTGCTTGTTGTGGTTTTTGGCACACCGTTTGTTTTGTGGTTGTTTGCCTTTTTATTTGTTAGTAACCTTGGCCTTAGACCTTGTGGTTGTTTGTGGTTTCTCCTTTTATTTGGTGACCTAAAGTCACATGGTTTGTAATAATTATTTATTTATTGATTAATTGTACTTATTGTTGTGGTTTGCATACCATTTCATTTATCCGTGTACTTGTAATAGATGATAGAATTTTCGTGGATTGCATGCCATTTCATTTCTATTTCATGTACTTGTATTCATGGAGCATGGAGACCACAATCATGAATCAAGAATGATGTCTTGAAGATGGAAGATCCGGTGATACCCGTTGGAGGTGGCAGATCAAGTGGGAGCTATGACTATATTTGTTTTGTGTCCCTAGTTGACCACGTTCTTCCCGTAGGTTCACGGGTAGAAGGCATTGGTTTTGGCTTGGTTACCAACCCCTTACAATGCGTGTGTTGTGATTTATTTTTTGCATGGATTGTTTAGGTTTTCGCATGCTAGAAAATTTTTCAATAAATTAAGCCACAAGAGTTTTATAAAATTGGTTTATATTTCTCTCGCGCGCGCTCACGATTAACAAACCAACTAAAGTGAAAATCGGTTTTTGTCACTTAAATATGTTAATCAAAATTAATCGGAAACAAAAGCCCGTTTTTCCATAAAACCTAAATCACACACCATTCGTAAGACGATGCCACCCATATCTAACAACACAATGATTGGTTGTCGAGCTTAGCACGAGCCAATATTTGTGAATTTGTGTGGAAGGTGAGCGTAGTAACTCGCAAAATTGGTTGTCGAGCTTCGCATGAGCCAATTCTTGTGGAGTGTACTTACTGCACGTCTTGACGGACGATTTATAATTTCAAATTAGAATTCTTGAAAGATTTTCGAGCTTAGCACGAGTCAGTCAACAATTCTAAACTGTGATTGGTGTAAGAAGAGATCAAACATTCCAAACAAACGGTGCTTGTCGTAGGATCCCGCAAAGACCAAAGAGTTGCAATAATGGATTGCAATTGGCAATATGGTTGCCAACCCGAAATAATTTCCTTGTATGATCCGTGGTAAACCCGTCATATATGGAAGTGAAATAAGGTTCTTGGCTTTGTTAAAATAATTAGAATTTGTTCTTTGAGTAAATTGTTTTAACAAACTTAAATATCAAACTAACCAAATCTACTTTACTATTTTAGGATGGCATCTAGTACCACTACCACGAGCAACATTTCTCTACGAGTTTTCCTTGACAAGGAGAACTCGACGGTAGTAACTTCATGGATTGGCATAGGCAACTTCGGATTGTGTTGCGTATGAAAGCAAACATGGAGCGCATGGAGAGGTTAGGGTTCACCATAGGGAGGGAGATGGCGGTTGATCTCATCCTCCAATCCTTGCCCAATGCATATGATCAATTCATCATGATTTATCATATGCATAGTATGGACAAAACACTCATGGAGCTTCATGGGATGCTCAAGACCGCGGAGTCAAGCATCTCGAAGCCCAAGGCCACCTCATCCAATCCCGTCTTGGCTATCCGGGAGGGCCGCATCCAAAAGAAGAAGCCGAATCCTTCCCATAAGGGAAAGTGTAAGGGCAAGGTTGGTGCCACCAAGCCTACCCCTACCCTGGTGGCAAAGGGCAAAGGGAAGATTTCCCAAGCCAAGGCCCCGGAGGATGCGGAATGCTTCTTTTGCGGGGACAAGGGGCATTATCGCCGAAGCTACCCAAAGTACCACGATGGCCTCAAGAAGCTCAAGGCAATGAGCATCTCGGGACCTTCGAACCAAGGTACGTTCATGATTGAGCTCCATCAAACTTCTATTTCAAAGGGCTGGGTTTTAGATACTAGCTGCGACACTCACATTTGTAATATGGTGCATGTGCTAAGGGAAGGTAGAGGCATGGAGCATAGAGAGCTGGATCTAATTATGGGGAACCGAGAGGTTGTGCCCGTAGAAGCAAAAGGAAGTGTCGAGCTCTCTTTTAGAACGGGACTTTCCATTGTTCTTATTAATGTATGATATTGGCCCTATGTGGCAAGAAACATTTTATCTTTACATGCTTTGTATGACGATGGTTTTTCTTTTAAATTTATGGATGGATCCATTTTGTGTTATAAAAATGATGTTTATTATTTTAAATCTTTACCATATCATGACATATATGAAGTTGATGCATACATTGAAAATAAGAGACCTATCAAGAATATTGATTCTCAATCCAAAAATTGTTTGGATAAATATTCCTTATGGCACGGTTGTCTTGCTCATGTAAACAAGACTCGCATCACCAAGCTCCAAGCGGACGGGATCTTGGAATCGTTTGACCTTGGGTCAAAAGATGTATGCGAATCTTGTTTACCAGGCAAAATGACTAAAAAACCCTTCACCTGAGTTAGTGAGAGGGGAAAGGATCTTTTGGAAGTCATTCACACCGATGTGTGTGGTCCTTTCAAAAATGTCACAAGGAACAATACTAGATATTTCGTTACCTTCACGGATGATTATAGTAGGTATGGATATATCTACTTGATTAGACAAAAGTCTGAAACCTTTGAGGTATTCAAGACATTTCAAAGTGAAGTAGAGAATCAATCGGGCAAGAAGATTAAGATACTACGCTCGGATAGAGGCGGTGAGTATCTTACTTCCGAGTTTCTAGACCATCTTAGAAAATGTAGGATTATCTCACAATTGACGCCTCCTAGGACTCCACAATTAATTGGAGTCGTGGAAAGGAGAAATCGGACATTTCTAGATATGGTCCATTCTATGATGAGTCAAATGGAGGTACCCATTAGTTTTTGGGGTTACGCTCTAGAGACGGCGGTAAGAATCCTTAACCTCGTATCAACAAACAAAGTTGAAACAACACCATATGAGTTGTGGCACAAGAAAAAGCCCACTCTCTCATATCTTCGTGTATGGGGATGTCTAGCCTATGTGAGACGTGAGGCAAATAACAAACTAGAACCCCGTTCTGAAAGGTGTTACTTTATAAGATATCCTCGTGCCGGTATTGGATATATTTTCTACAAACCTTTTGAGAACAAAGTTTTTGTTGCTCGAAGAGCCGTTTTACTTGAAAGGGAACTTATATCCAACGTACCGAGGCAAAAGGAAATCGATCTTGAAGAAATTCAAGAATCACCCGATAAAGAACTTGATGTTGGCACTAGCAATCAACCATCAATGGTTGACACCGAGCAAGGTGAAGCTACGTTACCTGACACACTTCCATTTCCTACCCTACGTAGATCCGGTAGAGCTCATCATGAACCAGAGAGATATGGATTTCTCATATCTGAGGGCAATGAGAAATTGGTGGATCAAGATGAACCCACCAACTACCGAGAAGCAATGACGGGCCCTGAGTCTGCCAAGTGGAGGGAGGCAATGGAAAGCGAGATAGATTCCATGTCGGATAACCACGTTTGGGAACTAGTTGATCCAACACCCGGGTTTCGACCCATTGGGTGTAAATGGGTTTTCAAGAAAAAAACCAACATGGACAATACCTTGGACACTTTTAATGCCCGATTGGTGGCAAAAGGTTTCACGCAAACACCGGGTGTTGACTAAGATGAAACTTTTTCACAAGTGGCCATGTTGAAGTCCATTAGGATCCTCCTTGCCATAGCTGCTTTTCATGATTATGAGATATGGCAAATGGATGTAAAAACCGCCTTCCTTAACGGGAAGCTTTCTAAAGAGGTGTATATGACACAACCTAAAGGTTTTATACATCCTAAGTATCCTAACAAGGTATGAAGGCTTAAGAAGTCCATTTATGGACTTAAGCAAGACTCTCGTAGTTGGAATCTTTGTTTTGATGAAAAGATCAAAGAATTTGGATTTTTGAAAAATGAAGATGAACCATGTGTATATGTTAGGGCTAGTGGGAGCTCTATAGTTTTCCTAGTTTTATATGTAGATGATATTCTACACATAGGAAATCATATCCCAACCTTGCTTAGTGTCAAGACTTGGCTTGGGAATTGTTTTTCTATGAAAGACTTAGGAAATGTGGGATGCATTCTCGGAATCAAAATCTATAGAGATATATCTAGGAGGTTTATTGGTTTAAGCCAAAGTGTACATGTGGATAAAGTCGTTAAACGATTTAAGATGGAGGATTCTAAGAAAGGGAATCTCCCCATGATGCATGGGTTAGCATTAAGCAAGGCTCAACGCCCCAACTCCCAAAAGGAGTTGAACATAATGAAGCGAGTCCCATACGCTTCGGCTGTGGGATCGATCATGTATGCCATGTTATGCACTCGTCCCGATGTCTCATGTGCCTTGAGCATGACTAGTAGATATCAGGCGAATCCGGGAGAAGCTCACTAGAAGGCTGTAAAGAACATTCTAAAGTACCTTAGGCGTATAAAGGAAATGTTCTTAGTATACTGTGGTGAAGAAGAGCTTAGAGTAAGAGGTTACTCTGATGCTAGCTTCCAAACCGATAGGGACGACTGTCGATCTCAATCGGGGTTCGTGTTCCTATTGAATGGTGGTGCCGTAAGTTGGAGGAGCTCAAAGCAAGACACAGTTGCTGATTCAACAACCGAGTCAGAATATATTGAAGCAAGTGAAGCTGCTAAGGAAGCTGTGTAGATGAAGAAATTCATCCAAGATCTAGGAGTGGTTCCAAGCATCACCGACCCTATTGAGATTTTTTGTGACAACTAGGGTGCGGTGGCTTTGGCAAAGGAACCAGGAGCTCACAAGAGGACAAGACACATTCTTCGAAAATATCACTTCATTAGAGAAGTAATCGAGAATGGTGACGTTGCCATAAGCAGAGTACCAGCGGATGGGAACCTTGCGGACCCATTCACTAAGCCGTTATCACAAACTGCTCATGATACTCACGCTAAAGCTATAGGGGTTAGATTCGCTAATGATTTGGCTTGACCTATGTATTTGGTTTGTTTGATTTGTAATTATATTTTGGGAACATTGAAATGGTATTGTAACTTATGTTTGTTTCGCTATACGAATGGAGATTTATATACATGCTTGTTGCGGTCACAATCATCAAGTCCATACCGTGTTCCATTTTAGCATATTTAAACACTTCCTTGAATGCTTATAATTCTAAAATCTTCTACAATCGGTTATTCTTCATATGGGAGGAAGAATGAAATAAGATTGAAGTAAGTGGTTGGCCCGGTATTCAAAATGGTTGAATAAGGGTGCAACACTTACTTGAGCTTGAAAGGTTGTTCAAGTGACTAGAAGACCCACACCTGAGTTTACTTCATGGATATATGGTGACAAGTATCTCGGGATGATAATATCATTTCATCCTTAGACTTGAGATGCATAGGTTGCAAAAGTATGAATCTACCTTACTCTAATTATCTTCAAACGCAGTTCGTAACTGGCTGTTATAAAGGAGATAATTGGGTAAAGTACGAAACATATGATGGGACTATGTGGTCAAAAGAATTTGTTCCTCTAATAAGAGAGATATCCCTAGGCCCCTCAATGATTGGGAGCTGACATCAATTATGCATGGCCGTGCTCAAGTTACATTGATTCTAGATCAGATGCAACTTGTCTATTTGGTCACTGCCAATCTATAATCGAGAAACATAATAGTGAACGATCTAGAGATTGACATATTCTATGTCTCGTGTTCACAAGGATATTGTGAACAAAAGGATGTACATGATCACTTATCTATAGAACCTCATAAGTCCTTTAAGGCTATTAGGTTTTTGTCGAAGATGACAACTCGCGCCGACTTAGGGGCGTTGATGCTTAACTAGAGCCGCTCTTTTTCTGTGATTAATATGTGATGATGTATCATGTGCAAGTGAAAGTCTGTTGGATATATGCCCACTGATACACGTATATTGGATCACTGCCGATGAGGCACGGGCCTATTGGGTCACACGCCAAGCGTTGAATCCGACGGCACGAGTCAAGAGAGAGAATTAGGGTTTCTGTCGACCTTCACGGACCCTCACGGGTCATGAAGAGGTTCACGAGGCTTCATGGGCCGGTCGAGGAACGTGGGGGTTATGCCTTCACGACTGCCTCACGGGCCGTGAGAGCCCGTGAAGGCAGATGTCTAAGTGACACTTTGATATTATTGGACCTTTTATTTGGAACCGCCTAGTTAAATGAATGACATGTATGATACTGATTCTGAATGAATCAGTTAAGTGAAAGCTTAATGATATGTATGCTAGGGATCCAGATTGGATCCATAATGAAGTAACTGAAAGTAATTGCATGCTAAAGGAAGTAAATGAATATGCATGCTAACTAAATGAACAATATATGTGCATGTGTTTGCGAACATCTTCAAGCATGGTTAAGGTCAGCTAGATAGCTGGATCCCAGGGACCCTTGATAAGGAGACTAGGGATTTAACGGTGATTCGAGGTAACATTCCGGATCATAGGTTCTGCAGAACCGCCGTGCCTTATATCATGAGGGGTAATAAGTCAGAAATGGCTGAGTTACCTAAGGAACCTCTTGTTAGATATATGCCCACTGATACACGTATATTGGATCACTGCCGATGAGGCACGGGCCTATTGGGTCACACGCCAAGCGTTGAATCCGACATCACGAGTCAAGAGAGAGAATTAGGGTTTCTGTCAATCTTCACGGGCCCTCACGGGTCGTGAAGAGGTCGTGATGTGAAGAGGTTCACGAGGCTTCATGGGCTGGCTGGGGAATGTGGGGGTTATGCCATCACGACTGCCTCACGGGCCGTGAGAACCCGTGAAGGCAGAAGTCTAAGTAACACTTTGATATTATTGGACCTTTTGTTTGGTCCAATGAGAGGGTACCATTATGGCCGACCCTGGTGTCACCTAGACTTCCCACCTGCTTATATAAACCCAACTTAACTCTCTCATAAGAACCTTTTGCCAAATTGAAGAACATATACACTAAAGAGAGCTTGTGAGTTATATTAGAATCTTTGAGTGTTAGTGTTGGATAGTGAAAACGTTTCTCCTACTGTTCTTGAAGCATTACTCACGTGGGTGCAAGGATTGTGCTTCAAGCTTTAGCAAAGGCGATTCAAGGTTTGCTTGGTGTGGATATCAATAGAGGAACTCGTCTTGGAGTTCAAGTCTTGCATCTACTACCTCACAACCACCAGAGACATCAAAGGTATGGTCTCATCTTTTGGTTTCTCGTGTTCTTCTCGTTGCTATCATGTTTTTTAGCTAGATCTCACTAAGTGTTTCTTGTGCATGTGCTTTGTAAACCCGAAATTTACTTGTTTTTCTTCATGCTTCCCTTGTGCTTGGGTTTTTGATGTGCATGAGAAACCTTCACCTCTGGTTCCGTTAACGATGCTTGGTGGACTGCTTTATGCTCCCCCACCAGCGTGGAGGGTTGTGTCTGATTCCCCGGTGTATTGGTGTTGAGTGGGACTAGCTATCCAGCAAGAAACAACTTATACCGATCATGTCAGGACACCATAATGTGGATAGCATTGTATGCTTATTCCTGATTTACGTGACTTACTCTAATGATGCTTATGGTAAGTTTGTGCTCACTAGCTAAGTGTAGCTAATGGTGCCATGTGATGTAACACCGGAAAATCACAAGCCATTTTTTTAAACGCATTGCGGAAGCTAATTAAAAACAACTTGATTACATATAATCAATAATTACAAATATACATTCATTTGTTTCAAAAGATAACCACAACTACAATCGTTTGGTGTTACAAAATAAAACTGGCTCGTCTCTTTTCAAAATAAATATCAGAGTGTGGTCAACTCTTCCTTCTTCAACTACAACACCAACCTACAAAGCATCAACTGAGGGGAATTAGCACAAAGCTAAGTGAGTAGAGGCTAAAACAACAAATGCAAAAATTCACAATCAATCAATACTCATGTAATCACATATCCAGAGAAGACCAGCGGTTCGGCGCAGAACCTACAACCAATGCCGACCAAAGCAAAGGTTTACCGATAGCTTTCCACTAGATTGGCACAGTAAACACCCCTCTGAGCAACAAATGCAACAGAAAGGCTACTACTGTTCAACCAACCAGTTAGACAAGCCCAGCCTAAGTCCACGTATAGCTGACTTCTCATCGCAACTCAAAATCATCCTAAGAGTGCGTATCGACCAAATATTCATGCAGCAGATATCAACATTTCATTATCACAATCAACAGTTCAAACAATCCAATCTCAATCCACAATCATACTTCACATCAATAAAATTAACTGCAATCTTTACCATCCGTGTTCAACATCCACTAACCTCAATTTCAGCCTTGAACTCAGATATCTAATTTTACTGACCTTTTGGATTTCCTGTAACACAGTAATAACCAAATCAGTTTCAATCTCAAAAATATATCTTATCCATATATTTATAAATCATTCATCAAACCAACATCAAATAATAAACAAATATAATTCAACACATGTATCGGATTTCACAAAACTGTCGGATTTCTAAGAATCCGCAACTTGACTAACGGATTGTACCACAATCAGATTTGGAAATCCGATGGATTCCATATGTCGGATTTCTCTTAGTTAAATTCCAAGTATTCAGATTTTACTTCAATCGGATTCTATCAACTATGACGGATTTCAAGTATCCGGATTCGATCAATCGGATTTCATCATGAATCGGATTCTACTTCTCGGATTTCATATGTATATGGATTCTAAGTTTAGGATTTTATAGTGTCGGTTTAAGGGTTCCGGATTTCAAGTTCTGGTTTTCCAAACTATCGGTTTCCAACACTCGGTTTTCTAATCAATCGGAATTCGTCTTCTTCCTTACCAAAACCGACAGTTCATATACTCATTGATTCTACCATCTTCGAAACTTCATATTCCAAACCCAGATTTCACAATGTTCATAAAAATCATATCAACAACTTATTCTAACATCCTAGAACACGTATTTTATGAATCAAAACACCATTTTAACATGTATTTCATATGAACATAAAACCCATCAAACTCCTAGTTCTTCAAAAACAGATTCTATAATATTTCATATAATCATGTTATTTAATCATCAAACTTAATCAAACTAACATGCAATACAACATATTAATATCAAACCTTTAATCTTGAATCACTAATCCACAAATTCTGAAAATCCGATTGTTTCTTTGTTCTTGTTCTTCAACCGAGAGAAACACACAGCACACACACACACAATTCTTTCTTTAATTTGAGATTATTGCATGTTTTCTTCCTCAGTTAACATATACACCCACAATATGCATGAGGTGGCAAACCCACCTCCTCACAAATACACATGCACACATAACTATATGCATGCATACGGCTACATACATACATACTACATGCATAACACATACATACAAATACTTTTATTTATCTAATTAACTTAATTAACATTTAATTAACCACTTTATAATATTAAAACAATGAAGCACGTACCACAAACCTGCTAATCCCCTAGCCCAGGTTTGCGGTTGTTACATGTTAACTTCTTTTGCAGATCGAAGTTAGATTGCCTGGTGAGCGGGGTCCCCTGCCTCTGGATATTTTGCTATAACACTTATGCTGTAATAAGTACATTATGGTCGGTTATGGTAGAGTAACACCAGATTTTGAAACAAGTTCAATGTAATTATTTCCGCTGCTTGATGTTAATTAATCGTGATTAAGTTCATGTTTGTTTAAAAACGCAGTTTTTTGCTAAAATCTGGTATATGCGAACCCGGTGTTACAAGTAGGTATCAGAGCCTAAGTTTGAGGGAATTGGGTACTTGCAAAAGTATTCGATCTCAAACAAGAGCCCGACCATAATAAGCGTTCAATTGGGGGGGGATTGAGTATGAGAGTTACATGATTATTACTTGCTATAGTATAGCTTGTTAGATATGATGAGCAAATATGATAAAGTACTGATTATTCTTCTGTGTTATATAGAAGAGTTAAGATAAAGTAAAGATGTCTGCTGATAAAGCAAATACTGAGCAAGCGCTCAAAGAGTCGGAGGATGAGGCTTCCCATATGCGTCACTAAGCCGAAGACCAACGCTCTGAGCATAATGCTGGTGGCGCAGTACCTGATCCAAACCAACTTGCATATATAAAGCGCCTGGAGGAAGAGCTCCGCCTAGCTAAAGAGCTCTTGTTAAAATCCACTTTCACTAAACCACGCAAGCCCTATTCATATAAGAAGTTTTTGACGTGTCACCCGCCGACGAATGAGGGGAGTGATAACCGCACTTTTACTATCCAATGGCTCCGTGAAATGGAGCAAGCTTTTGAATCTTGCGAGTGCGAGCCCGAGTAACATGTGAATTACGCGATACGCATGTTAAAGGGTCGTGCTATATTCTGGTGGGATACTGTGAAGGCCTCGGTTAGCAAAGAGGTGTTAACTGCTATCTCTTAGGAGCAGTTTTATGAGAAAGTGCTCCAGAAGTACTGTACCGAGTACGATATGGAGCGGATGGAAAGAGAATTTACTGATCTCCGGAAGGGAGATAAACCGATTGAGGAGCATATCACCTCATTTACTGATAAGATGAGGTTTGTTCCATACCTGATCCCAGATGAAGTTACTAAGATAAGAAGGTTTGTGGCGACTCTGCCGCTGGACTTTCGTGCCCATGTGCGGGCAGCTCCAACACTGGATCGGGCATTTCAAGTGGCCCGACAAATGGAAGGTGATCGTATACAGTGTCGGGGTGAATTTTCCAGTGGTGGCAGTAAAAGGAAGTTTCAGCCATCTCTCCAATCGGGCTCTTCAAAAGGGCAATCCTCAGGAGGTGGGAAAACTAAATCTCCTAAGAAACTAAGACCTAACGATCCTTGGTGTTCTTCATGCCGTACCTATCATTCCGGAGAATGCTCAGCAGCAACAAGGAGGTGCGGCAGGTGTGGGCAAAGAGGGCATTTTGTGACCGAATGCCGATACAAGGAGGATGTTTGCTACCGGTGTCGCAAACCCGGTCACAAAATGGTGGAGTGCCCTGACAGACAAAGCTCCAGAGCAGCCGGGTCTTCCAGAGGGTAGAAGAAAGACAATGCCCCTCGTGCTAAAGGGCGGGCATTCAGATGACTGTAGAGGAAGCAAAGGCTGCACGTGATGTCGTCACTGGTACATTTCTTATCAATTATTTTCCTGCTAGTGTACTATTTGATTCAGGAGCAACATATTCTTTTGTTTTTGTTGCTTGCCGTAAAAGACTCCAGTTACCTGTTATGCCTTTTGACGAGCCTCTTAATGTAGAAGTTGCTGACGGCAAAGTAGTCTCGGTTACCGAGAAAGTTCCTATGGCCGTTATTTATATTGATGGGAGTAGTATCCCTATCTCATTCTTTGTTATGCCTATTGTGGGCTTCGATGTCGTGACTGGAATCGATTAGCTTAACAAGCGTGATGTTGAGATTCTCTGTTCCAGGAAGATGATTAAGATCACTCTTATTGATGGATCTTATGTAGTTGCTCGAGTAGAACGACAAGATTCTGATATTCCTTTTATCTCCGTCATTAAAGCTCAGAATTTTGTTGCCAAGGTTGTGATTCCTTCCTGGCATATGTTATTGATGCTTTGATGGAAAAGCGACCAGTTCGAGATATTAGGGTAGTTTCCGAATTCCCTGAGGTCTTTCCTGATGAATTACCGGGTTTACCTCCGGTAAGAGACATTGAATATAAGATTAAATTGATTCCTTGAGCTACACCTGTAGCTAGATCTCACTATCGTCTCGCTCATTCCAAAATCCGCGAGATGGTGACTCAAATCCAGGAGTTACTCGAAAAAGGTTTCATTCGTCCAAGTTCCTCGTGTTGGGGAGCTCCTGTTTTATTTGTCAAAAAGAAGGATGAAACCATGAGGATGTGTATTGATTATAGGGAGCTGAATAAGCGAACTGTAAAGAATAAGTATCCTCTTCCACGAATCGAAGATCTCTTTGATTAGTTGCAGGGAGCTACATATTTCCCAAAGATTGATCTCCGTTCGGGGTATCATCAAATACGAGTCCACGAAGAAGACATTCCGAAGACGGCTTTCCGGACTCGTTACGGCCATTATGAATTCCTGGTTATGCCATTCGGCTTAACCAATGCTCCTGCCATATTCATGGATTTGATGAATCACGTCTGTCGTCCCCCTCTTGATAAATCCGTAATTGTTTTCATTAACGACATTCTTGTCTACTCGAAGACTGAGGCTGATCACGAGCTTCATCTTTGTCAGGTTCTCGAGACTCTTAAACGGGAACAGTTATACGCCAAGTTTTCTAAATGTGAATTTTGGCTTAGGGAAGTACAATTACTCAGCCATGTTATCTGTCAAGAAGGCGCTAAAGTAGATCTAGCAAAGGTGGAAGCGGTGATGAATTGGGATGTTCCTCGAACTCCCTCTGAAATAAAGAGTTTCCTTGGCTTGGCCGGCTACTATTGGCGATTCATTCGCAACTTTTCTAAGCTTGCGGGTCCATTGACCAAGTTGACCCGTAAGGATGTTACATTTGTCTGGTCGGAAGCTCAAGAAGAAGCGTTCTAGACCTTTAAGCGATTGTTATGCGAAGCTCTGATCTTGCCTTACGAGAGGGTTCGGAGGACTTTGTAGTTTATTGTGATGCCTCTTATGCGGGGTTTGGTTGTGTCCTCATGCAGAGAGATAGAGTAATTGCTTATGCCTCTCGGCAATTGAAATCTCACGAAAGGAACTACCCAACTCACGATCTTGAACTTGCTATTGTTGTCTTCGCACTGAAATTGTGGAGGCATTACCTTTATGGCACTAAGTGTGTGATTTGTACTGATCACAAAAGCTTGCAGTATGTCTTTACACAGAAAGAACTCAACATGCGGCAGCACCGTTGGTTAGAGTTAATAAAAGACTACGACTGTGAGATTCACTACCATCCGGGTAAAGCCAATATTGTAACGGATGCTTTGAGCCGTAAGGGGCCAGCAATTAAGGCAAAGTTCATGAAGCTTACTGTTGTATCAGATTTTATTGCAAAGTTAAAAGATGCCCAGCAATTAGCTTTGTAGGATGACAATCTGAAATCTGAAACGATGAAAAAGTTGAGAGACCAGCTGGCTGAAGATAATCGTCGATTGAAGACTTTTCAATCCAGGATTTGGGTGCCTTTACTTGGAGGTAATCGTGGGCTGATTCTGCAAGAAGCTCACAAGTCTAAGTTGTCTATCCATCCGGGTATCTCCAAGATGTATTATGACCTGAAAAGGTTATATTGGTGGCCCACTCTGAAGAAAGACATTGCTTCATTCGTGGAGAAATGTCAGATATATACCCAAGTCAAGACAGAGCATCAAAGGCCTTATGGCAAATTGCAACTACTTGACATTCCGGAATGAAAATGGGATCACATCACGATGGATTTCGTGACAAAGCTGCCAAGGACTTTCAGAGGGCATGACATGATATGGGTCATTGTTGACCGACTGACTAAAAGTGCTCATTTCTTGGCAACTAACGAGTCGGCTTCATTGACTCGTTTGGCACAGCTTTACATTGACGAGATTGTATCACGTCACGGTCTTCCTTATTCGATTGTTTCTGATCGTGACTCCAGATTTGTATCTAATTTCGGGCAAAGATTGCAACGTGAGTTAGGCACTCGTGTGCATCTGTGCACTGCCTATCATCTGCAGACCGATGGCCATTCAGAACGAACGATTCAGACTCTTGAAGACATGCTTCGGGCATCTTTACTTGAATATGGTGGATCATGGGATTCTCATATCCCATTAATTGAATTTGCCTAATATAATAATTCGTATCATTCGAGCATTGGAATGCCACCGTACGAAATGCTCTACGAGAGACGATGTCGCACTCCGACCTGCTGGTTGGAGCCCGGAGAGAAACAGTTCGCTGGACCTGAGATTGTCCAGATAACTTCAGATAAAGTAAATGTGACTTTAGAAAAGCTTAAAGCAGCCCAAGATCGATAGAAGATGTATGCGAATCCTAAGCATCATCCATAGGCCTCAGTAGAGGAAGAATTATGTGTTAAGTGATTTGAGTACGTTTTTGCTCATAAGTAAATGAATAAAGATTGCCATGCTACTTTTAGTACAATGCCATGTTAAATATTTTTCGTATGTAAGTTAAGTGTATGCCAACGGGATCTAGAACTGGAACCGCCTAATTAAATGAATGACACGTATGATACTGATTCTGAATGAAACAGTTAAGTGAAAGCTTAATGATATGTATTCTAGTGATCCAGATTGGATCCATAATGAAGTAACTGAATGTAATTGCATGCTAAAGGAAGTAAACGAATATGCATGCTAACTAGATGAATAAGGTATGTGTATGTGTTCGAGAACATCTTCAAGCATGGTTAAGGTTAGGTGGATAGTTGGATCCAAGGGACCCTTGATGAGGAGATTCGGGATTTAACGGTGATTCGAGGTAACATTCCGGATCATAGGTTCTGCAGAACCACCGTGCCTTATATCATGAGGGGTAATCAGTCAGAAATGGCTGAGTTACCTAAGGAACCTCTAGTTCCGTTAACGATGCTTGGTGGACTGCTTTATGCTCCCCCACCAGCGCGGAGGGTTGTGTTTGATTCCCCGGTGTATTGGTGTTGTGTAGGACTGGCTATCCTGCAAGAAATAGGATAGCATTGTATGCTTATTCCTGATATACATGACTTACTCTAATGATGCTTATGCTAAGTTTGTGCTCACTAGCTAAGAGCTAACGGTGCCATGTTAACTGCTTTTACAGATCGAAGTTAGACTGCCTGGTGAGCCGGGTTCCCTGCGTCTGGATATTTTGCTGGAACACTAATGTTGTAATAAGTACATTATGGTCGGTTATGGTAGAGTAACACCATATTTTGAAACAAGTTCAATGTAATTATTTCCGCTGCTTGATGTTAATTAATCGTATTAAGTTCACGTTTGTTTAAAAACGCAAATTTTTGCTAAAATCTGGTATACGCGAACCCGGTGTTACGTGAAAGTACATAAAGAAGTAATAGAACAATTTCCACCATCTCCAAGAATATTCAGAACAACTCCTGCTGACGTCTTTAAATAACAACAGAAAGTAGCTCAAATGCATGAATTATCAAAAGAATCTGAATGGAAATTCGTGTGACTTCTCAAATAGATCCGATTCACACTAGGTCTTTAACAAATGTTAAAAAGAGTTATGTGCTGACCAAGGAGACCTTGAAAAAGACAGTCAGAAACTGGAGATACCAATATATACCGATGGCCTTTCTAGAAGATAAGTTTGTCAATATCTACACTGATAAGATCGAAGAGATGTTGGATATAAATTTGATGGGTGCTAAGAATGCAGATGAAGCTAGAGTAAAATTAATTCTCAACATGCACACTGGAAAGAAAGAGGATATTGAATTGGCACATCAGAACATTAAGCTGAACTATGTTGGAATTCAAAGAGTTATATTCCATGATATGATCGGTTTTCTTGTCACAAGGTCAGATCTGAAGAGCAATACCATTGGGCATGTAGACGTGAAATTTGTAAACCTTGGTGACATAAACTTCCTACTTGAGCAACTTGAAGTAAAATTGGAAAATAATGTTGAGAATTCAGTTGCTATCAAAAGCTTCGGGAGTTCATAAGACACATATGTCAAATAGATGAGTATACTGATCTTCAGTTTGGAGCTGAATCTGACAAGGCAAAACTCAATCTGTTGAAACCAAAAACAAATCATTCTAAACTCGACCAACTAGAGATGTATCAGGTAATTTGGAGTTGTGATGATGAATTTGAAGGAGATGAGGGAATAGTTCTGTTCAACGGCAAAGGTGAAAAGTTCTTCTTGAGGTTTGATGAAGTTCATGCTTACTCTGATGGGTCACTGAACGTTTGGAGTATAAAAATCAAGGAGTATAGCTTGAGTTTGAAAGAAGATGTAGATCAAGCGCCCAGAGTCAGACTTACTGAAGTAATCAAGCTCTTTGATTCCAAGCGCGATGAACAAAAATGATAAGACAGTGGCAAAGAAAGACTGGGCAAAGTAACATCAACTAGACACAAACAAGGGGGAGATTGTTAGAAATATATTATGTGTTTGTGTTCTAGTTACATTTTGTACTTAAAATAGATATAAATGTACTTATAAGGTCACTAATAGGGATATGTATATAGTGAACTTACTATCCTTTCATTGTAAATTTTGTCATATTTCAAGTAATACAAACACACACTTAAGGTGTTTTGACATTTGCTCTCAACTTGATCTTTCATTCTACTTGATCTTTGCTCTACAGGGAGAACATCAAAGAATGTATCAATCATTTCCTGAATCTGTGCGGGGTCATACTCCGCCCCTCCCTCACTAGGTGTTTCACCCTAATAATCCCCTTCACCACCCCTCTCAATGCTTTGGGAATCTCCTCATTCCTGTCCATTGCGAATTGGACCATCATTGGCAAGAACCTTTGATATGGCAGAAATCTACCCTTTGTTCGTTTGAGGTCTGAAAGTTTTCCCTATATTGACTGCATAATATCAAGAAGATTAGTGTATCATAGTTAACGTGCAAGTGATTTGTAGCATCATACGTTAGTTTGATTTGGTTTGAGTTTGGATACTCATATCCAGTGTGTTTGGGGGTTAGGCGCCACTAGAGAATGGTTTTGAATGTATAGTATAGGGGGTAAAGATTGGCTCTTTTGAACTAGGAATGGTGGCCTGCTTCTTGCTATAGGAAGTCGGAGGATTTCCCTCAGACGGTTGGCAGTGATGTTTAGGGTAAAGTGGTCGACATCACCACGAATAGATACACGACGTGAGTCGTGATTAGTATGGGTGTGAGCGGTGTGCCAAAACTGTTGTACATATAGTTTACAAACATGAGTCCCAGAGATGGATGGGTTGTATGTAAAGGCGTGGTTGAGTGGATGGACACGGAGGATTTCAGTAATGATTGGAAAGTTAGGATTGCAAAAGTTATCAAGGTTTATGAACCGATTGTTGTTTTGTTTTACTTGAAATTGGATAATGATCGTTAACTTGAAAAAGTTGGTGATTGGGGTTCAAAGTTGGATTCTTCGAAGTGAAAATCTATTCAAAATGTGCAAAGGGTTCGAAGATGAGTGAATGTGAATTCGAAGTGATTGTGAATTCGAAAGGGATGTTGATTTAGTGAATTTTGGTTCGAAGTGACTATGAATTCGAAGTGAATGTGTTCAAATGAGAAATTCAAAGTTCGCTTCGAATGAAACAGTGAACTTGGTTTCAAAAATTATTTAGTTCGAAGTAAGGCTTAATATTTCGAAATCGAAGTTCGAATGGAGCAGTGTCAAGGAATATGGTGTTCGAAGAGAGTTTGAAAAGTTGATCTTCATATACTAAGTGTGACTTGGTTTTCGAAGTATTCTTTGATGGTTAAACCACGCTGGAAGTCAGAGTGGAGAATGAATTTCGTATTCGAAGTGGACACCTAAGTTTTCGAAGTGTCCTTATGGAATTAGTAACATGCTCGAAGTCAACTGGAATGGGTTCCGAACTACTCGAAGTCAATTCGTAGCAAGGGTTTTGAGCTCGAAGTGTATGAGCTTCGAATTCGAGATGTATTGATTTCGAATTTGAAGAATAGATCCGCTCGAAGTGTTCTTTATGTAACCAATTCGGGAGTTTTAGGGATCTGTTTTCAACTACTAAGCTCGAAGTCTACTGTTGAGTAACTGGCAAGCTCGAAATCCAAAGGCCAACAACAAAATGTTTGAATTTTCAAACCAATTCGATAAAAACCCCAGATCTACACTGTTTGTCATGATCTTCATGTGTACTTGACTAAAATTTTGAATTCTTATAAAAAACAATGTATAATTACTCGAATTTTACATCCTTGAATTCGCAATTCACTATAGATCAACAATATCCCATTAATTCCATTATCCACATGATATATGATGAAATTTCAAGGCAAAAACCGTAGATACTTCCACGAAAAACCTTCAAAACTTCAACTGATTGTGATCCAGATCAAATCATATCTGATTGTTCTTGATTTTAGACTTGATTTAGAGTTGAATAGAACCAGATTCCACAAAAAAACTCACTCAAACCTCTATTTCTTCGAATTCTGAACAGTAGCAGTGATGAATCTTACTTGTTTTCTTCGATGCTTCTTGTTCTTCAATTAATCCCAATCACAAGCCAACTTAGATCAAGTATGGCTCTAATACCAACTGAAAGACGCCCAATTATCCCTTTAAGTAAGAATGTAGAGAGAAGGTGAATTGAGAGAAACACACACTACACCTTTTGGCTTCAAGATATTGCATTAAGTGAATGGTCAAGCGTACAAAGGCCAAGGGCCTTGTGCCTAATTAAGGCAACGCCTAAAAAGGCTTTTCTACATTTTTAATACTAACACTTTAACTCAAAAATGCAAGAACAACGACGAAACTTTGAAAGATTTGTTCAACATTTGAAGTTGTTACTAAATGGAAGACTTGCGATTGGTATTTGAAACACTTGAAGAACATAAATAACAAAAAAAATTTCCAAAAATAAAAAATGTGTTCATCGGGTGTTTGAAGTTTGGTGTTTGATTTAAAAAATGCTCAAAATCTTCATGTTATATATTGAATTTGAAATTTTTTAGTGTTACAAATGTGTTTAAATTCATGAATTCATTGAGAAACATGTGTCATAACATATTTTTGATAACATTACATACTACTTTGTCAATGGGATTTCAAGTGTTCACACTTTCAGAAATTTTTCACCTTTTCCAAAAAGTCAAAAGAAGTCAACTTATGATTAAAAGGTCGAGTTTAATCAAAAATTGGACTATTTTTGAATTTTGTCAAATGTTTGGGATATTCATTGCTTGTTACCTATTTACAATAGCTAATCTGTTTATTGTTTCAACAGATATGATGGCTTTTGGGGAAGATGAAACCATCTCATACCGTTCTTCGATGGCTAGCCTTTCTCATAACCCAGACAACCAACTTCTAATCATTGACAAATTCTTGTCTATCGTCACACATGAAAACAACCACTTCATAAACTTCACAAATTTCAAAAATCCACACTTCCCCATTATGTCTGAAATTCTCAAAGTACATCCTCTGAACCATGCCCTAACCTTTGATCCTTCAACTATTGGAACCCATGTCCCCGAGCTATATGTACAACAATTCTGGCACACTGCCCATATTCATACAAATCCTACTTTTGGCCATATTTTTATGCGAGGAGATGTTGACCACTTTATGGTCAATGTCATATCTAGTAGACTGAGGGAGATTCTGAGGCTGCCCACTGCCGATAGTAGGCCCCCTACAATAGTGACTTGCTGATGCGATCACACTTTAAATAAGAAAATCTTCACCCGCTGTATCACTACTTTATGACCATCCTTTAGCGGTGTCTCACACCCAAGCATATTCGCTACAAATATCCCAACTCCAACTAGATCAAACTTGTAACATCCTCAAAACGGACCTAGCCGTACACGAACGTGGTACATAGATAAATTAAATAAATTAAAATAAATATATATTTGTTAGTTATTGGTATGAGTTATTAAAATAGTTTTTAAATGAGATGATAAAAATGATAAAATAATGAGCAGTTTAGGATAAGGATTCCAAAAATATCCCCGTTAGTCGAAACGGGTAAACGGGAGTTAAGTTGTGAGTTGAAAAGGGAAACAAGATACCCACTTGTGGATAATTGAAACCCACAAGTCGGTCTAAAGCTTTTAACTCTCGGACTCAAAAACACACACACACCATACATATATACAGACACACACTCCTCTTGTTCTTGAAGAATTAAAGAAGAAACAAGAAGAAATCAGTTAGAAGATCAAGCAAACATCAAGGTTTAGTAGTAATTCAAGTTCCAATCCATCTAACTTCATCATCTTCACTTTGTTTGTAAGCTTCTCCTCCTTGTTCTTCCATTGTTGACTTTTAGGTCAAATAGGTCAGAAACCCAAATTGGCATCTACAATTGAAGTAAATGATTCCAATCAGTTCCTACTCTTATTCTAAGTGTTTAGGAATCAAATTCTTGAATTAAAGATATAATTTTTGGTTGAATTTGGAAAATAAGCTCAAATGGGTTAAAATATGTAATTTTGATCTTAATTCTTGAATTAGATGTTAAAGTACATAAGAATTGTTGTTTCTAGCTTAGTTGTGATGTATATTTCATATGTGAACACTGGAATTTGGTTTGGTATTTTTTGGATGAGTTTTGGGGTTGAAATGGCTAAAACAAGGGTTAAAAGTCGCAATTGTCTGTCTAGATATGCTTGTGGGCGGAAGGGTTTTGCTTGCGGCCGCAAGGGGGTTTTTTTGCTTGCGGCTGTAAAGGGGTTTTTTCTTGTGGCACAAGGGTTGTTCCTTGCGGGTGTAAGCAGATTCCAGTCCTTGTGGGTGCAAGCAGAATTGCTTGTGGCCACAAGGAGGTGATGTTTAGTAACAACAAGCAGTTTTGTTGTTTTCTGTACGTTGACTTATGGGAAGTTTGTTTAGACTAATAAATAGATTAAAGACATCATTAGGGGATTAATTATAGTGTTTTAGTTGTTATTCGTGTGTTAATGTCTTAAATGTAAATAACGTGTTATAGGTGCGTCTAACGACCAAGAAGAGTCGGAAGACTATATTTCCCTGGTTTAGCTCAATAGGTGAGTACCGGTTAACCTAAGCATGATATCAATAATGTTATATAGTTGTTTGAATGCTAGAAACCAATGACTTGATAATTATGCATGTTAGAGGCTTTTGTAGGCCAATTGAGTAGTAATTTTATATGTATGCATGCTAATGGCTTTTGTAGGCCAATTGAGTTATGATTTGATATGTATGCATGTTAAAGGCTTTTGTAGGCCAGTGTTGATATGTTAATGGCTTTTGTAGGCCAAGCATGATGTTTTATGGCTTTTGTAGGCCAATTTGTTGTGCTATGATTTTTGTAGGCCAATTATGATATGTTATGGCTATGTTATGCTGTGGCTTAAGTAGGCCAATCTGTGTTAGTACTCGTACTTTGTTGGATGTTTGGGGCCAGCTTGTCTGGATCTAGTTGGGGCCTTGTGCCATAGAACCTCCGTCCCTCAACTCGATGATGGGCTCTCAGTTCCCACTCATCCCGATAGGGGTGAGTTCCCTGTTAATGTAATGGTGGACCACTACCCCGCTTTTCCACCGGCGGGGAAGAAGTATCGGTTTTCCCAGTCAGGATCATTGAGCCGGGTTCGCCACCTCGCAAGACGTGATGTCTGCTGACTAACCGCTGCTTCGTAATGTGCTAGGATAGACTTGCTTGTTGATATGATATGTATATGATATTTTTGTTATGATGCTTTCGCTTAACTATTACTCATTAGCTATTTATAGCTAACCCTCTCGTGTACACTCCATGCGCAGGTAAATAGTTTGGCTGGTGACATCGGGTACCTACTGTGGATTGCATGTTTCTTTTGGGAACACATTTGTTGTGTACGTTTTTATTTTAGTTGTGTAATGGTCGAACGATATTGGTAACACCTTGGTTTAACTTTTGTTGCAACTTATGATATGAGTTGCAAATACTAAATTAGTTATTAAATATACTTCCACTGTGACAGTTGTAATATCTTGTAAAAGAAGGTTTTAGAAATATTGCATTTACAGCTGTACCCACGCAGTTTAAAACTCAAAAGAAGATTATTATAAAAAAATAAGCTTCTCAATTTTAGGCAGCATTACAAAACTACTCTATGTAGTTGCTAATCACCTTCATATTGATTAAGCAAGCTTATTTTTCTATGATTTGGTATTGTCTGTGGATGGCAAGGCTACTAATCTTAAACGTGTCAAAGGCAGATTTTTGCCATACCAACGATTTTTACCAATGATAATACACTTTTCCATGGATCCTAATGAGGAGATTCCCCAAAGGATACCACATAGTTCAATCAAGCCTAAACATTTTAGGTACATTAAAGCTTTATCAGGTGATCACCAAGTGGAACCACAACCATTCCCTGTTTCTCTATTAAATCTTTATGAGTAAAATGATGTGGTGGTGAGTTATAGACATAGAGTAGGTTTAGCTCCTATGGTAAGGTCAGAGCCGGTCATACCTACCCCAGGAGCTGTAGCACCTAGTGAGGATCTAGAGGACATGACTCAGACATCTTCGGGAGATGCTAAGAGGGGTGTGCTGAGTGATAAAAGTTTGGAGAGGAGTAGTGGAGAGAGTGAAGGTGATACACATTGTGAGCGAGGACAGGAGAATGATCCTGCTCCTGAACTTGAGGAATCCTCTGCTGCAGAACCAGAACAAAGCACTCCAAGGGCTGAAACTTCAAAAGGGATTCTATCTGCTACACTTTCAAGTGATTATGATTATGAAACCTTAGCTGTTACTACAGCAGTTCTAGGAGCTGCTCCACTGGTCATTGATACTATACACAAACAATTAGCAAAGTGACCAGTTATAAGAGAACAAGAGGATGAAAGTTTTCATGTATTATTTCTAGATCTTCCCGACGATTTTTCTAACGATGTTGAATTCATATACGGTTACAAACTGCGAATGAGTCAAATGATTTTGAATTGGATACAGGTGTTTATCAGGGTTATGAAGAAGAAGAAGAAGAGATAGAAAAAGAAAAAAAGAGTAAGAGTGAGGTTAGAAAAGAAAAAGAGAGTGCTGAGGGACCCCCAGCCGTTACAAGCTGGGAAGCCACAACAGCTACCGGTGCTAACATTGTTAGTACTCGTATTAAACAAGTCATTGTCATCCCAGCAATGCAATTTACAACTCCACCCAACTACTCGGTCTTCTAAAAAAGAATCTGTTTCGTTACACAGAGCTTATGCACTTACTACACCGGCCTCTCACTCGAAGATGGCAGGTATTGAAACAAGAGGACTTCCTCTACCATCCTTAACAGGTCTTTCATCTCATATTGACATGCTGCAGATCTCTGAATTTCTTTCAAGACACTAAAGACATTAGTGCACATTTATCGACGTTGTTGACACAACAATCGTCAAGAACTCCCGTAGGTGGCACCACTTAAGGTGCCATTCGAGGATCGGGAGGAAATCTCGTCGGGGTGTACATAAATCTAGCCCCATTTGTGAGTATTTTTGCCTTCGTGACTGGAACTTCACCGGGTAATCTGAGTGATCCCGGATATGTTACTCATACAGATCTCCAAGATGCACTTAAACCGATACATGAGAAACTTGATACCATCCAACAAACACTTACCTTGCTGAAACCAAAAGTTGATGATGATACGGGCTTATGTGTCGATACTCTCAAAAGTCTTCTACTTGAAAAATTACTTGAAAAGGCCTCGTATAGTAACAGAACGTGGATCTCATTGAAACGCTTCAGAAAGAGTAGATTTATAAAGGCACCAATCTTGATGATTTCAAATAACATATACAAAATTCGATGGAGGATTTGGGTAATGGGTTTTATTCAAAAATGGATGCGGTTGAAAATAGACTAACAATTTCGGAAAATACATGCAAAGCTCAAGCTGCAGGGTCAAAGAGATGGCATGACGACGATGATCCAGATCATAACCGTCATGAGGGGGAGAAGCGTGCTAGAACTTTGACCTCACGTCATTGATACAATGACTATCCGCGGCTTTGGGTCTTGGGGGTGTTAGTAATGAAACTTCCACTCATCATCAGCAACAACATCAACAACAACTATCAAACCTGCCAGAAATATCATTTGAAACACAAGAAGTAAGTAAAAGGGTTGATAGTTAACAAGTTTGATGATTTCCCTCCTGAGAAACCTAAAGTGAAAGCTAGTTCAAAGGTTGCAAAGCCTGCTAAAGAGCTTGTTACAAGAAAACATATGGAGGAGGCAATTAGATAGTTGAATTTGACAAGGGTACTACAAATTGTGTCTGAGGAAGTGCACAACTTATTTCCTCCTGAGTCTAAACAATTCCAGGTATCTGCTGCCGACATCTTCAGGAAAAATATACAATCTCAACAGTCACAATGTAACATTCGCAAATTCGGGTTAGTTGATTGACGAGTAAGAGGTATGTGATTTCGTGATTATTTGAGTTTATTTGGTTAAGTGGTTATTTGGGAGTAATTAAATTAATTAATGATTTGGATAAAATAATGTGTGTGATACTAGAAATGGAAAGAAAAGAAAACGGTTATGTATGTATGTAAGTAATTGTATGTATGTATGGGATCATGTATGTATGCAAATTGATGTAAGTATTCATGTTAGGTGGTGACACCTAATATTTTGAGAAGCTTTATAAAAGTACACGTGTGTGTGAGTATATGTGACCATTTGAAGATATCTGATTTTTATTTGAAAAGAAAGAAAGAAAAGAGTGTGTGTGTGTGTGCGTGTGGGTTTCCTGGAAGAAAGAAGAGCAAGAAAGAAATGAACTTGAATTTCTAAAAGTGAAGAATTTGTGTTCTATAAATTCAAGAGAAGGTGAGAACATGATTCATTCTGAGGTATTTATATGTTAAAGAACATGCTTATATGGTATTTCACCATTGATGGTTCATCAAGAAAGATTGATGATATGAGTTTTGATGATTTTTTGTATTAATTGATTAAAAAGGTGTCTATGATGTTTTATATACATGATATATGCTATACATGAGTTTAGTATGAAGAAAGATGAAGTTGGTAATGTTTACAAGAAAGTTTGATGGCTGAAAATCCGAGAAAATTATAAATCCGACATTGGAAATCCGACAAGTGTGAAATCCAACCCTGAAAATCCGACACTCAAATCTGAGACTTGAAATCCGGAATTTGAAATCCGACACCATAGCGGCGCGACCAGAGTTGTTTTAGGAAGATTGCTTGTTTTGTTTGGGAATAAGTTGGATTATCAATTTTATGATTAAATTAAGTTGTTTACATGAATATAAGATATAAATATATATATGGAAAGATATATTTATATATTCGAGACTGATTTGGTTGTTGCTGTGTTTTTAGGCAATCCACGGACTCAGTGATATTAGACAACTGAGCAAGCGTGATTCGAGGACTGAGGTGAGTGGAAGTTTACTCACGGCTGGTATTGGTGGTAATGTTATGGATTGTTTGATTTGAGGAATGTTTGAATGCAATGATGACTGTTGTTTCTGGTATGCGATTGTAGATTGTTAAGTCTGGTATGCGAAGATAGATTGTTTTGTTTGGATATGCCATGATAGACTGTTATCCTGCTAATTGTTGACCGAGAGTTATATGTTCAAATACGTGTTTTATGTGTTAGAGCTTTGATTGAGTTCGTGATTGGATTTGTATCTGGATAGTTTGAGAACCAACTTCTGTTGTAACGGGTTGGTAGAGATCAGCTTCTGTGAAACGGCTGATTGAGGTCAGCTTCTGTTGCAAGAGCTGGGCTCGTATGCGGTTGGTTGAGCAGTGGTAGCCCTCGTGATGCATGTGTTGTATCGGTAAACCATTACTTTGGCCGGCATTGGTTGTAGGTTCGGCAGAACCGCCGGTCCTCGGGAATGAATAGATTGTTGAATTGACGGATTGATTGGTGATTGATGTTCAGAGGTTCAATTGTGAACTGTGTTTGTGGTTAGCTTGTTTGTTGCTTCCATTCACATAGCTATGTTCTAATCTCCCATGGTGGATTGCATTTTGCAACATTGCGTGCTTTGCTGTTTAGCTTTGTTTGTAGAAAAGGAAATTTGACCAATACTCTGATATTGTGTTTTGAGAAGATACGGGCCGTGTTTTATAAATCTTTTGTAACACAAAACGATGTTGTATTTTGTAAAAAGTACTTTGTACTTTGTGAATGTTTATTTGATTGAGATTAGAAAATGCTTCCGCAACGATTTAAAAAAAATGGCTTGAGAATGACGGTGTTACACACAAATTCAACAATCAATGTCCGAATGCCCTCTACTTCGAGGTTCACTTCAATCACCTGTTGTTTATCCCTCTGCTAATCCTGGTTTAGATAGAAACAACATGTTTACTAGTGATGAAGTGGAAAACCCTATATGGGGCAAGTACGGAGTGAATGAAGCCTTCCATGAATACCGTATTCCTACAATTTATGTTGATCAACTCGAAATCCGTACTCCTTCAGAGCTAAGGGATTTGAATGATAGTCAGAAACGGAGATATTTAGCTTTGTTTGTGGAAAGGGAAATTTGACCAATACTCTGATATTGTGTTTTGAGAAGAGACGAGCCGTGTTTTATAAATCTCTTGTAACACAAACCGATGTTGTATTTTGTAAAGAGTACTTTGTACTTTGTGAATGTTTATTTGATTGAGATTAGAAAATGCTTCCGCAACGATTTAAAAAAATCGCTTGAGAATTACGGTGTTATAAGTTGGTATCAGATCCTTGGTTTGGCGATGCAGGCACGGCTAGAGTGTTGCATTCCCAAATCTTGGCTCGTGTTTGGTCAAACTTTCCTTTGGGGAAATAAGAGTGAATTGGAATTGCTGTGAGTTAGTTAGTATGTTATGTACTAACGGTTTATCTAATGAGCTTTTGAGATGATGTGATTGTACAGATATGGCTAACATAGATACTGTAGGGAATCCATGGGGTTCAAAGCACGCAACGGAAGCAACAAAAACACACAAAAGGATCCCATGATTTCCCAATGGTGGTGAAAACTTGCAAGAACAAGCATGCAACCAAAAACAAGAACAAAGAGAAGAAGGAGATCAAGTCATACCCTCGAAGACTTTGAAACTTGGCTGGAACAAATCGGATTTGGGATGTAAGCTTGAAACAAAAGGCTCCAAGCCCTAATGCAAGTCCACACCAAGAAACCTTCAACCTCTTTGTACTAGCAAACCGAAGAACCACCAACACTTGATGGATCTCTTCTGGAACAGCCTTGAAACACTTGTGCACAAATCACCAACACTTGATCTTGCTCTCTATCTCAATGGAAGAACACACAAGTATATGTATTGCACAAAAATGGACCAAGAAGAATGAATGAACAAACAATGCACCTTATAAAGACATATCATCTGTTCTTTAGAGTCCAGAGTCGTGCTAATTGGCACTCATTCATTGGACCAACAAAATGGTCCAACCATATTCAAGTGCCACTTCGAATTCTGCCTTCACGACTTCTTCACGGGCTCTCACGGTCCGTGAAGGATAAATGCGCCACGACTGGCCATTAATCCTCCACGAGTCGTGCCGCACTGTGCAAGAATCATGAGGGTTGTGCCTTCACGACCTCCTTCACGGGCCGTGTAGAGTGGTGAAGCCCTAGGGATTCACGGACCATGCGGCCCACGACAGGACTTGTGGACACGAGCTGCTTCACGACCCGTGGAGCATCCTTCACGGTCGTGAAGCCTAGGTCAACTAGAATTTGACCATTTTGACTCTTTCTTCTTTTAGTAGGCTGTCGAGACTGAAGCTTGGCGTGTGACCCAATAGGCCGGCACTTCATTGTCAATGATGCTGGCCTACGTGTGTTGGTGGGCAGATTCCAACAAACTCCCACTTGCACATGATACACCGTATCCATGGGCACCACAGACAGGGAGCGGCCTCTAGCAAGTCATCCCTGCCCCCAACTAAACATGGGGTATGTCATCCCTGACAAGTGCCATGATAAACTAAAAGAGTTCAACATGGTCCTATAGATAAGGGATCAATTATCTTATTGTTCGTGATATCCAAGTGAACACGAGACATGGTACAAGGTCATTCTCCGATCGTTCACGATTATGTTTTTCGATCAAGATTGGTGGTGACCAAGAGGTGAGTTGCAACTCATCAACAATCATTGCAAGCTCGAGCATGGCCATGCAATTTTGGTGTCAGCGCCCAATCATCGAGGGGCCCAGGGATATCTCTCTTTACGGAGGAACAAATTCCTTCGACTACATTGCCTCCAATACAATGGCAATACTTTACCCAAATACCTCCTTTATAATAGCCAGTTACGGACTACGTTTGAAAGCAGTCAGAATAAAGCAAACCAAAGTAGTGAAACACATGCATCTCCGGTCTAAGGATAAAAGATATTATCATCCTGATTTACTCTTGATATGTACCATGAAGTAAGATCGGGTGTGGGTCGTCCAATCACTTGAAACTCTTTTCAAGTATAGGCGAAATATTGTGTCACTTGTATTCAATCCCTATTGAACACTATGACCAATCATTTCCCTCGATCTTCATTCATACTTCCTTCCTTGAAGAATGACCGATCGTGGACAGTTTAGAATGTAAAACATTCAAGGAAGTGATAAAACATGCAAAGTTGGAACACAATAATGATTTAAAGAAAGTATTCGCTACACGCGTATCATTAAATCTCTATTTAATAATCAATACATTCAAAAATACAATATTGCTTTATGTTCCCAATAACATAGTAAATACATCGAATACAATAACCAATATACAACTCAAAGCAAGTCACTAGCAAATCTAATCCCAATAGCACGTGTGTGGGCCGATGGCTTGCGACAACAGTTTAGTGAACGGATCCGCCAAATTGCTATCCGTGTGTACTTTGCTGATGACGATGTCTCCATTTTCGACCATATCCCAGATAAAATGATATTTCCGCGGAATATGCCTCGTGCGTCGATGAGACCTCGGTTCCTTTGCTAAAGCAACGGCACCCTCGTCGTCACAGAAGATCTCAACAGGGTCGCTGCTGCTTCGAACCACTCCCAGATCAAGCAGAAATTTTCTCATCCATACGGCCTCCTTAGCAGCTTCACTGGCCGCAATGTATTCCGACTCGGTAGTGGAATCGGCCACGGTGTCTTTCTTGGAGCTCCTCCAGGATATAGCACCGCCGTTTAATAGGAACACGAACCCCGATTGTGATCGGCAGTCATCCCTATCGGTTTGGAAGCTTGCATCAGAGTAACCCTTTACTCTAAGCTCTTCCTCACCTCCGTACACCAAGAACATCTCCTTAGTCCTCCGAAGATACTTGAGAATGCTCTTCACCGCCATCCAATGAGCATCGCCAGGGTTGGCTTGATATCTACTCGTCATGCTCAAGGCACACGATACATCAGGCCTCATACATAGCATGGTGTACATGATCGAGCCCACAACGGAAGCATATGGCACTCGCTTCATTACTTCCCGTTCCTCTGGGGAACTAAGGGATTGAGTCTTACTCAATACCAAACCATGTACTTTGGCTAAGCCTAATAAGCCTCTTGGATCAATCTCTATAGATTTTGATCCCAAGAATATAAGTCGCATCTCCTAGATCCTTCATTGAAAAACAATTCCCTAACCAAGTTTTTACACCTTGAAGGGTCAGGACATCGTTTCCAATGAGGATTATGTCATCGACATACAAGACTAGGAACACAACTACGCTCCCACTAGCCCTGACATATACGCATGGCTCATCCTTGCTTTTCGAAAAGCCAAACTCTTTGACTTTCTCATCAAAGCACAGGTTCCAACTGTGCGATGCTTGCTTAAGTCCATAAATGGACTTCTCTAGCTTGCAGACTTTACCCGGATGCTTGGCATGTACAAAACCCTCGGGTTGAGTCATATAGACTTCCTCGCTCAGTGTCCCATTAAGGAACGTGGTTTTTACATCCATTTGCCAAATCTCATAATCATGAAATGCGGCAATTGCCATGAGTATCCGGATAGACTTCAACATAGCCACCGGGGAAAAGGTTTCATCATAGTCTACACCATGAGTTTCCGTGAAACCCTTAGCCACCAGTCGGGCTTTGAAGGTGTCTACCTCTTTATCTATGCCGGTCTTTTTCTTAAAGACCCATTTGCACCCTACGGGTCTACACCCGGGTACCGGATCTACCAAATCCCAGACTTGGTTATCCGACATAGATTGCATCTCGGACTCCATAGCCTCTTTCCACCTAGCGGACTCAGGGCCCATCACGGCGTTCCGATAAGATGATGGTTCATCATGATCCACCACTAGGTCGCAGCCCTCAGACAAGAGAAACCCACATCTCTCTGGATCGTTGCGACTCCTACCGGATCTTCTAAGAGGTAAAGGATCCGTGTCAGGTTCTCCAACAGCGCTGCGCTGAGAATCATCTTGTGAACTAGTGCCAACTTTAGGTTGGTCATTGGAAGGTTCTTGAATCTCTTCAAGATCTACCTTTCTCCCGCTAGCGTCTTTGGATAGCATCTCCCTTTCAAGGAAGATGGCCCTCCGAGCAACAATTACCTTGTTCTCGGATGGTTTTTAGAACAAATATCCCGTAGACCCAGCAGGATATCCAATGAACAAACACCTCTCGGCTCGGGGTTCTAATTTGTCCTCCACCTCACGCCTCACATAGGAAGGACATCCCCAAACCTTTAGATATGAAAGCGATGGAACCTTTCCATGCCACATCTCAAAAGGTGTCTTATTGACGTTCTTAGTTGGTACGAGGTTAAGGATTCTAAAGGTAGTTTCCAATGCATAGCCCTAAAAGCTAATGGGTACATCCGTGCTACTCATCATACACCGAACCATATCCAATAATGTCCGGTTCCTCCTCTCAGCGACACCATTTAATTGTGGTGTCCTAGGAGGTGTCAATTGTGAAACAATTCCACAATCTTTTAGATAGTCACGAAATTCCGAACTTAGATACTCACCACCACGATCCGATCTGAGCATCTTAATTCATTTACCCAATTGGTTCTCAACTTCGTTTTTGAAAGTCTTGAAAACCTCAAAGGTTTCCGACTTTTGTCTCACCAAGTAGACATACCCATACCTACTAAAATCATCGGTAAAGGTTACGAAGTACCTTGAGTTATCCCTAGTGACATGCTTGAACGGACCACACACATCCGTGGGAACGATATCCAACAAGTCTTTGCCCCTCTCACAAACGCCGGTGAAGGGTGCTTTGGTCATTTTGCCCAACAAGCAAGATTCACATACATCACCTGACCCATGGTCAAATTATTCCAAGATCCCATCCGCTTGGAGCTTGGCGATGCGTTTCTTGTTTATGTGCCCAAACGACCATGCCATAAAGATAACTTATCCAAATCACATTTGGATTTAGAACCAACATTCATGATTGATCTATTACTTTGCAAGCATACGCTTGTCTCATATATGCCACGACATGGATGTGCTTTAAAATAAAATAAATCATTCTTAAAGCATGAAATAATTCCATTAGAGAAATTAAAGTTAAATCCATCGTCAACAAGTGCATAAAATGATAAAATGTTTCTTGCCACGCAGGGCGAATAAGATACATTTAATAAAGTAATAAATAAGCCGGATGGAAAGGCGAGGTCCACGCTCCCTATCTTCTCAACCGGGACAACCACCTTGTTTCCCATGATGAGATCCAGCTCCCCATCAACCAAGTCCCTACTTCTTCTTAGTACCTGCACATTATTAACTATGTGAGTACCACACCCGGTGTCCAAGACCCAAGCGTTAGAAGTAGAAGTGTTATGGAGTTCAATCATAAACATACCGGAGGCGCCTTGTCCCTTGGCGCGAAGCCTTTTGAGCTCCTCCGTGTACTTGGGGCAACTACGCCGGTAGTGTCCCTTCTCCCCGCAGAAGAAGCAGGTGGCCTCTTCCGGTGAGGGGGCTATAGGAGCGGGTTCCTTCCCCTTCGGCTCCGGCGCCGGGAGTGGCTTGGGCTTGGGTGTTGCCACCTTCGCCTTCCCCTTTCCCTTGCCCTTGGAGCTTGAAGCGGGCCGCTTCCTCTTAGCACTACCCTCATGGATGGCTAGGACGGGTGCGGAGGTCGATGGCTTTGCCTTTGCCATGTTAGACTCGGCGGTCTTCAACATGCCGTGCAACTCCATCAAGGACTTATCCATATTATGCATATGGTAGTTCACAATGAACGGACCATATGCTTGAGGCAAAGATTGGAGGATAATTTCCGTAGCCAACTCCTTCCCCATAGGAAAGCCCAACCTCTCGAGCTGGTCCACGTATTGCTTCATATGAAGCACGTGGGAGCTCACGTTCCCGCCCTCCTGCATCTGACACCCTACAAAGGCCTTGACACATTCGTAGAGTTCTTGCCTCGCTTGCTGCTGGAACATTTCCTTTAGCTGCGAGATCATGTCAAATGCACCAACGTCCTCGAATTGCCTTTGCAACTCGGAACTCATGGTCGTCATCATCAGGCAAGTCACCTCATTAGTGTCTTTAAGGAACTTCTCATAAGCATCCTTAATGGCCCGCGTAGCGGTGGTAGCAGGAGCCTCCGGAAGAGGTTCCTCTAGGACGTACAACTTGCTTTCATGGCGCAACACAATTCTCAATTGCCTAAGCCAATCCATGAAGTTTACGCCTATGAGTTTCTCTTTCTCCAAAAATGGACGGAGTGATATGTGTGTCGCGGTGTTGCTTGTAGATGCCATCTAACACTTAAATTTAACAAGGGCTAAGAACCCAACATAACTTCACTACATGACGGGTTTACCGCGGATCACTTCGTGAAGGTATTTAGGCCGGTAAACGCTTTCCCAATTGCAATCCGTGATTACAACTCTTAGGCACTTGCGGGATCCTTCGGTACTCATAGCACCGGTTTGGCATGTTTGATCCCTTCCCACACCGATTCCTCAATAAGCCGCTTTGATAACTCGGTATAGGCACGACAATTATCAAGGCATATTAAATTGGAATTGCAAATCGTCCAACAAGATACACGATGACGCCCTTGACAATAATTGGCTCGTGCTAAGCTCGACAACCAAAGATATCAAGACGCCACACGCACCTTCCACACAAGTCCACATGGAACAACTCGTGCTAAGCTCGACAATTGTCCCATGCTTCATTAGATTCGGGTGGTGTCATCTTTTGGATGGTGTGTGATTTACATTTTTAAGAAAAACGGGACTTTTGTTTTTCCGGTTAAAAAACTCTTTTCGTTTTTGATTAACAAATAAGTGACAAAACGCATTTTTCACCAATTGAACATAAACACTTTATATTCGTTTGTTAATCTTGTGAGCGAGCGGGGTTTGTTAACCAATTAAGGAAAACTATATTGTTTTATTATTTTCAAAAGATTTTCTAGCATGCGAAGATCCTATAACCACGCAAGAAAAACAAATAAATAAAACTACACAACCACGCATACAAAACCGATTTGAGCCAACCTAAGTGTTCCCCGGTGAGCCAACCGAGGAACTAAGTCTACTAAGGACAAACAATCCAAGACATCGTGTTGTGCTCCCACTCGATCCCGCGCCTCCGGATCCGATGTAGCCAAGACGTCTCCCAAGACTCCCGTTGGTGCCTCCGGTCTTCTCTTCTCATTACATACATAATTTAAAGAGAAATGACATGCAAGCCTCACAATCTATTCTAAGCTAATATACAATTACAAAGAATAAATACTTTGGCGTGCAAGCCACAAATTAATAAATAAATTAGTACAAACCGGATGAAATAACTTATTACAAACCAAATGTGGTACAAACCACCAAATGAATGAACAACAAATAAAGCAACCAAACAACTACACAACTCAAACCGGTGCTCACAAAAATGAAACAACCACAAAGCATGGTGTGCCACACCAAACCATGCACAAAACAATATCCCAATTAAGTTTATTCAAAAACTAAAGGCACAAGAATAAACCTTGTACATATGCATTAGGATTCCAAACACTTTGAAATCCATATTCATATATACACAATTTACATGTATGCATGTGTGCATTTTATGCCAAAACCACCCAATACATACATATAAAAGAATTAGGATATTATGGGGCTTAAACTACAAGGCTAAACAGCCTAAAATGATTCTGGAAACACCAAAATCATGTGCCAAAATCCATATCAAGTTTTCTTTTTCAAAAAGGCCAAAAACAGCCTGATCACGACGCCTTCACGAGCTACTGCTTTTCACGGGCTCTCACGGGCTGTGAAGGCAGTACGCTCCACGAATCGTGAAACAGATTAAAAACCTTTCACGACCACCACCCCACGAGATTGGTCGTTTGGCCTTCACGACCCGTGAAGCAAGCTCCACGGCCCGTGAAGACCTTCTTGACAGAATGTCCAAAATCGAAAATATGGATTTTCAAGCCACAAAGGTCCATGAATCTTGCAAGTATGTCTCTGATACCACTGTAGGGAATCCATGGGGTTCAAAGCACGTAACGGAAGCAACAAAAACACACAAAAGTATCCAATGATTTCCCAATGGTATTGAAAACTTGCAAGAACTTGCATGCAACCAAAAACAAGAACAAAGAGAAGAAGGAGATCAAGTCATACCCTCGAAGACTTTGAAACTTGGCTGGAACAAATCGGATTTGGGATGTAAGCTTGAAACAAAAGGCTCGAAGCCCTAATGCAAGTCCACACCAAGAAACCTTCAATCTCTTTGTACTAGCAAACCGAAGCACCACCAACACTTGATGGATCTCTTCTGGAACAGCCTTGAAACACTTGTGCACAAATCACCAACACTTGATCTTGCTCTCTATCTCAATGGAACAATTTACAAGTATATGTATTGCACAAAAATGGACCAAGAAGAATGAATGAACAAACAATGCACCTTATAAAGACATATCATCTGTTCTTTAGAGTCCAGAGTCGTGCTAATTGGCACTCATTCATTGGACCAACAAAATGGTCCAACCAAATTCAAGTGCCACTTAGAATTCTGCCTTCACGAATTCTTCACGGGCTCTCACGGGCCGTGAAGGATAAATGGGCCACGACCGGCCATTAATCCTCCACGAGCCGTGCCACACTGTGCAAGAATCGTGAGGGTTGTGCCTTCAAGACCTCCTTCACGGGCCGTGTAGAGTCGTGAAGCCCTAGGGATTCACGGACCATGCGGCCCACGACAGGACTCGTGGACACGAGCTGCTTCACGACCCGTGGAGCATCCTTCACGGTCGTGAAGCCTAGGTCAACTGGAATTTGACCATTTTGACTCTTTCTTCTTTTAGTATGCTGTCGAGACTGAAACTTGGCGTGTGACCCAATAGGCCCACGCTTCATTGGCAGTGATGCTGGCCTACGTGTGTCGGTGGGTAGATTCCAACAGGTGCCCCTACTGACATTCCTGCGACCCAAGAAGTGGTGGAACTTCAGTGATGAATGTTTTGAATGTAACAGGTCAAGTTGGTACCTCGGGTTTTAAACCTGGATCAGATCAGAGTGAATATATTTACAAGTTGGAAAATGAACTTTGGAAACTTAGAAATGCTATGGGTAACATGGAACGAGAGAGGATTATTCAGAATTAACGAATTCAGATTCCTACGTCTATTACAACTCAAGCTACAACTATGCAAGATACGATTCCGTTTCCTCCAATATCACAAGTGGCACAACCATCAAACTTTCATCCTTTTACTACCCAATGAGCTTATCCTTTTGCGTATCCAGGATTTAAACCACCAGGTACTTATAAGCAATTTTTGGATTGTAAGCCTTCAGAGTATTATGGAAGTACAGACCCCAATATAACTTTGAATTGGTTGCGAGAAATGGTAAAGGCCTTTGAATCATGTAATGGCAAGGATGAATTGAGAGTTTGTTTTGCAACTCGTATGCTTAAAGGAGATGCAATGGTTTGGTGGGATTCCCTTGCCGGTCATTTTTCTAAACAACAACAATACAATGTGACTTGGGATCAGTTTCAGGAGAAACTGTGTGAGCAGTATTGTAATACTTTTGAGATAGCTCGTATCAAAAGAGAATTCATGGAGTTACGTATGACTAGAGACATGACTGTGGATGAAGTAATCAAACAATTTAAGGAGAGATTGTGTTTTCTGAAGCAATGGGTACCTGATGAGGCATCAAAGATACAACACTTCGTGGGAGCTTTGCTTCTAGAGTATCGAAGTACTACCAGATGGGCTATTACATTGTCGTAAGCATTTACCTTAGCCAAATCGGCGGAAGATGATTTGAAGGCTAGAGATAGAACGAATCAAGATCAGATTTCTCAACAGAAATTTCAATTGGAACAGTATAATGTTGAAAAGCAAAGAGGGCAAGGTAGCCTGAGTAAATGAAATTTCAAACATAGACCTGCGTTTGATGAATTTAATCAACGAGTGTCACGGTGTGGGAAGTGTAAGTCTCACCACACAGGACCATGTACGTCTCAGACTAAGCGGTGTCTGACTTGTGGGCAGTTTGGCCATAAAATGAAAGAGTGTCGTTTCACACGAAAGGTATGCTGGATCTGTTTTGAGGAAGATCATCGAGGAAGAGATTGTAAAGTTAGCAAGGAATTAGAGTCAGGGTCAGGAGCTATGGTGGGTGGGGGATCCTCGTCAGCAAGTGGACGAAAGAGAAAGGACCCTTCTGTGCAAGAGTGTAGAATTTTCAATATGATGACTGATGATAAAGTCAGTACTAAGGATGATATAATGGGTACGTTTTGATAACCTTTATAATTGTACGTATGTTTATTAACTTTAGAGTTAATTGAGAATGTTTGATGCCTATATGTGTTAAGTAGATATAGTTGATATATATTTTAAATCGTGAAATTATTTGATTCTTATGGCAGTAAGTGATGTGACGGTAAATGATGAGATATAAGGTATGTTGTGAACTGGGTATGAAATACCCTAAAAAGATGTTTTCAATTCGGAAAAAAATTGCATGCTATGTTATAAGTTAGGAAACTTGTTTTGTGTTTTGTGTTTATATATGTGTATATGTATGTGTTTGTACAAAGAAGAAGGAAATGGACAAGGTAACGAAGCTTGAAAGGTTTTGTGACAACCAAGAGATAGTTTGATAAAGATAAAAATGAGATTGTGGGTTATTGATAAAGCTAATGATCGAAGATAATCTGTGATATTGATTGATAAATTGAAAAGACTTATGATATGTGGAGGTCTTGTTGTTGCCGGATCAATATATGTATGATGATATGTTTTGTATTTGGAAGAATGGTATATGTTCTACAATGGTATATGTTATAGCAGATGCGTTTGTATTGATAATATGAAGATATTGATTATAAAGAAAGGTATGTGAAATTGATTAGATTATCAAAAGAAGTAGCGGATGTTTATATATATATATATATGAATGAACTTAACATGTGGCAGAGATGATAGTTAAAATGAATCAAAGATTATGATTGAGAGATTTGATATTACATTGGAGAAATAAATTGTTGTGGACATGCTAAGATGCAAGGAAATTGATGACGATAACATTGGAATTATGCGAATTGAGGTAAAATTGACCTGGTAATAGAATTGAAGTTGTCTTTACTGGAAATTAGTGGATCAATGAATTAAATTTATCAAGTATAAGAAAGGAATGGACTGCTACAGATTGGGTAAGCTTGTGATGTGCAGGACTCTTTGGGTAAAAGATGTAATTGGTGTCTAATTACAAGGAGTTATATATGAGAAAGAACTAGTCATAGTAACAGTTGACACTTGTGAATTGAAGATATATGTGATTTGAAGAATGACAAATTGAATTCATGAGACAATGAGAGAAGAGGAATGTAATGGCCTGAGCATATGGAATGAAGATTTGTGAATCATATGTATGAATTGCCTTTACTAGGAAGTACCTGTGCTTGGAACTGGAAACTTAATTTGAACAAGACTCACAAAACTTAATTGCCAATACACTTGGAAGGTTTAAACAGTATAATGCCATATGTAATAATTAAATGATGACTTACAAAAGTGAATATGATAGATATATTTTTCGTAGAAATGTGATATGATTGTATATGAGTTAAAGCAGAATATCCGGGATTTATAAACTGTTGAGATAATATGAGATACCAAGTGGTGATAATGACAAGTCATGATGGAATTTATATCTAAATCTTACTATATGTGAAAGAACTTATTAATAAGAAGTATCTGTATTCCATTCATTAGTGGGACGGCATTTTCTAGACAGACTTGTATATTGATAAAAGGAATTTAAAGGTATGATATTCTATACTTAGAGGTTTCTGATGGAAATTGAAAGATTGAATTGAGTCTTTAGATAAACTTAGGATAAGAATTAGACATGAGATGAATATTGCAACTGAGTTTCTATTGGATAATTGAGTAAAATAGATTGTATGGATATCTAGAAACGTATTGTGTTTATATGTGAGGGATTCGGATGAATCGTTAGATTCATAACCAAAATGACTAAATTGTAACATATATACTAGATGCAATTATTAAATAAAAACATGTGTTTTGTGTTATGTGTGTTAGTTGTGTGTAAGTATGTATATATATATATATATTGAATAAATATATATATATATATGTATGTGTGTGTGCTACTTGAATTAAAGAAAGAAAGAATTAAGAAAAGAAAAAGGAAAAGACAAAGAGAAAGAAAATAATTGATATTTTCATCCAGAGGCGGTTGCCTCTGGATAAGTTTGAGATAAGATATATATATGTGTGTGTTGTGTTATTTGACTTACAAAAGTCAAATAAAGAGAAAGTTGCAAAGCAAATACCAAAACACAACTCTCTGCTCTCGAAAGATCTTGAAGAAGAATTCATAAAGTTTGGTGATTTGAAGTTCTAAACCTAAAGCAAGGTTAGTATGATGATTGTAGAATGAAATATATGTATATTATGCTAGAAACAAGTGGGTTCTATGGCTGGAAGTTAAGTTGGAGTTGAAAACTCCATGGTTGAACATGAAGCTCACTTTATAAGTGGGTTTCTTATGTTTGATGTTGTTAAATGGTGTTATAATGTTTATAACGTTCATATAGATTGTATATGAAGCTTAGAAGTGTTTAAGAAGTAAAAATAACGTGTTTTAGAAATATGGGTTTTGAACATGTAAGTTGAAAGTCGGCTGGAATTAAAATTAAGAAGATGATAATCTGGAAATTTGAAGATCGCGGCGCGACGAATGTTGGTCGTGGCGCGACGTCGCGTGAAAATGAAGCATGCGACCTTTTCTTGAACTTACCTCCGGATGAGTGGTCCGACAATCGGATGACCCGTCCGACAGTCGGATGGTTCAAATGGCCCCTAGTCCGACTTTCGCACGAACCTTTCTACTTGGTCCGACTTTTTGGTCGTCGCGCGCGACACGACACTTTCAGCAAGGATTGTTTTAGTTAACATGTTCTTGTTGATTAGGTTATGTAGCATTCAAAGTAAGATTGATAAATGACTTAAGACTATTAAGAAGGCTTTATGAATGTTCTAGAAGTAGAACCTAACACATGCAATCGCTTAACGCGATTGCTGATGTTTTAGGTGAACGTGTCGATTGAATCAGAATTGAGTGAACGAACGCTGTAAGCGAAACAGGTGAGTGCTTACTTTCATGAGACTCGGTATGAGCAAGTCTTGCTTGTAAGATGACTATGTGAATGTGTGAATGTGCATGTATGTATGACTAACATATTTATGTAGGTACGCTTAAGAAGATGAGGATAAGTTTTCTGAATGATGTTACGATTGCTTGTAAGATGTATAGTAGGTGCATGCCAGCGGGTCCAGAATGGAACTGCTTAGTTAATATTGATGATGTACATGAATAATGAATTGTACGATGATGCATGTGAAAGAATGAATGACGGATCCCGATGGGATCCTATAAATGATGTATGTCTATCTGATGATAAGATGGATCCCTGTGGGATCGAATGTACGTCTATGTGTATGTGAACTGTCTGCAGACAATATGATGGAGGGTTAAGGTCAGCCGACCGGCTGGATCCTAACAGGACTTCGGTCATTTTTGGATTCACGGTGATTCGGGGTGCATCCCAGATCGAGGTTCTGCAGAACCGCCGTGCCTTAACATAAGACCGTAATCAGCCAGGACCTGGCCGTGATTACTCGGGAACCTTGTGTTGTGTATATGATGCTTGGTGGACTGATTTATGCTCCCTCACCAGCGGATTGGTTGTGACTGATCCCCCAGTCTGAGTTGTTGCGCAGGACTGGTTCTCCAGCAAGACATGACTCTTACTGATCTTGTCAGCACACCACTATGTGTTAAGCTAGCAATGTGTGCTTATGTACGATAAGATGTGTACGATACGATATGTATGATATGATATGTACGATTTATATGATGCATGAGTTACCTTATTGATGCTTATGCTAAGTATGTACTCACTAGCTAGTGTAGCTAATGGTACTATGATTTCCCTTTTGAGATAAAGACTAGATGGCCTGCGAGGCGGGTGACTTTTGATGTATTGCCCCTTGTGGGTGGAACACTTGTATTTGAATGTTGTAATGTGTGTATGAAACTATGGTCGGTTCTTGTATGTTAGGTAACACCAACGATTGTTTTGCAAACAAAGACGACGTAATTAACTGTTTGTTAATAATAAAAGAAAAATTTCTGCTGCTAAACCTGAGTTATCACTAAAGCAACTGTTTTCAGAAGCGGTGTTACAATTAGGTATCAGAGCCTAAGTTTGAGTTAATTGGATACTTGAAATAGTATTCGATCTCAAGCTCGGGCCCGACCATAAAGAAGTGTTCCTAAGTGGGGGGATTGAGTGAGAGTTATGTTTATGCTAGCATTATGTGATGACGTGTTTTGTATGATGACCTGTTTTGTATGATGACTTGTGAGTAAGTGAGTTAGAGTATTAACTACTCTTTCTCTGTGATATAGAAGTCTAGAAAAGATGTCTGCCGAACGTGGCAATACTAAACAAGCATTGAAAGAATTAGAGGATGAGGCTTCGCATATGCCTCATCAGGCTGAGGATCAGAGATCTCGGCAAAATGTCGGTGGTTGAAGACCTGAGCAAGATCAGGTTGCAATTATAAGGCGATTGGAGGAGGAGCTTCATGTGACGAAGGAGCTCTTATTGCAAGCGACGCTGAACAAGCCCCGCAAGACTTGTTCATACAAGAAGTTTCTAACTTGCAATCCTCCGACATTCTAGGGGAGTGATAACCCCACCGTTACTATACAATGGCTCCGGGAGATGGAGCAAGTGTTTGAGTCATGCGAATGCGAACCGGAGTATTGAGTGAAGTACGCAATACGTATGTTGAAAGGCCGTGCCATCTTTTGGTGGGATACGGTAAAAGCTTCGGTTCGAAAAGAAGTATTGAGTGCTCTCACTTGGGAGCAGTTTTCTGAGAAGGTGCTGAAGAAGTATTGCACCGAGTATGACCTGGAGAGAATGGAGAGAGATTTTAATAATCTCAAGAAAGGGGATACGCCTATTAAGGAACATATAACCGCGTTCACTAATAAGATGCGGTTTGTTCCCCATCTGATCCAAGACGAGACCACCAAGATAAAGTGGTTTGTGGCAACTCTGCCACTGGAATTTCACCCTCACGTAAGGGCTGCTATTGAACTGGATCGGGCGTTTGATATAGCCCGACAATTGGAAGGTGACCGTTTATATTGCTAGGGCGAGTTTGCCGGTACAGAGTCAAAGAGGAAGTTTAAGCCGTCTGATAAATCGGGTCCTTCCAAAGGACAATCCACTGCAGGCGGGAAGACTGATTCCTCTAAGAAGCCGAGGCCGGATTCTCCTTGGTGTTCTCAGTGTCGCGCTTACCATTCTGGTGAGTGTTCTAGTGCTACCCAACGGTGCTGGAGGTACGGACAGAAAGGCCATGCTAGTTCTGAGTGTGGTTTCAAAGAAAATGTCTGTTACCGATGCCATAATCCTGGACACTAGTTGACAGATTGCCCGGAAAAACAGAGTACCGGATCTAAATGGTCTTTTACAGACCAAAAGAAAGAAGATGCGCCTCGTGCGAAAGGGAGGGCATTTCAAATGACAGCGGAAGAGACCAAAGATGTAGGGGATGTCAATACCGGTATATTCTTTACCAATTGTTTCCCTGCTTATGTATTTTGACTCTGGAGTTAATTACTCCTTTGTTGCTTGTCTTGTTGTTAGAAGGTAAGAATATCTTTTTCAAGATGATCGATCCACTTGATGTGGAAAGTATTAGTAGTAAAGTAGTCTCTGTTACAGAGAAGATTTCAATAGCTGTTTTTGATGTCATGGGAAGTAGTTTCCCTATCTTGCTCTTAGTTATGCCTATTGCGGGCTTGTGATGATAGTATTGGGATGGATTGCCTCAGCAGTCGTAATGTTAAGATTCTCCGTACCCAAAGAAAAGATGGTTAAGATTCGTCTTTATGATGAATCTTGTGTTATAACTTGTGGAGAACAACAGGGGTGTGATATTCCTGTTATCTCCATTGTTGAGAACTTAGAAGTTTGCTTTAAGTGTGGTGACTCTTCTTCGCATATTTATTTATGCCAAGATAGAGAAATGAACAGTCTAACATATCAGTGTAGTAATTGATTACCCTGATGTGTTTTCTGAGAAACTGTCGGCCTTACCTCCGGTCAGTGATGTCAATTGTGAGATTGAGTTGAATTCGGGAGCTACTGTGGTGGCTAGAGCTCCATCTGTGATATGTTTTCGAAGTTCTCAAATGAGAAAAATTGTGTGTCAAGTTGTTTACGTGTGAGTCCTGGCTAAGGGAAATATATTTCCTGGGTCATGGCATCTATGAGAATTATGTCGAATAGATCTAGCTAAGAGAGAAGCTATGATGAATTAGGAAGTTCCTAAAACTCATCTTGAAATTCGAAGTTTTCCGTTGGCTAAACTGACTCGTAAAGATATATCTTTCGTATGATCGAAAGCTTAGGAGATATCCTTTCAGCTTTTGATGCAATTATTGTGTGAAGACTCCGATCCTCACCTTGCTTGATGGTTCGGATGACTTTACTATCCGTTGTGAAATCTGTTACTACCCTTGTGAAGCCAGTGTTGTGACAAAAGTCTTAAGCCGTAGAGGACCGTCAACGGATGTTAAGTTATGAAGATTATGATGATGTCCGATATGCACGCAAGCTAAGATAAGTACCAGAGACCTTGTAATTGGTCGCAATGATTCGAAGTTCTAAGATTGATGACCAATCTGAACGTACGATCCAAACGTTGGAGAATATACTCCATGTGAGTATTCTAGAAAGTATCTCCTTGAAGAGACGTTATTCATCTTAAATGTAAGGAGAAGTTAAGTCCATGTTTTGTAGACCCATTCAAAGTCGTGTGTAAAGTTAGTGATTAGACGGTAACTCTTGAGCTGCCGCCTGAACTGATCAGTGTATGTGTTATCTTTAACGTGTGTTACTTATGTAAGTGCCATGTTGGAGAAGAATCTGTAGTGATTCTTGACACGAAGGTCTAGAAACTACGTAAGAAGATAGTCGAGCTAGTTCTCGTGAAGTAAGAACGTAGCTTTGGTCCAAACCCGACGTGGGAAATCGAGGGCGTGATGAAGACAAGGTACCCTTGCCTGTTTATCACTAAGTAGATTCCAAGGACGGAATCTTCTTAAGGGGGTAGATTTGTAACATCCTCGATTTGGGCCTACTTGCAGTTAGTATGTGAGTGTACAAGGTTAGCGTAATAGACGAATAATTGAACGAGTAAGTGTATATATATACTAGATGCAAGTATTAAATGAAAACATGTGTTTTGTGTTATGTGTGTTAGTTGTGTGTAAGTATGTATATGTATAAATATTGAATAAATATATATATGTGTACTACTTGAATTAAAGAAAGAAAGAATTAAGAAAAGAAAAAGGAAAAGGAAAAGAGAAAAAGAAACAAAACAATAGATATTTTCATCCAGAGGCGGTTGCCTCTGGATAAGTTTGAGATAAGATATATATATATATATATATATATGTGTGTGTGTGTGTGTGTGTTGTGTTATTTGACTTACAAAAGTCAAATATAGAGAAAGTTGCAAAGCAAATACACAAACACAACTCTCTGCTCTCGAAAGATCTTGAAGAAGAATTCATAAAGTTTGGTAATTTGAAGTTCTAAACCTAAAGCAAGGTTAGTATGATGATTGTAGAATGAAATATATGTATATTATGCTAGAAACAAGTGGGTTCTATGGCTGGAAGTTAAGTTGTAGTTGAAAACTCCATGGTTGAACATAAAGCTCACTTTATAAGTGGGTTTCTCATGTTTGATGTTGTTAAATGGTGTTAAAGTGTTTATAAGGTTCATATAGGTTGTATATGAAGCTTAGAAGTGTTTAAGAAGTAAAAACAACGTGTTTTAGAAATCTGGGTTTTGAACATGTAAGTTGAAACTCAGCTGGAATTAAAATAAAGAAGATGATAATCTGGAAATTTGAAGATCGTGGCGCGACATCGCGTGAAAATGAACCATGCGACCTTTTCTTGAACTGACCTCCGGATGAGTGGTCTGACAATCGGATGACCCGTCCGACAGTCGGATGGTTCAAATGGCCCCTGGTGCGACTTTCGCACAAACCTTTCTACTTGGTCCGACTTTTTGGTCGTCGCGGCGCGACACCTTTTGTTGTCGCGGCGCGACATGGCCTTTTCAGTAAAGATTGTTTTAGTTAACATGTTCTTGTTGATTAGGTTATGTAGCATTCAAAGTAAGATTGATAAACAACTTAAGACTATTAAGAAGGCTTTATGAATGTTCTAGAAGTAGAACCTAACGCATGCAAACGCTTAACGCGATTGCTGATGTTTTAGGTGAACGTGTCGATTGAATCAGAATTGAGTGAACGATCGTTGTAAGCGAAACAGGTGAGTGCTTACTTTCATGAGACTCAGTATGAGTAAGTCTTGCTTATAAGATGACTATGTGAATGTGTGAATGTGCATGTATGTATAACTAACCTGTTTATGCAGGTACGCTTAAGAAGATGAGGGTAAGTTTTCTGAATGATGTTACGATTGCTTGTAAGATGTATAGTACGTGCATGCCAGCGGGTCTAGAATGGAACCGCTTAGTTAATATTGATGATGTACATGAATAATGAATTGTATGATGATGCATGTGAAAGAAAGAATGAATGAATGAATGACGGATCCCGATGGGATCCTATGAAGGATGTATGTCTATGTGATGATAAGATGGATCCCTGTGGGATCGAATGTACGTATATGTCTATGTGAAATGTCTGCAGACAATATGATGGAGGGTTAAGGTCAGCCGACCGGCTGGATCCTAACAGGACTTCGGTCATTTCGGGATTCACGGTGATTCGGGGTGCATCCCGGATCGAGTTTCTGCAGAACCGCCGTGCCTTAACAAAAGACCGTAATCAGCCAGGACCTGGCCGTGATTACTCGGGAACCTTGTGTTCTGTATATGATGCTTGGTGGACTACTTTATGCTCCCCCACTAGCGGATTGGTTGTGACTGATCCACCAGTCTGAGTTGTTGCGAAGGTCTGGCTCTCCTGCAAGGCATGACTCTTACAGATCTTGTCAGCACACCGCTATGTGTTAAGCTAAGAATGAGTGCTTATGTACGATAAGATGTGTACGATACGATATGTATGATATGATATGTACGATGTATATGATGCATGAGTTACCTTATTGATGCTTATGCTAAGTATGTACTCACTAGCTAGTGTAGCTAATGGTACTATGATTTCCTTTTTCAGGTAAAGACTAGATGGCCTGCGAGGCGGGTGACTTTTGATGTATTGCCCCTTGTGGGTGGAACACTTGTATTTGAATGTTGTAATCTGTGTATGAAACTATGGTCGTTTCCTGTATGTTAGGTAACACATACGATTGTTTTGGAAACAAAGACGACGTAATTAACTGTTTGTTAATAATAAAAGAAAAATATCTGCTGCTAAACCTGAGTTATCACTAAAGCAACTGTTTTCAGAATCGGTGTTACATAAATTGGTGTGATGTGATCTCTATCAACTAGATATTAAAGTATTAACTATGTGTGTATGGTAATAATATTTTGATATATTCATTGAAAGCGAGCAAGAAGCAATATGTTAATATTATGATAAAGTTTTGACATGTCAACTGGAAGCAAAAGAGAGAAGAGATGTGTGGATATTCTTTTATATATGACAGACGGTGAATAACATATATGTGGAATTTGTTAATTGAGATAAACAGATTGATGTGAATAAGCATTCAAGAGATGTTTTGATATTGTTTAAATGTGTAAGTACATGTTTCTCAAGTTTATTAGTTATATGATTGAATTGAAGAAGAATTGTTAAACTCTGATGATTATAAGATGATAGAGATGAGAAGAAATGAATTTCTGTAAATGATAGTAAGATGAATATGTATATACATTACAAAGGACTCGACAACCAGAAATGAATATGAAGAATGGATATTCCGTTTGATATGTGCTATAGGATTCCGAGGACGGAATAATCTGAAGGAGGGAAGATTTGTAACATCTGCAAATTCGGGTTAGTTGATTGACGAGTAAGAGGTATGTGATTTCGTGATTATTTGAGTTTATTTGGTTAAGTGGTTAATTGGGAGTAATTAAATTAATTAATGATTTGGATAAAATAATGTGTGTGATACTCGAAATGGAATGAAAAGAAAAAGGTTATGTATGTATGTAAGTAATTATATGTATGTATGTGATTATATCTATGGGATCATGTAATTATGCAAATTGATGTAAGTATTCATGTTAGGTGGTGACACCTAATATTTTAAGAAGCTTTATAAAAGTACACGTGTAACATCCTGATTTCGGGCCTAGTGGTTACGTAAGCCAAGGTACGTTTTTATGTAATTATGGTTTGATTATTTGCTTGTTAGCATTTAATAAGATGATTTTAACTAATGGTAGTTAGTAAATTAAATATTAGATACTTACTTATATATATATATGTGTGTGTGTGCATGTGTACGAATTTATATATATAAGGATTTGAGTATGTGTGTTGCATGTGTATGTGTATGTAGTACATGGACACCTCCTGCTTGGTTTTATGAGATTGAATATGTGGGTTTATAGTGAGTTAACTTCAGAAATTGGTTTCTCATTTGAAAACCGACAGTGTGTGTGTTGTGTGTGTGTTTTGAAAGAAAAACCAAGAAAAGTGATAGATTGGAATTGTGGGAGTTAATCCAAAACAAAGGTATGATGATGTTTCTTGCATGATGCTGATCATTTTGTCATGTTTTGTTGTTAAACTTGAATTAGTTTCATGAAGATGCCATGGATGGAGTTTATGTGTAAACTTGACAAATGGGTTTTGGTTGAATTGGTGTTTTAATTATTATTGATGTGTTCTTGATGTTAGATACATGTTATAAGATGTTTATACATGTTTTAGAAGTGTTCATATTGATTTATGAGGGTTTGAATCGGATTTGGGGAGTTATGTTTGCTGGAAATCCGACATTTGCTTGGAGAAGAGAAGCTAGAAGTCGGCTTGTCGCGGCGCTACACTAAGGATCGCACCGCGACGAGGGTGGAATCCGAGAGATTAGATTCAGATTGTTGGAATCCGATGAAATTGCAAAAGAACCCTTGGGAAATCCGAGACTTGACAGAATCCGACACTTAAATCCGGATTGTTGAAAATCCGACTCGAAATCCGATTGTAGGGTTCCGGATTTTGAAATCCGACAGGGGTCGCGGCGCGACGGGCACTGTTTCAGAAAGTTGTTTATTTTTAATATGTTTTACTTTCTTTAAGTTAACATATTAAATATGTGTTATATGTTTATACAAATGTGAATCATACATGCTTATGTTTGATTAAAAGGATATAAATATACGTGTTTGGTATATATTTATGTATTGGTTACTAATATTAGAGAAGGAGTTCAATAACTCGAGGTGAGTGGATGTTTACTCACGGGTGTTATTAGTTGTAACTGGCTTGGGTTGCAACTGTTATCGGATTGACGCATGGATAGACTGTTTATCTGCTAATCGATTAACTGTGATATGTTAATTGATTGAACTGATGCATAGATAGACTGTTGTATATTAATTGATTAACTGTGATATGTTATTTGATTGTTGCGCCTATTGTAAAGTCAGCTGACGGCTGGGCATACTGGGCTTGGTTTGTTTGCTATCGGCTAATGAGTATTGTGGTCTTTTGATGCATTTGTTGCAACTTAAGATAATACTATGTGAGAATAGCAAATAGACTATCGCTAAACCTTTGCTTGGCCGGCATTGGTTGTAGGTTCCCGCAGAACCGCTAGTCTTCTCGTGAGGCAAAGGGTGATTATGTGTTTACGGTTGTTGGTATCTACGGTTATTTACTGATATATCTGTGTTGGTTTACTTCCATTCACTTAGCTTTGTGCTAATTCCCCACCCCTCACTACGTTTTCAGGTGGCTGGTGAGTTCTGCGGTTTAGTCGTGAGGGGGTGTAGTGTGTGGAATAATTAACAGGCACTCCGTTTGGAAATGTGACGAGCCGTAGTTTTTGTAATACTATATTTTAAACTGATTGGTTTTGGTAAACAGTGGTTTAACTTCAGTTGTAAATACATTTATGTTTTGGTAAACGATTCCGCAGTGTTAATTTAAATGAAAATTTTATGGGTGAAAATACGGTGTTACAACACGTGTGTGTGAGTATATGTGACTATTTGAAGATATCTGATTTTTATTGGAAAAGAAAGAAAGAAAACAGTGTGTGTGTGCGTGTGGGTTTCCTCGAAGAAAGAAGAGCAAGAAAGAAAAGAACTTGAATTTCTGAAAGTGAAGAATTTGTGTTCTATAAATTCAAGAGAAGGTGAGAACATGTTTATGCCATGATATGATTCATTCTGATGTATTTATATGTTAAAGAACATGCTTATATGGTATTTCACCATTGATGGTTCATGAAGAAAGATTGATGATATGGGGTTTGATGATTTTGTTGTTTTAATTGATTAAAAAGGTGTCTATGATGTTTTATATACATGATATATGGTATGTATGAGTTTAGTGTAAAGAAAGATGAAGTTGGTAATGTTTACAAGAAAGTTTAATTGCTGAAAATCCGAGAAAAGAAACAAGGTCTCTAAATCGATGTCGCGGCGCTACGTCTTTGAGGGTCACGACGCGACCCTGTTGAAATCCGACAATTTGAGTCGGTTTGTAAAGAATCCGCTAAAATTACCAATCCGACCTTGGAAATCCGACAAGTGTGAAATCTAACCCTGAAATTCCGATTCTTGAAAATCTGACACTCAAATCCGAGACTTGAAATTTGGAATTTGAAATCCGACACCGTCGCGGCGCGACCAGAGCTGTTTCAGGAAGATTGCTTGTTTTGTTTGTGTTTTTTTTTGGGAATAAGTTGGATTATCAATTTTATGATTAAATTAAGTTGTTTACATGAATATAAGATATAAATATATGTGGAAAGATATATTTATATATTCGAGACTGATTTGATTGTTGCTGTGTTTTCAGGCTATCTACAGACTAAGTGATATTAGACAACTGAGCAAGCATGATTCGAGGACTGAGGTGAGTGGAATTTTACTCACGGTGGTGGTATTGGTGGTAATGTTATGGATTGTTTGATTTGAGGAATGTTTGAATGCAATGATGGATTGTTGTTTCTGGTATGCGATTGTAGAATGTTAAGTCTGGTATGCGAAGATAGATTGTTTTGTTTGGATATGCCATGATAGACTGTTAGCCTGCTAATTGTTGGTCGAGAGTTATATGTTCGAATACGTGTTTTATGTATTAGAGCTTTGATTGAGTTTGTGATTGGATTTGTATTTGGATAGTTTGAGAACCAACTTCTGTTGTAACGGGTTGATAGAGATTAGATTCTGTGAAAGGGCTGGTTGGGGTCCGCTGCTGTTGCAAGAGCTGGGTGTAACATCCTCGATTTGGGCCTAGCTGTTAGTTGTGTAGTTAAGTTAATGAACTTGTAAGCTAGTTATGATAATGAAAATGTTAATTGTATATTTTGTTGATATGTGTTTTGTGTAAATATATGTATATATGTTAAAAGGTAATTAAAGTAATTAAAGAAAAGAGAAATCCAGAGGCAACCGCCTCTGGATGTGGCCTCAAGTGTATATGTATATATTGACTTGAAAAGTCAATATGGTCAAAGTTACCAAAGATACACACCTTTTGCAATCTCTCGGTTTTCTCTCGTCTCTTTCTCTTAGATTTTCTTAGAAGCAAAGATTTTGGTGTTTTGATTCCACTCAAAGGTAAAATACTTGTTTGTTGTTAAGGATCAATACATATGAAACTGTTTTTATGATTAAAAGCATCATTGAAACTCAAATCGTTGTAAAACACTACTTAGAACATGAAAAGCTTACTTTACAAGTGGGTTTTGTATGTTTGGTGTTATTGTGTGGATTTGATGTGTTTTCAAAACCATACCAACGAAAATGAGTGTTTTCAGAGTGTATAAATGTCAAAACAAACAAGAAACAAACTCTGGAAATAAGCCATTGAAGATGGCGGTTACCATGTTAGAACAATCGGATTCCGAGACATGAAGGTGTCGGAATCCGCATGTTGACAATCCGATTAAGTGTAGGATTCCGAGACTTTAGGGTGTCGGAATCCGCATGTCTAAATCCGCGTGTTTAAATCCGTGTTATGTGTCTACATCCGAAAGTATCGGATTTCCCAATGTCCATGTAAGTTACAAGTCGAAATCCGAAAGAATCGGATTTCTATGTAAGTGTTGGATTCCGACAAAAGTGTCGGATTCCGATAAAAGAATCGGATTCCGATAAAAGAATCGGATTCCGATTGAAAGTCGGATTTCCAACATTGTGACCAAGTTTTCAAGTTCATAAGTGTTGAAATCCGATAAGTGTCGGATTTCATAAAGTATCGGATTTCCCTTTGAAGTGTCAGATTTCATGGAACCCGACAGTCTGTCGGATTTGCGTGGAATCCGGATTTGGGGGATTTCCTGTGTTGGCTTTGTAGCTATTCTAAGTATGTAAGGATGATTAATGTAAATCCTAATGTTCTAGGTAAACTTGAAACCCTAGACAAGGCAAGAAGTTAAATAACTACCTGTTAAGTTACTCAGGTGAGTACCGACTTCCATAAGCCTCAGTAAAGCATGAATTATGTGTTAAATGATTTGAGTACGATTGTGCTCATAAGTTGATAAGTAAGAATTGCCATGTTACTTAAAGTACAATGGCATGCTAAATACTTGTTATGTATAAAGTTAAGTGCATGCCAGCGGGATCCAGAACTGGAACCGCTTAGTTAAATGTATGCTATGCATGATACTGATTCTGAATGAATCAGTTAAGTATAGATATGATGATATGTATGCTAGGGATCTAGATTGGATCTATAAAGAAGTAACTAAATGTAAATGCATGCTAAAAGAAGTAAATGAATATGCATGCTAAGTAAATGAGCAAGCTATGTGTATGTGTTCGCGAACATCAGCAAGCATGGTGAAGGTCAGCCAGTTAGCTGGATCCAATTACATTATGGTCGGTTGTTTTGTAGAGTAACACCAGATACAGAAACAATGTTACTATAAATATTCTGCTGCTTAATGATAAATGTTCGTGATTAAGTTCATGTTTGTTTAGAATCGCAATTTTTTGCTAAAATCTAGTATATGCAAAGCAGGTGTTACAAGTAGGTATTAGAGCCTAAGTTTGAGGGAATTTGGTACTTGCGAAAGTATTTAATCTCAAACAAGGGCCCGACCATAATAAGTGTTCCTTTGGGGGTAAAGTTTGAGTATGAGAGTTATATGACTTGCTATAGCTTGTCAGATATAACAAGTAAGAACGACTAACTACTGACTACTCTTCTGTGTTATATAGAAGAGTTAAGATAAAGATGTCTGCAGATAAAGCAAATACTGAGCAAGCGCTCGGCTTCTCATATGCCTCACCAAGCTGAATACCAACGCCCTCAGCATAGTGCTGGTGGCGCAGTACCTGATCCAGACCAGCAAGCTTATATAAAGCGTCTGGAAGAAGAGCTCCGCCTTACAAAAGAGCTCTTGTTGAAATCCACTCTCACCAAAGCACGCAAGCCTTGCTCGTATAAGAAATTCTTGACGTGTCACCCGCCAACGTATGAGGGGATTGATAACCCCACTGTGACAATCCAATGGCTCCGTGAAATGGAGCAAGCTTTCAAATCCTATGAGTGCGAGCCTGAGTATCTTGTGAACTACACGATACGCATGTTAAAGGGGCGTGTTATATTCTGGTGGGATACTGTGAAGGCCTCTGTAGGCAAAGATATATCGAGTGCTCTCTCTTCGGAGCAGTTTTCTGAAAAAGTGCTCCGGAAATACTGTATTGAATATGATATGGAGCGGATGGAGCATGAGTTTACTGATCTCCGGAAGGGAGATAGACCGATCGAGGAGCATATAATCTCATTCACTGATAAGATGAGGTTTGTACCACACCTGATACCAGATGAAGTCACGAAGATAAGAAGGTTTGTGGCGACTCTGCCATTGGAATTCCGTGCGCATGTGCGGGCAGCTCCAACACTAGATCGGGCGTTTTAAGTGGCCCGACAAATGGAAGGTGATCGTATACAGTTTCGGGGTGATTATGCCAGTGGTGGGAGTAAAAGGAAGTTTCAGCCATCTCTCCAATCGGGCTCTTCTAAAGGGCAATCCTCATGAGGTGGGAAATCTGAAGCTCCTAAGAAACCAAGACCTAATGATCCTTGGTGTTCTTCATGCCGTACCTATCACTCCGGGGAATGCTCTGCAGCAACCAGGAGATGCGGCAAGTGTGGGCAGAGAGGGCACTCGGTGAATGAGTGCCGATATAAAGAAGATGTTTGTTAGCGGTGTCGCAAACCCAGTCACAAAATGGTTGATTGCCCTGAGAGACAAGGCTCCGGAGCAGTTGGGTCTTCTGGAGGGTAGAAGAAAGATAATGCCCCGCGGGCTAAAGGGCGGGCATTTCAAATGACTGCAGAGGAGGCAAAGGCTGCAGGTGACGTCATCACTGGTACATTTCTTGTCAATTATTATCCTGTCAGTGTGCTATTTGATTCTGGAGCAACATATTCTTTTGTTTCTGTTGCTTGCTGTAAAAGACTCCAGTTACCTGTTATGCCTCTAGACGAGCCTCTAAATGTAGAATTTGCTGACGGCAAAGTAGTCTCGGTTACCGAGAAACTTCCCATTGCCGTTATTTATATTGATGGGAGTAGCATCCCTATCTCATTCTTTGTTATGCCTATTGTGGGCTTCGATGTCGTGATTGGAATGGATTGGCTTTGCAAGCGTGATGCTGAGATTCTGTATTCCAAGAAGATGATTAAGATCCCTCTTGCTGATGGATCTTATGTAGTTGCTCGTGGAGAACGACGAGATATCACGGTATCCGGTAAGAGACGTTGAATATAAGATAGAAGTGATTCCTGGAGCTACACCTGTAGCTAGATCTCCCTATCGTCTTGCTCCTTCTGAGATTCGCGAGATGATGACTCAAATCCAGGAATTACTCGAAAAAGGTTTCATTCGTCCTAGTTCCTCACCTTGAGGAGCTCCTGTTCTATTTGTCAAAAAGAAGGATGGAACCATGAGGATGTGTATTGATTAAAGGGAGCTTAATAAGCGAACTGTAAAGAATAAGTATCCTCTTCCGCTTATTTACAGTCTTTTCGATCAGTTGCAGGGAGCTACGTATTTCTCAAAGATTGATTTCCGTTCGGGTATCGTCAAGTACGAGTCCACGAAGAAGACATTCCTAAGACGGCTTTCCGAACTCGTTACGGTCATTATGAATTCTTAGTTATGCCATTCGGCTTGACCAACGCTCCTGCCATATTTATGGATTTAATGAATCGTGTCTGTCGTCCTTTTCTTGATAAATCCGTGATTGTTTTTATTGATGACATTCTTGTCTACTCGAAGACTGAGGCTGATCACGAGCTTCATCTTCGCCAGGTTCTCGAGACTCTCAAACGAGAACAATTGTACGCCAAGTTTTCTAAGTGTGAGTTCTGGCTTTGGGAAGTACATTTCCTTGGCCATGTTATCTGTCAAGAAGGCGTTAAAGTAGATCCGGCTAAGGTGGAAGCGGTAATGAATTGTGAGGTTCCTCGAACTCCCTCTGAAATAAAGAGTTTCCTTGGCTTGGCTGGCTACTATCGGTGATTTATTCGCAACTTTTTCTAAACTTGCGGGTCCGTTAACCAAGCTGACCCGTAAGGATGTTGCATTTGTGTGGTCGGAAGCTCAAGAAGAAGCGTTTCAGACCTTAAAGCGATTGTTATGTGAAGCTCCGATTCTTACCTTGCCGGAGGGTTCAGAAGACTTCGTTGTTTATTGTGATGCCTCTTATGCGGGGTTGGGTTGTGGCCTTATGCAAAGAGATAAAGTGATCGCTTATGCCTCTCGGCAACTGAAATCTTACGAAAGGAACTACCCAACTCATGATCTCGAACTTGCTACTATTGTCTTCGCACTGAAATTGTGGAGGCACTACCTTTATGGCACTAAGTGTGTGATATGTACTGATCACAAAAGCTTGCAGTATGTCTTTACACAGAAAGAACTCAATATGCGGCATCGCTATTGGTTGGAGTTAATCAAAGACTACGACTGCGAGATTCGCTACCATCCCGGTAAAACCAATATTGTAGCGGATGCTTTGAGCCGTAAGGGGCCAGCAGCTGAGGCAAAGTTCATGAAACTTACTGTTGTATCAGATTTGATTGAAAAGTTAAAAGATTCCCAGCAATTAGCTTTGCAAGAGGATAATCTGAAATTTGAAACGATGAAGAAATTAAAAGACCAACTTGGTGAAGATAATCGTGGGTTGAAGACATTTCAATCCAGGATTTGGGTGCCTCTTCTCGGGGGTAATCGTGAGCTGATTCTACAAGAAGCTCATAAGTCTAGACTGTCTATCCATCCGGGTACCACCAAGATGTATAATGACCTGAAAAGGTTGTATTGGTGGCCCACTCTAAAGAAAGACATTGCTTCATTCGTGGAGAAATGTCAGATATGTGTCTAAGTTAAGACAGAACATCAAAGGCCTTATGGCAATTTGCAACAACTTGACATTCTGGAATGGAAATGGGATCACATCACGATGGATTTTGTGACAAAGTTGCCAAACACGTTAAGGGGGCATGATATGATTTGGGTCATTGTTACCCGACTGACTAAAACTACTCATTTCTTGGCAACCAGCGAGTCGGCTTCGTTGACTCGTTTGGCACAGCTGTATATTGATGAGATAGTAACATGTCACGGTCTTCCTTGTTCAATTGTTGTTGATCGTGACTCCAGATTTGTATCTAATTTCTAGCAAAGTTTGCAGCGTGAGTTAGGCACTCGTGTGCATCTGAGCACTACCTATCACCCGCAGACCGATGGCCAATCAGAAAGAACGATTCAGACTCTTGAAGACATGCTTCGAGCGTGTGTACTTGAATACGGTGGATCATGGGATTCTCATCTCCCATTGATTGAATTTGTTTATAATAATTCGTATCATTCCAGTATTGGAATGCCACCGTACGAAATGCTCTACGGGAGACGATGTCGTACTCCGATTTGCTGGTTGGAGCCCGGAGAGAAACAGTTTGCTGGACCTGAGATTGTCCAGATGACTTCACATAAAGTGAACGTGGCTTTAGAAAAGCTTAAAGCAGCCCGAGATGGACAGAAAATGTATGCGGATCCTAAACGTTGTCCCGCTACATTCGATGTCGGAGATCGTGTATTCTTGAGAGTTTCCCCTTGGAAGGGCGTTATTCGCTTTGGACGCAAAGGGAAACTAAGTCCACGTTTCATAGGCCCATTCTAGATCGTGCGCAAAGTCAATGATCAGACGGTAACTCTTGAGCTGCCGCCTGAGCTATCTGGAATCCACGATACATTCAACGTGTGTTGTTTGCGTAAGTGCAACGTTGAAGAGGAACAGATTGTTCCGTTACAAGAACTAAAGGTTGACTCTTCTAAGCGACTCGTAGAAGAACCTGTTGAAATTCTTGACACGAAGGTCAATAAGCTACGAAAGAAGATGAATAAGCTAGTTCTTGTTAAGTGGAAACACAGTTTAGGTCCGAACCTGACATGGAGAGTCGAGGACGAGATGAAGACAAGATACCCTCACCTGTTTATCACTGAGTAGATTCCGAGGACGCAATCTTTTTAAGGGGGGTAGATTTGTAACATCCTCGATTTGGGCTTAGCTGTTAGTTGTGTAGTTAAGTTAATGAACTTGTAAGCTAGTTATGATAATGAAAATGTTAATTGTATATTAAGTTGATATGTGTTTTGTGTAAATATATGTATATATGTTAAAAGGTAATTAAAGTAATTAAAGAAAAGAGAAATCCAGAGGCAACCGCCTCTGGATGTGGTCTCAAGTGTATATGTATATATTGACTTGAAAAGTCAATATGGTCAAAGTTACCAAAGATACACACCTTTTGCAATCTCTCGGTTTTCTCTCGTCTCTTTCTCTCGGATTTTCTTAGAAGCAAGAATTTTGGTGTTTTGATTCCACTCAAAGGTAAACTACTTGTTTGTTGTTAAGGATCAATACATATGAAACTGTTTTTATGATTAAAAGCATGATTGAAACTCACATCCTTGCAAAACACTACTTAGAACATGAAAAGCTTACTTTGCAAGTGGGTTTTGTATGTTTGATGTTATTGTGTGGATTTGATGTGTTTTCAAAGCCATACCAATGAAAATGAGTGTTTTCAGAATGTATAAATGTCAAAACAAACAAGAAACAAGCTCTGGAAATAAGCCATTGAAGATGGCGGTTTCCATGTTAGAACAATCGGATTCCGAGACATGATGGTGTCGGAATCCGCATGTTGACAATCTGATTAAGTGTCGGATTCCGAGACTTTAGGGTGTCGGAATCAGCATGTCTAAATCCGCGTGTTTAAATCCGTGTTATGGGTCTAAATCCGAAAGTATCGGATTTCCCAATGTCCATGTAAGTTACAAGTCGAAATCCGAAAGAAGCGGATTTCTATGTAAGTGTCGGCTTCCGACAAAAGTGTCGGATTTCGATAAAAGAATCGGATTCCGATTGAAAGTCGGATTTCCAACTTTGTGACCAAGTTTTCAAGTTCATAAGTGTTGAAATCTGATAAGTGTCAGATTTCATAAAGTATCGGATTTTCCTTTGAAGTGTCGGATTTCATGGAATCCGGCAGTCTGTCGGATTTGCGTGAAATCCGGATTTGGGGGATTTCCTGTGTTGGCTTTGTAGCTATTCTAAGTATGTTAGGATGATTAATGTAAATCCTAATGTTCTAGGTGAACTTGAAATCCTAGTGTAACACCGTATTTTTAACCCAAAAAAATTTCACTTTTAATTACACCACGGAAGCATTTTTAAACAACAAAGTAATTACAATAATTACAACCACTGTTTACAAAATATCAGTATTACAAAACACGCCTCGTCACAAATACATTATCAGAGTCCTAGAATCACAAATTCCCATTGTCTTGTTTTCTTCTTTTGCTCTCGGTACACACAGTGACACACACACATGCAAATCTTCAAAGTGAAGTAAGCATACTCAAATCCACGTATATATGTTAACGGCATGAGGTGTCATATTTTAAAACACTAAACACATGCACACACACATCACTGTATACATACATACATATACATATATTTAACAATTAATCACTTAATTAAAATTAAACAATCATAACCAAATAATAATCCAATTGTAACATACCCCGAGCCTATGTTTCTACTAGGCCCAATCTCAGGATGTTACACCTAGACAAGGCAAGAAGATAAATAACTACCTGTTAAGTTACTCAGGTGAGTACCGACTTCCATAAGCCTCAGTAATGCATGAATTATGTGTTAAATGATTTGAGTACAATTGTGCTCATAAGTTGATAAGTAAGAATTGCCATGTTACTTAAAGTACAATGCCATGCTAAATACTTGTTATGTATAAAGTTAAGTGCATGCCAGCGGGATCCAAAACTGGAACCACTTAGTTAAATGTATGTTATGCATGATACTAATTCTGAATGAATCAGTTAAGTAAATATATAATGATATGTATGCTAGGGATCCAGATTGGATCCATAAAGAAGTAACTGAATGTAAATGCATGCTAAAAGAAGTAAATGAATATGCATACTAAGTAAATGAACAAGCTATGTGTATGTGTTCGCGAACATCATCAAGCATGGTTAAGGTCAGCCGGTTAGCTGGATCCAAGGGACCCTTGATCAGGAGATTCGGGATTTAACGGTGATTCGAGGTAACATTCCGGATCGTAGGTTCTGCAGAACCGCCGTGCCTTATATCATGAGGGTTAATCAGTCAGAAATGGTTGAGTTACCTAAGGAGCCTCTGGTTCCGTTAACGATGCTTGGTGGACTGCTTTATGCTCCCCCACCAGCGCAAAGGGTTGTGTCTGATCCCACGGTGTATTGGTGTTGAGCGGGACTAGCTATCCTGCAAGAAAAAAATTATACCGATCTAGTCAGCACACCACAATGTGATAGGATATCATTGTATGCTTATTCCTGAAATGCATGTTCTTACTCTAATGAAGTTTATGCCAAGTTTGTGCTCACTAGCTAAGTGTAGCTAACGGTACCATGTTAACTGCTTTTGCATATCAAAGATAGATTGCCTGGTGAGCCGGGTCCCCTACCTCTAAATATTTTGCGGGAACACTTGTGTTTTAATAAGTACATTATGGTCGGTTGTTTTGTAGAGTAACACCAGATACAGAAACAATGTTATTGTAAATATTCCGCTACTTAATGATAAATGTTCGTGATTAAGTTCATGTTTGTTTAAGAACGCAAATTTTTGCTAAAATCTAGTATATGCAAAGCCGGTGTTACACTGGGCTCGTCTGCGGTTGGTTGAGCAGTGGTAGTCCTCCTGATGCATGCGTTGTATCAGAGGGGAATTTCACTGTGCCAATCGGCAGGGAGCTATCGGTAAACCTTTGCTTTGGCCGGCATTGGTTGTAGGTTTGGCAGAACCGCCGGTCCTCGGGAATGAATAGATTGTTGAATTGACGGATTGATTGGTGATTGATATTCAGAGGTTCAATTATGAATTGTGTTTGTGGTTAGCTTGTTTGTTACTTCCGTTCACTTAGCTTTGTGCTAATCCCCCATGGTTGATTTCTTTCTACAGGATTGTGTGCTTCGCTGTTTAGCTTTGTTTGTGGAAAGGGAAATTTTACTAATACTCTGATATTTTGTTTTGAGAAGATACGAGCCGTGTATTTTATAAATATTTTGTAACACAAACCGATGTTGTATTTTGTGAAGAGTACTTTGTACTTTGTGAATGTTTATTTGATTGAGATTAGAAAATGCTTCCGCAGCGATTTAAAAAAATGGCTTGAGAATTACGGTGTTACACACAAATTCAACAATCAATGTCCGAATGGCGTCTGCTTCGAGGTTCTTTGCAATCACCTACTGTTTATCCCTCTGTTGATCCTGGTTTAGATAGAAACAACATGTTTACTAGTGATGAAATGAAAAACCCTATATGGGGTAAGTACGGAGTGAATGAAGCCTTCCATGTAGACCGTATTCCTACAATTTATGTTGATCAACTCGAAATCCATACTCCTTCAGAGCTAAGGGATTTGAATGATAGTCCGAAACGGAGATGTAAGCACATATTGAGAGAATATAAAACCCCCAGACATCAAATTATCTCAGACTATCCAATTACAAAGTTGCTAAAGGTCTCTACCTAGAAATCATTGAATTATAAGTTTGTTGTCTATAAAGTTAAAAGAGCTAACGGTCAAACGATAAAGCTAAATTAAGAGGATTTCAAACATGTCAGACTCCACGACATTGAATTCCTTTACGAAGAATTATCTACAAAGTCTAAAAACTTTATGAAGAGCAACTGGGAAAAACTGCACTGATGAAATACATGGAACGATTTATTCAATTCATTCAAGAGTATGATATGCAGCTTGGTGTAGAAAGGAATCAAGTCAAAGTTAATCTTCTCAGACCGATGAAGAGCCTTCCAAACATTGAAAGTCTTGAGGAGTTAACTATAATAGATGAAAACCACAAGGAGTTTGCTAGTGCTCGAGGTGTCATCTTCAGGAATCAACAAAAAAAAGTCTACATCAGATTCGTTGATATGATGGCATACTTAGATGGTACCCTGAAAAATCCTACAGCATAAACTTCAACAATTGTGGAGCTCACGAGAAACAACAAAAATAGAAAGAATAAACCGAGCAGTGGAGGTGATTAAACGAACACTTGACAGCAGGAGAACCATTAGAATGTGGCAGGTGTTATTTGGCATTAGGAACAGGTCTAACTTGTAGTATCTTTTGTTCCTTTTCTTTTGTAATAGGCTATTCTCTATTATGGGGAGAGTATTAGAATTAAAAATAGAGAGATAGACCTTGCCTATCCCTTTTAGTATATATAGGGATATGGCCCATTGTAATTCAAAGCTTTTGCAATACAATTTCTATCATTCAAAGCAAATGTTCTGTAACATCCTCAACTTGGGCCTATTTGTAGATTATATGTACACGTGTGCGATTAATGTAATAGGAATATTTGTTTATAAGACTTTGTGAATTAATTGAGGTTAAGTTAATATATGTATATTTGTGTTTGTGTATGTGTGTTAAGGATATATATATATATGTACTAGTGATAAAGAAGAAATAAAAGAAAAGAAGAAATGAAATATATATATATATATATATATATTTAGATATTTATCCAGAGGCGGTTTGCCTCTGGATAAGATAAGAATGATATATATGAGTATGAAGTAGTGTTATTTGACTCACAAAAGTCAAATAAAGCTAAAGTCTTGAAAACACATACAAAAACACACACTTGCTCTATACTCTCGTGTGTTTTGAAGAAGATTGAAGGTTTGAATCTTTGAATTCAAATAAGGTGAGCATGTGTTTGTAGTAGAGCCTAAACATGTTTTTTATTGGTTTTGTGTTTGAATCATGGCAAAACTTCAAGTTCATTCAAGAACACCATTAAAGAACATGAAGCTTGCTTCACAAGTGGGTTTTGGGTTGATATGGTGTTTTGTTTGGATTTGATGATTTTATGAAACTTGTATAAGTGTTGTATGAAGTTTAAAAGTATTTTGAAAGTAAAATCAACAAGTTTAAGATTCTAGTTTGATCTGTAAGTGATCAAGAAATGAACTAGACAAGTTACGTAATATTCCAGCCGACAGTGGCATGGGTCATGCGACCTATGCCATGCGACTGTCGCATGGATGGTGTGACTGTCGCATGAAGCCATGCGACTTTCGCATGGTGCCATGCAACTTTCTAGCAGTTGGTTGTTCCATTTCATGCAACTTGTTGCTTGGCCATGCGATTTTGGTTGAGCATCATGCGACTGTCGCATGGATGGAGGAACATGCCATGCGACTTTCATAGTCCAATCATGTGACTGACGCATAGTTGAAGCGCGACGCGACGCGTTTGGTGCTTGGACGTGACGCGTTGGGTGAATTTAAGAAAAGTTCAGTTTTAAGATAAAGCCTTATGCATGCAAACGCTTAACGCGATTGCTGAATGTTTTAGGTGAACATGTCAGCTGAACCAGCGTTAACTGAACGAACGTTGTAAGCTAGTCAGGTGAGTGCCTACTTTCATGAGACTTAGTAGAGTAAGGCTTTCCTGCTAGATGACTATGTGAATGTACTATGTATGGCTAACTTGCTTTTGAAGGTACGCTTGAAGAGGTAAATGTATGACTTGTAAGATGTTAGAATATGTGATAGGACCATGCCAGTAGGTCCAGTTTGGAACCACTTAGTTATTATACGATGCTATGCATGAATGACTGTTCGAAAGATGTCGGATCCCTGTGGGATCAAATGTACGTATATGTGTATGTGAACTGTCTGCAGACTATCCAAAGCATGGTTAAGATCAGCCGGTTGTAGCTGAATCCTTCAGGATTTCACGGGGATTCAGGAGGCATCCTGGATCATAGGTCTGCAGAACCACCGTGCCTTAACGTGAGTGGTGATCAACCGGTTGTAGCTGGATTACCTATGAAGTGTTTGACTCTGTGAACGATGCTTGGTGGACTGCCTTGTGCTCCCCCACCAGCGTGGATTGGTCGTGTCAGATTCCCCGGTCGGAGTTGTTGAGCGGGATTGATTACCCTACAAGACACGACTCTTACCGATCTTGTCAGCACACCGCTATATGCTAAGCTAGCAATGATTGTTTATGATATGACGCATGACTTGCTATATTGATGCTTATGACTGTATGTACTCACTAGGTATGTAGCTAATGATGCTATGATTTCCCTTTTCAGGTAAAGACTAGATGGCCTGCAAGGCGGGATACTTTTGGGAATTTGTTGCCCCTTGTGGGTGGAACACTTGTATTATATGATGTAATGTAATTAGATACTATGGTCGGTTCCTGTACTCGGTAACACCTACGATATTTTGAGAAGTAGTTAATGTAAATTAATTGTTTGGTTGTTTTAAAAAGAAAAATTTCCGCTGCTAAACCTGTTTTGTCATTAAAGCAACCGAATTCAGAAGCGGTGTTACAATTAGGTATTAGAGCCTAAGTTTGAGTAAATTGGGTATTTGAAAGAGTATTCGATCTCAAGCTCGGGCCCGACCATAAAGAAGTGTTCCTAGAAGGGGGGATTGAGTGAGAGTTATATGCATGCTAGCATTATACGATGAATTGCTTGTTAAGTTAAGATAGTGAGATTGAGTATTAACTGTTCTTTCTCTGTTATATGAAGTCTAGAAAGATGTCTGCCGAACGTGGCCATACCTAGCAAGCAATTAAAGAGCTAGAAGATGAGGCGTCGCATATGCCTCATCGGCTGAGGATCAATGATCTCAGAAGAATGTCGGTGAAGGCGGACCTGAGCCAGATCAGGCTGCAGTTATTAGGCAGTTGGAGGAGGAGCTTCGTGTGAGGAAGGAGCTCTTGTTGCAAGCTACATTGAACAAGCCACGCAAGACTTGTTCATACAAGAAGTTCTTAACTTGCAATCCTCCGACGTTCAAGGGGAGTGATAACCCCACAGTGACCGTATAGTGGCTCCGGGAGATGGAGCAAGTGTTTGAATCTTGTGAATGCGAACCGGAATATTGCGTGAAATACGCAATTCGAATGTTAAAGGGCCGTGCCATCTTTTGGTGGGATACGGTTAAAGCTTCGGTTCGTTAAGAAGTGTTGAGTGCTCTCACTTGGGAGCAGTTTTCTGAGAAGGTGCTGAAGAAGTATTGCACCGAGTATGACCTAGAGAGGATGGAAAGAGATTTCAACGACCTCAAGAAAGGGGACACGCCGATCGAAGAACACATAACTGCATTCACTGATAAAATGCGGTTTGTTCCCCATTTGATCCCAGACAAGACCACCAAGATATGGCGGTTTGTGGCAACTCTGCCACTGGAGTTTCGCCCACATGTGAGGGTTGCTGTTGAATTGGATCGGGCGTTCAATATAGCCCGAAAACTGGAAGGTGATCGCATTTACTACAAGGGCGAATCTGCCGGTGCAAGGTCAAAGAGGAAGTTTAATCCGTCTGATAAATCAGGTCCTTCCAAAGGACAATCCACTGCAGGCGGAAAGAAAGATTCCTCCAAGATGCCGAGGCCTAATTCTCCTTGGTGTTCTCTATGCAGAACTTCCCACTCTGGTGAGTGTTCCAACTCTACCAGAAGTTGCTGGAGATGCGGGCAGAAGGGCCATGCTACGATAGAGTGTGGTTTTAAAGAAGATGTATGTTATCGGTGTCACAAGCCCGGGCACAAGTTGACTGACTGCCCAGACAGGCAGAATGCTGGAGCTAAAGGGTCTTCTTCTTCTAGAGGACTGAAAAGAGATTACGCGCCCTGCGCGAAAGGCAGGGCATTTCAGATGACGGCGGACGAGGCCAAAGTAGCAGGAGATGTTGTCACGGGTACTTTTCTTATTAATTATCTCCCTGCCAGTGTTTTATTTGATTTTGGAGCTACCTACTCCTTTGTATCTGTGGCCTGTCGTAGAAGATTGCAGTTACCTGTTGTTCCTTTGACTGAGCCGCTCAGAGTAGAAGTCGCTGACGGCAAAGTAATCTCTGTTACAGAGAAAGTCCCGATAGATGCGTTTTATATTGACGGGAGTAATATCCCTATTTCTTTCTTTGTTATGCCCATTGCGGGATTTGATGTTGTAATCGGGATGGATTGGCTTAGCAAGAGTGATGCTGAGATTATCTGTTCCAAAAAGATGATTAAGATCCCTCTCGATGATGAATCTTATGCTGTTGCACGTGGAGAACGACGGGATTCTGATATTCCTATTGTCTCCATGATGAAAGCTCAGAAGTCGATTGCCAAAGGTTGTGACTGTTATCTAGCATACGTTATTGATGCTACGATGGAGAAGCGACCAGTTCGTGATATTCAGGTGGTGTCTGACTACCCTGAGGTATTCGCTGAAGAACTTCCAGGTTTGCCTCCGATTCATGATGTTGAATTCAAGATAGAGCTTATTCCAAGAGCTACACATGTGGCTCGTTCTCCGTATCGTGTTGCTCCTTCTAAAATAAGAGAGATGATGACTCAAATTCAGGAGTTGCTTGACAAAGGTTTTATTCGATCGAGTTCCTCGCCGTGGGGAGCTCCTGTGTTGTTTCTAAAGAAGAAGGATGGAACAATGCGAATGTGCATAGATTACATGGAGCTGAACAAGCGAACTGTAAAGAATAGGTATCCGCTTACTCGTATAGATGACCTTTTTGATCAGTTAAAGGGAGCTACATGCTTCTCTAAGATTGATCTCCGGTCGGGGTATCACCATGTACGAGTTCGTGAAGAAGACGTGCCGAAGACTGCATTTCGAACACGTTATGGTCACTACAAATTTCTGGTTATGCCATTCGGCTTAACCAATGCCCCTGCCGTCTTCATGGATTTGATGAATCGGTTTTGTCGTCCGTTTCTTGACAAATCCGTGATTGTATTTATTGATGACATACTTGTGTATTCGAAGACGGAAGTTGATCACGAGCTTCATCTTCGTCAGGTTCTCGAGACGTTAAAGCGAGAACAGTTGTATGCTAAGCTGTCCAAGTGCGAATTCGAGATTAAGGAAGTTCATTTCCTTGGCCATGTTATCTGTCATGACGGTGTCAAAGTAGATCCAACTAAGGTGGAAGCTGTGATGAATTGGGGAGTTCCTCGGACTCCTTCCGAAATTAAAAGTTTCCTTGGCTTGGCTGGCTACTATCGGCGGTTTATCCGCGATTTCTCGAAGCTTGCGCGTCCGTTGACCAAACTAACTCGCAAGGATGTTGCTTTTGTCTGGTCAGAAGCTCAAGAAGAAGCTTTCCAGACTATGAAACGATTGTTATGTGAAGCTCCAATCTTTACTCCGCCTGAGGGTTCGGAGGACTTCACAGTGTATTGTGATGCGTCTTACGCAGGTTTGGGTTGTGTCCTGATGCAACGTGATAAAGTGATTGCCTACGCTTCTAGGCAGTTGAAATCACACGAGCGGAACTACCCAACCCATGATCTGGAGCTTGCTGCCGTTGTCTTTGCACTGAAATTGTGGAGACATTATTTTTATGGCACAAAGTGTGTGATTTGCACAGATCACAAGAGTCTTCAATACGTCTTTACACATAAAGAACTCAACATGTAGCAACGCCGTTGGTTGGAGTTAATAAAAGACTATGACTGTGAATTCCGTTACCATCCTTGCAAGGCCAATGTTGTAGCGGACGCTTTGAGCCGTAAAGGACCGACAGCAGAAGCTAAGTTTATGAAGATTACTATTGTCTCAGATTTGATTTCAAGATTGAAGGAAGCTCAGCAGACTGCATTGCAAGAAGAAAATCTGAAGGCTGAGACAATGAAGAAGTTAAAGGATCAGCTTACTAAAGATAATCGTTGGTTGAAGACTTTTCAATCCAGGATTTGGGTACCTTCTGCTGGAGGTAACCGTGAGCTGATTCTGCAGGAAGCCTATAAGTCCAAACTATCTGTCCATCCGAGAATCACAAAGATGTACCACGACTTGAAGATGCATTACTGGTGGCCAACTCTGAAGAAAGACATCGCTTCATTCGTAGAGCGATGTCAAATCTGCGCACCAATGAAGACGGAGCACCAGAGACCTTTTGGTAATCTATAGAAGTTGGATATTCCGGAGTGGAAATGGTATAATATCACGATAGATTTCGTGACAAAGCTACCGAGGACGTCCAGAGGGCACGACATGATCTGGGTTATCGTGGATCGACTGACGAAGAGTGCTCATTTCTTGCAACAAACGGGTCTGCTTCGCTGACCCGTTTAGCCTAGTTGTATATTGATGAGATTGTGTTGCGTCACGGTCTACCTTGTTCGATTGTATCTGATCGTGACTCTCGGTTTGTCTCGAATTTTTTGCAGAGTCTGCAACGCGAACTTGGCACTCGTGTTCATCTGAGCACCTCCTATCATCCGTAGACCGATGGCCAATCCGAACGTACGATACAGACGTTAGAAGATATGCTTCGTGCCTGTGTACTCGAATTTGGTGGATCATGGGATTCTCATTTCCCATTGATTGAATTTGCTTATAACGATTCATATCATTCCAGCATTGGAATGCCACCATACGAGATGCTCTACGGAAGACGATGTCGCACTCCGACCTGTTGGTCGGAGCCTGGCGAGAAGCAGTTTGCTGGACCTGAAATCGTCCAGATTACTTCTGACAAGGTGAATGTGGCTCTTGAAAAGCTAAAAGCAGCTCGGGATCGACAGAAGATGTATGCGGATCCAAAGCGTCGTCCCGCTACATTTGAAGTCGGTGACCGTGTGTTCTTAAAAGTTTCTCCTTGGAAAGGCGTCATTCGTTTCGGGCGTAAGGGGAAACTAAGTCCATGTATCATTGGCCCATTCAAGATTATACGCAAAGTGAATGATCAGACGGTGACTCTAGAGCTGCCGCCTGAGCTATCTGGAATACACGATACCTTTAATGTGTGCTACTTACGCAAGTGCCACGTTGAGGAAGAACAGATTATTCCATTGAAGGAATTGAAAGTTGACTCTTCCAAGCGACTAGTTGAAGAACCTGTTGAGATTCTTGACACGAAGGTCAAGAAGTTACGCAAGAAGATGATCAAACTAGTCCTTGTGAAGTGGAAGCACAACTTAGGTCCAAACCTGACGTGGGAAGTTGAGGATGAGATGAAGACAAGGTACCCTCACCTGTTTATCACTGAGTAGATTCCGAGGACGGAATCTTCTTAAGGGGGTAGATTTGTAACATCCTCAACTTGGGCCTAGTTGTAGATTATACGTACACGTGTGCGATTAATGTAATAGGAATATTTGTTTATAAGACTTTGTGAATTAATTGAGGTTAAGTTAATATATGTATATTTGTATTTGTGTATGTGTGTATGTGTGTTAAGTATATATATATATATATATATATAAGTGTGTACTAGTGATAAAGAAGAAATAAAAGAAAAGAAGAAATGAAATATATATATATATATATATATTTAGATATTTATCTAGAGGCGGTTTGCCTCTGGATAAGATAAGAATGATATATATGAGTATGAAGTAATGTTATTTGAGTCACAAAAGTCAAATAAAGCTAAAGTCTTGAAAACACATACAAAAACACACACTAGCTCTCTGCTCTCGTGAGTTTTGAAGAAGAAGATTGAAGGTTTGAATCTTTGAATTCATATAAGGTGAGCATGTGTTTGTAGTAGAGCCTAGACATGTTTTGTATTGGTTTTGTGTTTGAATCATGGCAAAACTTCAGGTTCATTCAAGAACACCATTAAAGAACATGAAGCTTGCTTCACAAGTGGGTTTTGGGTTGATATGGTGTTTTGTTTGGATTTGATGATTTTATGAAGCTTGTATAAGTGTTGTATGAAGTTTAAAAGTGTTTTGGAAGTAAAATCAAAAAGTTTAAAATTCTGGTTTGATCTGTAAGGGATCAAGAAATGAACGAGACAAGTTACGTAATATTCTAGCCGATAGTCGCATGGGTCATGCGACCTATGCCATGCGACTGTCGCATGGATGGTGTGACTATCGCATCAAGCCATACGACTTTCTGGCAGTTGGTTGTTCCATTTCATGCGACTTGTTGCTTGGCCATGCGATTTTGGTTGAGCATCATGCGACTGTCGCATGGATGGGGGAACAGGCCATGCGACTTTCATAGTCCAGTCATGTGACTGTCGCATAGTTGAAGCGCAACGCGACGCGTCCGGTGCTTGGACGCGACGCGTTGAGTGAATTTAAGAAAAGTTCAGTTTTAAGATAAAGCCTTATGCATGCAAACGCTTAACGCGATTGCCGAATATTTTAGGTGAACGTGTCATCTGAACCAGCGTTAACTGAACGAACGTTGTAAGCTAGTCAGGTGAGTGCCTACTTTCATGAGACATAGTAGAGTAAGGCTTTCCTGCTAGATGACTATGTGAATGTACTATGTATGGCTAACTTGCTTTTGAAGGTACGCTCGAAGAGCTAAATGTATGACTTGTAAGATGTTAGAATATGTGATAGGAGCATGCCAGTAAGTCCAGTTTGGAACCACTTAGTTATTATACGATGCCATGCATGAATGACTGTTCGAAAGATGTCGGATCCCTGTGGGATCAAATGTACGTATATGTGTATGTGAACTGTCTGCAGACTATCCAAAGCATGATTAAGATCAGCCGGTTGTAGCTGAATCCTTCGGGATTTCACGGGGATTCAGGAGGCATCCTGGATCATAGGTTCTGCAGAACCACCGTGCCTTAACGTGAGTGGTGATCAGCCGGTTGTAGCTGGATTACCTGTGAAGTCTTTGACTCTGTGAACGATGCTTGGTGGACTGCCTTGTGCTACCCCACCAGCGCGGATTGGTCGTGTCTGATTCCCCGGTCTGTGTTGTTGAGCGGGATTGATTACCCTACAAGACACGACTCTTACCGATCTTGTCAGCACACCGCTATGTGCTAAGCTAGCAATGATTGTTTAAGATATGACGCATGACTTGCTATGTAACATCCAAATTTTTTTTAAACGTACAGTATATATATAATACCATGTTCCACCCTTGCCCGCTCCACTTTCAAATGGAAGTATAGACAACGCACCCCTCTACCGGTGGCTTCATCAAATATCTTAATCATAGCGTACAACGCACCACTCTACCGGTGGCTTCAACATGCTTACCGCATAATTCGGAGCAGCGTTAGTCATACTAAGGCATTTCTACTCTACAGGCATACTAGTGTCATGCTGTCATCTACTACAATAGGGGTTTCCAAAACCCGTTTCGGTCGGGAACACAGACCTGTTCTTGTATTCACCATACTGGATGTATATACAATGCACTAATCAATAGGCGGCATTGCCACACAGTCCTTGCTACTATACTAAAGCATAGATCACGTATCGTATGTCCAAACCTAGCTAGCAGGCAACCCTAGGCATTCTAAGGCACCCTAGCTACAAGCATCTTACTTCCACAAGTACCCCTCGCCAGATTCACAAGATTTCCTTGGATGCTAGTAGGTTCCGGTAAGTATCATGTGCAACTAATAATATGGGCCCTATTATTACCAACACACTACACATACTGGATCCTAACATTACCCTTGAAAAATCCCGATTCACTGGCTTAGGCCATGTATCACATAGTAACCCACGTGTTGTTTCATGTATAGGCCAAAACATATCCATCACATACTAAAGCAAACTAGCTAAAAGTATTACACTTTATTCACAAGTACCTTATTGCTCTAATACTGTCACAATATCATGCAAGCATATAAGGTTTCACATTTAAGTCGTGACATCCAAGTTTAAGCATAGCATGGATACATCTATGTATAACGTTAATTCGTATAAGTGATCGAATGTTTGATTCTACCCTACTCCGACATCAAATGAGAACATGAAATAGAGCCAAATCATCCACTCTAAACCTATATGGTTACAATTATACACAGTACGCAGTATTCACAATATACTTAAACATGGATATAGCCGTTAACACTTTCGAAAGGTATCATGGATTCAGATTCATAGTATATTTCACTAACAATACATACACTATGCTTCACCTTGTGCTCGCAAGGACCAAGCTCCAGTTGACAGCTCATCAATCGGGTTTCAAAATAATTTTTTGATCTTTTAAAATTTTTCTAGAACCAAGGTTTAAGTCTAAACACGCCTCTTGCATGTTCGAATCCCTTAAACCTAGGCTCTGATACCAATTTGTAACATCCACATTTTTTTTAAACGTACAGTAAATATATAAATAAACTTGGAGTAAATAGACTATATCCATTCCCACAAAACTCATGACGAGGTCCCGCACCCGGAACCACACGTTGTACATTAGTAGTTCATTAGAGTGATTAAATAACATTTATAAGATTCAATAAATAGTTGTTTTATTAAATAGCGGAAACGTTTGATAAAGGATGAGCCGCCTTCACACTGCTGGAGCTTTCCCATGATCTGATCCTGAAAAGAGTAAAGCAACAATGGTAAGCATAAAGCTTAGCGAGCACTCTAACTAACACACCACACTAGGTAAGTACATGTCATAAATCATAAAACAATCAATGATCGCATATCATTTCACGTATTAGCATAGCAATTACACTATCAACACATGCCACATAACATACCCGCTACCGAAGTAGACGGGCATAACTACCCGCTACCGAAGTAGACGGTCATAACTACCCGCTACCGAAGTAGACGATCATGCTACCCGCTGCTGCAGCGGACGGTCATAAGTACCCGCTACCAAAGTAGACGGTCATAACTACCCGCTACCGAAGTAGACGGTCATACCTACCCGCTACCGAAGTAGACGGTCATAACTACCCGCTACCGAAGTAGATGGTCATAACTACCCGCTACCGAAGAAGATGGTCATAACTACCCGGTACCATAGTAGACGGTCATAACTACCCGCTACCGAAGTAGACGGTCATAACTACCCGCTACCGAAGTAGACGGTCATAACTACCCGACACAAGTGCCGGTCATCTTGCTCTGATATATAATACTAGTTTGGTATGTAAGTACGGGTACTCACCTCGCAGTAGTTCTCGTCACACTGTTCTAGTTTAAGAATCCACTTGTGGCTACTCGTCAGCAGTTACCTACAACATGCCTTAATATTAGTATCGGGTATCAGTTTCTCATTCATTCTATGAACTAAAATGCCCCTAAGCCAGACCTTAGGTCCTATAAGTCGGACCAATCGAGTTTGTTGGAGATCTGCCCACTGACACGTATGCCGGTATCACTGCTAATTAAGCACGAGCCTATTGGGTCACACGCCAAGGATTGATCCCGACAGCTTTATGTGGATGGAGAAAGTCAAAGAATCAAAAGTGTTTTGATTCGGGGCTTCACGACCGTGAAGGGTGCTCCACGGGTCGTGAAGCAGGCTGCCCTAACGATTGTTCGACGGCCGCCACGCGTCATGATGCCTTTGTGCTCCACGGCCCGTGACGAGGTCATGAGGGGTCGTGAAGGAGATGCCCACACGTGTCTCGAGCGGGCTGCACGGCTCGTGGAGTTCTAAGTCCCCTCGTGGCGCACTTAGGCTTCACGACCCGTGAGAGCCCGTGAGGGGTCGTGAAGAGGGTAGCTGCAGTGACAGTTGTGTTTTATTGGACCATTTGATGGTCCAATCAAGATCCATGCTTTATGGCCGGGTTTTTGAGGTTAGATGCTAGTCATTGAGGCAATGGATACTAAGAGAACATATGAAGAACTCTCTCTTGATACTAGCTCACTCTTGGCTCCAAACATTTCATGCTTCTAACACTAAGTTGGTGATCTTGAGTGTGATGATGAAGATCAATGATGAAGATCATGATGGATGTTTACATGATGGTTTACTAGCATTTAAGGATCAAATTCTTCTTGGTGTGGACTAGCAATGGAGGAGGAAGCCTTTTGTTTCCTCATGTTCATCCCACATTTGAAGAGCTCGAATTCCAGCCATGGTAAGGAGGTACTTTCTACTCCTTCCTCTTGTTCTTTTTGTTGCAATTTGCTTTGTAGTGTGTTCCACCATTGGAACTAGTTGTGGGCTTTGTGTGTGCTTTTGTTTTATGTCTTGCATGCTACTTTTCTTGTTTGCTTCCGCTGCGTTTGTGCCCACCACGAGTTCCAATAGTGGTATCAGAGCCATCTTTACAACGAAATTGTACTTTGATGGCTTGAAAACCGAAAATGGACATTCTGTCCAGATGAGCTTCACGGGCCGTGGAGGTTTTGGCTTCACCGGTCATGAAGCCTACACGAGTGGCTTCATGGGGTGTCGCTCGTGAAAGGTTTTGACTGTGTCAGAGTCGTGGAGCTCATGGGCTTCACGGGCCGTGAGGGCCGTGAAGGCTTCTGGGCTGTGAAGGTCTCGTGAACAGTGTTTTTATCCTTGTTTTTAAAAAGAAATAAATTTTTGGTTTTAGCACCTTGTGATTCTGTTTTTCCAGAATCTGTCCTTGTTGTTTGGACATTCGAAAAGCCCCGCTATGTGTCTTGATTCATATATTTATATGTATTGGGTGGTTTTGGCATAAAATGCACACATGCATATACTTATATTGTGTATATATGAATATGTGTTCTCAAAGTGTTTTGGATACTAATGCATATGTACAAGGATTGTTTCTTTTGTGCCTTGAGTGCTTTGCTTGTTTGAACAATCTTAATTGAGATACATTTTGCATGGTTTTGTTGTGGCACACCATGTTTTGTTTGTGGTTGTTGTTGTGTCCGGTAACTCCTTGCCCGTTAGACCTATGTGTTGGTTGTTTGGTTGTTTATTTATGTATTCATTCATTTGGTGACTTTTAGTCACAATGGTTTGTAATAGTATTTAATTCGGTTTGTAAATTTGTAAATTTATTTATGGCTTGCATGCCATTGCTTTCCTTTGTACTTGTTGTAAGTAGCTTAGAATAGCAATCGCGGCTTGCACGTTGTTTCTTTTCAAATTGTTTGTAATTGTGAAAAGAAGACCGAAGACAACCATGGAGAGTCGTGGAGAGACGTCTCGGCTATATTGGATCTGGTGGATCATTTGGAGAAGACGGATTCAGTGGGAGCACTTTCGGCGAGGCCATTTGGTTGTGTCCTTAGTTTGGCCTTGCTCTCTCCGTTTGGCTCACGGGGAGGGCGCATAGGGTTTAGGGGCGTGTTACCGGATATTTGCTTTGTGCGTGGTTGTGATTTATTTTGTTATTTTCTTGCGTGGTTGTTAAGATCTTCACATGCTAGAAAACTTTTCAAAATAATAAAATCACAAGAGTTGTTAAATTGTTTAACAAACCCCGCGCGCTCACGATTAACAAATAAATATAAATTGGTTTATATTAAAGTGAAAAATGCGTTTTGTCACTTGTTTGTTAATAAACATGAAAAGAAGTTTTTTTTTTAAAACCGGAAAGACAAAAGTCCCGTTTTTCTCAAACGTAAATCACACGCCACCCGTAAGATGACACCACCCGAATCTAGTGATACATGGGATGATTGTCGAGCTAAGCACGAGTTGTTCCATGTGGATCTGTGTGGAAGGTGAGTGTGGCGACTTGAAATTATTGGTTACCGAGCTAAGCACGAGCCAATGATTGTCAAGGGTGTCACCGTGTATCTTGACAGACGATTTACAATTCCAACTTAATACGCCTTGGTAATTGTCGTGCCTATACCGAGTTTCCAAAGCGGCTTAACGAGGAATTTGTGTGAGAAGGGATCAAACATGCCAAACCGACGCTATGAGTGTTGATGGATCCCGCAAGTGTCTAAGAGTTGTAATCTCGGATTGCAATTGGTAAAGCGTTTACCGGCCTAAATAATTTCATGAAGTGATCCGCGGCAAACCCGTCATGTAGTGAAGTGAAATAAGGTTCTTAGCCCTTGTTAAGATAATTGTTTTTATTAAAACTGAATGGGTAATTATCGTAACGGGGATTGTATCAAAACTAACTAAAACGTGTATTCTTATATCTTTAATTGGCAAACGTTAACGAAACCGCTTCAACTTAAAACTCCGTTCGTTCCTAAAGAAGGTGAGACTCACTAATGTGGACTAGGATTGGTTGTTGAGGATTGTCTTCCACCATGAGTCAAAGTTGCACATTATAGGGAAATCCCTTCTAGAGCCAAAATGCTACCAACGCGACCTAGACCTCTACATGCATGTAAAAGTGCATCGTGGTCTTGATCGGTTGAAGGATGCATGAAGGCGGGAAAATTAGTGTCCATATCCTTGAGTTAGAGAGGTACGTGGACCTAAAGGAGAGGCATGGATTCGCCATAGGGAGGGAGCTTGTGGTGAATGAAAATTCTCCAAAGTCCCTGCCCAAGTGATGTAAATGATTCATTGTGAACTATCACATGCACAATATGGAGAAATCCTTGATATAGCATTATGGCATGTTGTGGACTGCTAAGTCTTGCATGGCCAAATTATGGCTCGCCTCACCGACTCCCGCTAACATTATAAAGGAACAAGAAACCGAGAAGAAGAAATTGACCTCAAATGGAAAGTTTGGTTTTACCAAGCCTATCTTATATGTGAAGTCAGAGGGCAATGAGATTGCGCCTCAAGATAAGACTCCAATAGAGGTAATTTGCTACTTCAACGGAAAGATTGGAAAATTGGCGCCACCACGACTGCCCTATGAGCCTGAAAGAGCTAAAATCACTTATGAGTAAGAGAAATTAGCTCCTTAACTTCAAGAACATTCATGATCAAACTCCATTGCTCTTCTACTTCTAAAAGCTAGGTTTTGAACACTAGAAATAACGCTCACGTTTGTCACAAATTTGTTTGTTACAAAGTGAAGGTGTTAAAAGAGAAGTAGGCGGATGAGGCATGGAGAGTTGGAATTCGAAAAGGGAAACATAGTTGTTGTCCCTATTGAGAGGATTGGAAGTTTGTATCTTGCCTTTCCTTCCAGCTATTCTATTACTTTATTGGATGTATGTTTATGCCATGTATGGCTAGAAACATTATATCTAAACGCCTTTGTTGACGATGAATATTACTTTGACTTTTGAAATTAGTGGTGATTTATTTCAAAGTTTATCCATGTCATGGCATTTAAAATAAGCTTATGCTTAAGGAGTAATAGAACGATCATAAATGTACTAATAAGTTATCCTTATGTAGAAGTCGATTTAGCTATATAAACAAGACTTGCTTCACCAAAATCCGTGAGGTTTAGGAACTTGGAACCCTTTGACCATTGGTCAGATGTTGAATGCATATCTTTTTTGTTTTGCTAGATGACTTAAACATCCTTCACTTGAGTATGTGAGAGGATTGAAAGCTTGTTGGATTTCGTTCACACTTTTAGTGTGTTGACCGTTCAAGCAATCATTAAGGAGTAACTTTAGATACCTTGTTACCTTTACCGGTGATGGTAGAAGGGATGGTATGTCTATTTTTAAATGGACTAGTTTTTGAAACCTTAGAGGTGTTCAAAACTCACCATAACGAGGTACATGATAGAGAGGGCAATGCAACTATGATACTTGGATCTAGTTAAGATGCTGAGTACCTTAGTTTTATATATTATGTGACTATCATAAGAATTATGGAATTGTCTCACAATTCATTCCTCTTAACACACATTGTTACATGTGGTCGTCTAAAGGAGGAACCGGACATTTTGATATGGTCCGACAAGTGATAGCTTACACTTTTATGTGCAAAAATTGTTTTGGGTCATTCTCCAAATGGTGGGCATGAGTTCTAAATCTTATAAACAACAAAGATGGTCATGTAAACGCCTTAGAGGATATGACAAAAAGGGAGGATCCTTGTTTGTCAATTCCAAAGTCTGGATTGTCTAGCCTACGTTTAGACGTGAGGTGGAGGAACCCAGGATCTAGAGGTATTTACTCCATTAGGTACTCTACTAAGACCATGGGATATTTGTCTTGACAAACCTTGTGAGAACTTGTAAGTTGCTCAAAGGCAGAGTCTCTTAAGAAATTAATATCCATGGATGCTAGTGAGAGTAAAGTATACCTAGAATCCAATCAGAAATGATTGGAACTCAGCATGGCAATGTTGGAGAACCTGGCATAAAATCGTTACCTCTTGGTAAAAATTGTCATAAGACCAGAAAGATATAACTCGTTATAAAGGAGGAAATGATAAGATGAGATGCTATCCATGACGGATATCCAAGGTTTCGACTTAGTTGATCCTACACTTGGGTGTGAACCCGCAAGGTGTGATTGGTTATTTGAGGAAATAGACCAAACATGGATAAGTTTGTAGACTACTTCAAATACCGACTGGTAGGAATGGTTTCACAATGATTGACCATGAGGAAGGTATCATCTAGAAACATTCTCCCGGTGGTTATGTTGAAGTCCACACGGATACTTATTTTATAAGTGCCTTTTAGGCTATATTGGATAGAAGTGAAGACTACATTCCTTAATAGGAATTTCTAAGGAAATGCTCACAACATTTTCGAGGGTCTTTCACTATCAATAAGTGTCCTAATGAAATCTACAAACCCTAAGTAGTCCACTTGTGGACTTATGTTGCCATCTCAATGTTAGAATCTTTGCGTTGATAAGAAAATCATTTGTTTGAGTTTTCAAATAGCAATGATGAAACATGGAAGAATACCAGAGCTAGTGGGAGCATTTTGTAATCCTATTCTAAATATGTCTAGCACATACAACGTATTGGAGATAATGTCCTGATCTTGCTTGAAAAGCTTAAATCAAGAATTATGCATCCATAACGATTATAGGATATACAAAACCTATGGAAGGAGTTAAGGAAATTTTGAAATATGTTCTTGTTGATCTATAGTAAGAAGCAACATAGAATAAGTTGTTATTCAAATGCTTGCTTATATACTTCTTAAGATAACTGCCGATCTTTATCGGGGTTCGTGATCCTACTAAATATGGTGTTAATAAGTATGCTTCTCAAAGCATCGCTGACTCTATTGGGATCTTATGAGACAATGAGAGTACGATGGCTTATGAAAGATAACCTTTATCTCAAGCATCTTTCATCTTATTGAGTTCTGATGAATCAATGAAGGTGCGATAGCTTGACAAAAGACCGTTATCTCACCAACGCACACTTTTGAGTGATTGGTTGGGGTAGAGATATGGTCATCTTACTAATACACACGGATAGCATGGTGGCGGATCCGTTTTGCTAAATCCATAGTTGCAAGATAGTGATGATTGTCATACTAGTGCTTGCAAAGACTTGGCTTGAGCTTGTTTTAGTTAAAATTTTGATATGCTGATTTTGGGAACGTTAAGCAACATTGTGCTTCTGCTAGTATCGATTATCAAATGGGGATTTGTTAATACGCGTGTAGCGGATACTCTCAGTTGCCTTTATTGTGTTCCATCTTAGCATGTTTACCACTTCCCTTAATGTTTTACATTCTAAATGTCCACAGTCAGTCACTCTTCATCGGAAGGAAGTTTGAACGAAGACTGAGGGAAAGCATTGGTCGTGTATTCAATAGGGATTGGATACGAGAGACGCAATACTTTACCTATACTTGAAAAGAGTTTCAAGTGATTGGACGACCCACACCTGAGTTTACTTCATGGTACATGTCAAGAGTAACTCAGGATGATAATATCATTTCGTCCTTAGACTGGAGATACATGTGTTTCCACTACATTGGTCTAACTTGTTCTGAATGCTTTCAAACGCAGTCCGTAACTGGTTGTTATAAAGGAAGCTTTTGGGGAAGGTATTACCGATGTAATGGGGCAATGTAGTCGAAGGAATTTGTTCCTCTGCTTAGAGAGATATCCCTGGGCCCCTCGATGATTGGGCGCTGACACCAAAATGCACGGCCGTGCTCATGCTTGCAATGATAGTTGATCAGTTGCAACTTGCATATTTTGGTCACCACCAATCTTGATCGAGAAACATAATCGTGAACGATCGGAGAATGACTTTGTACCATGTCTCGTGTTCACCCAGATATCGCGAACAATAGGATGATTGATTACTTATCTATAGGACGTTTTCGAACCCGTTTGGATTGTGATTAGGTACTTGTCAGGGATGACATACCTCGTGTTGAATTGGGGGCAGGGATGTCTTGCTAGAGGCCGCTCCCTGTCTGTTATGCATATGGGTACGGTGTGTCATGTGCAAGTGGGAGTTTGTTGGAGATCTGCCACTGACACACGTATGCCAGTATCACTACTAATGAAGCGCGAGCCTATTGGGTCACACGCCAAGGATTGATCCCGACAGCTTAATGTGGAAGGAGAATGTCAAAGAATCAAAAGTGTTTTGATTCGGGGCTTCACGACCGTGAAGGGTGCTCCACGGGTCGTGAAGCAGGCTGCCCTAACGATTGTTCGACGGCCGCCACGCGTCATGATGCCTTTGTGCTCCACGGCCCGTGACGAGGTCATGAGGGGTCATGAAGGAGATGCCCACACGAGTCTCGAGCGGGCGGCATGGCTCGTGGAGTTCTAAGTCCCCTCGTGGCGCACTTAGGCTTCACGACCCGTGAGAGCCCGTGAGGGGTCGTGAAGAGGGTAGCTGCAGTGACAGTTGTGTTTTATTGGACCATTTGATGGTCCAATCAAGATCCATGCTTTATGGCCAGGTTTTTGAGGTTAGATGCTGGTCATTGGGGGTTGCGCCCTAGTTGTCTTTATATACCTTCTTTGAGAAGGCCTAAGCCCAGATTTTGATTAATTAAGCCCATGAATATCTAGGCCCATTTTATCATTCATTCCATGGTTGTTTCACTAATCCAAAAAGGCCCAAGTCCAAGTCCACAACAAACTTCTTACTTGAACTAGTCACATAAGCCCAAAGCAATTCCTCCCCAAAGTCAATATGTTACAATAATTACAACAAATATTTTCAATAATATCCTTTTATTTATTTTCGAAAATTCGGGTATTACATGCTATATTGATGCTTATGACTGTATGTACTCACTAGCTAGTGTAGCTAATGATGCTATGATTTCCCTTTTCAGGTAAAGACTAGATGGCCTGCGAGGCGGGATACTTTTGGGAATTTGTTGCCCCTTGTGGATGGAACACTTGTATTATATGATGTAATGTAATTAGATACTATGGTCGGTTCCTTTACTCGGTAACACCTACGATATTTTGAGAAGTAATCAATGTAAATTAATTGTTTAGTTGTTTTAAAAAGAAAAATTTCCGCTGCTAAACCTGTTTTGTCATTAAAGCAACCGAATTCAGAAACGGTGTTACAGGTTCAACTTGTAGTGTATGTTTCTCTCCAATCATATTCAAAAACACTTGATTCTCGGGAACTATCACAGCTGGCAAAATGTACTAAACCACAACTATAAGTTCACTCAACCTAAGGGTATGATGATTAGATGATCAATATAAGGACTCGGTTGACAACAAATACTCAGCTGATCATAGAAATGTTGAGCTAACCAAATGTTAGACTTGGGAGAGGTGTAAGCTAAACAACATAGATGATCAGTTGATCAAAGATGGTGAGTTGATCATTTGGAGTGATAAGCTTACAGAAAACAAAGACTTATGTTATTAAGTTTACATAGCTGATGATAGATAGCCTTAGCTGATCAAATGGTTAGCTCAACTGATCAATTCCACTGCTCAGCTGATGAGTGTAATCCTTTAGATAATGGTTGTAAGCTCTCAGCTAATCAAAGTTGTTGCTCAGCTGGTCGTTGTAAGCTCAGCTGATGGTCTTCTACACTTGATATTTTCTTCATAGTTGTCCTTACTTGTTGTCCTTCGGCTGATACTTAGTACTTAGTTGATCCTCAGCTGATACTTCATACTCAGAGAATTCTTCAAGTCTGATTTAAACAATACAAGTTTGAAAACATTCTAAGTCAATGTATAGTTTGGTTATCATCAAATCCTATGTATTTCAATAGATAGGTTTGATTATTCGGATGAAGTGATTATCTCCCTAACACTTCTTGTACTTGCTTTAATGCGCAATCACATATATCACGACATACACACGTATATTATTTAACATATACTTATTTAATAGAGTTTCTCACATTCACATATATAGTATGGTCATATTTATTTGTAAGTGGTTTTATATGTGCCATATGTAGTGTAATTAGGCTTGGGAATTCGGGTCGTGTTTGTGTTAAATGGTTCTTGTTGTGTTCGTGTCAACCATTTCCGTGTCTTTTCGTGTCGACCCATTTTTGACCCAGTTTAGTTTCGTGTAATGTTTGGTGCGTGTCACTTAATTCGTGTTCGGCTTGGGTCGTGTTTTCGTGTCGACCCATTTTTTAGAGAAAAATCAAATTATGTTTTCGGTCAAATAACTTGATTTTTATGTCGGGTTTTATATCGAATGATTTTTCAGAAAAATGTTGCATATTCTTGTAATGTTGCGGATGAGGGATGACCGAACGGTAGACGACAATGATAGAGGCGTCGCAAGGGAGGGCTGGAGGCTAGGGTTACAAATTCCTCTTTTCTTCTCCCCTATGTTTTTATTTCTATTCTTGTAAATTTTAATCTTGTTATATGTTAACTTGTTTTTTATTTAATATTTATTAATTTATCAAAATGAAAATTGTAAACGACACCAAGCCACCAAATTTGGAGGTAAAAAATTAAAAATTGTAAAAGTGCAGCCACTTTTATGTTGTAATTAGTTATTTATATATAATTTCAAATTTCTAAATATTTTTATGATAAATGTTTTCTGCATTTTTTATTCTTATTATAAAAAATCGTGTTAAACAAGTTACCTTCGCGTTATCGTGTTCGTGTCGACCTGTTTCGTGTCATTTTTGGATCGACCCATTTCTGACCCAATTCAGTTTTGTGTCGTGTTCGTGTCGACCTAGATCGTATTCGGTTCGGGTTGGGTTTCGGGTCGTGTCAGGATTTGCAAATACTTACGAGTGTGGGGGTGCCTGGCTAAAGTAATTGTACCACCACTTAAGGTACGAAAGATAGGACCTAAAATAGTGGATTGTGTATTCAATGGATACGCACTAAATAGTAGTGCTTATCGGTTTCTTATGCTTGATTCAAAGAATCCTGAGATACATAAGAATACAATTATGGAATCAAGGAATGCTTCATTTTTTGAAGATGTATTTCCGTGCTTGAACAAGGAAGATCGAATTTCATCTTCAAGGGATAAAGAACTTGTTTCATAGGATTAACAAGTCTAATCCGAGGAAGAAGATATATAGCCTCAAAGAAGTAAAAAGGCCAGGGTTGAAAAATCGTTTGGTCCTGATTTTCACATTTATGTGGTGGAAAGTGAACCTAAAATGTATTGTTAAGAGGTTACTTCTTTTAGAAGGTCCTCAATGGAGAGAAGCCATCAAGAGTGAGATAGATTCTATCTTACAAAATCATACGTGGGAATTTGTAAGCCACTAGGTTCCCGTTGGATATTTAAAAGAAAGATGAAAGATGATGGTAGTATTGATAAATACAAGGCATGGGTGGTAATTAAAGGATATAGACAAAAGGAAGGTCTAGATTATTTTGATATGTATGTTGGGATTCCATGGGGATCAAACATGCAACGGAAGCAATAGAAAAACATACAAAACAAACCCATGGAGTCCCAATGGTGGTGCTAACTTGCAAAATCAACATGTAACCAAGAAAACAAAGAGGAGAAGAATTATACCCTTGGAGATCTTTGTTGGAAATGAAAAGAACCACGAATTTGGAATGAAAGCTTGAAACAAAAGGCTTCAAGTCCTATAGAAAGTCCACTCCAAGCTTAACTTCAACCGTCTTGTACTAACAAGCCAAAGACCACATCTTTATCACAAGTTGATCTTCTGGAACAACCCTCAAAACCTTGTGCACAACACTAGTTACCTTGATCTTGCTCACAACACTTGTGTTTGAACTCAACTTTAGGTATTACTTGCACAATTGGCCAAGAGTAGGAAAATGGAGGAAGAGAGCTCTTTTATAGAGCATGATAAGCTCCAGGTTGTTTCTGAGTCATCCAAATGACTTGTGGTTATTAGACCAACAAGTTGGTCCAATGAAACACAAGTGTCACTTGGAATTCTGCCTACACGACTTCCTCATGGGCTCTACAAGGCGTGTTGCGCAGGGTAGGAATTGTGAGGGCACCTTGCTTCACGACCTCCTTCACGAGCTGTGTAGGGTCATGAAACCCTAGGGTTTCATGAACCATGCAGCCATGACAGGACACGTGTACACGAGCTGCTTCATGACCCGTGGAGCATCCTTCATGGTCGTGAAGCTAAGGTCAGATTGAATTTGACCATTTTAACCCTTTCCTCTTATAGTAGGTTGTCGTGATTGAAACTTGGTGTGTGACCCAATAAGTCCGCACTTCATTGGTAGTGATGCCGGCATACGTGTGTCAGTGGGCAGATTCCAACAATGTATTCACCGGTAACGCGAATAACATCCATTAGCTTGGTAATTGCTATTGCAACTATTAGAACTTGAAATCCACCAAATGGATGTGAAAACCATTTTTCTAAATGGAGATTTAAAAGAAGAAATATATATGGAGCAGCCTCAAGGATTTGTTGCTCCATGATAAAAGAACAAGGTTTGTAAACTTGTTAAGTCTTGTATGGGTTAAAGCAAGTCCAAAACAATGGTACCAAAAGTTTGATCAAGCCATGTTGGAAAGTGGTTTTAAAATAAATGAGTGTGATAAATGTGTTTATATGAAGAACACCACTCATGATTATTTCATCCTATGTTTATATGTTGATGATATGCTTATCGTTGGAAGTGATTACAAAATTATAAGGTCCACAAATGACATGTTCTAATCTATGTTTGACATGAAAGACATGGGTTTAGCAGATGTGATTCTTGGAGTCAAGATCACAAGAACTACAAATTGTATAGTGTTAAGTCAAACACATTACGTGGATAAGATTCTTCTGAAATTTAACGAAGGAGACGCTAGTATAGCTAGAACTATGATTGATACTAGTAAACATCTATCCAAAAATACAGGGGAATGTGTTACACAAGTAGAATACTCAAGAATCATTTGCAATCTGATGTATCTTATGAGTTGTACCATGTCTGGATTAGCATATGCAGTGACCAGGTTAAGCAAGTACACTAGTACTCCTAGTTTTTAGCACTGGAAGAGTATTACTAGATTGTTAAGATATTTAAGATAAACACGTGAGTATGGATTGCATCATAACAGATATCCGGCTGTTATTGAGGGTTACAACTATGCGAATTGGATATCTCATATAAGAGATACCATATCTACATGTGGATGTGTGACTATTCAAATTGAGGAGAAGTTATATCTTACAAATCATCCAAGCAAACTGTTATAGCTAGATCTATGACAGAATCCGAGTTTATCGCTTTGGATAAATGTGGTGAAGAGGCAGAGTGGCCACGTCAGGTTGTGGAGGATATTCCTAGAGCCTAAGCCAGTAACAGCTATTAGTATTCATTGTGATAGTCAATCGTCAATTAGTAGAGCTCAAAGTACAATGTATAATGGGAAGTCCTTAGACGTAGACATAATACCATAAGGCAACTACTCTCTACTGAGTTATCACGATTGACTATGTGAAGTCAAAGGCTAACATCGCTGATCCACTTACCTAAAGCCTAAGTAAAGATTTAGTTTACTTGTCATCAAGAGGAATGAGACTAAAGCCCTTGAATGAATGAGTTCATACAAAGAAACCTTACCTAGAAAACTGGAGATCCCAAGATTTGGTTTCAAAAGGACAACCTACTTGTGTTAATAAGGAGATCACTGTAGGGGAGTTGATATACTTCCTAGTCTATTACTATAAACCGTGATAGTGACAGAGAAGTGGGGTCGCTTCGATGGAAATTATAGGGAAAAAATTTCTAAAGCAATCGTTGAACTAGGCTAGTGTTCATGACCATAATGAACATGACTATGAGAATAAGACTGTTTTAGGAAGAGTCTTGTGTGAAAAATATTGTTGTCTATATAGAAGGCTAGTGAGTTCAAAGACATCGCGTCCACTTATTGGTAGGAGACTAAGTATAATTCACAAGGAAAGGTTCAAAGGGTAACACATACCTATCCTATTGTAGAAGCAAAAAACGAGTACAATGTAGAATCAAGTTGAGAGCAATAGGTCAAAACACCTTAAAGTGTGTGTTTGATATATTTGATAATGCAAGATTTACTAGATAGAAAGCATAAGGTCACTATATATACATATTCATATATGTGACCATCTAAGTACAATATCATATAATAAAGCATACAAAATATAACTAGAACACAAACACTAATTCTATTTCTAACAATCTCCCCCTTGTTTTTGTCTAGTCCATGTTTCTCTATCCGGTCTTTCTCTGCCAATGCTTAATCATTTTCCTTTCATCACGCTTGGCTTCAAACAATTTGATCACTTCTGTCATTGATCGATGTTTTCTTTTAAGCTCATGATGTACTCCTTAATTTTGATAGACCAAATTTTCAATCCACCGCCTGAGTACACATTCACCTCATCAAACCATAGAAAGAATTTGTCGTTTTTGCTATTAAACAGAACTATCCGCTCATCTCCTTCAAACTCATCATCACAACTCCATATCACCTGTAACATCCGCAAACCCAGGCTAGTCATTAGCGGGTTAGTGGTACGTGTTTATTTGCATCTTAATTGATTATATGGTTATTTTAAGTTGATTGATTTATATTAACTAATGAAAACTAAATATGTGAATGTGATTATGTTGGAAATAATAGAATGGTATGAAATATTTATGTATGGATGTATGTATGTGTGATTGTATGTATGCATGTATTGGTGTGGAATCTTGACACCTCCTGCTTTGTACTTTCCATACGTGGGAAATACATATATATGGATAAGATTACAGTAACCTCCTCATTTGAATATGCTGGTGTGTGTGCTGTGTGTGTGCTTTGAGAGTAAGAGCAAGAAGAACATAAACCTGAAAAGTGAAAGTGAGGATTTGTTGTTTGTTAATTCAAACTAAAGGTAAGGTTATGTTTCTTGTATGATTCTAATCATATTGACATATTTTGTTGCTAAGTTTATGCTTAGAACATGAAAACACCATTGATGAAGCTTATGAGTAAACTTGGCAAGTGGGTTTTGCTAGTCTTGTTGTTTTAAATTGTTTAAAGGTGTTTATGATAATGGTTAACATGTTATATGAAGCTTATGCATGTTTTAGAAACGTCTGGGATTGAATTCAAAGGTTGGAAAATGAATTTGTAAATTTTAAGTCGGCTGGATGTTGAAGAAGATGATGCAGGTTTCGTCGCGACGCGACAATTGCTTGGACGCGATGTGTTCCCATCACTTTAGCGAATTCTTGAGAATCCAAAGGTGAAATCCAATGGGTGAAATTTAGGGTCTTGAAATCCGATAGTATGAATCCGACAACAAGAATCCGACCCTGAAATCTAAGAAACGCCTAAATCCGACAAGTTGTGATTCGGATTGTGGAAATCCGACACTTTGCCTCGACGCGACGTGTCCGCAGTTTTTGTGGATTTTGTTGTTTGTTTCCATTCATTGATGTTATATGTTACATGTATGTACATATGTGAATCTAACATGTTATGTTTGATTAAAGGAGATATAGATATATGTTTTGAAATATATATATATATATATATATATATATGTATATATGAGTTGGATACTGATTTCAGTTTGTTGTGTTCTCAGGAACGGATAAGACTCGGTAATATTAGACCACTGAGTGGGAGTTCGAGAACTCGAGGTGAGTGGATGTTTAACTCACGACTGGCGTTAGTTGTAACTTGTTTAGTTATAATTGTCTGTGGATTGACGCATAGATATACTTTATTGTCTGATAATTGATTAACTGGTTGTTTGTTAATAGATTATTGCGTTAGTGATATGTATACATGTTTGTTTGGGGGGTCAGATTGGCTAGGCTAAAGGCTGGGTTGGTTTCTATCGGCTTTTCAGTATTGGGATCTTTTGATGCATTCGTTGCAACATAAGGTAATACTGTGTGAGAATAGCAAATAAACTAACGGTAAACCTTTGCTTTGGCCGGCATTGGTTGTAGGATCTGTAGATCCGCCGTTCTTCCCGGGACACGATTATGTGATTGTATTCTGTGGGCACGATTAATTATTTATATCCTGCGGTTGTGATTGATACTGGATTGTTGTAGTTTTACTTTCATTTACTTAGCTTTGTGCTAATCCCCCACCTCTCACTCCTTTTCAGCTTGTTGGTGAGTTCTACGGTTCGATTGTGAGGAGGTGTACCTTGGGGAATAATTGACGGGCACTCTGATTTAAATTGTGACGAGCCGTGGTTTTTGTAATACTTGTATTTTGACTAAACTTGATGATTTGGAAATCTGTTTTGTGATTTCAGTTGTAAATATATTGTGTATGTTTATTCGCTTCCGCAATGTTTAAAAATGAAAAAAAATCCGGGTTCAAAATACGGTGTTACAAGTTTGGTATTAGAGCCTTGGTTTGGCCATGTAGGCACAGTGGAAGTGTTGCATTCCCAAATCATGGCTCGAGTTAGGGTCAGTTATTCCTTGAGTGTAGGATTAGGGTGAATGAGAGTGTTGTTTTGGATTTTAGTATGTGATATACTAACGGATTAAACTAATGAGTTTGTGAGATGTTGTGATTGTTACAAAAAACAATGGCTGATAATGAGAACTCAACTGGTGCCCCTTTTGTCCCATCAATAGTAGAAGTTTCTATAGTAGCCACAGAGGTTCCTCAACATGCGGGTACGTCAGGTACAGTTGAAGATAACATGGAAGAATATATTCTTCCAGTTGAAAGGACAGTTATTGGATTTGAGGAAAGAAATGGAACAAAAGAGACAAGATTTTGCGAGTCGACCACCGGTTATTATAGTAGCTTCTACTACCCCTGAGATACCACCAATCTTTCCATTTAATACTACGCATACAGGGATACCTTCTGTGTCAATACCATTACCACCAATGTCTCAACCGACGTCCCAACCATTTTACTACCCGATGTTTTCGCTAGGATCAATGTCATATCCTTTCATGCGATTTCCACCTAGTATGGGATTTAAACAACCATGTACCTATAAACAGTTCTTGGATTGCAAACCTGCGGAATATCATGGTAGCACCGATCCTAACGTTACCCTGAATTGGTTGCGAGATACCGCTAGAATCTTGGATGCTTGCAATTGTGAAGAAGAAATGAGAGTTTGTTTTGCTACAAGGATGTTGAAGGGAAAAGCAATGGTTTGGTGGGATTCTATCACTACACATCTATCCAGAGCTCAGATGGATGCGATTACATAGGAACAATTTCGAAACAAACTGTGTGAGCAGTATTGTAATGCGTTCGAATTGAACAAGATAAGGCAGGAGTTTATGGAGTTACATATGACAAAGAGAATGATAGTTGATGAATTGATAGAACAGTTCAATGCGAAACTGAGGTTTTTGACTCAGTGGGTGCCTGATGAACCTTTCAAGGTTCAACATTTCATTGGAGCATTACTTCCTGAGTATAGGAGAACAACTCGGTTAGTTGGATCATTGTCCCAGGCCTTCACCTTAGCCAAGTCTGCTGAGGGGGACATCCAGGCAAGAGATAAACAAAACCGAGATGATGCAGCTTTGCAAAAGCCAAAGTATGATGAGACTGGTAATCAGCAAAAGAGGAATTGGCAAGGAAATCAGTCACAGGGAAGTCAGAACTGTGGGGTAAACATTGGAAGTTTGGGTCAGAAACCGCAACGATGTATTCGTTGTAGGTCAACCCATTCTGGGCAGTGTACTATTCAGACAATGCAATGTATACGTTACGGAACGTTCGGGCATGAAGTTAAGGATTGTAGTTTTCCTCGTAGTGTGTATTGGAACTGTCAGAATGAGTGACACAGGGCTTGTAAGTGTCCTTCTGGGAGGAAGACTGGTACGGGGACTGGGCAGAAGCGGTTAGGGGATCTAAGTATGTAATACTTGATATAAAAAAATGGTATGATGATTTATCTAGTATACCGAAAACGTATAAAAATTTTGAGATATTTTGAGATATCTAAGAGGTGATGATGACAAGACATGATGGAAATTGTATTTAAACTTGATTGTATAAAGAGGAACCCGGATATGTTGAGTGGTTATTGATTGATCAGTATTCTTATTACAAGTGAGACGACACCTGTTGGACAGACATACTTGATTGAATATTTACAAGATGATTTGAAAATATGATGATTCATATTTGATGATTTTGATGGAGATTAAAGGTTGCTTAAACTGTTTGAAGAGTTTACAACAAAAATTGAAGCGAGAATTGAGTAGTTTAACTAAATTTTTGAAGATTGATTGAATGTGTATATAAGGTATGTGTTCATGCGGAATTGAAGTATGATGGTTTATTCGGAATATATGTATGTATATATATATATGTATGTACAAATATATATTTGTTACATGTAAATTATTACTAGAAACAAATTATATAAATTTATGTATATCTTTGTTACAAGTAAAGAGTTACTAGTAACAATCAAGTATGTATATAAAATACATGAAGATGTATTTTATACTATGTATGGTATATCTATTATAATCTTCTATGTATTCATAAAGAAACTAGAAATTCATACATAATTCACAAAAGGGCCCTATTTGAGCTTACTTTGAAATAGCTCAACATGGACATACATGTATGTATAAATGAAGAAGAAAACCAAAGATGGACCCCCCCTTGCGCAATCTTGGCCGAAAATGAGGCCAAAGGGGGCCTCCCTTTTGTCTTTTCTTCTTGGCTTTTATACCTCATGCATGGCCCCTTTTGTTTAACTTGTTCATGCTACCACCTTTAGGCTTCTTTTAGAAAACTTCTAAGTATTCTTGAAGCTTTGAAAACATCTCTACATTCTTGTATTGGTGTTCATCAAGTAAGTCAAGTGTGGTACTACAATACATACTCAACAAACATACATCTATTTCAAGAAGAAGACAAGGTTGTTGTCTTACTTGCTTGTGAGCTACAAAGAGTTGGAGAAACTAGCATTTCAAGGTGTTGGACTCATTGATTTGTAGATACCTTGGAGGAGGTCTCTACTTGGCTTCTCATTGATCAACCACTTCACCAACGGTTTTATCACACTACAAAGGTTGTTGTTCTAAACACCCTATGGTTGGTTTTGTTTCTTAAGGCTTGCATATGGATCATTGGTGGGGAATTTTAAAAATTTTAAAATTGTTGTTCGTGCTTCCGTTGCTAAAATATATTTTAAAAATTGAACAAACCCCAACAGTGGTATCAGAGCCACTTATGCATAGTTTTAAGAAACCTTATTTTTGAGTATGTATTGTTTAAGAAAATGGACAACTTTTCTTTTGTTAGAAAAGTTGTGGATTTTCTTGTTGGCAACTTATATATGTTTATATATTTATTTTTGGATACAACCAAACCACATGCATATTTGGTTGTAAAAGTTGCCTAAATATCAAGTGTTGATATATATGTTTGTTTGAATGTATGTTGTGCATAACAAGCCATAGACCTTTTGTGATGTGTTGGAAATTCGATTTGGTTGTAAAATTATTCTTTCATTTGGTATGTAATAATAATTTTAGTTTTGTTTCATCTTGTTGTATTTTGTAAGTAGTAGAATAGTTTCGACTAGTTTACTTTCATAAAAATGTAACAAGATGGAGAAATGACCAAGTTGGAGTTTTCAAGTATGGTGGAGTCAACCATGAAGGCCAGTCATTTTCACTATAAGGAGTTGTTTTGGCAAATGGGGGCTTCAAGTTTATCACACGAGGAATTTTATAGTCCTTAGTTATGACTTGATATTTTTGTATGGCTCGCAAAAATACCACTTAGGATAAATGGCTTGGTTATGCACTTATACATGTTATGTGTGTGTGTGTGTTTATGTTTATATTATTATGCACGGTTGAAAATAGGATTTTTGCATGCTAGATAATATTTTTGACATAATATAAATCACACAATGGGAGTTTCGTATTTTAAGTTGACATAACACAAGATGTAAAATGAATTTTATATAAAAAGGGTTTTATAAAGATTAAAATTCATCATGTCAAATTATATATATATGTATATATATGAGTTTTATAAAATAGAGATTTTAAAAACTCAACCAAACTCCATTCAAGCTTAATAATAAAATGGTTTTATTACAAGCTAAAATTGGTCGTATTCGCGCGCTAGAAACTACACACATTAATATAGGATATTAGTATTAGTTTAAAATTGAACGCGTCGAGAGTTTGTAAAATATGGATTTTAAGAATACTCATGACCAATATATATATAATATGATTTTATCAAAACGTGGACTTATTATTGTATGCATGCAATATTAGTCATACGATTCGTTTTGTTTTATTTAATAAATATACAAAACTGTTAAAGCCCTTTTTCAAAACGTAAGTCTATGCCATCCCATTTTAAGACACTCGCTTGTTGCAACGACACTCACGTGGAGAGAGCATTAGCCAAACGCGTGGATTGTTTTTGTAACAACCGAGGTGTTTTTCCGCGAATTCGATGAACATCTTGGGATGGAAATTCACCGCCTTGAAATAGGAGGACTTAATCGGAATCTTATTACGGAGAGAGCATTAGCCAAACGTAAGGAAGCCCGAGGCATAGATGGGATCAAACATGCCAAAATTGATAATCGTTGTCTAGGATCCAATAAAGATCTAGGAATTACATACAAGATGTAATTGGTTAACGTTACCTACCTTGTTGTTTTAACTTGATGGAGAGAGCGTTAGCCAAACATTCAAGGTGAAGTTCAACTTGGATGCTATCCTTTAACAATTAAACAATTTAATATAATTCTAAAGGGTATTAATTATTAAAGGATTAAATATCGAAAATACTAAATTGAACATTGTTAATTTTGTAGATGGCTCCTAACTCAACTACGCCCGTTAACAACTTATCTCTTCGTTCAATCTTAGAGAAAGAAAAACTTACTGGTACAAATTTCTTAGACTGGTATCATAACTTGAGAATCGTTCCTAAGCACGAAAAGAAATTGTATGTACTTGAGGATCCCGTTCCCGAGGAACCTCCATTGAATGTGGCCAAAGCCGTTAGGGATGCTTGGGTGAAGCATTCTGATGACTCGGTCGAAGTTGCATGCCTCATGCTTGCTACCATGTCTCCGGATCTTCAAAAGGACCTCGAGGAGCATGGAGCATATGAGATGCTTCGCCAACTTAAGGAAATGTTCCAAAAGCAAGCGAAGTAAGAACGCTTTGAGGTCACTCGAGCCTTCCATGCATGCAAGATGGAGGATGGTCAATCCGTTAGCGACTATGTGCTAAAGATGAAAGGTTACATTGACCAGCTTGCTCGGCTTGGATCTCCCATAACCAACGAGTTTGCACATGATATGATCCTTAACTCGTTGACCAAAGCTTATGATCAATTCGTCATGGATTACAACATGAACAATTGGGAGAAATCTGTCTCAGAGTTGCATGGAATGCTTAAAACTGCTGAGAGTAAGATTCCAAGCAAGAAACCTCAGGTCTTGATGATTCAAGAAGGGAAAATCAAGAAAAAGAAAAAGAACAACTCAGAGGGGAAGGGCAAAGGGAAAGGACAAAGGCAAGCAAGTTGGCAAAGATCCTACACCCAAGACTTCGGGAAACGTTCCCAAGAATAACCCGTGCTTTGAATGTGGGGTGGTAGGACATTGGAGGCTCAATTGTCCAACCTACCTCGCGGAGTTGAAAAAGAAGAAGGCTGGCGAGGCCAGCACTTCAGGTATATATATGATTGAAATGTATACTTTTTCTATTAATTCCTTGGTATTTGATACCGGTTGTGGAACTCACATTTGTAACAATGTGCAGGGGTTGAGAAAAAGTAAGCTGCTGAAACCAGGCGATTTGGACCTCCACGTTGGCAATGGAGCAAATGTTGTTGTTGAAGCCCTTGGAACTTTTGAATTATTATTGCCAAATGGCATGTACTTAATATTGAACAATTATTGTTATGTACCTAGTTATACTAGGAATATTATTTCAGTAGCCCGGTTGAGAGAATCAGGATTCACTTTTGGGTTCGTTGATGATGGCATTCGTGCCTTCAAAAATGACATTTTGTATTTTGAGGCTCGCCCTCTTAATGGAATATACGAAGTTAATCTTAAAGATCTCTTGATGATAATTCTATATATACCACTAGCACCAAACGACCTAAGCATGACTTAAGTCAAACATACCTATGGCATTGTCGACTTGGTCATATAAACAAGAAACGCATTGCAAAACATCAAAAGGATGGAATGTTAAAATCAAACGATTCTAGCTCATTTGAAGTTTGCGAATCATGTTTATATGGGAAGATGACTAAGGCTCCTTTCTACGGTTCAAGTGAAAGAGCTAAAGATTTATTAGGAATCATACATACGGATGTATGCGGTCCTTTTAGATCAATGTCTAGGGATGGTGAAAGATACTTCGTTACATTCACCGATGATTATAGTAGATTTGGTTATGTTTATTTAATGAAACATAAACATGAAACATTTGAAATGTTCAAGTTGTTTCAAAACGAAGTACAAAATCAACTTAACAAAACAATCAAGGCCCTTCGTTCCGATCGAGGTGGTGAGTACTTAAGCCAAGAGTTTATGGATCATCTTAGTAATTGTGGGATTATCTCACAACTTACTCCTCCTAGAACACCACAACATAATGATGTATCTGAAAGGAGGAACCGAACTCTATTAGATATGGTTCGGTCTATGATGAGCCGAAGTACTCTACCCTCGTCCTTTTGGAGTTATGCTTTATTGACTACTGCGCGCATATTGAATATGGTTCCAACCAAGAAGGTAGATAAGACACCATATGAGATGTGGTATGGAAAGGTTCCAAACTTATCTTACTTGAAAGTCTGGGGTTGTGAGGCTCAGACTGGTAATCAGCAAAAGAGGAATTGGCAAGGAAATCAGTCACAGGGAAGTTAGAACCGTGGGGTAAACATTCGAAGTTCGGGTTAGAAACGGCAAAGGTGTATTCAGTGTAGGTCAACCCATTCTGGGCAGTGTAATGTTCAGACCATGCAATGTATACGTTGCGGAACGTTCGGGCATGAAGTTAAGGATTGTAGTTTTCCTCGGAGTGTGTGTTGGAACTGTAAGAATGAGGGACACATGGCTGGTAAGTGTCCTTCTAGGAGGAAGACTGGGACGGGGACTAGGGCAGAAGCGGTTAGGGGATCATCATCAGCAGGGCAAAAGAGAAAGAACCATACTACGCGAGAGGGTAGTGCATATAATATGATGGCAAACGATAATGCCACCGCCGATAAAGATGAAACGGGTATGTTTTGATAAACTATATACTCATTTACGTGTTAATTAACTTTAAGGTTATTTGTGGATATTTTATGCTTATTATATGCTAAAATGCGTGTTTATTTTCTTGGTAGACTCTTCTGAGCCTACTAACTACCAAGATGCTATATCGGATAGATCCGATAAATGTCTTGATGCCATGAACACTGAGATGTAGTCCATGTATGAAAATCAAGTATGGGACTTGGTTGATCTTCCTCCCAATAGTAAGACTGTAGGGAGCAAGTGGGTCTTCAAGAAGAAGACCGACATGGATGCAAATGTACACACATTTAAGGCAAGGCTAGTGGCGAAAGGTTTCCCTCAAACTCATGGTATAGATTATGATGAGACCTTCTCTCTAGTGGCCATGATTAAATCTATTAGAATGCTTATTGACATAGCTGCATATTATGACTATGAGATATGGAAAATGGATGTCAAAACGGCTTTTCTAAATGGAGACTTAAGTGAAGATGTCTATATGGTTCAGCCCGAAGGTTTTGTAGATCCTAAGTATCCAAACAAGGTGTGCAAGCTTAAAAGACCCATTTAAGAACTTTAAGCATCTCGAAGTTGGAATCTTTGATTTGATGAGAAGACCAAAGAGTTTGGTTTTATCAAATTAGAAGATGAGCCGTGTGTTTACAAGAAAACTAGTGGGAGCGCAATAGCATTCCTTGTCTTGTATGTTGATGACATAATACTAATTGGAAACAACATCCCGACCTTGCAAGACATCAAGTCTTGGCTTGGGAAGTGTTTCTCAATGAAAGACTTTGGAGAAGCTGCCTATATTCTTAGAATAAAAATCTATAGGGATAGATCTAGGCGTCTTATTGGCCAATGTCAAAGTGCATATATTGACAAGATCTTGAAACGGTTTAAGATGGAGAATTCTAAGAGAGGATTCTTGCCAATGGCACAAGGCACGGTTTTGAGTAAAGCTCAAAGCCTTAGCACAAAAGAAGAGCTAGATAGAATGAGTGAGATCCCATATGCTTCTGCAATTGGATCCATCATGTATGTCATGTTATACCCTAGGCCAGATGTCTCGTATGCTTTGAGCATGACGAGCAGATACAAGCAAAACCCAGGAGATAGCCATTGGATGGCGGTCAAGAACATTTTAAAATACTTAAGAATAACCAAAGACATGTTCTTGATATATGGGGGTTTGGAAGAAGATCTTTGTGTAAAGTGTTACACAGATGCTAGGAAAAGTTCTAAGCAAAATGTAGTTGCACAATCCACTACAGAATCTGAATACATTGCTGCTTCTGAGGCTGGACAAGAAGCTGCATGGATGAAGAAGTTAATTGCTAACCTTGGGGTAGTAACAAGCATTTAAGACCCCATAGAGATATTTTGTGATAATGAAGGTGCTGTTGCCTAGGCAGAAGAACCTAGATCACATCACAACACCAAACACATCCTCAGCCGTTTCCACTACATACGGGATATAGTGGATAGAGGAGATGTGTGTATTCGCAAAGTTCATACATATTAAAATCTCGCAGATCCTTTTACGAAACCTCTTGCCTCGACTAAGCACGAGTCTCATACTAGGGCAACAGGTCTTCACTTTGCAAGGGATTGGATTTGAATTGTAATTTAGTATTTGGATATTTTGGAACATTATGACAATATCTATTTTATCTGAACGATATATTGGATATGATCATTTCATTAATATTTATTGTGTTCTTTATCAGCATGTTTAAATCCGTGAATAATTGTTTATTATAAAATGTCCATAGTCGATTATAACTATGGGAATAGTTATGAATTAAGACTAATGTGAATCGGTTGGTTGACTTTCATTCGTGATGAAAGTAGGCAAAAGGGTTTGCAGCCAAATTCACTAATGTTTTTTAGGGAACGAATATTGGACATGACCCGCTCTCAAGATCACTTCATGGATCTGTGTCATAGGAAAATCTTGAGAAAAAGGTGGTATCTTTGTATCCTTAGACCTGAGACACATATTGGGACTCGAGTATGATGAGTATCATGCTTTAATGTGGTTAAACGCTATCTTTAACCGGGTAGTTATAAAGGCCATTATAAAGTGTGATATGAGTCTTATTAGAGACGTATGTGGTCAAGATGGAATTTGTTTCTCTCATTCAATTGGGAGTATAATATCTCTGGGCCTTAAAACAAGTTGAACACCATATGAGAATTGATGACGATCCATGTCTCATGTTCAACGAGATGTTAAAACAAAGGGATAATTGATGACTAACCTATAACAACGATTTGTAGCTAGTGAGTTAACTTCGTTGGTGATAGGGTTGATCAACACACTTTATTTATTATTAGGGGCAATGGGGTGTTGCTAGACGTTCTTACCATTGTCTATATCGGCTTAAGTTGTAACTTGTGCAAGTGGGAGATTGTTGGTTCTATGTGCACAAAATACAAATTAATACGATATTACTGATAATAAATAAACCCATAGGGTCACACATTTACAATCAATGGACACCAATTTCATATTTGAATATGTTTTAAATATGTTTCCAACTCCTTATATATATAAGTATATATGCATTGTTGCATATTATTATTTATATGAAATAATAATATCACTCTTGTATATTGGTACAAGATAACGCATATCAAATACATAGATATAAACATATGATTTTATATATATGTATGTATATATATATATATATATGTATGTACAAATATATATTTGTTACATGTAAATTGTTACTAGAAACAAATTATATAAATGTACGTATATCTTTGTTACAAGTAAAGAGTTACTAGTAACAATCAAGTATGTATATAAAATACATGAAGATGTATTTTATACTATGTATTGTATATCTAGTATAATCTTCTATGTATTCATAAAGAAAACTAGAAATTCATACATAATTCACAAAAGGTCCCTATTTGAGCTTACTTGGAAAAGGCTCAACATGGACATACATGCATGTATAAGTGAAGAAGAAAACCAAAGAGGGACCCCCCCCCTTGCCCAATCTTGGCCGAAAATGAGGCCAAAGGGGGCCTCCCTTTTGGCTTTTCTTCTTGGCTTTTATACCTCATGTATTGCCCGTTTTGTTTAACTTGTTCCTACTACCACCTTTAGGCTTCTTTTAGAAAAGTTCTAAGTACTCTTGAAGCTTTGAAAACATCTCAACATTCTTCTATTGGTGTTCTTCAAGTAAGTCAAGTGTGGTACTACAATACATACTCAACAAACATACATCTAGTTCAAGAAGAAGACAAGGTTGTTGTCTTGCTTGCTTGTGAGCTACAAAGGGTTGCAGAAACTAGCATTTCAAGGTGTTGGACTCATTGATTTGTGGATACCTTGGAGGAGGTCTCTACTTGGCTTCTCACGCTACAAAGGTTGTAGTTCTAAACACCTTATTGTTGGTTTTGTTTCTTATGGCTTGCATATGGATCATTGGTGGGGAATTTTAAAAAGTTTAAAATTGTTATTCATGCTTCCGTTGCTAAAATATATTTTAAAAAATCGAACAAACCCCAACATGTGATTATGCTGGAAATAATAGAATGGTATGAAACAATTATGTATGAATGTATGGTATGTATGTATGGTATATATGTATGTGTGATTGTATGTATGCATGTATTGATGTGGAATCTTGACACCTCCTGGTTTGTACTTTGCATACATGGGAAATACATATATATGGATAAGATTATAGTAACCTCCTCATTTGATTCTGCTGGTGTGTGTGCTGTGTGTGTGCTTTGAGAGTAAGAGCAAGAAGAACACAAACTTGAAAAGTGAAAGTGAGAATTTGTTGTTTGTTAATTCAAACTAAAGGTAAGGTTATGTTTCTTGTATGATTATAATCATATTGACATATTTTGTTGCTAACTTCATGCTTAGAACATGAAAACACCATTGATGAAGCTTATGAGTAAACTTGGCAAGTGGGTTTTGCTAGTCTTGTTGTTTCAAATTGTTTAAAGGTGTTTATGATAATGTTAACATGTTATACGAAGCTTATGCATGTTTTAGAAATGTTTGGGATTGAATTCAGAGTAAATTTTAAGTCGGCTGGATGTTGAAGAAGATGATGCAGGCTTCGTTGCGACGTGACATTTGCTTGGATGCGATACGTTCCCGTCACTTTAGCGGATTCTTGAGAATCCGAAGGTGAAATTCAGGATCTTGAAATCCGATAGTATGAATCAGACAACAAGAACCGACCCTAAAATCCGAGAAACACCTAAATCCGACAAGTTAGGATTCGGATTGTGGAAATCCGACACTTCGCCTCGACGCGACGCGTCCGCTGTTTATGTGGATTTTGATGCTTGTTTGCATTCATTGATGTTATATGTTACATGTATGTACATATGTGAATCTAAGATGTTATGTTTGATTAAAGTTGATATAGATATATGTTTTGATATATAAATATATATATATATTTATGAGTTGGATACTGATTTCAGTTTGTTGTCCTCTCAGGAACGGACAAGGCTCAGTAATATTAGACCACTGAGTGGCGTTCGAGAACTCGAGGTGAGTGAATGTTTAACACATGACTGGCGTTAGTTGTAACTTGTTTAGTTATAACTGTTTGTGGATTGATGCATGGATAGAATTTATTGTCTGATAATTGATTAACTGGTTGTTTGTTAATTGATTGTTGCATAAGTTATATGTATACATGTTTGTTTGGGGGGTCAGCTTGGCAAGGCTAAAGGCTGGGTTGGTTTGCTATCGGCTAATCAGTATTGGAAGTATTGCATTCCCAAATCTTGGCTCGAGTTATGGTCAATTATTCCTTGAGTGTGGGATTGGGTTGAATGAGAGTGTTGTTTTGGATTATAGTATGTGATATTCTAACGGACTAAACTAATGAGTTGGTGAGATGTTGTGATTGTTACAGAAAACAATAGCTTATAATAAGAACTTAACTGGTGCCCCTTTTGTCCCATCAATAGTAAAAGTTTCTATAGTAGCCACAGAGGTTCCTCAACATGCGGGTACGTCAGGTATAGTTGAAGATGACAGGGAAGAATATATTCTTCCAGTTCGAAGGACAATTATTGGATTTGAGGAAAGAAATGGAACAACAGAGACAAGATTTTGTGAGTCGAACACCGGTTATTATAGTAGCTTCTACTACCCCTGAGATACCACCAATCTTTCCATTTAATACTACGCATACAGGGATACCTTCTGTGTCAATACCATTACCACCAATGTCTCAACCGATGTCCCAACCATTTTACTACCCGATGTTTTCGTAAGGATCAATGCCATATCCTTTCATGGGATTTCCACCTAGTATGGGATTCAAACAACCGTGTACCTATAAACAGTTCTTGGATTGCAAACCTGCGGAATATCATGGTAGCACCGATCCTAACGTTACCCTGAATTGGTTGCGAGATACCGCTAGAATCCTGGATGCTTGCAATTATGAAGAAGAAATGAGAGTTTGTTTTGCTACAAGGATGTTAATGGAAAAGCAATGGTTTGGTGGGATTCTATCACTACACATCTATTCAGAGCTTAGATGGATGCGATTACATGGGAATAATTTCGAAACAAACTGTGTGAGCAGTATTGTAATGCGTTTGAATTGACCAAGATAAGGCAGGAGTTTATGGAGTTAAATATGACAAAGAGAATGACAGTTGATGAATTGATAGAACAGTTCAATGCGAAACTGAGGTTTGTGACTCAGTGGGTGCCTGATAGTGGGTGCCTGATGAACCTTCCCAGGTTCAACATTTCATTGGAGCATTACTTCCCGAGTATATGAGAACAACTCGGTTAGTTGGATCATTGTCCCAGGCCTTCACCTTAGCCAAGTCTGCCGAGGGGGACATCTAGGCAAGAGATAAACAAAACCGAGATAAAGCAGCTTTGCAAAAGCATAAGTATGATCAGACTGGTAATCAGCAAAAGAGGAATTGGCAAGGAAATCAGTCACAGGGAAGTTAGAACCGTGGGGTAAACATTGGAAGTTCGGGTTAGAAACGGCAAAGGTGTATTCAGTGTAGGTCAACCCATTCTGGGCAGTGTAATGTTCAGACCATGCAATGTATACGTTGCGGAACGTTCGGGCATGAAGTTAAGGATTGTAGTTTTCCTCGGAGTGTGTGTTGGAACTGTAAGAATGAGGGACACATGGCTGGTAAGTGTCCTTCTAGGAGGAAGACTGGGACGGGGACTAGGGCAGAAGCGGTTAGGGGATCATCATCAGCAGGGCAAAAGAGAAAGAACCATACTACGCGAGAGGGTAGTGCATATAATATGATGGCAAACGATAATGCCACCGCCGATAAAGATGAAACGGGTATGTTTTGATAAACTATATACTCATTTACGTGTTAATTAACTTTAAGGTTATTTGTGGATATTTTATGCTTATTATATGCTAAAATGCGTGTTTATTTTCTTGGTAGACTCTTCTGAGCCTACTAACTACCAAGATGCTATATCGGATAGATCCGATAAATGTCTTGATGCCATGAACACTGAGATGTAGTCCATGTATGAAAATCAAGTATGGGACTTGGTTGATCTTCCTCCCAATAGTAAGACTGTAGGGAGCAAGTGGGTCTTCAAGAAGAAGACCGACATGGATGCAAATGTACACACATTTAAGGCAAGGCTAGTGGCGAAAGGTTTCCCTCAAACTCATGGTATTGATTATGATGAGACCTTCTCTCTAGTGGCCATGATTAAATCTATTAGAATGCTTATTGACATAGCTGCATATTATGACTATGAGATATGGAAAATGGATGTCAAAACGGCTTTTCTAAATGGAGACTTAAGTGAAGATGTCTATATGGTTCAGCCCGAAGGTTTTGTAGATCCTAAGTATCCAAACAAGGTGTGCAAGCTTAAAAAACCCATTTATGAACTTTAAGCATCTCGAAGTTGGAATCTTTGATTTGATGAGAAGACCAAAGAGTTTGGTTTTATCAAATTAGAAGATGAGCCGTGTGTTTACAAGAAAACTAGTGGGAGCGCAATAGCATTCCTTGTCTTGTATGTTGATGACATAATACTAATTGGAAACAACATCCCGACCTTGCAAGACATCAAGTCTTGGCTTGGGAAGTGTTTCTCAATGAAAGACTTTGGAGAAGCTGCCTATATTCTTAGAATAAAAATCTATAGGGATAGATCTAGGCGTCTTATTGGCCAATGTCAAAGTGCATATATTGACAAGATCTTGAAACGGTTTAAGATGGAGAATTCTAAGAGAGGATTCTTGCCAATGGCACAAGGCACGGTTTTGAGTAAAGCTCAAAGCCTTAGCACAAAAGAAGAGCTAGATAGAATGAGTGAGATACCATATGCTTCTGCAATTGGATCCATCATGTATGTCATGTTATGCCCTAGGCCAGATGTCTCGTATGCTTTGAGCATGACGAGCAGATACAAGCAAAACCCAGGAGATAGCCATTGGATGGCGGTCAAGAACATTTTAAAATACTTAAGAATAACCAAAGACATGTTCTTGATATATGGGGGTTTGGAAGAAGATCTTTGTGTAAAGTGTTACACAGATGCTAGGAAAAGTTCTAAGCAAACTGTAGTTGCACAATCCACTACAGAATCTGAATACATTGCTGCTTCTGAGGCTGGACAAGAAGCTGCATGGATGAAGAAGTTAATTGCTAACCTTGGGGTAGTAACAAGCATTTAAGACCCCATAGAGATATTTTGTGATAATGAAGGTGCTGTTGCCTAGGCAGAAGAACCTAGATCACATCACAACACCAAACACATCCTCAGCCGTTTCCACTACATACGGGATATAGTGGATAGAGGAGATGTGTGTATTCGCAAAGTTCATACATATTAAAATCTCGCAGATCCTTTTACGAAACCTCTTGCCTCGACTAAGCACGAGTCTCATACTAGGGCAACAGGTCTTCACTTTGCAAGGGATTGGATTTGAATTGTAATTTAGTATTTGGATATTTTGGAACATTATGACAATATCTATTTTATCTGAACGATATATTGGATATGATCATTTCATTAATATTTATTGTGTTCTTTATTAGCATGTTTAAATCCGTGAATAATTGTTTATTATAAAATGTCCATAGTCGATTATAACTATGGGAATAGTTATGAATTAAGACTAATGTGAATCGGTTGGTTGACTTTCATTCGTGATGAAAGTAGGCAAAAGGGTTTGCAGCCAAATTCACTAATGTTTTTTAGGGAACGAATATTGGACATGACCCGCTCTCAAGATCACTTCATGGATCTGTGTCATAGGAAAATCTTGTGAAAAAGGTGGTATCTTTGTATCCTTAGACCTGAGACACATATTGGGACTCGAGTATGATGAGTATCATGCTTTAATGTGGTTAAACGCTATCTTTAACCGGGTAGTTATAAAGGCCATTATAAAGTGTGATATGAGTCTTATTAGAGACGTATGTGGTCAAGATGGAATTTGTTTCTCTCATTTAATTGGGAGTATAATATCTCTGGGCCTTAAAACAAGTTGAACACCATATGAGAATTGATAACGATCCATGTCTCATGTTCAACGAGATGTTAAAACAAAGGGATAATTGATGACTAACCTATAACAACGATTTGTAGCTAGTGAGTTAACTTCATTGGTGATAGGGTTGATCAACACACTTTATTTATTATTAGGGGCAATGGGGTGTTGCTAGACGTTCTTACTATTGTCTATATCGGCTTAAGTTGTAACTTGTGCAAGTGGGAGATTGTTGGTTCTATGTGCACAAAATACAAATTAATACGATATTACTGATAATAAATAAACCCATAGGGTCACACATTTACAATCAATGGACACCAATTTAATATTTGAATATGTTTTAAATATGTTTCCAACTCCTTATATATATAAGTATATATGCATTGTTGCATATTATTATTTATATGAAATAATAATATCACTCTTGTATATTGGTACAAGATAACGCATATCAAATACATAGATATAAACATATGATTTTATATATATGTATGTATATATATATATATATGTATGTACAAATATATATTTGTTACATGTAAATTGTTACTAGAAACAAATTATATAAATGTACGTATAACTTTGTTACAAGTAAATAGTTACTAGTAACAATCAAGTATGTATATAAAATACATGAAGATGTATTTTATACTATGTATTGTATATCTAGTATAATCTTCTATGTATTCATAAAGAAAACTAGAAATTCATACATAATTCACAAAAGGTCCCTATTTGAGCTTACTTGGAAAAGGCTCAACATGGACATACATGCATGTATAAGTGAAGAAGAAAACCAAAGAGGGACCCCCCCTTGCCCAATCTTGGCCGAAAATGAGGCCAAAGGGGGCCTCCCTTTTGGCTTTTCTTCTTCGCTTTTATACCTCATGTATGGCCCCTTTTGTTTAACTTGTTCATACTACCACCTTTAGGCTTCTTTTAGAAAAGTTCTAAGTACTCTTGAAGCTTTGAAAACATCTCAACATTCTTCTATTGGTGTTCTTCAAGTAAGTCAAGTGTGGTACTACAATACATACTCAACAAACATACATCTAGTTCAAGAAGAAGACAAGGTTGTTGTCTTGCTTGCTTGTGAGCTACAAAGGGTTGCAGAAACTAGCATTTCAAGGTGTTGGACTCATTGATTTGTGGATACCTTGGAGGAGGTCTCTACTTGGCTTCTCACGCTACAAAGGTTGTAGTTCTAAACACCTTATTGTTGGTTTTGTTTCTTATGGCTTGCATATGGATCATTGGTGGGGAATTTTAAAAAGTTTAAAATTGTTATTCATGCTTCCGTTGCTAAAATATATTTTAAAAAATCGAACAAACCCCAACATGTGATTATGCTGGAAATAATAGAATGGTATGAAACAATTATGTATGAATGTATGGTATGTATGTATGGTATATATGTATGTGTGATTGTATGTATGCATGTATTGATGTGGAATCTTGACACCTCCTGGTTTGTACTTTGCATACATGGGAAATACATATATATGGATAAGATTATAGTAACCTCCTCATTTGATTCTGCTGGTGTGTGTGCTGTGTGTGTGCTTTGAGAGTAAGAGCAAGAAGAACACAAACTTGAAAAGTGAAAGTGAGAATTTGTTGTTTGTTAATTCAAACTAAAGGTAAGGTTATGTTTCTTGTATGATTATAATCATATTGACATATTTTGTTGCTAACTTCATGCTTAGAACATGAAAACACCATTGATGAAGCTTATGAGTAAACTTGGCAAGTGGGTTTTGCTAGTCTTGTTGTTTCAAATTGTTTAAAGGTGTTTATGATAATGTTAACATGTTATACGAAGCTTATGCATGTTTTAGAAATGTTTGGGATTGAATTCAGAGTAAATTTTAAGTCGGCTGGATGTTGAAGAAGATGATGCAGGCTTCGTTGCGACGTGACATTTGCTTGGATGCGATACGTTCCCGTCACTTTAGCGGATTCTTGAGAATCCGAAGGTGAAATTCAGGATCTTGAAATCCGATAGTATGAATCAGACAACAAGAACCGACCCTAAAATCCGAGAAACACCTAAATCCGACAAGTTAGGATTCGGATTGTGGAAATCCGACACTTCGCCTCGACGCGACGCGTCCGCTGTTTATGTGGATTTTGATGCTTGTTTGCATTCATTGATGTTATATGTTACATGTATGTACATATGTGAATCTAAGATGTTATGTTTGATTAAAGTTGATATAGATATATGTTTTGATATATAAATATATATATATATTTATGAGTTGGATACTGATTTCAGTTTGTTGTGCTCTCAGGAACGGACAAGGCTCAGTAGTATTAGACCACTGAGTGGCGTTCGAGAACTCGAGGTGAGTGAATGTTTAACACATGACTGGCGTTAGTTGTAACTTGTTTAGTTATAACTGTTTGTGGATTGATGCATGGATAGACTTTATTGTCTGATAATTGATTAACTGGTTGTTTGTTAATTGATTGTTGCATAAGTTATATGTATACATGTTTGTTTGGGGGGTCAGCTTGGCAAGGCTAAAGGCTGGGTTGGTTTGCTATCGGCTAATCAGTATTGGAAGTATTGCATTCCCAAATCTTGGCTCGAGTTATGGTCAATTATTCCTTGAGTGTGGGATTGGGGTGAATGAGAGTGTTGTTTTGGATTATAGTATGTGATATTCTAACGGACTAAACTAATGAGTTGGTGAGATGTTGTGATTGTTACAGAAAACAATAGCTAATAATAAGAACTTAACTGGTGCCCCTTTTGTCCCATCAATAGTAAAAGTTTCTATAGTAGCCACAGAGGTTCCTCAACATGCGGGTATGTCAGGTATAGTTGAAGATGACAGGGAAGAATATATTCTTCCAGTTTGAAGGACAATTATTGGATTTGAGGAAAGAAATGGAACAACAGAGACAAGATTTTGTGAGTCGACCACCGGTTATTATAGTAGCTTCTACTAACCCTGAGATACCACCAATCTTTCCATTTAATACTACGCATACAGGGATACCTTCTGTGTCAATACCATTACCACCAATGTCTCAACCGACGTCCCAACCATTTTACTACCCGATGTTTTCGTAAGGATCAATGCCATATCCTTTCATGGGATTTCCACCTAGTATGGGATTCAAACAACCGTGTACCTATAAACAGTTCTTGGATTGCAAACCTGCGGAATATCATGGTAGCACCGATCCTAACGTTACCCTGAATTGGTTGCGAGATACCGCTAGAATCCTGGATGCTTGCAATTATGAAGAAGAAATGAGAGTTTGTTTTGCTACAAGGATGTTAATGGAAAAGCAATGGTTTGGTGGGATTCTATCACTACACATCTATCCAGAGCTCAGATGGATGCGATTACATGGGAATAATTTCGAAACAAACTGTGTGAGCAGTATTGTAATGCGTTTGAATTGACCAAGATAAGGCAGGAGTTTATGGAGTTAAATATGACAAAGAGAATGACAGTTGATGAATTGATAGAACAGTTCAATGCGAAACTGAGGTTTGTGACTCAGTGGGTGCCTGATAGTGGGTGCCTGATGAACCTTCCCAGGTTCAACATTTCATTGGAGCATTACTTCCCGAGTATATGAGAACAACTCGGTTAGCTGGATCATTGTCCCAGGCCTTCACCTTAGCCAAGTCTGCCGAGGGGGACATCTAGGCAAGAGATAAACAAAACCGAGATAAAGCAGCTTTGCAAAAGAATAAGTATGATCAGACTGGTAATCAGCAAAAGAGGAATTGGCAAGGAAATCAGTCACAGGGAAGTTAGAACCGTGGGTAAACATTGGAAGTTCGGGTTAGAAACGGCAAAGGTGTATTCAGTGTAGGTCAACCCATTCTGGGCAGTGTAATGTTCAGACCATGCAATGTATACGTTGCGGAACGTTCGGGCATGAAGTTAAGGATTGTAGTTTTCCTCGGAGTGTGTGTTGGAAGTGTAAGAATGAGGGACACATGGCTGGTAAGTGTCCTTCTAGGAGGAAGACTGGGACGGGGACTAGGGCAGAAGCGGTTAGGGGATCATCATCAGCAGGGCAAAAGAGAAAGAACCATACTACGCGAGAGGGTAGTGCATATAATATGATGGCAAACGATAATGCCACCGCCGATAAAGATGAAACGGGTATGTTTTGATAAACTATATACTCATTTACGTGTTAATTAACTTTAAGGTTATTTGTGGATATTTTATGCTTATTATATGCTAAAATGCGTGTTTATTTTCTTGGTAGACTCTTCTGAGCCTACTAACTACCAAGATGCTATATCGGATAGATCCGATAAATGTCTTGATGCCATGAACACTGAGATGTAGTCCTTGTATGAAAATCAAGTATGGGACTTGGTTGATCTTCCTCCCAATAGTAAGACTGTAGGGAGCAAGTGGGTCTTCAAGAAGAAGACCGACATGGATGCAAATGTACACACATTTAAGGCAAGGCTAGTGGCGAAAGGTTTCCCTCAAACTCATGGTATTGATTATGATGAGACCTTCTCTCTAGTGGCCATGATTAAATCTATTAGAATGCTTATTGACATAGCTGCATATTATGACTATGAGATATGGAAAATGGATGTCAAAACGGCTTTTCTAAATGGAGACTTAAGTGAAGATGTCTATATGGTTCAGCCCGAAGGTTTTGTAGATCCTAAGTATCCAAACAAGGTGTGCAAGCTTAAAAAACCCATTTATGAACTTTAAGCATCTCGAAGTTGGAATCTTTGATTTGATGAGAAGACCAAAGAGTTTGGTTTTATCAAATTAGAAGATGAGCCGTGTGTTTACAAGAAAACTAGTGGGAGCGCAATAGCATTCCTTGTCTTGTATGTTGATGACATAATACTAATTGGAAACAACATCCCGACCTTGCAAGACATCAAGTCTTGGCTTGGGAAGTGTTTCTCAATGAAAGACTTTGGAGAAGCTGCCTATATTCTTAGAATAAAAATCTATAGGGATAGATCTAGGCGTCTTATTGGCCAATGTCAAAGTGCATATATTGACAAGATCTTGAAACGGTTTAAGATGGAGAATTCTAAGAGAGGATTCTTGCCAATGGCACAAGGCACGGTTTTGAGTAAAGCTCAAAGCCTTAGCACAAAAGAAGAGCTAGATAGAATGAGTGAGATCCCATATGCTTCTGCAATTGGATCCATCATGTATGTCATGTTATGCCCTAGGCCAGATGTCTCGTATGCTTTGAGCATGACGAGCAGATACAAGCAAAACCCAGGAGATAGCCATTGGATGGCGGTCAAGAACATTTTAAAATACTTAAGAATAACCAAAGACATGTTCTTGATATATGGGGGTTTGGAAGAAGATCTTTGTGTAAAGTGTTACACAGATGCTAGGAAAAGTTCTAAGCAAAATGTAGTTGCACAATCCACTACAGAATCTGAATACATTGCTGCTTCTGAGGCTGGACAAGAAGCTGCATGGATGAAGAAGTTAATTGCTAACCTTGGGGTAGTAACAAGCATTTAAGACCCCATAGAGATATTTTGTGATAATGAAGGTGCTGTTGCCTAGGCAGAAGAACCTAGATCACATCACAACACCAAACACATCCTCAGCTGTTTCCACTACATACGGGATATAGTGGATAGAGGAGATGTGTGTATTCGCAAAGTTCATACATATTAAAATCTCGCAGATCCTTTTACGAAACCTCTTGCCTCGACTAAGCACGAGTCTCATACTAGGGCAACAGGTCTTCACTTTGCAAGGGATTGGATTTGAATTGTAATTTAGTATTTGGATATTTTGGAACATTATGACAATATCTATTTTATCTGAACGATATATTGGATATGATCATTTCATTAATATTTATTGTGTTCTTTATTAGCATGTTTAAATCCGTGAATAATTGTTTAGTATAAAATGTCCATAGTCGATTATAACTATGGGAATAGTTATGAATTAAGACTAATGTGAATCGGTTGGTTGACTTTCATTCGTGATGAAAGTAGGCAAAAGGGTTTGCAGCCAAATTCACTAATGTTTTTTAGGGAACGAATATTGGACATGACCCGCTCTCAAGATCACTTCATGGATCTGTGTCATAGGAAAATCTTGAGAAAAAGGTGGTATCTTTGTATCCTTAGACCTGAGACACATATTGGGACTCGAGTATGATGAGTATCATGCTTTAATGTGGTTAAACGCTATCTTTAACCGGGTAGTTATAAAGGCCATTATAAAGTGTGATATGAGTCTTATTAGAGACGTATGTGGTCAAGATGGAATTTGTTTCTCTCATTTAATTGGGAGTATAATATCTCTGGGCCTTAAAACAAGTTGAACACCATATGAGAATTGATGATGATCCATGTCTCATGTTTAACGAGATGTTAAAACAAAGGGATAATTGATGACTAACCTATAACAACGATTTGTAGCTAGTGAGTTAACTTCGTTGGTGATAGGGTTGATCAACACACTTTATTTATTATTAGGGGCAATGGGGTGTTGCTAGACGTTCTTACTATTGTCTATATCGGCTTAAGTTGTAACTTGTGCAAGTGGGAGATTGTTGGTTCTATGTGCACAAAATACAAATTAATACGATATTACTGATAATAAATAAACCCATAGGGTCACACATTTACAATCAATGGACACCAATTTCATATTTGAATATGTTTTAAATATGTTTCCAACTCCTTATATATATAAGTATATATGCATTGTTGCATATTATTATTTATATGAAATAATAATATCACTCTTGTATATTGGTACAAGATAACGCATATCAAATACATAGATATAAACATATGATTTTATATATATGTATGTATATATATATATATATGTATGTACAAATATATATTTGTTACATGTAAATTGTTACTAGAAACAAATTATATAAATGTACGTATAACTTTGTTACAAGTAAAGAGTTACTAGTAACAATCAAGTATGTATATAAAATACATGAAGATGTATTTTATACTATGTATTGTATATCTAGTATAATCTTCTATGTATTCATAAAGAAAACTAGAAATTCATACATAATTCACAAAAGGTCCCTATTTGAGCTTACTTGGAAAAGGCTCAACATGGACATACATGCATGTATAAGTGAAGAAGAAAACCAAAGAGGGACCCCCCCTTGCCCAATCTTGGCCGAAAATGAGGCCAAAGGGGGCCTCCCTTTTGGCTTTTCTTCTTGGCTTTTATACCTCATGTATGGCCCCTTTTGTTTAACTTGTTCATACTACCACCTTTAGGCTTCTTTTAGAAAAGTTCTAAGTACTCTTGAAGCTTTGAAAACATCTCAACATTCTTCTATTGGTGTTCTTCAAGTAAGTCAAGTGTGGTACTACAATACATACTCAACAAACATACATCTAGTTCAAGAAGAAGACAAGGTTGTTGTCTTGCTTGCTTGTGAGCTACAAAGGGTTGGAGAAACTAGCATTTCAAGGTGTTGGACTCATTGATTTGTGGATACCTTGGAGGAGGTCTCTACTTGGCTTCTCACGCTACAAAGGTTGTAGTTCTAAACACCTTATTGTTGGTTTTGTTTCTTATGGCTTGCATATGGATCATTAGTGGGGAATTTTAAAAAGTTTAAAATTGTTATTCATGCTTCCGTTGCTAAAATATATTTTAAAAAATCGAACAAACCCCAACATGTGATTATGCTGGAAATAATAGAATGGTATGAAACAATTATGTATGAATGTATGGTATGTATGTATGGTATATATGTATGTGTGATTGTATGTATGCATGTATTGATGTGGAATCTTGACACCTCCTGGTTTGTACTTTGCATACATGGGAAATACATATATATGGATAAGATTATAGTAACCTCCTCATTTGATTCTGCTGGTGTGTGTGTTGTGTGTGTGCTTTGAGAGTAAGAGCAAGAAGAACACAAACTTGAAAAGTGAAAGTGAGAATTTGTTGTTTGTTAATTCAAACTAAAGGTAAGGTTATGTTTCTTGTATGATTATAATCATATTGACATATTTTGTTGCTAACTTCATGCTTAGAACATGAAAACACCATTGATGAAGCTTATGAGTAAACTTGGCAAGTGGGTTTTGCTAGTCTTGTTGTTTCAAATTGTTTAAAGGTGTTTATGATAATGTTAACATGTTATACGAAGCTTATGCATGTTTTAGAAATGTTTGGGATTGAATTCAGAGTAAATTTTAAGTCGGCTGGATGTTGAAGAAGATGATGCAGGCTTCGTTGCGACGTGACATTTGCTTGGATGCGATACGTTCCCGTCACTTTAGCGGATTCTTGAGAATCCGAAGGTGAAATTCAGGATCTTGAAATCCGATAGTATGAATCAGACAACAAGAACCGACCCTAAAATCCGAGAAACACCTAAATCCGACATGTTAGGATTCGGATTGTGGAAATCCGACACTTCGCCTCGACGCGACGCGTCCGCTGTTTATGTGGATTTTGATGCTTGTTTGCATTCATTGATGTTATATGTTACATGTATGTACATATGTGAATCTAACATGTTATGTTTGATTAAAGTTGATATAGATATATGTTTTGATATATAAATATATATATATATATATATATTTATGAGTTGGATACTGATTTCAGTTTGTTGTGCTCTTAGGAACGGACAAGGCTCAGTAGTATTAGACCACTGAGTGGCGTTCGAGAACTCGAGGTGAGTGAATGTTTAACACACGACTGGCGTTAGTTGTAACTTGTTTAGTTATAACTGTTTGTGGATTGATGCATGGATAGACTTTATTGTCTGATAATTGATTAACTGGTTGTTTGTTAATTGATTGTTGCATAAGTTATATGTATACATGTTTGTTTGGGGGGTCAGCTTGGCAAGGCTAAAGGCTGGGTTGGTTTGCTATCAGCTAATCAGTATTGGAAGTATTGCATTCCCAAATCTTGGCTCGAGTTATGGTCAATTATTCCTTGAGTGTGGGATTGGGGTGAATGAGAGTGTTGTTTTGGATTATAGTATGTGATATTCTAACGGACTAAACTAATGAGTTGGTGAGATGTTGTGATTGTTACAGAAAACAATAGCTTATAATAAGAACTTAACTGGTGCCCCTTTTGTCCCATCAATAGTAAAAGTTTCTATAGTAGCCACAGAGGTTCCTCAACATGCGGGTACGTCAGGTATAGTTGAAGATGACAGAGACAAGATTTTGTGAGTTGACCACCGGTTATTATAGTAGCTTCTACTACCCCTGAGATACCACCAATCTTTCCATTTAATACCACGCATACAGGGATACCTTCTGTGTCAATACCATTACCACCAATGTCTCAACCGACGTCCCAACCATTTTACTACCCGATGTTTTCGTAAGGATCAATGCCATATCCTTTCATGGGATTTCCACCTAGTATGGGATTCAAACAACCGTGTACCTATAAACAGTTCTTGGATTGCAAACCTGCGGAATATCATGGTAGCACCGATCCTAACGTTACCCTGAATTGGTTGCGAGATACCGCTAGAATCCTGGATGCTTGCAATTATGAAGAAGAAATGAGAGTTTGTTTTGCTACAAGGATGTTAATGGAAAAGCAATGGTTTGGTGGGATTCTATCACTACACATCTATCCAGAGCTCAGATGGATGAGATTACATGGGAATAATTTCAAAACAAACTGTGTGAGCAGTATTGTAATGCGTTTGAATTGACCAAGATAAGGCAGGAGTTTATGAAGTTAAATATGACAAAGAGAATGACAATTGATGAATTGATAGAACAGTTCAATGCGAAACTGAGGTTTGTGACTCAGTGGGTGCCTGATAGTGGGTGCCTGATGAACCTTCCCAGGTTCAACATTTCATTGGAGCATTACTTCCCGAGTATATGAGAACAACTCGGTTAGCTGGATCATTGTCCCAGGCCTTCACCTTAGCCAAGTCTGCCGAGGGGGACATCTAGGCAAGAGATAAACAACGGAGATAAAGCAGCTTTGCAAAAGCATAAGTATGATCAGACTGGTAATCAGCAAAAGAGGAATTGGCAAGGAAATCAGTCACAGGGAAGTTAGAACCGTGGGGTAAACATTGGAAGTTCGGGTTAGAAACGGCAAAGGTGTATTCAGTGTAGGTCAACCCATTCTGGGCAGTTATGTACCTAGTTTTACTAGGAATATTATTTCAGTAGCCCGGTTAAGAGAATCAGGATTCACTTTTGGGTTCGTTGATGATGGCATTCGTGCCTTCAAAAATGACATTTTGTATTTTGAGGCTCGCCCTCTTAATGGAATATACGAAGTTAATCTTAAAGGATCTCTTGATGATAATTCTATATATACCACTAGCACCAAACGACCTAAGCATGACTTAAGTCAAACATACCTATGGCATTGTCGACTTGGTCATATAAACAAGAAACGCATTGCAAAACATCAAAAGGATGGAATGTTAAAATCAAACGATTCTAGCTCATTTGAAGTTTGCGAATCATGTTTATATGGGAAGATGACTAAGGCTCCTTTCTACGGTTCAAGTGAAAGAGCTAAAGATTTATTAGGAATCATACATACGGATGTATGCGGTCCTTTTAGATCAATGTCTAGGGATGGTGAAAGATACTTCGTTACATTCACCGATGATTATAGTAGATTTGGTTATGTTTATTTAATGAAACATAAACATGAAACATTTGAAATGTTCAAGTTGTTTCAAAACGAAGTACAAAATCAACTTAACAAAACAATCAAGGCCCTTCGTTCCGATCGAGGTGGTGAGTACTTAAGCCAAGAGTTTATGGATCATCTTAGTAATTGTGGGATTATCTCACAACTTACTCCTCCTAGAACACCACAACATAATGATGTATCTGAAAGGAGGAACCGAACTCTACTAGATATGGTTCGGTCTATGATGAGCCGAAGTACTCTACCCTCGTCCTTTTGGAGTTATGCTTTATTGACTACTGCGCGCATATTGAATATGGTTCCAACCAAGAAGGTAGATAAGACACCATATGAGATGTGGTATGGAAAGGTTCCAAACTTATCTTACTTGAAAGTCTGGGGTTGTGAGGCTCAGACTGGTAATCAGCAAAAGAGGAATTGGCAAGGAAATCAGTCACAGGGAAGTTAGAACCGTGGGGTAAACATTGGAAGTTCGGGTTAGAAACGGCAAAGGTGTATTCAGTGTAGGTCAACCCATTCTGGGCAGTGTAATGTTCAGACCATGCAATGTATACGTTGCGGAACGTTCGGGCATGAAGTTAAGGATTGTAGTTTTCCTCGGAGTGTGTGTTGGAACTGTAAGAATGAGGGACACATGGCTGGTAAGTGTCCTTCTAGGAGGAAGACTGGGACGGGGACTAGGGCAGAAGCGGTTAGGGGATCATCATCAGCAGGGCAAAAGAGAAAGAACCATACTACACGAGAGGGTAGTGCATATAATATGATGGCAAACGATAATGCCACCGCCGATAAAGATGAAACGGGTATGTTTTGATAAACTATATACTCATTTACGTGTTAATTAACTTTAAGGTTATTTGTGGATATTTTATGCTTATTATATGCTAAAATGCGTGTTTATTTTTGTGAGACTGATTCTCTAGAAATAGAAGTGAATGATAGTAGATTGTTTTCTATCATGAGTTATCTAATATATGTTAAAAAATGGTATGATAATAAGTATGTAACACTTGATATAATGCTTGATAAGCATGATATGCCATAGAGAGATATTTTGATATTAGTTGAATTGTATGCTATATGATTTATTGCAAAATTTGTGTTGCATTATGTGTTTAGGTGTATCCAATTGTACAATGAAGAAAGCGATGGATTAATGCAGATTGGGTAAGTCTGAGATGTGTAGTATTGTTTCGGTAAAAGATGTAATTGAGATTATAAGAGGATGTTTAATCTAATGAGTATAGTGGATTAATGATCATGACGAATGATGAACTTGAAAGAGTTTTTGTAATAGAATGCGAAATTACAATTGTTGGTTTGAAATACAAAGTTATGTATGAAGATGTTAATGATTGATTGTGTCAACAAAAGATGTAATAAATGCCTAATTACAAGGAGTGATTTATGTGACTGATACGATGATTGGATTAAATCAGAGAAAGTCATTGTAGATTTTGATGTTACCTCGGAAAGATGATATGGTGACAAATGTGTTGGCAAGTGAAAGAGCTAGCTATGATAACATTTGATTCTTGCGAATTGAAAGTATATTTGACTTAGTGAATAAATCGAGATTTTACAGTAGAAAGTTTTAAAGAATGGAAGATTGAAACCTTTGAGAACGAGAAAGAGAAAAGAGGAATTTAATAGCCTAAACATATGGATTGAAGACTTATAGATTCCTTTGCTTGGAGATGCCTTTGTTTGGAAGTGCCTTTGCTTGGAATTAGAGTTTGATTTAACAAGGATTTATGAATTTAAATTACCAATGCTATGGAGTAAAGACATGAGGGTTAAGTATTGATAGTATACTATGAGAACAAAGATAATATGTGTTATGAAAATTCGATATATGAAGTGCAAGTTGAATCAGTATGCCAAAAACGTATAAAACTTTGATATATTCTAAGATATCTAAGAGGTGATGATGACAAGACATGATGGAAATTGTATTTAAACTTGATTGTATAAAGAGGAACCTGGATATGTTGAGTGGTTATTGATTGATCAGTATTCTTATTACAAGTGAGACGACATCTATTGGACTGACAGACTTGATTGAATATTTATAAGATGATTTGAAAATATGATGGTTCATATTTGATGATTTTGATGGAGATTAAAGGTTGCTTAAACTATTTGAAGAGTTTACAACAAAAATTGAAGCGAGAATTGAGTAGTTTAACTAAATTTTTGAAGATTGATTGAATGTGTATATAAGGTATGTGTTCATGTAGAATTGAAGTATGATGGTTTATGGGAATATTATCTACATTGTGTAAAGATATGGGATTGTTGTGATAATACTTCAACCTGATGACTTGAAGTTAATGAGAAACAGATAGTGAATGAGTGAAAACTACTGGAATTCTTATAACTGATTTAAGCATGTATTTGAGAGATGTTTGAAGATAGGATTTATGAACTAACTGTTGGTTTAAAGATAAGATCAGAAAGATAAACTACAAGACTGTTGAAGTGTGTATTGACAGGATTTGTAGAAACGGATTTCTATGATATTGATAATTGAAAACGCGATTGAGTTTATCTGGTTGGACTATCAAAAGAAGATATGAAGAGTTGATATCTTTGTTGAGGTGTGTGTAGTGAGATTCCGAGGACGGAATCCTTTTAAAGAGGGAGGATTTGTAACATCCACAAACCCGGGCTAGTCGTTAGCGGGTTAGCGGTACGTGTTTATTTGCATCTTAATTGATTATATGGTTATTTTAAGTTGATTGATTTAATTTAACTAGTGAAAATTAAATATGTGAATGTTATTATGCTGGAAATAATAGAATGGTATGAAATAATTATGTATGGATGTATGGTATGTATGTATGTGTGAATGTATGTATGCATGTATTGATGTGGAATCTTGACACCTCCTGCTTTGTACTTTGCATACGTTGGAAATACATATATATGGATAAGATTACAGTAACCTCCTCATTTGAATCTGCTGGTGTGTGTGCTTTGAGAGTATGAGCAACAAGAACACAAACTTGAAAAGTGAAAGTGAGGATTTGTTGTTTCTTAATTCAAACTAAAGGTAAGGTTATGTTTCTTGTATGATTCTAATCATATTGACTTATTTTGTCTTAGAACATGAAAACACCTTTGATGAAGCTTATGAGTAAACTTGGCAAGTGGGTTTTGCTAGTCTTGTTGTTTTAAATTTTTTAAAGGTGTTTATGATAATGGTTAACATGTTATATGAAGCTTGTGCATGTTTTATAAATGTTTGGGATTGATTTCAGAGGTTGGAAAATGAATTTGTAAATTTTAAGTTGGATGGATGTTGAAAAAGATTATGCAGGTTTCGTCGCGACACGACGTGTCAATTGCTTGGACGCGACGCGTTCCCGTCACTTTTGCGGATTCTTGAGAATCCGAAGGTGAAATCCGACGGTTGAAATTCGGGGTCTAGAAATCCGATAGTATGAAACCGACAACAAGAATCCGACCCTGAAATCCGAGAAACACCTAAATCCGATAAGTTAGGATTCGGATTGTGGAAATCCGACACTTTGCCTCGACGCGACCCATCGGTTTGGTGCACGTGACGTGTCCGCGGTTTTTATGTATTTTGATGTTTGTTTGCATTCATTGATGTTATATGTTACATGTATGTACATATGTGAATCTAACATGTTATGTTTGATATATAAATATATATATATTTATGAGTTGGATACGGATTTCAGTTTGATGTGTTATGAGGAACGGACAAGGCTCAGTAATATTAGACCACTGAGTGGGAGTTCGAGAACTCGAGGTGAGTGCATGTTTAACTCACGACTGGTGTTAGTTGTAACTTGTTTAGTTATAACTGTTTGTGGATTGACGAATAGATAGACTTAATTGTCTCATATTTGATTAACTGGTTGTTTGTTAATTGATTGTTGCGTCAGTGATATGTATACATGTTTGTTTGGGGGGCCAGCTTGGCAAGGCTAAAGGCTGAGTTGGTTTGCTATCGGCTAATCAGTATTGGGATCTTTTGATGCATTCGTTGCAACTTAAGGCAATACTGCGTGATAATAGCAAATAAACTAACGGTAAACCTTTGCTTTGGCCGGCATTGGTTGTAGGATCTGCAGATCTGCCGTTCATCCCGGGACACGATTATGTGATGGTATTCTGCGGGCACGATTAATTATTTATATCATGCGGTTATGATTGATATTGGATTGTTGTAGTTTTACTTTCATTCACTTAGCTTTGTGCTAATCCCCGACCTCTCACTCCTTTTCAGCTTGTTGGTGAGTTTTGCGGTTCGGTTGTGGGGGGTGTACCTTGAGGAATAATTGACGGGCACTCTTATTTAAATTGTGATGAGCCGTGGTTTTTGTAATACTTGTATTTTGACTAAACTGATGATTTGGAAAACTGTTTTGTGATTTCAGTTGTATTTATATTGTATATATTTATTCGCTTCCGCAATGTTTTAAAATGAAAAAAATTCGGGTTGAAAATTGTTGGTATCTGCCCACTAACACACGTAGGCCAGCATCACTGCCAATGAAGCGCGGGCCTATTGGGTCACACACCAAGTTTCAATCTCGACAGCCTACTATAAGAAGAAAGAGTCAAAATGGTCAAATTCGAGTTGACCTAGGCTTCACGACCGTGAAGGTTGCTCCACGGGTCGTGAAGCAGCTCGTGTCCACGAGTCCTGTCGTGGGCCGCATGGTTCGTGAAACCCTTGGGCTTCACGACCCCACACGGCCCATGAAGGAGGTCGTGAAGGCACGAACCCTCACGATTCTTGCACGGCGCGGCACGACTCGTGGAGGATAAATGGCCGGTCGTGGCGCATTTATCCTTCACGGCCCGTGAGAGCCCGTAAAGAAGTCGTGAAGGCAGAATTCCAAGTGACACTTGTGTTTTATTGGACCATTTGAGTTGGTCCAATGAGATGGTGCCATTGGGATCCGACTCTGGCTCTTTTGAACAGAATGAAGGTCTTTAAAAAGGGCTCTCTTGGTTCATTAGCTACTCTTGGTCCATTTTGTGCAATACATATACTTGTGAGTTCTTCCATTGAGATTGAGAGCAAGATCAAGTGTTGGTGATTTGTGCACAAGTGTTTCAAGGCTGTTCCAGAAGATATCCATCAAGTGTTGGTGGTAATTCGGTTTGCTAGTAAAAAGAGGTTGAAGGTTTCTTGGTGTGGACTTGCATTAGGGCTTGGAGCCTTTTGTTTCAAGCTTACATCCCAAATCCGAATTGATCCAGCCAAGTATCAAAGTCTTCGAGGGTATGATTTGCTCTCCTTCTTCTCTTTGTTCTTGTTTTTGGTTGCATGCATGTTCTTGCAAGTTTTCTCCACCATTGGTAAATCATGGGATCCTTTTGTGTGTTTTTGTTGCTTCCGTTGCGTGCTTTGATCCCCATGGATTCCCAACAGTGGTATCAGAGCCATACTTGTAAGATGCATGCACCTTTGTGGCTTGAAAATCCATATTTTTGATTTTGGACATTCTGTCCAGAAGGTCTTCACGGGCCGTGGAGCTTGCTTCACGGGTCGTGAAGGCCACACGACCAATCTCGTGGGGTGGTGGTCGTGAATGGTTTTTAATCTGTTTCACGAGTCGTGGAGCGTACTGCCTTCACGGCCCGTGAGGGCCCGTGAAGAGCAGTAGCTCGTGAAGGCGTCGTGATCAGGCTGTTTTTGACCTTTTGAAAAAGAAAACTTGATATGGATTTTGGCACATGATTTTGGTGTTTCCAGAATCATTTTAGACTGTTTGGCCTTGTAGTTTAAGCCCTATAATATCCTAATTCTCTTTTATGTATGTATTGGGTGGTTTGGCATAAAATGCACACACGCATACATGTAAATTGTGTATAAATGAATATGGATTTCAAAGTGTTTGGAATCCTAATGCATATGTACAAGGTTTATTCTTGTGCCTTTAGTAATTGAATAAACTTAATTGGGATATTGTTTTGTGCATGGATTGGTGTGGCACACCATGCTTTGTGGTTGTTTCGTTTTTGTGAGCACTGGTTTAAGCCTAGACCTTTGTGTGGTTGTTTGGTTGCTTTATTTGTTGTTCATTCGTTTGGTGGTTTGTACCACATTTGGTTTGTAATAAGTTATTTAATCCGGTTTGTAATAATTTATTTATTTATTTGTGGCTTGCACGCCAAAGTATTTATTCTTTGTAATTGTATATTAGCTTAGAATAGATTGTGTGGCTTGCATGTCATTTCTCTTTGTATTATGTATGTAATGAGAAGAGAAGACCGGAGGCACCAACGGGAGTCTTGGGAGACGTCTTGGCTACCTCGGATCCGGAGGCGCGGGATCGAGTGGGAGCACACCACGAAGTCTTGGATTGCTTGTCCTTAGTAGACTTAGTTCCTCGGTTGGCTCACCGGGGAACACTTAGGTTGGCTCAAATCGGTTTTGTATGCGTGGTTATGTAGTTTTATTTATTTGTTTTTCTTGCGTGGTTGTAGGATCTTCGCATGCTAGAAAATCTTTTGAAAATAATAAAACTATATAGTTTTCCTTAATTGGTTAACAAACCCCGCTCGCTCACATGATTAACAAACGAATATAAAGTGTTTATGTTGAATTGGTGAAAAATGCGTTTTGTCACTTATTTGTTAATCAAAACGAATAGAGGTTTTTAACCGGAAAAACAAAAGTCCCGTTTTTCTTAAAAACGTAAATCACACGCCATCCAAAAGATAACACCACCCGAATCTAATGAAGCATGGGACAATTGTCGAGCTTAGCACGAGTTGTTCCATGTGGACTTGTGTGGAAGCTGCGTGTGACGTCTTGAAATCTTTGGTTGTCGAGCTTAGCACGAGCCAATTATTGTCAAGGGCGTCATCGTGTATCTTGTTGGACGATTTGCAATTCCAATTTAATACGCCTTGATAATTGTCGTGCCTATACCGAGTTATGAAAGCGGCTTATTGAGGAATCGGTGTGGGAAGGGATCAAACATGCCAAACCGGTGCTATGAGTACCGAAGGATCCCGCAAGTGCCTAAGAGTAGTAATCACGGATTGCAATTGGTAAAGCGTTTACCGGCCTAAATACCTTCACGAAGTGATCCGCGGTAAACCCGTCATGTAGTGAAAGTTATGTTGGGTTCTTAGCCCTCGTTAAATTTAAGTGTTAAACTATTGGGTAATTATTTAACAAGGATTAAAATACGTAGAACTAACCTTTTGTGTGCTTTTCCTTCTTTTAGATGACATCTACAAGCAACACCGCGACACACATTTCACTCCGTCCATTTTTGGAGAAAGAGAAACTCATAGGAGTAAACTTCATGGATTGGCTTAGGCAATTGAGGATTGTCTTGCGCCATGAAAGTAAGTTGTACGTCCTAGAGGAACCTCTTCCGGAGGCTGCTACCACCGCTACGCGGGCCATTAAGGATGCTTATGAGAAGCGCCTTAAAGACACCAACGAGGTGACTTGCCTCATGTTGACGACCATGAGTTCCGAGTTGCAAAGGCAATTCGAGGACGTTGGTGCATTTGACATGATCTCACAGCTAAAGGAAATGTTCCAGCAGCAAGCGAGGCAAGAACTCTATGAGTGTGTCAAGGCTTTTGTAGGGTGTCGGATGCAGGAGGGCGGGAATGTGAGCTCCCACGTGCTTCGAATGAAGCAATACGTGGACCAGCTTGAGAGGTTGGGCTTTCCTATGGGGAAAGAGTTGGCTATGGAAATTATCCTCCAATCTTTACCTCAAGCATATGGTCCGTTCATTGTGAACTACCATATGCATAATATGGATAAGTCCTTGATGGAATTGCATGGCATGTTGAAGACCGACAAGTCTAACATGGAGAAAGCAAAGCCATCGACCTCCGCACCCGTCCTAGCCATCCATGAGGGAGGTGCTAAGAGGAAGCGGCCCGCTTCAAGCTCCAAGGGCAAGCGAAAGGGGAAGGCAAAGGTGGCAACACCCAAGCCCAAACCACTCCCGGCGCCGGAGCCGAAGGGGAAGGAACCCGCTCCTATAGCCCCCTCACCGGAAGAGGCCACCTGCTTCTTCTGTGGGGAGAAGGGACACTACCGGCGTAGTTGCCCCAAGTACACGGAGGAGCTCAAGAGGCTTTGCGCCAAGGGACAAGGCGCCTCCGGTACGTACATGAATGAACTCCATAACACTTCTACTTCTAACGCTTGGGTCTTGGACACCGGGTGTGGTACTCACATAGTTAATAATGTGCAGGTACTAAGAAGAAGTAGGGACTTGGTTGATGGGGAGCTAGATCTCATCATGGGAAACAAGGTGGTTGTCCCGGTTGAGAAGATAGGGAGCGTGGACCTCGACTTTCCATCCGGATTATCTATTACTTTATTAAATGTATCTTATTCGCCCTGCATGGCAAGAAATATTTTATCATTTTATGCACTTGTTGACGATGGATTTGACTTTAATTTCTCTAATGGAATTATTTCATGCTTTAAGAATGATTTATTTTATTTTAAAGCACATCCATGTCGTGGCATATATGAGACAAGCATATGCTTGCAAAGTAATAGATCAATCATGAATGTTGGTTCTAAATCCAAATGTGATTTAGATAAGTTATCTTTATGGCATGATCGTTTGGGCCACATAAACAAGAAATGCATCGCCAAGCTCCAAGCGGATGGGATCTTGGAATCATTTGACCATGGGTCGGATGATGTATGCGAATCTTGCTTGGTGGGCAAAATGACCAAAGCACCCTTCACCGGAGTTTGTGAGAAGGGCAAAGACTTGTTGGATATTGTTCACACCGATGTGTGTGGTCCGTTCAAGCATGTCACTAGGGATAACTCAAGGTACTTCGTAACCTTTACCGATGATTTCAGTAGGTATGGGTATGTCTACTTGGTGAGACAAAAGTCGGAAACCTTTGAGGTTTTCAAGACTTTCAAAAACGAAGTTGAGAACCAATTGGGTAAACGAATTAAGATGCTAAGATCGGATCGTGGTGGTGAGTATCAAAGTTCGGAATTCCGTGACTATCTAAAAGATTGTGGAATTGTTTCGCAATTGACACCTCCTAGGACACCACAATTAAATGGTGTCCCCGAGAGGAGGATGTTGGAACTCGTAGTGGGCACAAACGCAGCGGAAGCAAACAATAAAAGTAGCATGCAAGACAAAAAGAGAGCACACACAAAACCCACAACTAGTTCCAATGGTGGAACACACTACAAAGCAAAATGCAACTAAAGAACAAGAAGAAGGAGGAAGAAAGTACCTCCTTACCGTGGCTGGAAATCGAGCTTCTCATGTGGATTGGGATGAACACGAAGAAAACAAAGGGCTTTCTTCTCCATTGCAAGTCCACACCAAGTATGCTTGATCCCATTGTACTAGCAATCCATAGATGAACGTCCACCATGACTCCATCATCTGGAACAGCTCATGTAGATCTCCTCTTGCACCATGAAACACTTACCACACTCAAGAATACCTCACTTAGTGTATGTGTATCTTTTCCTTTGGAACCAAGAGAGAGCTAGTGTCAAGAGAGAGTTCTTCATGTGTTCTATTGTGTTAATCTGCCCTAACCAGCCTCAAGACCCTCTTTTGGCCGGCCATAAAGCAAGCCACTTGATTGGACCATCAAATGGTCCAATAAAACACAAGTGTCACTACAGCTACCCCCTTCACGACCCCTCACGGGCTCCCACGGGCCGTGAAGCCTAAATGCGACACGAGGGGACTTAGAACTCCACGAGCCGTACCGCCCGGTCGAGATTCGTGAGGGCATCTCCTTCACGACCCCTCATAACCTCGTCACGGGCCGTGAAGCCTAAAGGCATCACAACGCGTGGCGGCCGTCGAACAATCGTTAGGGCAGCCTGCTTCACGACCCGTGGAGCACCCTTCACGGTCGTGAAGCCCCGAATCAAAACACTTTTGATTCTTTGACTTTCTCCATCCACATAAAGTTGTCGGGATCAATCCTTGGCGTGTGACCCTATAGGCTCACGCTTCATTAGCAGTGATACCGGCATACGTGTGTCAGTGGACAGATCTCCAACAGAGGAACCGGACATTATTGGATATGGTTCGGTGTATGATGAGTCGTACGGATGTACCCATTAGCTTTTGGGGCTATGCATTGGAAACGGCCGTTAGAATCCTTAACCTCGTACCAACTAAGAAGGTTATGAAAACACCCTTTGAGATGTGGCATGGAAAGGTTCCATCGCTTTCATATCTAAAGGTTTGGGGTTGTCCTGCCTACGTGAGATGTGAGGTGGAGGAAAAATTAAAACCCCGAGCCGAGAGGTGTTTGTTCATTGGATACCCTGCCGGGTCTATGGGATATTTGTTTTACAAACCGTCCGAGAACAAGGTATTTGTTGCTCGGAGGGCCGTCGTTCTTGAAAGGGAGATGCTATCCAAAGACGCTAGTGGGAGAAAGGTAGATCTTGAAGAGATTCAAGAACCCTCCAATGACCAACCTGAAGTTGGCACTAGTTCACAAGATGATTCTTAGCACGGCGCTGCTGGAGAACCTGACACGAATCCTTTACCTCTTAGAAGATCTGGTAGGAGTCGCAACGAGCCAGAGAGATATGGGTTTTTCATATCTGAGGGCTGCGAACTAGTGGTGGATCATGATGAACCATCATCTTATCGGAACGTTGTGGTGGGCCCTGAGTCCGCTAGGTGGAAAGAGGCTATGGAGTCCGAGATGCAATCTATGTCGCATAACCAAGTCTGGGATTTGGTAGATCTGGTGCCCGGGTGTAGACCCGTAGGGTGCAAATGGGTCTTTAAGAAAAAGACCGGCATAGATGGAGACGTAGACACCTTCAAAGCCCGACTGGTGGCGAAGGGTTTCACGCAAACTCATGGTGTAGACTATGATGAAACCTTTTCCCCGGTGGCTATGTTGAAATGGATGTGAAAACCGTGTTCCTTAATGGGACACTTAGCGAGGAGGTCTATATGACTCAACCCGAGGGTTTTGTACATGCCAAGCATCCGGATAGAGTCTGCAAGCTTAAGAAGTCCATTTATGGACTTAAGCAAACATCGCGCAGTTGGAACCTGTGCTTTGATGAGAAAGTCAAAGAATTTGGTTTTTCGAAAAGCAAGGATGAGCCATGCGTATATGTCAGGGCTAGTGGGAGCATAGTTGTGTTCCTAGTCTTGTATGTCGATGACATACTCCTCATTGGAAACGATGTCCCGACCCTTCAAGGTGTAAAAACTTGGTTAGGGAATTGTTTTTCAATGAAGGATCTAGGAGATGCGACTTATATTCTCGGGATCAAAATCTATAGAGATAGATCCAAGAAGCTTATTGGGCTTAGCCAAAGTACATATGTTGACAAAGTCCTAAAGCGGTTTAGGATGGAAGACTCCAAGAAGGGGTTCATTCCAATGTCACATGGTTTGGTATTGAGTAAGACTCAATCCCCTAGTTCCCTAGAGGAATGGGAAGTAATGAAGTGAGTGCCATATTCTTCGGCTGTGGGCTCGATCATGTATGCCATGCTATGTACAAGGCCTGATGTATCGTGTGCCTTGAGCATGACGAGTAGATATCAAGCCAACACTGGCGAAGCTCATTGGACGGCGGTGAAGAGCATTCTCAAGTATCTTCGGAGGACTAAGGAGATGTTCTTGGTGTACGGAGGTGAGGAAGAGCTTAGAGTAAAGGGTTACTTTGATGCAAGCTTCGAAACCGATAGGGATGACTGCCGATCACAATCGGGGTTCGTGTTCCTATTAAACGACGGTGCTATATCCTGGAGGAGCTCCAAGCAAGACACCGTCGCCGATTCCACTACCGAGTCGGAATACATTGCGGCCAGTGAAGCTGCTAAGGAGGCCGTATGGATAAGGAAATTTCTGCTTGATCTGGGAGTGGTTCCAAGCATCAGCGACCCTGTTGAGATCTTCTGTGACAACGAGGTTTCCGTTGCTTTGGCAAAGGAACCGAGGTCTCATCGACGCACGAGGCATATTCCGCAGAAATATCATTTTATCCGGGATGTGGTCGAAAATGGAGACATCATCATCAGCAAAGTACACACGGATAGCAATTTGACGGATCCGTTCACTAAACCGTTGTCGCAAGCCAAGCACGATGCCCACACACGTGCTATTGGGATTAGATTTTCTAGTGACTTGGTTTGAGTTGTATATTGGTTATTGTATTCGATGTATTTACTATGTTATTAGGAACATTAAGCAATATTGAATTTTTGAATGTATTGATTATTAAATGGAGATTTAATGATACGCGTGTAGCGAATGCTTTCTTTAAATCATTATTGTGTTCCAACTTTGCATGTTTTATCACTTCCTTGAATGTTTTACATTCTAAACTGTCCACGATCGGTCATTCTTCAAGGAAGGAAGTATGAACGAAGATCGAGGGAAACGATAGGTCATAGTGTTCAATAGGGATTGAATACAAGGGACGCAATATTTCGCCTATACTTGAAAAGAGTTTCAAGTGATTGGACGACCCACACCTGATCTTACTTCATGGTACATGTCAAGAGTAAATCAGGATGATAATATCTTTTATCCTTAGACCGGAGATGCATGTGTTTCACTATTTTGGTTTGCTTTATTCTGACTGCTTTCAAACGTAGTCCGTAACTGGCTATTATAAAGGAGGTATTTGGGTAAAGTATTGCCATTGTATTGGAGGCAATGTAGTCGAAGGAATTTGTTCCTCTGTAAAGAGAGATATCCTTGGGCCCCTCGATGATTGGGCGCTGACACCAAAATGCATGGCCATGCTCGAGTTTGCAATGATTGTTGATCAGTTGCAACTCACCTTTTGGTCACCACCAATCTTGATCTGAAACATAATCGTGAACGATCGGAGAATGACTTTGTACCATGTCTCGTGTTCACTTGGATATCGCGAACAATAAGATAATTGATCCCTTATCTATAGGACCATGTCAAACTCTTTTAGTCTATCATGGTACTTGTCAGGGATGACATACCCCATGTTTAGGTGGGGGCAGGGATGCCTTACTAGAGGCCGCTCCCTGTCTGTGGTGCCCATGGATACGGTGTGTCATGTGCAAGTGGGAGTTTTTCGGTATCTTCCCACTGACACATGAAGGCCAGCATCACTGCCAATGAAGCGCGGGCCTATTGGGTCACATGCCAAGTTTCAATCTCGACAGCCTACTATAAGAAGAAAGAGTCAAAATGGTCAAATTCCAGTTGACCTAGGCTTCACGACCGTGAAGGTTGCTCCACAGGTCGTGAAGCAGCTCATGTCCACGAGTCCTGTCGTGGGCCGCATGGTTCGTGAAACCCTAGGGCTTCACGACCCCACACTGCCCGTGAAGGAGGTCGTGAAGGCACCCTCACGATTCTTGCACGGCGTGGCACGACTCGTGGAGGATAAATGGCCGGTCGTGGCGCATTTATCCTTCACGGCCCGTGAGAGCCCGTGAAGAAGTCGTGAAGGCAGAATTCCAAGTGACACTTGTGTTTTATTGGACCATTTGAGTTGATCCAATGAGATGGTGCCATTGGGATCCGACTCTGGCTCTTTTGAACATAATGGAGGTCTTTAAAAAGGGCTCTCTTGGTTCATTAGCTACTCTTGATCCATTTTATGCAATACATATGCAAGATCAAGTGTTGGTGATTTGTCCACAAGTGTTTCAAGGCTGTTCCAGAAGATATCCATCAAGTGTTAGTGGTGCTTCGGTTTGCTAGTACAAAGAGGTTGAAGGTTTCTTGTTGTGGACTTGCATTAGGGTTTGGAGCCTTTTGTTTCAAGCTTACATCCCAAATCCGAATTGATCCAGCCAAGTATCAAAGTCTTCGAGGGTATGATTTGCTCTCCTTCTTCTCTTTGTTCTTGTTTTTGGTTGCATGCATGTTCTTGCAAGTTTTCACCACCATTGGGAAATCATGGGATCCTTTTGTGTGTTTTTGTTGCTTCCATTGCGTGCTTTGATCCCCATGGATTCCCATAAAAAATATGGTGTTACATCACCTGAAATATTTCCAGTTGGTCGAGCTTTGAATGATTTGTCTTTGGTTTAAGTACATTGATTCTTTCTTTGTCAGCTTCTACTCCTAACTGGAGATCAGTCTCCTCAGCTATTCGGCTTCTATATCTGAAAAACTCCCTGAGCTTTTGATATACTGTAGATTCATCTACATTCTTTTCTAATTTGGTTTCAAGCTGCTCAACCAGGAAGTTTACGTCACCAAGGCTTCAGAATTTTAGGTCAACATGCCCAATAGTATAACTTTTCAGATCCGACCTTCTGACAAGAAAGCAGACATATCAGAATTTTAGGTCAACATGCACACACACAATAATCGTGATCTAGAAAGAAAGTAAATAAAATTTTGTTTCTAAGTATATTTTTATTATAACTAACCTAAGTGCCATATCGTACATAGCTAAATTAGACATAGGTGATCAAGCTTTGTCTAATTGAGGTATAACAATGTGGTACTCAGCTTAATTATATTATCAATACACTTGATGCATTTTAAACAAAATTATTTGGAAAATTATTTTTATAAACCTTTGGTCATAGTTGTTGTTTTCCCCCCATAAGAAAAACAACATTCCCTATAACCTTAGGCTCTGATACCAAATCTGTCACACCCCGCTAAAGCGGAAACACGAGGTGTCACAGCACAAGATATCATCGCAAAAGGTAAATAGATAATAACCATTAGATTAAATTAACAAAATAAGTAGTTCGGATGAAACATAAATAAAGGTTACATAACCGAATAATGTTTAAAGGACATTGTCTTGTACGATGCGTAAATAAAATAGATATTGTTTTTATAAAATGTGACGATGAAGATGAAGATGCCACACATCATGTTTGTAAGCATAAGATACCTAACGGCGGTCACCTGAAAACACGGGTAAAAGAAAAGGGTCAACTACTAGAGTTGGTGAGTTCATAGGTTTTAATGTATGCACAAAAGATCTTTTAAATGAGAAAAGTTTAAATAATTGATGGAAGTTTTTGGATAAAAATCCAAGTATGAAATAATGATAGAAGATGTATTATATTGCCCAATACGTTGCACATGGTAGTAATAGACTATGATGATTATTGCTTGAGCCATTATCCAACCTAGCCGACAACCAATTGCCCATGATAAACCTAACGCCTATATTAAATGACGTTAGTAGTGGTAAAGTACATCTATAGTTCGTCAACCATAAATGGGAGACGTCGGAATCTCCAAATAGCGCTACTTACAAATACCATCGGCTCACTAGCGGAGTTAAGGAATAATGTCCAACGAAAGGGCCTTACAACGATCACCCAAGCACATCAAAGAATAATACCATAAGTGCTCAAAATAATATTTGAAATAAATAAGAAGATAGGCAATAAACTTTTCATGAAATATATACACATGCTTTCACCCCAAAATAATATGAAATACGGTAAAAAGGGGCTATGATACTCACTCGGTATGCAAAGGTGTTTTCTTGTGAGGATTTCTTGTTCCTACCGAAGCTCCTTTCCTAATATAAAAGGTATGTAGCTCTATTAGACTTATTTTATTTATTATTTTGTATTATTTATTTGTGGTTAACTTATTTATTTAAATAGTTAAAGGTTGTCTCTATTTTTCCATGAATCATAAGTGTTCACTGAAATTTTCAGTCTTTGAGTTGAACTTTAAAAATTAAAAACTATAATTTAGGAGTCATATTAAGACTTGATATTTTAATATAATCTTACTACATGTTTCTAGAATGTCCAGTAAAAATATAGGAATTTATAATCCATGTTTAGTATTTTTAATAATTAAAAGTGTATAGGATGTCCACTGATCAGTGTCTGGATGACATGTTGTTACTAAAACGTCTGTTTAGGGCTCATACGACCTCCTTTTTACATGATTCAAACTGGGAAATAACCACGACTCACAGATTAAACTTTTAAAAAAGACTAGACGTAATTTGACCCAAGAATGAGTTAGTTACACGCGTTTAAAGTGTACCCTTCTAAATCTGCCAGACTTCCAGTTTCAACATATGGGTCTTTTTAAATATGTTTGAAGGATCAAACGTTCATGAAAATTAGTGAATCCAGGTTTAAATGAAAGGTAACACTTTAAAATAAGATTAGCAAAAAGAATCAACTGATTTTGATACCTATAACTCCAGATATAACAAAAACAAGTAGGGAGTTCTAACATCAGATTCTGCCAGATTTGTGATTCTTTTTTTGCTTATGGGTCATAACTTTAATATAACATGTTTATATTCATGAATAATCATATTGTATGAGTATAAGCTTTGATAATCCATGTGTTCTTACAACAATGGTAGGATGATACACATTTTATGTGTTCCTTACAACATTTGTTAAGATGAAACACATGCATGATCAAAGTCTTATTTTCTTGATTTTTAGTTGATTAAGTTCCATACAACAACGGTAGGATGATGCACATTTCATGTGCTCCTTACAACATTGGTAGGATGTTTATATTTACATGATTATATATATATAAACAAAGGAAATAAGATGAACAACAAAGAAAATAAATAAAAGAAAGAAGAAAGAAGAAGAGAAGAAAGGTAGAAGAGTAGAGATGGGTGTTTTATGATCATCTTACCACTCTTTTCCTTGATTTTGTCTTTGATCTTCAAGAGATGATCAAGAATTGGATGTATTTAGGGAGATTTTTGTTGGTGAACGAAGAAGAGAGAAAAGAGAAGAGATAGAGTGTGGTGGTAAAGGAAATGATAAAGAGTAGTAGGGGGCTTATATAAAGCATGGGGGAGATCAAGTGGTGATTCTTGGGAAGAGAAGGAGGCAAGAGAAAAGAGATGGGGGGTTTCTTTTATTTTTTTATTTTTTATAAATTATGTGTAATTAGTTTAAATAAATTTGTATAAATGGTGATTTTATTTAAATCTTTTAATTAACAAAGTTTTAATTATTTTGATGAGTTTATATATATATATATATATATATATGTTTTATATTTTAACTTATTTATATTTATTATGATGTATTTAATTATTTTTATTGTTATTATTATTATTATTGTATATGATTTGTAATTCTTGACTTTTAATAATTCGATTTTTCGAGCTCGGGAAGGTTCTAACCTTATAGGCGGGATTTCTACGAAATCTAATATTATTATGGATGTATTTAAGTCATGATTACCATTTTTAGTCATGCTAGGCTTAAAATTAGAATTTCTAATGGCTAACCTGGGAAATTTGTTGCCGAATGTCACAGTCTCCCCTGATTAAAAGAATTTCGTCCCGAAATTAATCGTTGACGTCTTGGACTTGCTTTTTGGCGAAGAGGTGTGGATATTTGAGTTTCATATAATCCTCTCGCTCCCAAGTGTATTCAGGCCCGTGCCTTGAGTTCCAACGAATTTTTAAGATGGGGATCTTGCTTCTCCTTAGTCTTTTGACCTCCCTGTCAAGGATTTCTATTGGTTCTTCTACAAAGTGCAACCGGTCTTCAACTTGCACATCTTTTAAGGGTAAGACTAAGGTTTCCTCCGTTTGGCATTTCTTTAAATTCGAAACATGGAACGTGTCATGGATTGCGCTCAGTTCTTGTGGCAATTTTAGCTTGTAGGCTACCGGTCCATTCCTTTCGATTATCTCGAATGGCCCAACGTACCTGGGACTTAACTTGTTCTTTTTTCCCAAAACGCACTATCCCTTTCCAAGGTGATATCTTCAGTAGAACTTTATCGCCAACTTGAAACTCTAGGGGTTTCCTGCGATTGTCGGCGTAGCTCTTTTGTCGGTCCCTAGCGGTTTTGAGCCTTTCCCTGATAATCTTTATCTTATCAGTGGTTTCCTGTACAACGTCTGGTCTGGACAATTGTCGGTCTCCGATTTCCAACCAGCTGAGCGGGGATCTACATTTGCGTCTGTACAATGCTTCATAGGGTGCACACTGGATACTGGTGTGATAACTATTATTGTATGAAAATTCAACCAGTGGCAAATGCGAGTCCCAGCTCCCACCAAAATCTAACACACAAGCACGTAACATATCTTCCAGCGTTTGAATAGTCCTTTCCGATTGTCCGTCTGTTTGGGGGTGGTAAGAGGTGCTTAAATTGACTCGCGTTCCCAATGCTTTCTGAAGTGATTGCCAAAATCGGGAAGTGAAGCGACTATCCCTATCCGAGATGATAGAGATGGGCACTCCATGACACATGACGATCTCATTGATGTAGATTCGTGCCAGCTTTTCCATCTTGTAATCTTCACGAATGGGTAGGAAATGTGCTGACTTTGTAAGCCGGTCTACTACTACCCAGATGGAATCGTACCCTTTTGCGGATCGGGATAACTTAGTCACAAAATCCATAGTTATCTGTTCCCATTTCCATTCCGGGATTTCGGGTTGCTGCAGTAATCCAGAGGGTTTCTGGTGTTCTGCCTTAATCCTTGCACAAGTCAAACATTTCCCCACGTATAGGGCGACATCCTTCTTCATTCCGGGCCACCAATAGTATTCCTTCAAATCCTTGTACATTTTATCGGCTCCGGGATGAATAGAATACTTAGACTTATGTGCCTCATTCAATATCGTTAACCTTATGTTATTCACCTTGGGTATCCAAACCTTCTTTTCGAAGTAACGTACTCCATCAGTTCCAATCTCGAACCTGTGCTCCAAATGACGGAGGGTTTCCTCTTTTAGATTTTCTGCTTTTAATGCTTGCTCCTGAGCTTCAAGGATCCTTACTTTCAGACTTGTTTGCACAACAACTCCTAATGCTCGTACTCTCGTTGGTTTTACTCTTTCCTTCCTACTCAATGCATCGGCTACCACATTGGCCTTGCTTGGGTGATATTTGATTTCGCAATCATAATCATTGAGTAGTTCTACCTATCGCCTTTGTCTCATATTGAGCATCTTTTGATCAAAAATATGCTGGAGACTCTTATGGTCATTGTAGACGGTACACTTGGTGCGATATAAATAGTGTCTCCATATTTTGAGTGCAAACACTACCGCTCCTAGCTCCAAATCATGAGTAGTGTAGTTTTTCTCATGAACCTTCAATTGTCTCGAAGCGTAGGAGATAACTTTGTCTTTTTGCATTAAAACACATCCCAACCCTTGGTGTGATGCGTCGCAATAGACCACAAAGTTTTCTGATCCAGTTGGCAATGCCAAGATAGGTGCATTGCATAGCTTCTGCTTTAAGGTTTGAAAGGCTTCTTCTTGCTTATCTCCCCAAATGAATTTCTTATCCTTCTGAGTCAGAGTCGTTAATGGTTGAGCCACGCATGAAAAGTTTTCGATGAATCGCCTATAATATCCTGCCAAACCCAGAAATTATCGAATCTCAGTTGGCGTCTTTGGTGCTTCCCACTTTTTGATTGCTTCGATCTTTGCTGGATCGACATGAATTCCATTTGAATTAACTACATGACCAAGGAAGTGTACATCTCGGATCCAAAATTCACACTTAGAGAATTTGGCATGCAACTTCTGGTCCTTGAGTAGTGTTAAGATTAATTTCGAATGCTGCTCATGATCTTCCTTGCTTCGCGAATAGATGAGGATGTCGTCTATGAACACTATAGCAAACTTATCTAAATATGGTCTACAGACCCTATTCATTAAGTCCATAAATACTGCTGGAGCGTTAGTCAACCCAAAAGGCATAACTAAGAACTGATAATGTCCATAGCGGGTTCTAAAGGCGGTCTTGGGGACGTCTTCTTCGCGAACTCTCAATTGGTGATATCCCGAGCGAAGATCGATTTTTGAAAAATATTTGGCGCCTTCAAGTTGGTCGAACAGATCATCGATTCGAGGAAGTGGATATGGTCTACGTTGAAGTTTTTGCTGGCTAAGTTCAAGGTACACTTAGTGATTATATCTCCAGTCTTGACTTCTTGTCCATTAGCAAATTCCATGATATAGGCCTCTTTCAATATTTGAAATTTTAGATTGAGCTTTGGCCTAAAAACTAGTGGTACGAAGCTTCTATATATTCTAGAGTCAGATAGCATTGATGCATTATAATTGTTCAGAAGAAACATACTAGTAATCACATTCGGGTCTCTCCTTTGTACAAATTCTACTTAGCTAGGTTATGGTGATCCTAAGATATAAGGTCTAACAACTAACACTCCCGTTCAATCATATAGCAATGCATTTAAAATTTTAAAATCATACATGTCATAACGTGATTTAAGCAAAACATGTTCAATCATATAGTTCCCATTACTACTCAGGGTGCCTCTATGTGCTCCCTAAATCAGCAGTTCTCTCCCTCCTAATGAAAAGGTCACGATGTTACTCTCGTTGGTAAGGGGACTCTTTTCCTAGCCGTGAGCCTAACACATGCTTCACAGGAAGTTGGTGTTGATAATACACTAGGTCGTGAAACTCGGGGACTCTCCTACTAAGTTTCTATTCTAACCTCCATGGGTAAAGAATATGTAATCTTAGTGCGTCAACCTAATGATGACATTACAGACTTCGATATATATAAAATTGGTTACTAAGTGTGCTAATATATGAAAGTACTTATGATATGCCATGCTTATGCACACACACAATAATCGTGATCTAGAAAGAAAGTAAATAAAATTTTGTTTCTAAGTATATTTTTATTATAACTAACCTAAGTGCCATATCGTACATAGCTAAATTAGACATAGGTGATCAAGCTTTGTCTAATTGAGGTATAACAATGTGGTACTCAGCTTAATTATATTATCAATACACTTGATGCATTTTAAACAAAATTATTTGGAAAATTATTTTTATAAACCTTTGGTCATAGTTGTTGTTTTCCCCCCATAAGAAAAACAACATTCCCTATAACCTTAGGCTCTGATACCAAATCTGTCACACCCCGCTAAAGCGGAAACACGAGGTGTCACATCACAAGATATCATCGCACAAGGTAAATAGATAATAACCATTAGATTAAATTAACAAAATAAGTAGTTCGGATGAAACATAAATAAAGGTTACATAACCGAATAATGTTTAAAGGACATTGTCTTGTACGATGCGTAAATAAAATAGATATTGTTTTTATAAAATGTGACGATGAAGATGAAGATGCCACACATCATGTTTGTAAGCATAAGATACCTAACGGCAGTCACCTGAAAACACGGGTAAAAGAAAAGGGTCAACTACTAGAGTTGGTGAGTTCATAGGTTTTAATGTATGCACAAAAGATCTTTTAAATGAGAAAATTTTAAATAATTGATGGAAGTTTTTGGATAAAAATCCAAGTATGAAATAATGATAGAAGATGTATTATATTGCCCAATACGTTGCACATGGTAGTAATAGACTATGATGATTATTGCTTGAGCCATTATCCAACCTAGCCGACAACCAATTGCCCATGATAAACCTAACGCCTATATTAAATGACGTTAGTAGTGGTAAAGTACATCTATAGTTCGTCAACCATAAATGGGAGACGTCGGAATCTCCAAATAGCGCTACTTACAAATACCATCGGCTCACTAGCGGAGTTAAGGAATAATGTCCAACGAAAGAGCCTTACCACGATCACTCAAGCACATCAAAGAATAATACCATAAGTGCTCAAAATAATATTTGAAATAAGTAAGAAGATAGGCAATAAACTTTTCATGAAATATATACACATGCTTTCACCCCAAAATAATATGAAATACGGTAAAAAGGGGCTATGATACTCACTCGGTATGCAAAGGTGTTTTCTTGTGAGGATTTCTTGTTCCTACCGAAGCTCCTTTCCTAATATAAAAGGTATGTAGCTCTATTAGACTTATTTTATTTATTATTTTGTATTAATTATTTGTGGTTAACTTATTTATTTAAATAGTTAAAGGTTGTCTCTATTTTTCCATGAATCATAAGTGTTCACTGAAATTTTCAGTCTTTGAGTTGAACTTTAAAAATTAAAAACTATAATTTAGGAGTCATATTAAGACTTGATATTTTAATATAATCTTACTACATGTTTCTAGAATGTCCAGTAAAAATATAGGAATTTATAATCCATGTTTAGTATTTTTAATAATTAAAAGTGTATAGGATGTCCACTGATCAGTGTCTGGATGACATGTTGTTACTAAAACGTCTGTTTAGGGCTCATACGACCTCCTTTTTACATGATTCAAACTGGGAAATAACCACGACTCACAGATTAAACTTTTACAAAAAACTAGACGTAATTTGACCCAAGAATGAGTTAGTTACACGCGTTTAAAGTGTACCCTTCTAAATCTGCCAGACTTCCAGATTCAACATATGGGCCTTTTTAAATATGTTTGAAGGATCAAACGTTCATGAAAATTAGTGAATCCAGGTTTAAATGAAAGGTAACACTTTAAACTAAGATTAGAAAAAAGAATCAACTGATTTTGATACCTAGAACTCCAGATATAACAAAAACAAGTAGGGAGTTCTAACATCAGATTCTGCCAGATTTGTGATTCTTTTTGCTTATGGGTCATAACTTTAATATAACATGTTTATATTCATGAATAATCATATTGTATGAGTATAAGCTTTGATAATCCATGTGTTCTTACAACAATGGTAGGATGATACACATTTTATGTGTTCCTTACAACATTTGTTAAGATGAAACACATGCATGATCAAAGTCTTATTTTCTTGATTTTTAGTTGATTAAGTTCCATACAACAACGGTAGGATGATGCACATTTCATGTGCTCCTTACAACATTGGTAGGATGTTTATATTTACATGATTATATATATATAAATAAAGGAAATAAGATGAACAACAAAGAAAATAAATAAAAGAGAGAAGAAAGAAGAAGAGAAGAAAGGTAGAAGAGTAGAGATGGGTGTTTTATGATCATCTTACCACTCTTTTCCTTGATTTTGTCTTTGATCTTCAAGAGATGATCAAGACTTGGATGTATTTGGGAGATTTTTGTTGGTGAAAGAAGAAGAGAGAAAAGAAGAGATGGAGTGTGGTGGTAAAGGAAATGATAAAGAGTAGTAGGGGGCTTATATAGAGCATGGGGAAGATCAAGTGGTGGTTCTTGGGAAGAGAAGGAGGCAAGAGAAATTTGAGGGGGGGGGGTAGGGGTGGCCGGCCTCATTGGGGGGGTGGGTTTCTTTTATTTTTTTATTTTTTTATTTTTTTTTGAATAATTATGTGTAATTGGTTTAATTGAATTTTGTATAATTGTTGATTTTGTTTAAATCTTTTAATTACAAAGTTTTTATTACTTTTATGAGTTTATTTTTATATGTTTTATATTTTAACTTATTTATATTTATCATAATTTATTTAATTATTTTAATTGATATTATTTTTATTATTGTACCTGATTTGTAATTCTTGACTCGTAATAATTCGATTTTTCGAGCTCCGGAAGGTTCTAACCATATAGGCGGGATTTCTATGAAATCTAATATTATTATGGATGTATTTAAGTCATGATTACCATTTTTAGTCATGCTAGGCTTAAAATTAGAATTTCTAATGGCTAACCTGGGAAATTTGTTGCCGAATGTCACATTTGCTATTAGGCACTACTCCATTACATAATTCGTAAGGAGTCTTATTGAATCGACGATTAATTAAGGAACAGTTTTGAGTGTATCATGTTGTGTTCACGGCTTAAGCCCAGTATGATGGTGGTAATTTTAAATACTGTAGCATCGTTCGTGCAGCTTCAACCAATGTTCTATTTTTCCTTTCTATTACTCCATTTTGCTCTGGAGTATATGCTGCCGAAAATTGATGCGTAATACCTTCAAAATCCAAGTAGGAATCTAATGTCCTATTCTTGAACTCTGTTCCATTATTAGTTCTAATGCTCTTCACCGGTTGTCCTTTTTGAGTCTTGTATTTCTTCAGAAACAAGATTACTTGTTGAGGAACTTCACTTTTGTGACTCACAAACCGGACCCACGTATACCGGGAATATTCATCCACCATCACAAGAATATATCTTTTTGCACTCTTGAACTGTACCTTCATTGGTCCACAGATGTCCATGTGTATCAATTGCAAGGGAGCGGTAGTTGAAGAAATTTGACTAACTTTATGTGGTACTCTCTTCATTTTGCCAGACTCACAATCCTTGCACATATGATCTTTTTCGAACTTTAGCTTTGGTAGACCTCTGACCAAATTTCCAGTCACCAGTTTGTTTATGTTTTTGAAATTTAGATGAGACAACTTACGATGCCATGACCAATTCAAATCTGATGAAGCTTTTGTCGATATACATACTAGTGTGCTGGAACCTTTTTCAGACAAGTCAATTGTATACAAGTTCGACTTTCTGTTTCCACCGAAAATTTCAGTTCCTTCTTCCGTCCTTAATGAACACGACATCCATTCCTTTGTCACAAAATTGTCCTATGCTGAATAAATTGTGCCCTAAGCCGTCTACATAAGACACTTTTTCAATTTTCAAATTTCCAGTTTCTATCACTCCATGGCCTAGTATCGGAGAAACTTGATCATTCCCAAACTTTACATTTCCAGAGTATTGACCCACAAAGTGTTTGAGAAGATCCTTGTTGCCAATCATGTGCTTCGTACAGCCGGAGTCCATGTACCAAATATGATCTTTCTGCACATGGAAAAGAAACTAGACTGAACTTTAAAGTTGTTAGAAACAATTGACCTCACAATGACCTTTAAAACATCCATTTCCAGCACAATACATCTTCTCGTCAGATGTTTTTGTTTTTTGATTTTTCAGATTTGATTTGCCATGAAAACACTGATTGCACCACGATTAAAGCCTTTATTGCACCACGATTCTTCACATCTATCTTGGTTGTTTTCTTCACACTTTTGCTTGAAACTCCTTTTCTTTGTGATTGATCTGATTTTAGTTCAGAAAAAGAAGTTTTGTTAGAGACATGAATTGGTTTAACATTCTTAGAAACTTGTGAAATTAATGACTTTGCAATTTTTGGTACTTAGGAAATATGTTTTGTTGTTGAAGTTGATCCTTTCTCTCGTACTATTGAGATCACAGAATTGATTACACTTATACGAGACAAACTCCCTACACGCCTTTGGAAACTTTGGATATACGATACCAAGATACCCGTCCAATTCTTTTAGCAAGCATTCAACCTTATCTTCAAGCATCCTCTTCTCAATTGTAGTTGAAATGAATTGTGGTATTAAGTATTGTGCAATGTCAGAGTTATTTACTTCGTTTTCAGTTATTTCAATCTTTATCTTCTCAATTGAATCAGATGCAGCAGAATTATTTAGCTTTTTGTTGAGATTAAATATTGTTTCTTTTAAAGCACCATTCTACACTTCAAAGAGAATTTTCTGATTAATACATTCTATTTCAAACAATTCTTGCCTTTTCTAAAATTCCATGTGTGGAATATAGATTTTTGCAGTTTGTTTTGATTTTGTTACATGACTTTTAAAATCTGTCTTCTCTTCCTGTGGGTGAGGAATAAAACACTCTTCATAAGATGAAGAACATCCATCACTTGTCTTACCAACCTCATACGATGCATTGAGTTCATCATAATTTAGAGTATTTTGAAGTTTGTTTGTGGTTTTTTGTTTTACTTCTTCTTGTTGTTTTATATCTTCTTCTCCCACAAATATCATCTTTGATGTCCATCCTTGATTCATTCTCTCAAGATGATATAATTGAGTGCAATTTATTTTAGAGAAGAAATTGTTTTCATCATATCCTAAACCTTTGTATCTATTCTTCACATTTGATTCAAGGTTTTTAAAATTATTATGACGAGTAGTAACTTGTTTCTTTACTCTTTCTTCTATAGTATGTACTTTCACATTAAGGTTCTTTTTCTCTTTCATGATTAAGTTTAAATTTTTTTCTGTAGTCGGCTTTGCAACATTCAAATCATGGATTTTTAATTCAGTTTCCCTTGCAGTTTAATTAATTCAGTTTCTTTGTCTTTGATGACTTATTGAAGTTGTACTATTTTTGATGATTGATTTATAAGTTCCACTTCACTCTTTGCTGCTTGGTCCATTTTCAGATTTAAATTCTTTTCTTGCGGCTTTTGATTCTTGTTTGTGAGCGATTGATTCTGTGATGTTAAGTGCTCTACCTGTTGCATGAGAGTTAGTATGTAATCAGTAGGAAATTCAGAATGATCAATCCTTACCGTTTCTCCCGCTTCCTGTTGATCAACAAGATTTGGGCTTGTGCTTTCAATAGCAACTTCAGCCTCTTCTTCTTCTTCTTCCTCATATTCACTCTCTGCATCCGATTCATCAAATTTAGCCATAAATCCACAATCATTCCCCACAATCTCATCATCACTCTCACCGTCAGTTTCTTCAAATTCAAATTCCTTAACATTAGTCATCAGTACGAATTGTGCATTTGCATTCTTGTCTTCATCACTGTTATCTGTATCTAACAGAAACTTGTCCTCCTCAGCAAGCAGAACTTGTCCACTGTTTCTTTGTTTGATCAGGTTGAGCTTCGCCTTATAATATTCTGAATCCTTAACTTTGGGCTTCTTACAATCTTTGATGAAATGCCTAGTGCCACCACAGTTGTAGCACTTTCTCTCCTGGGCAGTTTCAACCTTTCTTTCATACCTTCTTTCTAGCCTTTGACCATCCTTTCTCTAGAATTGGTCATCCCTCCGTCTTTATCCAGAAGTGAATCTCTGCCTGTTGTTAGTTTTGTTCTTCAGAAACTTGTTTTACATCATGTTCGTCAGATAATTCATAGCTTGCATGATTTTTTCATTATCCACCAAACACTCTTCCTCTGAATCTGAAGATTATGTCTCTTGAACTTGCTTCATCTTGACAGACTTTGTCGAGCTCTTCACCCTTTTGTCATTGACTACTGAAGCAAGTAGATCTATATTCTCTTTTTGTGCACCCACACCATTATCATCTTGATATTGGTCTAGTTCTTCAAATATCATATGGTGGGTGACTTTATTCAGATTTTTCTGGTTCATTTTCCTGTAGATTGCTACCTGTGATTTCCATTCAGGCCCTAGAGAATTTAGAAACCTTGTGTTCTTGGTTAAGTTTGAATAATCATCCAGCTTCTAGTTTCTGAGATCATTAAGCAATTTACAGTAACGATTGTAAGTTTCAATTAGAGCTTCCCCATCTCTTGCTTTAAAGTGATCAAAAGAGTTGAGCAATGTAGTTTCTTTTATCCACACTCCAGATTCAGTGCCCTCTATTTGGCTTTTAATTTCATCCCAAATTTCTTTGGCTGTATTCAAGCCATTGACCTTAATGTAAAACTCAGATGATAGACCATGTTTTAAGTGATACTTTGCTTTTCTATCTGCTGTAGCTCTGTGTTTCTCTTTAGCCGTGTACTCACTTGGAAGCTTCTCCCTGTAGTATTCATCTAGTGGTGGATTATGATTAGGGTTAGCTTCTTGGTCTATTCTGAAAACTCCATTTCCTTCAAGAATACTCTTTTTCATTTCTTCACCATATTGCTCAATATTCTCAATGAAGTCCATGAATCTACCTTTCCAAACATGATACTCACCTCTGTAAAGTACAGGCGATTTCGTATCAGAACCGAATGATAGTGTTTCATTGTAAGTACCCATTTTTGCTTTAGGATCTTTTCTTTGATAAGATTTAAAATTAAAGAATCTTCAAGTGTTGAAATCCGATAAACAGCAACTGAATCCGATTGATTCAAATCCGAGACTAAAATCCGAGTAAAAATCCGATTGTTTAAAAACCTCAAATTCCGATGATAATCAAAATCCGTGAGCCAAATATGAAAACTTGCAAATCCGAATATCACAAAATCCGAGAACTCAAAAATCTGAGAACATGAAATTCGTAAAACCATGTAAATCCTACAATATCAAATCCAATAAGTCAGTAAATCCGGAACTCTAATCCGATAACAACCAAATCTAGTAATAGCCAAATCCGCAATTAAAACGAACTCAAACCAGCAACTAAGATTCCGTAGCTCAATCCAAATCCGATTACTAAAATCCGACACTTAGAATATTATCGGAATTCGATGAAATCTTTCGGATTTGATACCAATCGAATTTGTTTAAATTCGAGAATTTCTCTTTTCTATAGATTCGTATACTTTCGAATTACACTTAGAAAACAACTTTACAACAAAATTCAAACAATTGAATACATTTTAGATCAAAATTGTTTAGAACTCGTAAAACACAAAAATTACAATTCAATACAATGTGTTGAAATGTATTTTTCGCATTTAATACCAATCGATTCTAATGATGATTGTGAATCTAAAGAGCTACAAACATCCCATTATCACTTTCAAATTGATCAGAATCAGAAAACTTCAAAAAAAATCGGCCCAAACTTCTCAAAATCCGATGAATTCCTTCGAATGTCATGTTATCTCACAAATTCTTCAATTACGAGCCATCTCTTATCAAAGAGCAGGCTCTGATACCAATTGTAGAAGCAAAAAATGAGTACAATGTAGAATCAAGTTGAGAGCAATTGGTCAAAACACCTTAAAGTGTGTGTTTGATGTATTTGATAATGCAAGAGTTACAAGATAGAAAGCCTAAGGTCACTATATATACATATTCATATATGTGACCATCTAAGTACAATGTCATATAATAAAGCATACAAAATATAACTAGAACACAAACACTAATTCTATTTCTAACACCTATGCAAGACTTGACTATTGGAATTTTGTTGGAACTTTCATGTGCAAAGATCGATCTCCATTCACTTGGGGGATTGTTAGAAAATTTAGTGAAAATCATGTATTTTTACTAACTTTGGACACATTTAAATACATACATATGTATTGTTTATGTTAAATTCTTAGTGGGTTTGCATAAGTGCTTACAAGCTTCTTTGTGCGGTTTTACTCGAAGTCCTACCGCGCACAAGGGGATACCGATGGTGGTTTTACTGAACTAAAGCTTCTTATCTAAAGGTTACTAAACTGAAGCTTCTGATTTGAAGCTTGCTGAAGTCAAGTTCACTTTTCTGAACTACCTATCTCAATTAGTATCAGAACCCTCCTTTCAGGAGTTTGTTTCTTGGAATTTATCAATTTGTTATTTAATACCGTTTTCAGTACTAACAATAACAACTATCAATAAGTTGAACGTATGTGTAATATTACAACCAAACAAAAAGCAAAGAAAGCTGTTTATTTATAAGTAGAATCAAGTACATTTAATGAAAGAAACATAAAGTTTGATGAAGTTTGCCTTAATCTCTGAATCAACATCAGGTTATTCACTAATTAATGAAAGAAAGTACAAAAAAGGAAAAGAAAAGGAAACACACCGAAAACCATATTAGAAATGAACAAATAGTGCTAAATCAAATGAAGCATGAGCTTAAACAGGAGAAGATGTTAGATAGATCGAACCAGCAATTGGATGTAGGGATCGAGGTTTGTAGTCGCAGATATTATTAAAGCACCAAACTATCATGTTTCCCATCATTTTTTTGAATTTCTTGTAGAAGTCCTTAGTATAATCCAGGAAATCTGGTAGGTACTCAAACATGAAAACAAGAACTGGGAAAAATGAAACCGCATACAAGCTTATGTTTGAGAATTCTTGTTTACCAGCGACAGTTAAAACAAGAGTGGCTGCAAATGATATCATCATCGTTGTAGAAGAGATGAGCATCAAGAAAAATGCCGTATGATAGCTCATCCTCCACTATGCTTCCACGACTTTCTTAGATTGTTTTAGACTTCCTATTACAGTTCAAACATTTACTCGAGTTGTAATTAACATTCGACAGTATTTATCTCAGTGTTTATCTAATTTGGATTTGAATCTATTGCGTTGTAAAAAAATTTGGGACGTTACAACTTGGTATCAAAGCCTAGGTTTAAGGGATTCAGATTCGTTTCTGCGTGTTTGGACTTAAACCTTGGTTCGTAGAGAATTTGCAAACAATTTTTTATAAGCTTTTAAGTGTCGAAATTTGCGATGAGCTATTGGCTGGAGCTAGTCCAGGTAGTCACATGCGAGGTACAAGGTACATAAGGTATTCTATGATGATCATGTTTGCATGATTACGATATTGATCTGCCTTAGTAGAGAAACTAGGATGTACTTGATTATGTGATGACTGTACATGAGAATGGAAAGATACATGGCCCAAGCTAGTGAATCGAGATTCCTAGTGGTAATGCTAAGATCCAGTACATATAGTGTGTTTGTAACAATAGGGCCCATATTATTATTTGCACATGATACCCGTTGGAACTTATCAGTATCCGGGGAATCTTGTGAATCCGGTGAGGGGTACTTGTAGAGATAGGATGACTGTAGCTAGGGTACCTTAGAATGTCTAGGGTTGCTTGCTAGCTAAGTTTGTGCATGTAATACGTGGAATATGAACTGATATTGTATGAGGACTGTATGGCAGTGCTTTCTAACAACTTGTGCATTGTCTATACATCCAGTATGGTGAGTACAAGGAATAGAAAAGTGATACCAGCCAATAAGGGTTTTGGGAACCTACCTGACAAAGCGGACAACAGTGTGACTTGGAAAATGACCCTCGTGTGCAGCCAATCTTGAATCAGCGACTCCCTGAGAATGTGACTCCAGAGAATGTGGTGCCGGAAAACTAGTTGAATGAGGAGGAATATGTTGGGTTTTCGTGGTCCAAAAACACAGCGGAAGCAAAACGAGTATAAAATATGTTTCAAATTTGACCACGAATATGCCCACCATATGGACCAAAACTCTAATCATGACTATGAAACAAATAAAAAGACAAAAGGAATAGACTCATACCCTTGAAGCTATCTTCCTTGTTCAATGGGATTTGGAGTTTGGAAGTTGCGTGTACTAACTTGTACATCATTATCGAAGTCCACACCAAGGTGTAACCGGTTCCCACTTGCTAGAGCGTGAGATAGACAAATCTCAACACCACCAAGATGATCAACACAAGAATACCAAAGCCTTGAATACTCCTTGTGCTTGAGAGAGATGTATATGCAATTTTTGTATTCTAGTAAAACAAGTTCATAGAACATGACCACATTAGCTTCATGTGACTTATATAGAACTCAAATATGAGTTCAAATTCGTGCACACTAATGTCAAATTCAGTTACTAGATTAATGGCAATAAACACCTCTTTTAACTAGCTTTGAAAGCCTAGTTAAGAGGCTGTTACTACACAAGTTGCACAATTGATCCATCATCAATTCAACTTGAGCACGATCATGCATTTTGATTGTCAGCAGCTTAGTCAATGAGGGGCCTAAGGATATCTCTCAAAAGAGGAATGAATACCTTTGACTACATCGCCCTATCATAATAACAAGTTCTTGCCTGAAAACTTCCCTTATAACAGCAAGTTACGAACTGCGTTTGAAAGCAATCTAAACAAGTCCATGTTAATAGTCAAGCAACGCATGCATTTCCAGTAAAAGGATAAATAATATTATCATCCTGATCTACTCGTGATTATATCCATGAAGTAAACACAGGTACGGGTCTTCCAATTACTTAATCACCATTAAGTACAGGCTAGAGTTGCGTAAACAAGTATTCAATCCAAGATGAATACTTTACCAACCACTCGCCTCGATCTTAATTCACTTCTTCCTTCCAATAAAGAACGAACGATCATGGAGTATTTAGAATAAATAAATTTATTCAAGGAAGTATTAAACATGCAAAGATAGAACACAATAATGTTTCATAAGGTAATCGCATCACGCGTATATTAAATCCCCATTTAATAATCATTACAATAAGAAATACATTATCGCTTTAATGTTCTCAATAACAAATGCAACTAAAATAATTAAACCATGTCACTAGTAAATCTAATACCAATAGACTTAGCATGTGAATCATGCTTAATTTGTGACAAAGGTTTGGTGAGTGGATCTGCGAAGTTCCTCTCAGTTGGTACTCTACTAACCACAATGTCTCCATTCACGATGATATCACGGATAAAATGATATTTCTGAGAAATGTGTCTTGTATGTCGATGCGCTCTTGGTTCCTTAGCTAGAGCTACTGCACCCTCATTGTCACAGAAGATCTCAATAGGGTTAGCGATGCTAGGAACAACTCCAAGGTCTTGAATGAATTTCTTTATCCAGACGGCTTCCTTATCAGCCTCGCTTGCTGCAATATACTCTGACTTCGTGGTTGATTTGGCCACGGTATCTTGCTTGGAACTTCTCCAACTTATTGCTACACCATTTAACAAGAATACAAATCCCGATTGAGACCGGCAATCATCCTTGTCCGTTAGGAAGCTAGCATCAGAATATCCAGTAACTCTAAGCTCCTCTGATCCACCGAACACTAAAAACATTTCCTTAGTTCTTCGAAGATATTTAAGGAAGTTTTTAACCGCAACCCAATGACTTTGACTAGGGTTAGCCTGATATCGGCTTGTCATGCTCAAGGCATACGACACATCAGGCCGAGTACATAGCATAGCATACATGATCGATCCCACTGCCGAAGCATACGGGACTCGACTCATTTCTTCTAGTTCCTTTTGAAAACTAGGACATTGACACTTGCTCAACGCCATACCATGCAACATAGGCAAATTCGCTTTCTTAGAATCTTGCATCTTGAACCTCTTCAAGACTTTATCAATGTATGTACTTTGGTTCAAACCAATGAGTCTTTTAGATCTATCTCTATAGATCATTATCCCCAAAATATATGTTGCTTCTCCCATGTCTTTCATAGAGAAGCAACTCCCAATTTAGGTTTTCACTTCTTGCAAGGTAGTCACGTCACTTCCTATGCGTAGTATGTCATCTACATACAAGACCAGGAAAACTACAACACTCCCACTAGCCCTGACATATATACAAGCTTCATCCTTGCTTTTAGAAAAGCCAAACTCTTTGACCTTTTCATAAAAGCAAATGTTCCAACTCCTTAAGTCCATAAATGGACCTCTTAAGCTTGCAGACTTTATTAGGATATTTGGGGTTTACGTAACCATCCGGTTGTGGTATGTAAACCTCCTCTGCCAACTTCCCGTTAAGGAAGGCAGTCTTGACATCCATCTGTCATATTTCGTAATCGTAATATGCAGCGATAGCCATTAATATGATAATAGACTTTAATATAGCCACTGGAGAAAAGGTTTCATCATAGTCTACACCATGACTTTGAGTGAAACCCTTTGCTACCAGTCGGGCTTTGAAAGTGTCTACTTTTCCATCCATGTTGGTCTTTTTCCTTAAGACACATTTGCACCCTACCGGCTTGTGGCCGGGTACCGGATCAACCAAGTCCCAGACTTGATTATCCGCCGTGGATTGCATCTCACTGTCCATTACCTCCTTCCACCTAGCAGACTCAAGGCCCGCTACGGCTTCCCGCTAGTTGGTTGGTTCACTATGATCTACTAATAGTTCCTCGCCCTCGGATATGAGAAACCCATATCTTTCCGGCTCATTACGAACTCTACCAGATCTACGGAGCTCTAATGGCTGTGTGTCAGGTCCCTCATCCTCCATTGGTTAAGGTTCCACTTCTTCTGGTACGCCGACCTCAGAAGCGTACTAGTGCCAACATCAGGTTGATCATTGATGTTGTCACACCCCGCTAAATCGGAAACACGGGGTGTCACAGCACAAGATATCATCGCACAAGGTATATAGACAATAACCATTATATTAACTTAACAAAAATAAATAGTTCGGGTAAAACATAAATAAAAGTTACATAACCGAATAATAATTAAATGACATAGTCTTGTACGATGCGTAAATAAAATAGATAGTGTTTTCATAAAATGTGACGATGAAGATGGAAATGCCACACATCATGCTTGTATGCATAAGGTACATAACAACGATCACCTGAAAGCACGGGTAAAAGAAAGAAAACGGTCAACTACTAGAGTTGGTGAGTTCATAGGTTTTTAATATATGCACAAAATACTTTTAAATGAGAAAAGTTTAAATAATTGATGGAGGTTTTTGGAATAAAATAAAAGTATGCATGAATGATAGAAGATGTATTATATTGCCCAATACGTTGCACATGGTAGTAATAGACTATGATGATTATTGCTTGAGCCATTATCCAACCTAGCCGACAACCAATTGCCCATGATAAACCTAACGCCTATATTAAATGACGTTAGTAGTGGTAAAGTACATCTATAGTTCGTCAACCATAAATGGGAGACGTCGGAATCTCCAAATAGCGCTACTTACAAATACCATCGGCTCGCTAGCGGAGTTAAGGAATAATGTCCAACGAAAGGGCCTTACAACGATCACCTAAGCACATCAAAGAATAATACCATAATTGCTCAAAATAATATTTGAAATAAATAAGAAGATAGGCAATAAACTTTTCATGAAATATATACACATGCTTTCACCCCAAAATAATATGAAATACGGTAAAAAGGGGCTATGATACTCACTCGGTATGCAAAGGTGTTTACTCGTAAGGATTTCTTGTTCCTACCGAAGCTCCTTTCCTAATATAAGAGTTATGTAGCTCTATTAGACTTATTTTATTTATTATTTTGTATTATTTATTTGTTGTTAACTTATTTATTTAAATAGTTAAAGGTTGTCTCTATTTTTCCATAAATCATAAGTGTTCACTGGAATTTTCAGTTCTTTAAGTTGAACTTTAAAAACTAAAAACTGTAATTTAGGAGTCATATTAAGGCTTGATATTTTAATATAATCTTAATACATGTTTCTAGAATGTCCAGTAAAAATATAGGAATTTATAATCCATGTTTAGTATTTTTAATAATTAAAAGTGTATAGCATATCCACTGATCAGGTTCTGGATGACATGTTGTTACTAAATCGTCTGTTTAGGGCTCATAAGAACTCTTTTCTACATGATTCAAACTGGGAAATAACCACGACTCAAAGATCAAACTTTTAAAAAAAACTATATGTATTTTGACCCAAGAATGAGTAAGTTACACGCGTTTAAAGTGTACCCTTCTAAATCTGCCAGATTTCCAGATTCAACATATGGGTCTTTTTAAATATGTTTGAAGGATCAAACGTTCATGAAAATTAGTGAATCTAGGTTTAAATGAAAGGTAACACTTTAAACTAAGATTAGCAAAAAGAATCAACTGATTTTGATACCTAGAACTCCAGATATAACCAAAAAAAGTGGGGAGTTCTAGCATCAGAATCTGCCAGAATGTTATTCTTTTTGCTTATGGGTCATAACTTTAATATGGCATGTTTATATTCATGATTAATCATATTGTATGAGTATAAGCTTTGATAATCCATGTGTTCTTACAAAAATGGTAGGATGATACACATTTTATGTGTTCCTTACAACATTTGTTGAGATGAAACACATGCATGATCAAAGTCTTATTTTCTTGATTTTTAGTTGATTAAGTTCCATACAACAATGGTAGGATGATGCACCTTTCATGTGCTCCTTACAACATTGGTAGGATGTTTATATTTACATGATTATAGATATATATAAAGGAAATAAGATGAACAACAAAGAAAATAAATAAAAGAAAGAAGAAAGAAGAAAAGAAGAAAGGTAGAAGAGTAAAGATGAGTGTTTTATGATCATCTTACCAACTCTTTTATTTGATTTTGTGTTTGATCTTCAAAAGATGATCAAGACTTAGATGTTCTTGGGAGATTTTTGTTGGTGAAAGAAGAAGAGAGAAAAGAGAAGAGATGGAGTGTGGTGGTAAAGGAAATGATGAAGAGTGGTAGGAGGCTTATATAGAGCATGGGGGAGATCAAGTGGTGATTTTTGAGAAGAGAAGGAGGCAAAAGAAATTTGAGGGGGGGGGGGATTTTTTTTTTTTTAATAATTAAGTTTAATTTGTTTAAATAAATTTTGTATAATTGTTGATTTTGTTTAAATCTTTTAATTACAAAGTTTTTATTACTTTTATGAGTTTATTTTTATATGTTTTATATTTTAACTTATTTATATTTATTATGATTTATTTAATTATTTTAATTGATATTATTTTTATTATTGTACCTGATTTGTAATTCTTGACTCGTAATAATTCGATTTTTCGAGCTCCGGAAGGTTCTAACCATATAGGCGGGATTTCTATGAAATCTAATATTATTATGGATGTATTTAAATCATAAATACTATTTTTAGTCATACTAGGCTTAAAATACAAATTTCTAATGGCTAACCTGGGAAATTTGTTGCCGAATGTCACAACCGTGCACTTTGGTGGCGGGATTGATTGGACCGTTCACTTCGGTGACGGGAATGTGGGACCATCTACTTCGGTAGCGGGAATATGGGACCGACTACTACGGACCGACTACTCGCTAAGCTTCGTGCTTACGGTTGTTGTTTAACCTTCTTTCCACAAGCTTATACAATGTTTCCACAACGATCAAACTACTTTGTGTTTTGTGATGTATTCAAAACAATTACATTTGAATTTCTGGGTTATCACCCGGGGTTGTAATTAACTTATACAATGTTTTATTTGTGATGAATTATCAAGCGTACTCTTTGTTTAATTGTTTTTAAAAAACATAATTTTGGGATGTTACACACAAAGCCTCCAGTCCTATTTAGAAATGAACACACAGTTTGGAAAGGACGCTTTATGGATTTCATTGAACATAATGAAAAGTATGGGGAAAAATGAAAGATAGTATCCTCAATGGTGATGCTGTCTTTGAAAAGATCATTAAAGCAGTTCCTAACAACAACCCACCGGTAGCTGTTGAACGAAGACAAAAGCTTCCTTCCGAACTAACTGTAGAAGAGAGAAGGGCACGTGCTGACAAGGATGCCAAGTATTATCTGAAACAGAGTTTATGTTCCGAGATTTAGTCTAAGATAGATAGTCTAGCTTCAGCTAAAGCAATTTGGGATGAGTTAAACAACAAATTCAGGGAACTGAACAAGGAGTGTTCTGAAGGTATTCGCTTGGCATAATCAAGTAGCAACGGAAGCAAATCATATAACAAAAATTAACAAAGCCAAAACAACGAATACTTCCAAGGACCAAAATCTAACCATGAATTTGCAACTAAGAAAATAAGCAAGATGAACAGAATTGTACCACAATGCAAGCACAATAATCTTTACTTGTCAAGCTTCAAGAATCCAAGAAAGAACTCCTCTAATGAAGTCCACCCCAAGCTCCTTTGACTCCCAAATGCTAGTTAGTTGGTGTAAACACCAAAACAACAATCAAGTATGTGTTTCTTGCTTCTTGTGCACCAAAAAGCTCACCAAGAAGAAGATTAAGTTTGAGAGAAAACTCTTAGGATGAACTAACTCCAAGAACACCCAAAAGTCTGTGTTCTAGCAGAGAAAAACGTTGCCTTGTGGTCTACCAAAGTTAATACCATAAACCCCATTAAACATAGTGTTTAAGGCAGTTAATTCTGCTGTCACAGCGGACGTACACGGCCCGTGTTCACCAACACGGCCGTGTAGGCCCAAGGTCCACGACCTTGAACTAGGCTAAGATGGCCCGTGTTCAATAGGCTAGACACAGCCCATGTTCATCTCCACGGCCGTGTCGGCCCAAACTACACGACCTTCAATTGGGCCAAAACGCCCCGTGTGTGTTGGATTGGACACGGCCTGTGTTCAACCACACGGCCCGTGTACCATCCTGCCAAAACCCATTTTGGCTTTTTCCGCTCTTTTGCTTGAACGTGTTGCCGTAATCAATACTTGGTGTGTGACCCAGTAGGCCTATACCTCATCGGTAGTGCCATTAACTCGTTCCAGTCAGCGGACATATTCCAACAGACTCCCACTTGCACGTGACAAGACTACGAAAAATAACACAAACATAGAGCGACCTCTAGCAAGACATCTATGCTCCCAAGTCAGTATAGGGTATGCCACTCTTGACAAGATCCTCAATCATAAAATGATTGTCCTAAAGATAAATGAACATGTACATCCCTTTGTTCGCGATATCCAATGTGAACACAAGGCATGGAATATAGTCAACCTTCAGATCGTTCACGATCATGTTTCTCGATTCTAGATTAGTGGTGACCAATAAACCAAGCTAACATTGATCCATCATCAATATAACTTGAGCACAGCCATGCATATGAACGTCAGCCATGGATATTCTCTCTATACACAGAGGAATAAATACCTTTCGACTACATAGTCCCACCACATAGATAATACTCTACCCAATCGTCTCCCTTATAACGACCAGTTACGGACCGCGTTAGAAAACGATCAAAACAAATCAGACCTATGCTTTGGGATCACATGTATCTCTAGTTTAAGGATGAAATGCCATTACCATCCCGAGTTACTTGTGACTAAAACCATGAAGCAAACTCGGGTGCGGGTTCTCCAATGAGTTCAAACCCCTTTCAAGTATAGGCAAGAATCACGTTTTATCAAAACTAATTCTTTACCTCAATCTTAATTCATACTTCCTGCCCACAAAGTATGACCGATTGTGGAGACTTAAAGATTGTAAAACAATCTAGGGAAGAAACTAAACATGCAAAGATAGAACACAATAAAGACTAAATGAAAGTAACCGCAACATGTGTATATATAGATCTCTACTATATAAATGGAAACAAAACATTAGTAACATTACTGCTTAACGTTCCCAAATACATAATGTTCTAAACATAAATTAAAACTAAATCTAAACCAAGTCATGAGCAAATCTAACACCTATTTCCATAGTGTGAGAATCATGAGAAGCTCGTGACAACGGTTTAGTAAACGGATCGGCCAAATTGCCTTCCGAGGTTACTCTACTAATAGCGACTTCACCACTTTCAATCATCTCTCTAATCAAGTGGTACTTACAAGGTATACGCCTCGTTCTCTTGTGAGCTCTCGGTTCCTTCGCTAAGGCTATCACACCCTCATTGTCACAAAAGATCTCAATAGGGCCAGATTTTCTCGGAACCACTCCAAGGTCTCGGATGAACTTCCTTATCCACATAGCTTCTTTAGCAGCTTCACTTGCCGCAATGTATTCTAACTCTGTAGTAGAATCAGCTACTGTGTCTTGCTTTGAACTTCTCCAAGTAATAGCTCCACCATTCACTAGGAACACAAACCCTGATTATGATCGGCAGTCATCCCTATCAGTTTGGAAGCTAGCATCAGAGTAACCCTTTACTTTGAGCTCTTCCTCACCACCAAAGATCAAGAACATTTCTTTAGTCCTCCTAAGATACTTAAGAATGTTCTTTACCGCAACCCAATGGGCTTGCCCCGGGTTTCCCTAATATATACTAGTCAAGCTCAAAGCGCAAGATGCATCAGGATGAGTACATAACATGGCGTACATGATCGAGCCCACGGCCGAAGCATTTGACACTCGCTTCATTACTTCTAGTTCCTCTTGAGAACTAGGACATTGAATCATACACAATATCACTCCATGTGACATAGGAAGATTTCCTTTCTTGGAATCATCCATCTTGAACCGCTTCAAGACTTTGTCAATGTATGTACTTGGACTTAACCCAAGAAGTTTTGTAGATCTATCTCTATAGATCTTGATACCCAGAATATATGCCGCTTCTCCTAAGTCCTTCATTGAAAAGCATTTTCCAAGCCAAGTTTTAACACTTTGAAAGGCTGGAATATCTTTACCAATGAGTAGGATATCATCCACATATAAGACTAAGAAAACAATGGCGCTTCCACTAGCCCTAACGTATACACATGGCTCGTCTACATTCTTCGAAAAACCAAACTCTTTGATTTTCTCATCAAAGCATAGATTCCAACTACGATATGCTTGTTTAAGTCCATAAATAGACTTCTTTAGTCTAAACACTCTATTAGGATGCTTCGGATGTACAAAACCCTCAGGCTGCGTCATATACACCTCTTTGGAGAGCTTCCCATTAAGGATGGCGGTTTTGACATCCATTTGGCATATTTCGTAATCATGAAATACGGCGATTGCCAAAAGTATCCTAATAGATTTCAACATGGCCACTGGGGAGAAAGTTTCATCATAATCGACACCATGTGTCTGGGTGAAACTTTTAGCCACCAGTCGGGCTTTGAAAGTGTTAACTTTTCCATCCATGTCGGTCTTCTTCTTGAAGACCCATTTACACCCTCTTGCTTACAACCGGGTGTAGGATCAACCAGTTCCCAAACCTAGTTATCCTCCATGGATTGCATCTCGTTATCCATTGCCTCCTTCCACTTAGAAGACTCATGGCCCGCTGCCGCTTCCCGATAGTTGATGGGCTCATTTAGATCCACCCTTAGCTCGTCGCCCTCAAATATGAGAAACCCATATCTCTCTAGCTCATGACGAGTTCTACCGCATCTATGGGGAGGTAATGGATGTATGTTAGTCTCCGCATTGTCATGCTCAGACTTAACCTCACTAGGTTGTTGGCTAGTGCCAACGTCAGGTCTTTCATCCGTTGACTCTTGAACTTCTTCAAGATCAATCTTGGTCCCGCCTTACTGATTGGATATTAATTCCCTTTCTAAAAAGACCGCTCTCCGTGAAACAAATACTTTGTTCTCGGAAGGTTTATAGAATATATATCCAACACCCGCAGCTGGATATCCGATGAAATAACACTTTTTGGATCGGGGCTCTAACTTGTCATCTACCTCACGTCGTACGTAGGCTTGACAACCCCAAACCTTTAGATAGGCAAGAACGGGAGGTTTCCCATGCCACATCTCGAAAGGTGTTTTCTCGACCTTCTTCATCGGAACGAGATTAAGGATTCTTGTTGCCGATTCAAGAGCATAACCCCAAAGGTTTATAGGCACTTGGGTGTGACTCATCATAGACCGAACAATATCTAACAATGTTCGGTTCTTCCTCTCGGCGACACCATTTAATTGTGGCGTCCTAGGAGGTGTAAGTTGTGAGATAATTCCACAACCCTTAAGATGATCATGAAACTCTTGACTAAGATACTCACCACCCCTATCGGATCTAAGTATCTTAATCTTTTTGCCTAATTGATTCTCTATTTCGTTTTGGATAGTCTTAAAGACCTCCAAGGTCTCGGACTTTTGTCTAACCAAGTAGACATACCCGTACCTACTATAATCATCTATAAAGGTAACGAAGTATCTAGAATTGTCTCTTGTGATGTGCTTAAACGGACCACACACATCGGAAAGTATGATGTCCAATAAGTCTTTTCCCCTCTCATTCACTCCGGAAAAGGGTGCTTTCGTCATCTTGCCTAATAAACAAGATTCGGATACTTCATTTGACTCATGGTCAAATGATTCCAAGATCCCATCCGCTTGGAGCTTGGCGATACGAGTCTTGTTTCTATGGCCAAGTCGACCATGCCACAAAGACAATTTGTCTAAACCATTTTTAGACGTTGAATCAATATTCATGATTGAACGATTATTACTAACGTATGCATCTACTTCATAAATACCACGACAAGGATAAGCTAAAATAAAAAATATTATTTTTAAAACATACGATAACCCCATTGTCGAAAGTAAAACCAAAATCATCGTTGTGCAAAGCATGAAAAGAAATAATGTTTCGCGCCACAAGCGGCGAATAGCATAAGTTTAACAATAATATAGAAAAACCGGAATTAAAAGATAATTCGACTTCTCCTCGAGCCTTGACTGGGACAATCTCCTTGTTTCCCACTATCAAGTCAAGCTCGCCATTCTCCATCCTTCTACTTGTCTTTAGCACCTGCACAATATTACAACGTGAGTGCCACAGCCAGTATCTAATACCCAACTACCAGATGTAGAAGTATGATGGAGTTCAATTATGTACGTACCTGAATCGGAAGTTACAGCGCCAATGGCTTTTCTTCCCGTAGAAAAAGCATTCCGCTTCATTCGGAGTTTTGGCTTGGGAAACCATCTTCCCCTTGCCTTTACCTTCCGAAGCGGGGCTAGACTTGGTAGCGCCAATCTTCCCCTTCCCTTTACCCTTAGGGGTATAAGCGGACTTCTTCTTCTTCTGGATTTGCCCTTCCCTTATAGCAAGAACGGGATTTGGAACGGCGGGCTTGTTTTTGGTCATGCTAGACTCTGTTGTCTTGAGAATTCCATGTAGCTCCATGATAGATTTATCCTTGACACGCTTCTCGGTATCTTGACATGCTTCTCATAAGCTTCTCGGATAGCCCAAGTGGCATTGGTAGTAGGAGCGTCGGGTAGGGCCTCCTCTATGGTAACCATCTTCCCTTTTTGGCGTAAGACAAGTTTAAGTTGTCAAAACCAATCTAAGAAGTTGTTACCATTAAGTTTCTCCTTTTCAAGGAAAACTCTAAGCGAAAAATGGTTGGTGCTGTTGGTGTTGCTTGAAGACGCCATCTAAAATAGCAAAGTAGTTTTAGTTAGTTTGGAAATCCTTGTTAAAATAAAAACCCATAGTTTTAAACAAAACAATTTATTTGTAACAAGGACTAAGAACCTTATTTCACCTCGCACCGTGACGGGTTTAACGCGGATCATTTTACCAATTGTAATCTCTATTTAGGCCGGAAACCATTTTACCAATTATAATCTCTATTACAACTCTTAGACACTAGCGGGATCCGTTGACATCCATTATGTCGGTTGGCATGTTTGATCCCTTCCTTACATCAATCTTAATATATAATTTTGTTTAGCTCATGCTTAGCTCGACAACTAACCAACAATTATATACTAAAACTGTAAATCGTCCGACAAGACACACGGGTGGCACTCTCGACCATTAATTGGCTCGTGCTTAGCTCGACAACCAATCATGCGAGTTACCCCACTCACCTTCCACACAACTACACAAGGAATGACTTGTTCTTAGCTCGACAATCATCCTTGCTTTGTTAGATTCGGGTGGTGTCATCTTACGGATGGTGCGTGATTTACGTTTTGAAAAACGGGATTTTGTTTCCAGTTTATAAAAACCCTTTTGTGAATTAACAAAGTAAGTGTCAAAACGATTTTAAGCACTTTTAAATATAATACCATATTTATATTTTCTTTGTCAATTCTATTCGCGCGAGATTGTTAACTATTTTAACAAACGTTGTATTTTATTTAATTTTTTAGAAAAAAGGTCTATCATGCGAATCCTAATCCATGCATAGAAAATAAAATACAACCATGCAAATATATATATATATATATATATATATATATATATATATATATATAACATGCCCAAAAATCCTATGCGTTTTCTCGTGAGCCACAACGGGGAAAACGAGGCCAAAACCTAAGGACAAGGAATAGTCTCGTTGGGTGAGCTCCCACTGAATCCAAAACCTCTTGTAGCGTATTGATTCCTTCTCACCAAGATGTCATCACTATGACTCCCGTTGACTTCTCCGGTTCAATTTCTATACTAGTTACAAATACATAGAATATATATAAACGATACGCAGGTCGTATTCCTATACTATTTATACAAATACATAGAATTAAAGAAACGGCGTGCAAGCCGCGCTAATAAATAAATAAATAAATAAATAAATAAATAAATATTGTTACAACAATACAGCACGCAGGCCGCCAAAAACCAAAATCAATCAACCACCATAACACATAGGTCTATGGGCATATCAAGTTACCGAATCTAACCAAACCCTTCAAATAGAAACATGGTGTGCCACACAAAACCATGATACAAATATATATATATATATATATATATATATATATATTTTAGTTAAGATTGTCAAAACATCAAAGGCACAAAAGTGACAATCCTTGTACATATGCATTAGTGTACCAAACCATTTTTGTGACACATATTGATATATACATTTATAAGTATATATTTATGTACACTTCATGCCAAGTTACAACAAATATATATATATACAAACTAAAATATTAACAAGACTACAAATATACCAATTCTAGCCCAACAAGAGTCTCCATGAAAAACCAATTTTAAGAAAACAATTTTCTTGTCAAAAAACTTTTATGGTTTTTCTAAACTCAATAGTGCAAAGCCATGTTAGATATGGCTCTAATACCACTCAAGGTATTCGTTTGGCATAATCAAGTAGCAACGGAAGCAAATCATATAACAAAAATTAACAAAGCCAAACCATCAATAGAATTAATACCATAAACCCCATTAAACATAGTTTTTAAGGCAGTTAATTCTCCTGTCACAGCGGACGTACACGGCCCGTGTTCACCAACACGGTTGTGTAGGCCCAAGGTCCACGGCCCTGAACTAGGCTAAGATGGCCCGTGTTCAATAGGCTAGACACGGCCCATGTTCATTTACACGGTCATGTCGGCCTAAACTAAACGACCTTCAATTGGGCCAAAACGCCCCGTGTGTGTTGGACTGGACACGGCCCGTGTTCAACCACACGGCCCGTGTACCATCCTGCCATAACCCATTTTGGCCTTTTCCTCTCTTTTGCTTGAACGTGTTGCCGGAATCAATACTTGGTGTGTGACCCAATAGGCCTATACCTCATCGGTATTGCCATTAACTTGTTCGTGTCAGCGGGCATATTCCAACATGTTCATCAGATAAACCTAACTTGTGAATACCTTCTGAGAGTTCAAGGCAAGAGAAGGTGAACTGATGCAAGACACATACAGTCGCTTCTTTTGGCTACTGAACGAAATGAGAAATCATGGTGTCATGAGATCGGATCTTGACATTAACGTTAACTAGATCAATGCACTTGGTCCATAATGGCAAGAACATGTCCGATTGTATAAACATGTTAACCGGAATCTCAAGGTAGTGTCTCACCACTCTATCTATGAAGACCTGAATAAATTTTAGGACAAAGTGCTAGCAAAAACCTTTGCAAAACAATCCTCTGATCCTATTGCAATCATAGCCAAAAGAAGATCAAGAGAGATTTCTAGATCTTCAAAAGAAAAACAGGTAGCACCCGAATCTGATTCATCTGAGGGAGAGACTAAATCCTCAGATATTGAAGTTGTCATGAAGGCAATGTCCTTTATCACAAAGGCTTTTCAAAACAAATACAAAAAGCCTAACAATCATCAAAGATAAACTTCTAGGTCTGGATGAATAGAAAGAGGTCAAGTAGAGGAGAAGAAGCGCTTCGATAAGCCAACTAAAGCTCAAGAGGATGAGAAAAAATGCTACAACTGTGGTAGAACTAGGCACTTCGTTAAATACTGTAGAAAACCCAAAACTAAAGATGCCGAGTACTATAAGAACAAGTTGTTGGATTATGCCCACTGACACGCATGAGTTGGATTCGTGGCTGATGAAGCAAGGGCCTATTGGGTCACACGCCAAGTATCGATTCTGGCATCACAGATTGTCAAACGAGAGAGAAAACCAAAAACTGGTTCTGGTTGGCCAAGGCATGCTCGTGCCTCTATGAGGTATGGTCGTGCCCTACGCGCAGGCACAAGCCCAAGTAGGGCATGACTTGGGCGTGGCCTCTAGCTAGGTACGCCCATGCCACATGGAGGAACGCCCGTGCCTAGTGCCCAGTGGACAGGCACGAGCCCTAGTCGGGCGTGATTTGGGCGTGGCCTTTGGGGCTGGCACGCCCGTGCCTTGTGAGGCACGCCATGCCTTGTGAGGCACGACCGTGCCTTGTGTAGTAACAACCACTTTAATTAGTTTTCAAAGCTGATTATGATTGTGTTTATGATCATAACTCTAGTAACTGATCTTGGCTTGATGGTGGACGTTTTTGAGTTCAAATTAGAGCTCTATATAAGCCATAAGAAACTTTGTTGTTATGTTCCAAGAACTTGGTTTACTAGAATATACATATTGTACACTAAACTCTCTAAAAGCACTTCAAGAACACAAGGCTTTGTGGTTCATTGTGTAAACACATTTGGTGGTGTAGAGATTGGCACATCTTACACTCTACAAAGTGGGAATCGATAGGAGCTTGGTGTGGACTTCACTAGTGGTGTACAAGTTAGTACACGTACATTCCAAACTCCAATCTCAATTGCACAAAGAAGATAGCTTCAAGGGTATGACACTATTTCTTTGTCTCTTTATTTTGTTGCTTTGTCATGTTTAGAGTTTTGGTCCATTTGGTGGGCGTTGTGTGGTCAAAATTGAAAACTATTTTTCTACTCGTTTTGCTTCCACTATGTTTTTGGATCATGAAAACCCAACATTGGTATCAGAGCCATCTCTAACATGGCTTTGCACTTTTGGAGTTTAACTGGATTTTCTGTTTTCTATCAAAATTGGTTTTCCGGCTACCGGGCACAGTCGTACCTCTAGGGGTACGGGCCATGCCGGCGGCCGGGGCATGGGTGTACCAGTGGGGGTACGGGCCGTGCCGGCAGAATTCTTTAAACGACTAAAAACTGTTTAAACTGTACACTGACAAAAGTGAAGACACACCCGTACCCTTTGGGGTACGCCTGTGCCGTCTGGTTTTTTGGTCAGAATTTGTTTTGAAACAGTGGGTTTAAACTTATATTAAAATCCGGTTATATTGGTTTTTGACTAGTCTTGATTCTGGTAATTCCCATTATATTTTGATTCCTAATTCTATATGTTTTGTATGGCTTGGCATGAAGTTCATAAAAACATATATTTTTAGGTGTATATATGAATATGTAATTTTAAAGGTGTATTAAAATTACTAATGCATATGTACAAGGATTGCTTGTTGTGCCTTAAATGTTGTTTTGCAATCTTGATCAAAATATATATATTGTTTGACATGGTTTGTGGCACACCATTGTTTCCGTTAGGTTATGTTTGTTGTGGTTACCCCGTAACTTGATATGCCCTAGCCTTTGTGTTGTTTGTGATTGGTTTTGGTTTGCCCTACGTGTTGTACGGTTGTAATATTTATACTTTGGTGCGACTTGCATGTCGTTTATTTTATATCTTTGTACTCGTAATAGTTTATTAGGATTGCGACTTGCATGTCGTTTTCTTATTATTATGTACTCGTACTTAGATTATTTTAAATATATATTCCACCAAACCGATCGGGAAGCATGGTGTTGGCGTCTTGACGAACCTTTTCCTAGAGATTCGCCGGTGTGGAGATTGTGACGGAGCACTTATTTTTGTCCGTAGATGACTATGTTTTTCCCTGTTTTGGCTCATGGGGAAAACATTTAGGATTTGGGCATGTTGCCAGGTTTTTTGATTATTTTTACGCGTGGTTGTTTTATATTTATTTCTTGCATGATTCTTTAGGATTTGCATGCTAGAGAATTTTTTGAAAAATATATAAAACAAAGAGATTTATAAAATGAGTTTATATTTATACGCACATAAGAATTAACAATATTAATATTAAAGGTGATTATATTAAATGGTGATCGAAAAGTGCTTTTATCACTTAAATTGTTAATTCGCAATATTGCTAAAATATTCTTTTTAACCGGAAAACAAAAACATGTTTTTCAAAAGTAAGTCACGCGCCATCCGTAAGACGACACCACCCAAATCTAATGAAACTTGGATGATTGTCGAGCATTAGCACGAGTCATGCCTTGTGGTGTTGCGTAGAAGGTGAGTGTGGCAACTCGCAATATGGGTAGTCGAGCTTAAGCACGAACCAATGATTGGGCTAGAGTACTAACATGTGTCTTGATGGACGACTTACAAATTCTTTTATAATGCTTAAATGATGTCGATCTCTAGCCGAGTCCTTTAAGAATAATAAAAGGATTGGTGTAAGAAGGGATCAAACATGCCTTAGATATTTCATGTCAAAAGGATCCCAGAAGGGTCTAAGAGTTGCAATGGTTTCAATCGGTAAAATGGTTAGTGGCCTAAATAACTTATTTCGTGATCCGCGTTAAACCCATCACGGGATAGAGTGAAATACGGTTCTTAGCCTTGTTCAAATAATTGGTCTTATAACTATCGGGTAATTATTTGTACAAGGATTTGACAACTAAAATTGGTACTTTAATTTTGTAGATGGCACCCAACAACGCTTCTACATCATCGAACTCGATTTCCCTGAAATTCTTCCTCGAAAAGGCTAAACTCGATGGCCAAAACTTCATGGACTGGTTCATGCAACTAAGGATAGCCCATAGGTATGAATAGAAAATGTGGGCCATCGAGGAGCCTCTGCCGGAAGCACCTTCGGCTAGGGCGACTAGGGCGGTCCGAGACGCACGTAATAAGCATGTCAAGGAAACAAACGAAGTGGCTTGTATCGTGCTTTCTTCGATGATTCCCGAGCTTCAAAAGAAAATGGTACATTTAGGGGCGTATGATATGCTTAACCAGCTGAAGGAAATGTTCCAACAGCAGGCTAACTTGAGCGCTTCAAATGCATAAAGTCCCTATTCGACTACAACATGCAGGAGGGTGGAAATGTAGCGTTCACGTGCTTAAGATGAAAGCATTGGTTGATCGCTTAGAGAGGTTGGGATTCCCATTAGGGAGGGAGTTAGCGGTGGATGTGATCCTCCGTTCTCTACCAAATTCCTTCTCACAATTTGTGTGGAACTATCATGTCCATGGCATGGACAAATCCCTAATGGAGCTTCACGGAATGTTGATAACCGTCGAGTCTGACATGTCCAAGAAGCCCTCCTCGTCCAAAACCGTCCCAGCTATCCAGGGAGGCGGAACCAAAAGGAAAGGCACTCCCCCCTCCAAGGGAAAGGGTAGGGGGAAGGTTGCAAAACCTAAGCCGAGTCCGGCCCCGAAAGGCAAGGGGAAATCCGTGATGGTTCCACCAGCTAAGGACCCTGTGGAAGTCAAGTGCTTCCAGTACAAGGAAAAGGGGCATTGGCGGCGTTCTTGCCCAAAGTACCTCAAGGAGCTCAAGCGGGTAAAACCGAAGGGAGCTGGTAACTCAGGTACGTTTATGATTGAACTCCACAACATCGCTACTTCTAACGGTTGGGTACTTGATGCCGGTCGTGGCACTCATATTTGTAATAATGTGAAGGTGCTAAAAAGAAGTAGGGTTCTGGGTGCTGGAGAGCTTGACCTGATCATGGGGAACAAGGAGGTGGTTCCTATGAAGAGAATTGGAAGTGTTGATCTAGTCTTTCCTTCAAGCCTTACTATTACTTTACTTAATGTTTGTTTTTCGCCCTACGTGGCACGCAACATTATTTCCTTTCATGCATTGTTTGACGATGGTTTTATGTTTAATTTTGATAATGGAATTATTTCTTGTTTAAGAGATGGTGTTCATTATTTTAAAGCTTATCCATGTCGTGGTATTTATGAAACAAGTATGTGTTTGGATGGTAATAAATCAATCATGAACATTGATTCTAATTCCAAAGGTGTATTGGACAAGTTGTCTTTGTGGCATTGTCGTCTTGGCCATATAAATAAGAAACATATCACCAAACTCCAAGTGGATGGGATTTTAGAATCGTTTGACCACGGGTCAAGTGAAGTATGCGATTCTTGTTTATTACGCAAAATGACTAAAGCTCCCTTCACTAGCATTAGTGAGAGGGGCAAATACTTGTTAGACATTGTTCACACCGATGTGTGTGGTCTTTTCAGGTCTGCTACAAGAAAATAACAGTAGGTACTTCGCTACCTTTACTGATAACTTCAGTAGGTATGGTTATGTTTATTTGATTAAGCATAAGTCTGAAACATTTGAGGTGTTTAAGACATATCAAAACGAAGTTCAGAATCAATTGGGCAAGCAGATTAAGATTCTCAGATCCGATAGGGCTGGTGAGTATCTTAGTACCGAGTTTCTGGATCATCTTAGGGGTTGTGGAATTATTTCACAACTTACTCCACCTAGGAGACCACAATTAAATGAGGTCGCTGAAAGGAGAAACCAAACTTTATTCGATATGGTTCGGCCCATGATGAGTCGCATAAAGCTACCCGCAAGCTTTTGGGGCTATGCTTTGGAAACTGTTGCTAGGAACTTAAACCTTGTACCAACAAAGAAGGTTTCAAGTACACCATTCGAGGTGTGGCATGGAAGGGTTCCTTCACTAGCCTATCTCAAAGTCTAGGGTTGTGAGGCTTACGTAAGACGTGAAGCTCAAGACAAACTTGAACCCAGAGCCGAAAAGTGTATTTTCGTCGGTTACCCAACTGGTTCTATGGGATACTTATTTTACAAGCCTTCGGAGAACAAAGTGTTTGTTACTTGAAGGGCGGTCTTCCTTGAAAGGGAGCTGATATCCGTTGAAGTCAGTGGGAGGCAAGTCGATATTGAAGAAATTCAAGATGACGCCGATGATCAACCTGATGTTGGCACTAGTACTACTTCTGAGGTCGGCAAACCGGAAGAAGTGGAACCTCAACCGATGGAGGATGAGTTACCAGACACACAACCATTAGTGCTCCGTAGATCTGGTAGAGTTTGTAATGAGCTAGAAAGATATGGGTTCCTCATATTCGAGGGCGACAAACTATTGGTAGATCATAGTGAACCACCGGCTACCGGGAAGCCGTAGTGGGCCCCGAGTCTACTAGGTGGAAGGAGGCAATGGACAGTGAGATGCAATCCATGGCGGATAATCAAGTCTAGAACTTTGTTGATCCAATACCCGGCCACAAGCCAATAGGGTGTAAGTGGGTCTTCAGAAAGAAGACTAACATGGATGGAAATGTGGTCACTTCCAAAGCCAGATTGGTAGCAAAGGGTTTCACTCAAACTCATGGTGTAGACTATGACGAAACTTTTTCTCCGGTGGATATGTTAAAGTCTATTAGGATATTAATGGCTATCGCTGCATATTACGATTACGAAATACGGCAGATAGATGTCAAGACTGCCTTCCTTGACGGGAAGTTGGGAGAGGAGGTGTACAAGGCATAACCAGATGGTTACGTACATCCCAAATATCCTAATAAAGTCTGCAAGCTTAAGAAGTCCATTTATGGTCTTAAGCAAGCATCTCACGTTACAACAAAATGAGGCTAATGCAACATTTTGGTAGCAACACTTTTGAATATTTGCATTTATACATAATGTTAGCTACAAAGCAAAACTTTGAAAATAAGTGTTGCATTTGAATATCTAATGCAACACTTTTTTTGGAGTGTTGTAAAATTTATACATAATTGCAACATTTTTATTAAGTGTTGCATTTGTAAAGGTTAAAAAGCAACACTTATTGTAAAGTGTTGCAAACTTTACAAAAAAATGCAACATTAATAATAAGTGTTGCATTTTAAAATTAAAATTCATGAGTTAATTTGTTGTGTGAACTTTAATGAAAACTGTAATATTTTTAAAAGTTTTAGTATATTAAAATTTAATAGTACATAAAGTTAAAATATAACAAAGGATCTGTAGTAATGAATTTTAACAAATTAAGGAGAAATACTTGTGTCGCTTAGGTAATGCTCCTTTGTATATGTTTGGTTAAGAATGTCTTACAAAATTCTCTATATGACCCATACTTATAGACGTGATCATAAGATATAAATTGTGATACATATTATTCAAATATTTATAGTATGAAGCTAAAGTTTTGATCACTTTGAATTTCACTTTCATTTTACCCATTTTCATATTGATTCCCTTATTTTTTACTAGTTTTGAATTGTACGTATTTCATTATTTTTTACTTTTTCGACTTTTTTTAATTAGTTGCTTTTTAAAACCTATTTAATCCTTTAAATTAAATTTAAATTCAATACTTGTTTTAACGCTCCAATGAATTATTGTAGACTTTTAAGTACCTAAATATGTGAATGGGAAATAAACACAAGAACAATATAAAAGTATTGTGGTGTATGTTCAAAATATCTTGTGCACAAATTGTCTTTTTTATTTTACTATATAGTGTTTTTGTCCGATATTTAAGAAAATTCTTCTAATTATTACTTGGTATGAAGGTTCCAAAAGAATATCATTAAAGACACAAGTCCATAAAAAGACAATTAATCGGATTTAAAAATCGAAGTAGAAGAAACTATAACTAGTTGTGACAAGAAAGACAATCATAACCACTATACAATATCAAACCTATCAACCAAGAAAAAAAATTAGTTCAATAAACTTCAACTACACCGAATATAGCCAAAACAAACACAAAACCTAAACAAAGACAATTATCAGCCAAGTCCAAGAACAACAAGCAAGTCCTTGAACAACAAGCAAGTCCTTGAACAACAAGCTTAAATCAAATATACAAATAAAGCAAACCAATGAAGATCACAAAATAACCCTCTTGCAGTAGCTAAAAGGAGCACAACAAACCTTAAAAAATAATCACAACCACCAAATGTGTAACAACGAAGATTATGCAATTTCTTTTACAAAACTGAAGTTTAAAAAATATATTTATCATCATTACATCACTATTTTGAAACTATTATTAGTTCATACAAAAACATATATATTTTACATCACATCTACAAAATATTTGTTCCATTTTACTTTGGTAGCCTCTAGCCATCACAAATACAAACCCATCAAGTGTAAGCCATACCCTTTCCGTTACTCATACCATTGGTTACACTTGCACACAAAATTACATCTTAGGTAAGCATATGCTTGGTGAGTTATAATTACTTATATCACTTCTCTAACCATAAACGAACAGGCATCGTGACTTTATTTAGAGGACCACACTCGCTCATGACCACACTCACTCATTATATGTTAACCTCCGTCAATTTTACACGTTAGGTGTGTATCTAAGCTATTATCAATGGTCAAATTCCAAACTTCTTGAATATCAGATGAACAATTATATAAAGTAGATATAAAATATCCATCTTATATTATCCTTAATAACGTATATACATACAAGCTTCTTTGAACCAATTTGTCATCATGTATCTATTCTAGTCTAACAAAATATTGATCTTATAAATGGAAACATAAAAAATTGAATTTCTATGAAATTTTAATGCACTCTAGTACTCGATCTTGTTTAAGTCTCATTCTCCCCCCCTCCCCCCCAAAAAAAATCACAAGACAGAAAATATTGTGGTAGAAATTGTTGGTTTGAACTTCACAAAGGAAATCAACATGGAAACTTTTAGATAATACTTCAACCATACACATTCCCCCATAAGAGCAACTAAAATAAGAATCAAAGCAACACAATCAGTATTGGATTATAGTCTTACAAATCTGGTTACTTCAATATTGACATCTCCGCAATCTCCATGCATCCCATTTTCTTTGTATTATCCTATATCAAATTAGAATAAATATAATCTAGTTATACCATTCAAATAACAAATGTAAGCCTAGGCAAACCAACTTTAATAACGAAGGCAACTACAAATGAGCTTGAACAACAACATGATCCATCTTTTACCAAGAAAACAAGAAAAAAATTGCTAACGACCTAAATACATGAGATCCAAATCATTTGCAGCCCCCAGAAACATTTGCATCAAATACATGACAATTTTCCAGATCCATGACCCATTAGTAGGTCTGTTTGTAGCTGACTTGTGACCCATTGCCTTTAATTATCACACTTCTAAGCATACAATATTGTCAACGATTATATTGAAATATATATATATAGGCATTTATTGTATTAATGGAGTTGCATTTATCTGTACCACTATGACTACAAATCTTGATTTGAAAAGATGTAAAGCGCCCCAAAGCGCTAAGTGCCCTGAAAGCAGAAGTTCTAAGCGCTAAGTGAAAATGCTCGCTTTAAGCATACGAAGCGCGCAAAAGTCACAAAAAATACATAATAGTTATATATTACATAACTTCTACATATATGTCATATGCTACCTTATAGATACTTAAGGTACCAAAGTGTCAATGCATATATTCAAAACCACAAGTACTTAAGCACCAAAATATATTTCTAAATTTACTTATAATTATAACTACTTAAACTTAAATACTTATATGCCATTACTTGTACCGTGATACCAATTACTAAATATTTTCATAATTCAGTGTACACTTTCAAGTTAACAAAACTAAAGCAATCTTGAACAGCAGTCGTGAATAGCAATCTCATGCCTAATCGTGATTTAAAATTATTCAAATAAGAAAATTGAAAGTTCAATGATGATGATTCAAAATTCAATAACAAAACAAAACAAAAGCATGATCACGAAGATGATTCAAATAAGGAAACTGGAAGTTCAATGATAGAAGAATGAAGATAAAGATTCAGTGTAAAAAGAACATACATTATTCTGAAGAGTAGTCTTAAAATCCCAAACTAAACTAAACCTACTTAAGGTGCGCTTAAACATTGCTTAGTGCTTCCCCTAAAGAGCCAAAAAAGCGGTCGCTTTTTAGCGATTATTGTAATCGTAGCGCCCATACACTATCGAAGCATTAGGCTTCGGTGCTTCGGCGTTTAGCGCTTAAAGGGGCTCTTTTTTAAACGATGCTGCAAATATTGGATTATCTATTGATCTTGGCATCATCTTCAACAGCCACCAAACTTGATGTTTTGGTGTTAAAAAATTTAACTGTTGGTTCCAAGGGTAGCATGAATATTAAGTTTAAAACCACTAAAATTTTGATAACGAGATTGATGAAAGGTGTAGGAGGCCACATAGGGGTAGGGTATAAGGGGGATTGATTAATGTATGGTGTTACCCAAGGTTCGGAGGGAGGAGTGTGTGTCTCAGGTTACCTTAAACTTTTATTTACCTTTTGAGCCCTAGAGTCCTTTAAAAAGTTTTGTTTTAGATGATGTTTCACACTTACCTAAGTTGTGCACATCCAAAAATAACAAGACACCACATGGCAAAGCCATCCCACAAGTGTGGTAGTTGTCTGCAACACAAGACATATTTTGATTAAACATATACATGATTCCACAAAATATATTAGAATCACCTCTAAACAAAAACATAGAATCATATAAGCATCCTCAAAGTCGATTTTATTTTCAGAACAAGAGTTCTAATTGAATAGTGGACTTTAAATTCCACACCCAAGAAGAATACAAGTGTCCTTTGACACATGTAAGAACCAACATATTCTAACAAAAACATAGAATCACACAATTCTTCAAACAAACCAAAATTTGCAATCATATCACTATATCAGAATATTAGATTTAGAATCACAAGGATCTTTAAATAAACCACTAAATATATATTCTGGCTAAACTTAGAATCACAAAATTCAACAATGTGTCTCATTCGATTAATAATGAGAATAACATGATTCTACAGTAGCACATATCTGATTCAAATAGGGCTATCACCCTGGAAGTATTGAAATCGAACAGGAGTATTAAATTAGAACCACCAGATGACCAAATCAATACATGTAAAAGAATGAACATATTGTTTTACCACTCTACAGACCATAGTGGTTGGAAATGTCGAATGTTAATAAAAAAAATAATAGCCACTGAACAGGGACGATGACAATGAATTTGACTCCTAGCCGAACTTAATCGTAGCTTCAGTCCTCAATAATCTTTACTCCTCGCTGCACTGCCCGTCACCAACCCACTCTCTCTCTATTCGAGGTTGCAGATGTGATTTTCGTGAGTGGCAGGGTGCAACCGGCGGTATACATCGAAGAATTCATTGGGGGTTGAGAGATCGATGGGGATTAGGGCGTAAAATTGATAATGATTCGGGTCGGTGGTGGATAGGGTGGTTACCGAAGATTTAGTGAATGGTGTTTTGGCGGTGAAAAATGAGGGGCATAAAAATTCTTCTCTCCAATCCTTCAATTCCATGCTATATTTTATTTAATTCAATTGAAATTGTAATGTGTAATTGTGATAATCGAGTTTCATTAAAAAAAGTGTTTAGAATAACGTTTAATGATATGGGTTCGTAGGGATAGAAAAAAAACAAACCCGATATGGAAAACCGAAACCAAAATTAAACGGGATTGTTTCTGGGACAGGGATGGGATGGGGAAAATCTGAATAATTTAAGCAGGGACAGGGACGAGGATAGTGATACCTGCTCTGATTACCTGATTAACCGGCCCAATACCCGGCCCGATTACCCGGTTTTATTCTATTTTTTATATTTTATATTAATTCTATTTTTATATTATATATTATATATTCATATGAACTTGAAAGAGTGATATAATTAATAATTTGGATCGTCCTTGAACAATTACCATTTGTTTGGATACATTTGAACACTTAATCATTATCTTGAATTGTTTTGTTTGTATTTGTGAAGAATGTATTAATGTTGTATAATTTTAGTATAATTGTTTTTTTTTAACTCGTGACAAAATCTTAATAGTGACGAGAATCCCCACGGTGAAAAATCACATGAGCTACCAAAAAATTTCAACATCATGAAATATGGCTTGTGAAAGCTTATAAGATATTAATTAAGACAAAAGTTGTCTTGTATATGAAAACTTTAAACTCAATATAGAAATTTTAACCAAAACATGGTGGCGTATACAACGAGTGTGTGTGTACGTATTACAACTCTAGGGTAAGGGTGGGGTTTGGGGGTACAGATCTATGGTTTTACGGTAGGGGTTTGGGGGTTACAAATATAGGGTTTGTGGGTTGTGGTGGTGTAGGTTAGGCAACAAAGATGGTGGTGGTTTTACTGGTGAAGGTGGTGGCTTAGGTGGGTTATGCTTGTTTAGGTTGGAGTGAACGATGGTGATGGTTTAGATGGTGGCTCAGACAAATGTCTGTTTGATTCTAATATCAATTATTACTTAATTCTGATTTTTGATTCTTGATTTTGATTTTGATTTTTGATTGGCTGATTCATATAACTAGAGTTTAGGTGTTGGTTTTTTAGTGTTGATTATGAAATGTGTATAATCTGATATCGGTTCTTTGTAATTGGATGTGATCTGATTTTTTGTGGGTTGTTGGTGGATCAACACGGCCGTGTAGGCCCAAAGTCCACGGCCCCAATTGGGCTAAGACGGCCCGTGTTCATCTACACGGCCCGTGTAGGCCCAAACTACACGACCTTGAACTAGGCTAATACGCCTCGTGTATGTTGGACTTGACACGGCCTGTGTTCAGGAACACGGCCCGTGTACCATCCTGCCAAAACCCATTTTGGCCTTTTCCTCTCTTTTGCTTGATCGTGTTTCCGAACACAATACTTAGCGTGTGACCCAATAGGCCTATACCTCATTGGTAGTGCCATTAACTCGTTCGTATTAGAGGGCATATTCCAATAGACTCCCACTTACACGTGACACGACTACGAAAAATAACACAAACATAGAGCGGCCTCTAGCAAGACATCTATGCTCCCAAGTTAGTATAGGGTATGCCACTCTTGACAAGATCCCCAATCATGAAATGATTGTCCTAAAGATAAATGAACATGTACATCCCTTTGTTCGCAATATCCAATGTGAACACAAGGCATGGAATATAGTCAACCTTCAGATCGTTCAAGATTATGTTTCTCGATTCTAGATTAGTGGTGACCAACAAATCAAGTCAACATTGATTCATCATCAACAGAACTTGAGCACGGCCATGCATATGAACGTCAGCACTTAATCATCGAGGGGCCCATGGATATTCTCTCTATACATAGAGGAACAAATACCTTTCAACTACATAGCCCCGCCACATAGATAATACTCTACCCAATCATCTCCCTTATAACGACCAGTTACGTACCGCGTTAGGGAACGATCAAAGCAAAGCAAACCTATGCTTTGAGATCACATGTATCTCTAGTTTAAGGATGAAATGTCATTACCATCCTGAGTTACTTGTGACTAAAACCATGAAGTAAACTCGGGTGTGGGTCCTCCAATCACTTGAAACCCCTTTCAAGTATAGGTAAGAATCACATTTTATCAAAACCAATTCTTTACCTCAATCTTAATTCATACTTCTTTCCCACAAAGTATGACCGATTGTGGAGACTTAAAGATTGTAAAACAATCTAGGGAATAAATTAAACATGCAAAGATAGAACATAATAAAGACTAAATGTAAGTAACCGCAACACGCGTATATATAGATCTCTACTATATAAATCGAAACAAACATTAGTAACATTATTGCATAATGTTCCCAAATACATAATGGTCCAAAATTAAATTAAAACTAAATCTAAACCAAGTCATGAGCAAATCTAACACCTATCGCCGTAGTGTGAGAATCATGAGAAGCTTGTGACAATGGTTAAGTAAACGGATCGGCCAAATTGCCTTCCGGGGTTACTCTACTAATAGCGACTTCACCACTTTCAATCATTTCTCTAATCAAGTGGTACTTACGAGGTATATGCCTCGTTCTCTTGTGAGCTCTCGGTTCCTTCGCTAAGGCTACCGCACCCTCATTGTCACAAAAGATCTCAATAGGGTCGGATTTTCTAGGAACCACTCCAAGGTCTCGGACGAACTTCCTTATCCACACAACTTCTTTAGCAGCTTCACTTGTCGCAATGTTTTACTGACTCTGTAGTAGACTCAGCTACTGTGTCTTGCTTTGAACTTCTCCAAGTAATAGCTCCACCATTCAATAGGAACACAAACCCCGATTGTGATCGGCAGTCATCCCTATCAGTTTAGAAGCTAGCATCAGAGTAACCCTTTACTTTGAGCTCTTCCTCACCACCAAAGATAAAGAACATTTCTTTAGTCCTCCTAAGATACTTAAGAATGTTCTTTACCGCAACCCAATGGGCTTGCCCCGGGTTTCCCTGATATCTACTACTCAAGCTCAAAGCACATGACACATCAGGACAAGTAGATAACATGGCGTACATGATCGAGTCCACGGCCAAAGCATATGGTACTCACTTCATTACTTCTAGTTCCTATTGAGAACTAGGACATTGAGTCTTACTCAATATCACTCCATGCGACATAGGAAGATTTCCTTTCTTGGAGTCCTCCATCTTGAACCACTTCAAGACTTTGTCAATGTATGTACTTTGACTCAACCCGAGAAGTTTTCTGGATCTATCTCTATAGATCTTGATACCCAAAATTTATGCCGCTTCTCCTAATTCTTTCATTGAAAAGCATTTTCCAAGCCAAGTTTTAATGCTTTGCAAGGTTGGAATATCTTTTCCAATGAGTAGGATATCATCCACATATAAGACTATGAAAACAACGGCGCTCCCACTAGCCCTAACGTATACACATGGCTCGTCTACACTCTTTGAAAAACCAAACTCTTTGATTTTCTCATCAAAGCATAGATTCCAACTACGAGATGCTTGTTTAAGTCCATAAATGGACTTCTTTAGTCTACACACTCTATTAGGATGCTTCGGATGTACAAAACCCTCAGGGTGCGTCATATACACCTCTTCGGAGAGCTTCCCATTAAGAAAGGCGGTTTTGACATCCATTTGCCATATTTCGTAATCATGAAATGCGGCGATTGCCAAAAGTATCCTAATAGATTTCAACATGGCCACTGGGGAGAAAGTTTCATCATAATCGACACCATGTGTGTGGGTGAAACCTTTAGCCACCAGTCAAGGTTTGAAAGTGCTAACTTTTCCTTCCATGTCGGTCTTCTTCCTAAAGACCCAATTACACCCTATTGGTTTACAACCGGGTGTAGAATCAACCAGTTCCCAAACCTGGTTATCCTCCATGGATTGCATCTCGTTATCCATTGCCTCCTTCCATTTAGAAGACTCGTGGTCCGCTGCCACTTCCCGATTGTTGGTGGGCTCATTAAGATCCACCAATAACTCGTCGCCCTCAGATATGAGAAACCCATATCTCTCTGGCTCATGGCGAGTTCTACCGGATCTATGGGGAGGTGACAGATTTACGTTAGTCTCCGCATTGTCATGCACAGACTCAACCTCACTAGGATGCTGGCTAGTGCCAACGTCAGGTCCTTCATCCGTTGACTCTTGAATCTCTTCAAGATCATTCTTAGTCCCGCCATGCTGATTGGATACTAACTCTCTTTCTAAAAAGACCGCCCTCCGAGCAACAAATACCTTGTTCTCGGAAGGTTTATAGAATATATATCCAATACCCACAGCTGGATATCCTATGAAATAACACTTTTCGGATCGGGGCTCCAACTTGTCATCTACCTCACGTCATACGTAGGCTTGACAACCCCAAACCTTAAGATAGGCAAGAACGGGAGGTTTCACATGCCACATCTCAAAAGGTGTTTTATCGACCTCCTTCATTGGAACGATATTAAGGATTCTTGTTGCCGTTTCAAGAGCATAACCCCAAAGGCTTATAGGCACTTGGGCGTGACTCATCATAGACCGAACCATATCTAACAATGTTCGGTTCTTCCTCTCGGCAACACCATTTAATTGCGGCGTCCCAGGAGGTGTAAGTTATGAGATAATTCCACAACCCTTAAGATGATCACGAAACTCTTGACTAAGATACTCACCACCCCTATCGGATCTAAGTATCTTAATCTTTTTGCCCAATTGATTCTCTACTTCGTTTTGGGAAGTCTTAAAGACCTCTAAGGTCTCGGACTTTTGTCTAACCAAGTAGACATACCCATACCTACTATAATCATATATAAAGGTAACGAAGTATCTAGAATTGTCTCTTGTGATGTGCTTAAATGGACCACACACATCGGAATGTATAATGTCCAGTAAGTCTTTACCCCTCTCATTCACGCCGGAAAAGGGGTCTTTAGTCATCTTGCCTAATAAACAAGATTCGCATACTTCATTTGACTCGTGGTCAAATCATTCAAAGATCCCATCCGCTTGGAGCTTGGCGATACGAGTCTTGTTTATATGGCCAAGTTGACCATGCCACAAATACAATTTGTCTAAACCATTTTTAGACGTTCACTCAATATTCATGATTGAATGATTTTCACTAACGTACGTATCTACTTCATAAATACAACGACAAGGATAAGCTTTAAAATAACAAATACCATTTAAACAATAACCCCGTTGTCAAAAGAAAAACCAAAACCATTGTCGTGTAATGCATGAAAAGAGATAATGTTTCGTGCCACAAGCGGCGAAGAGCATACGTTCAATAATAATATGGAAAACCGGAATTAAAAGATAATTCAACCTCTCCTCGAGCCTTGACCGGGACAATCTCCTTGTTTCCCATTATCAAGTCAAGCTCGCCACTCTCCATCCTTCTACTTGTCCTAAGCACCTTATTGGGAAATAGGATAAGTAAGTAAAAACTGTTAACAATGAAAAAGCAAAACTGTTGGAGAAAGTTTTGAGAAAACTGTTTTGAAACTGTTAGTACAAAAGATTTAGAACTGTTAGTTATATCATAACAACTGTTGGAAGACAACGAAGAGAAAAACTGTTAGAAGAAACTCAGAACTGTTTATTCAACAAACAGTTTCTGTTGAGATATTTATGGAAATTGCTATCTTCGTGGAGTTAAAAGATATCTTATCAAGATTTGAAGATTATCAAGATTATCTTGCAAAGATAGAAGATTAACAAACTTCAAAAACCTAGAGGGTTATAAATACTCGGTTTAGATTAGTTTGTTTGTATTGCTTTTGATTTACACTTATTCGTATTGTTTACTATCTTCAGAAAGTGTATTAGCCTCCAAGATTCTTTGAAACCTAAGAACAGTTTGTGTTCTTCGTCTAACAAAAGAGTTAGATTGGAGGTGTTGGTGAATATTGTAATCATCTTTGATTATTAATAAATATCTTGTGTTTGAAGTTATTCTTTGAATTGATTGAATTGTTCATGTGATTAAAACCTTTATTAATCAATTAAGTGTGATTCTGGAACTTCTTAGTTGATTGTGATTAAATTCAAATATTGTCTTTTCATACAACTCTGATTTAAGTTCGTAAAGATAATTCTTGTTATTTATTTTGTTTATATACGATCCTGACAAGTGGTGTCAGAGCCTTAACATTAAGCTTCTCTTAATCACCAATTAAAGGTTTTTCACAATCTACTATGTTCTTATTGATTTAAAGTCTTTCTTTTGTTTTATTGAGAATTCTCAATCACTGTATTGCAATGGAGTCTGGTGGATCTTCTGATAACACTGGATATGGGTCAAACATTCGTGTTCCCATGCTCAAACCAACTGATTTTGAGATGTGGAAACTGAGAATCAAGCAGCATGTTCAATTGATGGACTACGCTGTTTGGGAAATCATTGAGAATGAGCCCACAACTCCCGTTGATCTAGATGAAACTGGAAAACCTAGGAAGAAACCACCACCAAAAACAGATGTTGAAAAAAAAGAGAGGATGCTAGAAATGAAAACTCTAAGCATTCTTTAGATTGCTATTCCTAATGAATATCAACATCAGTTTAAGAAGTTTGAGAATGCTCATGAATTGTGGAATGCATTAGAGAAAAGGTTTGCAGGGAATGCAAGCTCCAAAAGAAATCAAAGGGATCTTCTCAAACAAGCTTATGAGAACTTTTCCAGTGGAAAGAATGAGAGTATCATTTAGATCTTTGATAGGTTCTATAAGCTGGTAAGTCAACTTGAGAGTGCAAAGGTTAGAATAGAGCAAGATGAGATCAATAGAAAGTTTCTTAGGTCTTTAGGTGATGAGTGGACAGTATATGCTGCACAATGGAGGACTAAGGATTCTTTGGAAGATATAGAATTTGATGATCTCTACAACATTTTAATTGTGTTTGAAGGGGAAATTGAAGGAAAAAGGAAGTCAATGATCCCTAGTCACAATGCTGCTCTTCTCTCATACTTAGGTATGGACTCAAATCTTTCTTTAACTAACTCTACAGATGGTTGTGTAGGTGCTGTTACTGGAGTAGATATGAATACTTCTCATGCAGTGCTTGAAGCATTCTTAGCAAGTCACGCACATTCAACCCTTACAAATGAGAATCTTGAGCAAGTGCATCCAGATGATCTTGAGGAGATGGATCTCAAATGGCAGATGGCTATGCTAACTGTAAGAGCAAAAAGGTTCATCAAAAGAACAGGAAGATAAAACATGAACTTCAGGGCTGATGGTTAGACTGGTTTTGACAAGTCCAAAGTAAGATGTTTCAAATGTCAATAGCATGGTCACTTTGCTAGAGAATGCAGATCTGGTGGACAAAGCCAGAATCAAGGTCAACATTCAACTCCCACCTTATCAGCATTGGTCTCTCAAGAAGGCTATGGTTTTGATTGGAGTGATCAGGCTGAGCAAGCAACTCACAACAAAACATTGATGGCATTGACTGACTCCTTCATCAACATGGATTCATCAGAGACAGAAGACATTCAGGTATCTTCTAAACTATGTCCTGGTGAATGTAGAGCTATAGTTAAAAGTTTTAGAGAACACAACAGAAAGGTTTGTGCTGCTCTAAGAAAAATGGAAGAAAGAAGGTATGAAACCAATGCTGTAATTGAGCTTTGAAAAGAAAATCGAAGATTATCGGGCTAATGAATTGCAAATGGACTATGATAGAAAGTATCATAAGTGGGAGAAAGAGCAACTTCAAGAAGAGATTGATAGTCTTAAGGAGAATTTGAGTGAGAAAGAGAATAAAATAGATGAATTAACCAAGAAATTGAATGGTGTGGACATAGATTTGAGCATGTTTAAAGCTTCATCCCTTAAGCTTGAAACTGTTTTGAAATCACAGATCTCAAATAAAATAAAATCAGGCATAGGCTACAAACAGACTCCTCCTCCATACAATCACACCTATATAACTCCCATGACTGATCTAGCTGAAAGGTATGTTGATGAACCACTAGAGGAAGAATTGAAATCAGCAGATCCACAGCTAGAGAGTGAAGATAAAGGAGTTGTGTATGAGGTAATTGATGAAAAGAAGGAAGGGTTTGTGAAGAATGAAGAAATCATTCCAATCGAAAATCACATCTGTTGTGAACCAAAAGCACCTAACTCTTCTTCACAACATGTGATGTTTGTAAAAGCATCCTCAGAACCTTCCACCAGTGAACCAAAACCTTTCAAAACTGTTACTTCTATAAACAGTTTCACCACTATTGAAAACAGTCCCCACCTTTATATTGACAGTTCCAAGGAAAGTCCAAACAGTTTTCATCCAAAAACCTCAACTGTTGGTATTAAGACCAAAGGAAAAAAAGAGATTCATGAAGTTGCAGTTGCAAAACAGAAGAAGGAAGCTTCAAAATTAAAATCCAAAAACAAACATGTGAAGAAGCATACAGAAATGTCTATTTGCACATGCAAACATCATGGTGTGCAAAAGTTTCCTCCTTCAGCACTAGTGAGGGGAAATCAAAGAAATAGAAACCAAATATGGGCACAAAGAAGTGGGATACCTATAGTCAAAGCTAAAAAATGTTACATTTGTGAGAAAGCAAATCACTTGGCTCACAACTGTTATCATAATCAACAGCTCTATAGGACCCAGAAACCAAGTACCAGAAAACAATCTAACAGTTCTTCAACTGTTAAGCCAAAACAGTCTAACAGTTCTTCAACTGTTAAGCCAAAAAAGTATAATAGTTCTTAAACTGTTAAGCCAAAGACAAAGAATGGTTGTTTGACTTGGGTAAAAGTGCAAAAACAAACAGTTTCCGAAGAAACTAAATCTGATAATTCTTCTGAAAGTCAAACCAAGTCACATGTAAATCACAAGAGTTGGAAACCATATGTTGTCACTAAATATTCTTCACACGGGATAGAGAAATATGATTGGGATGAAATTAGGAAAACTCAATTTGTTGTTAAATACTATGACATGAATGGTATACCCAGGACCTGCATGGCTTGGGTACTTCCTACTACTAACTGAGTTTATTTTGTGCAGAGCATTCATATGGCCAATCAAGGAGCAATCTGGCATGTGGATAGTGGATGCTCAAGGCACACTGCTTGAAGGATTTCAAAAGAATCAATAGAGGATTTGTAGCATTTGGAGGAAATCCAAAGGGAGGTAGAATCACAGGTAAGGGAGCTGTAGATGCAGGTAACCTTACTTTTAATGATGTTTACTTTGTTGAACAACTCAAATACAATCTGTTGAGTGTGTCCCAAATCTGTGACATTGGAAACAAAGTAGTGTTTACAAATACTGAATGCATTATCCTTTCAAAAGATTTTAAGTTAACAGAAAAGGACATTCTTTTAAGAACACCAAGAAAGGATAATGTTTACTGTTTGGATACACAAAAAGTTGCTCAGTAGAATGTTTTAAGTTGTTTACTCTCCAAGGCATCTCATGATGTGTCTGCCACTTGGCATAGAAGGATGTGTCACATGAACTTTAAAACCATGAATTTGTTAGCTAAAAATAGTTTGGTAAGAGGTTTACCTCAAAAGGGATTCTCATGTGATGATCATTGTATTGCTTGTCTCAAAGGAAAGCAACACAAAAATTCTTTTAAGACCAAAGAAGTTTCTTCCATCGTTGCACCTTTACAGTTATTGCACATGGATCTTTTTGGTCCTACATCTGTGGTAAGTATAGGGAAGAAAGCTTATTGTTTGGTCATAGTTGATGACTTCACCAGATTTACTTGGGTTCAATTTCTTAGATCTAAGGATGAAACCGCAGAGTTAGTTAAATCTCTTATTCTTAGAATTGAAAATCAGTCATATTTAAAGGTGAAAGTCATTAAGTCTAACAATGGGTCTGAATTCAGTAACTATGAGCTAAACAGTTTCTGTGAAGAGAAAGGAATTGAAAGACAGTTTAGTGCTCCTAGGACTCCATAACAGAATGGAGTGGCTGAGAGAAGGAATAGGACTTTGATAGAGGCTGCTAGATCAATGCTAGCTGATTCTAGGCTCCCAATGACATTTTGGGCAGAAGATGTGAACACTGCTTGCTATGTTAAGAATAGAGTACAAGTTGTCAAGTCAAAAGGGAAAACTCCCTATGAGTTGTTTCTTCACAGAAAGCCTTTGATAAATTTTTTGAAACCATTTGGATGTCCCTACACTATCCTAAATACCAAGTCCCAATTAGGAAAGTTTGAAAGCAAGGCTTAAGAAGGATTCTTTGTAGGCTATTCCACTCAAAGCAAAGCATATAGAGTCTTCAACAATGTGTTTAGGATCATAGAAAAGAGTATGCATGTATCTTTCAATGAGAATAAAATCAATTCTGAAGGTAATGGTCTTGAGTGGTCATTTGATATTGATTCACTAACCAAATCTTTGTCTTTTGAGTTTTCCACAGAAACAGCTGCTGATATTCCAACAACTGTTGGTACAAATCAACAAACTGTTTCCAACAGTGTCAACAGTCATGAGACTGTTTGTTTGAATCCAACATCTATTGATGAAAACATAGTGAATAAAGACTTTGTGGTGCTTCCTCTCACTGAAAATAATTCTTCAAATGCTGATGGCCAAATAAATGATGATGCTAACATGGAATCTCATGTTCCTACCCATCACCATGCATCTGGACATCAAAAAGTTGCCGACCAAGTGTGTATCACTTCTAGGAGTGCAAGAAACTCTTAGGTTGATATGTCAAATTTGGAGAATTCCCTGCCTGAAGAGAAAATTCCTACATCAAGAATTCACAAGAATCATCCTACAATACATATTATAGGTGATCCTGCCACAACCATTCAAACAAGAGGTATGCTGCAAAATGAAAACAGTGGTGTAACTCTTGAAAAGTTTGAGAGACCCTTCTTGGGTAGAAGCTATGCAAGAGGAACTTTTATAGTTCCAAATTCAGCAAGTGTGGAAGCTGGTAGAACTCCCTCGAGGCAAACGAGCAATTGGCACCAAATGGGTGTTCAGAAATAAGAAGGATGAAAGAGGTATAGTCATCAAGAATAAAGCTAGACTTGTTGCACATGGTTATACTCAGGAAGAGGGTATAGATTATGATGATGTCTTTACCCCAGTTGCCAGAATAGAAGCTATCAGATTCTTCCTTGCGTATGCATGTTTCAAAGGATTTAAGGTTTATCAAATGGATGTCAAATCAGCTTTTCTCTATGGAACCATTGATGAGGAAGTATATGTGTGTCAACCACCTAGTTTTGAAGACTCAAAGTATCCTAATAGGGTATATAGGTTGGATAAAGCCTTGTATGGGTTACATCAGGCTCCTAGAGCTTGGTATGAGACATTGTCATCTTATTTGATTGAGAGTGGGTTTAAAAGAGGGACAATTGATAAACTTTGTTTACAAAGATTGTTGAAACAGAGATCTTACTTGTACAAATCTATGTTGATGATATAATCTTTGGATCTACCAATGATAATCTTTGCAAGGAATTTGAATCCATCATGCATAAGCGTTTCCAGATGAGCTCCATGGGGGAACTTACATTCTTCTTGGGGTTACAGGTTAAGCAAAAGCCATCTGGTATCTTTCTCAGTCAGTCAAAGTATGTCAAATACATTTTGGACAAGTTTGGCTATCAAGATGTAAATCTGGTAAACACTCCCATGGAAACACACAAACAGTTGGGGGCAGATCCTGAGGGGGAGGATGTAGACATACACTTGTATAGGTCTATGATAGGTTCATTAATGTACTTAACTGCTTCTAGACCAGATATAATGTTTGATGTGTGTGTGTGCCAGGTTTCAATGTAGTCCCAAGATGTCACACCTCTTTGCTGTGAAAAGGATCTTTAGGTACCTCAAAGGCCAACAGAAGTTAGGTCTGTGGTATCCTAAGGATTCACCTTTTGAATTAGTGGCATATTCTGATAGTGACTATGGTGGAGCAAATGTGGATAGAAAATCAACATATGGAAGATGTCAATTCTTTGGCTCAATACTGGTGTCATGGCAGTGCAAGAAACAAACAATAGTGTCTACTTCAACAGCTGAGGCTTAATACATTGCCGCATCAAGTTGCTGTTCACAAGTATTATGGATTCAAAATCAGCTTCTGGATTATGGTATGACTCTTTTGAATACTCCTATCTATGTTGATAACACTAGTGCTATCAGCATTGTGAACAATCCAGTGAAGCATTCAAAAACAAAACACATAGAAATCAGGTTTCACTTCATCAGAGACTGCAATGAGAAAAAGTTAATCCATGTTTTAAAAGTACATACTGATGATTAGTTAGCTGATCTGTTTACCAAAGCATTTGATGTAAGCAGATTTAACTTTCTAATCTCAAATATTGGCATGATTAACTTAGAATAATGCTTTGTTAGCTATTCTGTCTATGATTTTTGTGTTTTCACACTAACAGTTTGAAACTGTTAGTTGTCAGTCTAACAATTGTTTATGAAAGTGTTCAGGGCTTTATAGTACAAATTATAACTAACAGTTGTCAACTGTTAGTACTTTGGTGTTACAACTGTTAGGCAAGCGGCCTAATCAGTTAAGGGGGAGTGTTGCAGTTGAAGTTCCTTAGCCAAACAGTTGTCAACTGTTAGCTCCATACTCTCCGTCAACTGTTCGTCAAGGGTATCTTTGAAGATATTCTGAGGGATTTTGAATTGCATTTAATATGCATTACATATATAAGTCATTCCCTCCTCGCAGTTTTCTTTACGCTTACTAACCTTCAATCGAACGCTATAACCCTAGACGTTCTCTTCGAAATCGCCATGGCTCCCCTTCCGTTTGTCAAAGAACACAACATGCTTGCTTTCCTCTCCAAACCAGCTAAGTTGCATGTCTTTCATGACATGATCGACTATCTCACCCTGTCAAATTTCAATACTGCCCTCACCATCAATCCAACCATTTACACCTCTCACCTTGATCAGTTTTGGAAAAATGCTACACTCACTAAAATAGATGGAGTGCAATGGATCACCTCAAAGGTAGATAGCCATGATGTTTCAATCGCTGAGAACACCATCCGTGAACACCTTCAACTTAAAGATCTTGAGGGTGAGTATTTTGATACAATCTCCATGGAATTCTTGTATGAGGAGTTGATGAAACTGGGGTATGAGGGCCCTAGGGGAAAGAGTACCTTTTACAAAGGACAATTTTGTGCTCACTGGAAATATTTAATATATACCCTACAACAATGTTTAAGTCCCAAAAGAACCGGCTGGAATGAGTTTGGAAGCAACATTGCCTTGGCCTTAATCTATTAGGCCAACAATCGTTGCTTCAACTTTTCTAAGTTAATTTTTAATGGCATGGTAAAGCATCTCGGGACCAAATACGGTCACTTTTTTAAGTACCCCAGATTTGTTCAAACATGTTTAAACCTTTTATTGCCAAATCTTCAAACTCATAAGAGGGTTCTGATTCCCTCTGCTCATGTGGCCTCCACATTGAGCAAACTGTTGATTAATGGGAAGAATTTCTCGGGTAACATCACTCCACCACTCTCTGCAATGGTGGAGTTTCTTTCAAGAAACAGAGCTGCCAGAGTTGAGCATGAAGCCCAAACTATTGTTACACCACCAACTCTAGAACCCATAGCTCACGATACTCAAATATCTCTCTCTGTTACTCCTTCTAAAGCTACAACACAAGCCCCCTCACTTATATCATTCAGAAAGAGGAAAAGAACTGTTGGTGCTCCTTCCTCCACAGTCCCACCATCCCAAACTGTAAACCCTGCACAGGTGCATTCACCTGTGCAGAATATCTAAAAGGAACCTATTGTGCTGTCTCTCAAGCACACTAAGGAGGTGATCACTCCAAAGGAGGGTGATCATGTGGTTCTTGAGGCTAACACTACTATTTCATCCGCAAGGGGTGAACAAGGAAGTGTTAACATAAGTAAGACCTCACCCACAGAAACAAAGGCTGGTCAAATAGCTTTTGGAAATCCCCATTACCAAGAACAAAGGGGTACTGGTGAGGGATCTTCTAGGAGTGACCCACCAGTTTTATCTGTCGATGATATGTTTGAAGTGGCAACACTTGCTGACATTGAGGCTAGCATGAAACACAAAGCATTGACAAATCCTGATCTAGTACCATTTCTTGCTGCTTTTCTTTATCTCAAAAAGAGGAGTACCTTACAAGACAAGCTGCTTGCCAAGCATAATGAGCTAATTATTCAGCAACACAATCAAATCAAGGCTTTGTCAACCTCTCTATTGCAAGCAACGGATGTTCTTCGAATGCATGATCAAATGTTTAAACAAATGCATGCGTCTCCCTCTCAAACAGTTCCAATCAAAAAGTGGGAGAAGGAAACCATAAAGGAGTAAGAGAATGATGTGCAAGATACACAAACAGCTGCACCAGAACTTCTAACAGTTGCAACTCCACAAACAACAGTTGCAATAGATTAATCACAAGAATAGAAATTGTCTACTGTTCATAGAGTGTTGATCAATAGGATGATCATGTCTGGGGATTATCCGACAACAGAGGTATTCAAATCATGGTCCAAAGCTAAGCAAAATCATTTGATTGAAGTTGGTGCTCAAAAGCTTAACATTAGCACATTCAAAATGGTGCAAAAGATTGATGATGGGTGGCTAGATGGAAAAGTATCTAAACCGGAGCCGATTGCACCTAAGCCAGGATTCAAAGGCATTGCAATTCAAGAGTCAAAGAAAGATGAAAAGATGCCTCATGTGTTAGGAAAGGGAAAGGAAGTTGTTGTTGATATACCAAAGTTAAAACTCTCAAAAGAACAATAAGAGGAGTATGATCATGAGCTTGCTTAAAGGCTAAATGCTCAGATGGAGCAACAAGAGCAAAAAGATTTTAAATTAGCTCAAGAGATGGCTGCTGAGATTACAAAAGAAATTGAAGAAGAAGAAATGTCAAAGAAGGCAGATAAGGGGGTAAAAAGAAAGAAAATTGAAAGAAAGAAAACAGTTCCAACTTCAAAGCCAACAGCTGCAAAGAAAAGACAGACAACTGCAAAGAAAAGACAGATATCTAAACCTAAACAGCTTCAACAATCCCAAACAGTTCAAACATCAAAAGAAAAAGCAAAGGCTGGTATGGTACAAACCATTTTGCAAGATAGGCTCAGAATGGAGGTTGAACATAAGCTAGATCAGCTTGTGGAAGCTCAACTTGAACAAAAATCTGATATAACTGAATGAAGATTTGAATTGTTAAGAATTGAAACTGGGAAGCAAGGAGTAACAATTGTGAGAGAGATTGAACCAATCGAAAGCTATGCAAGCTTCTTACAATTGATGGATAGTGTGACCAGGAGAGATGTGCAAGAATTAAATGAATATGGTCTAAGACACTATGGAAAAAATGCTGGCATTGAAATCAGAGTGATGATGAGTCATTTGGCAAGTGTATGTCATCCTTTGAGCGTAATGCAGATGTTAATAGCTGAGGAAGCATTCCCAATAAGTACTGTCAAGGTGTATGCTAAGTCAAAGACTTACAACATTGTAATGGGAAATGCACTGACTCAATGGTTTGATCTTGAATTCATAGAGCATAACAAAACTAAGCTCTCATATTTGATAAAAGCAAAGTTCTTTGGCCCTCCTAAAGTTAATGAAAATCTTCTTCACAGGCTCAAAGAAAGGTTGGAATCCCTACAGTCCAAGAAAGGTTAAATTTAAAGTTTTGATTGAAACAGTTTTGCATAATTTGCTTATGTTAAGTTTTCTGTGGTCGAACCCTATGAAACAACTTAAAGTATATTGTTCAATATCTTAAGTTAGGGGGAGATTGTTGGGAAATAGGCTAAGTAAGTTAAAACTGTTAACAATGCAAAAGCAAAACTGTTGGAGAAAGTTTTGAGAAAACAGTTTTGAAACTGTTAGTACAAAAGATTCAGAACTGTTAGTTATATCATAACAGCTGTTGGAAGACAATGAAGAGAAAAACTGTTAGAAGAAACTCAGAACTGTTTATTCAACAAACAGTTTCTGTTAAGATATTTATGGAAATTGCTATCTTCGTGGAGTTAAAAGATATCTTATCAAGATTTGAAGATTATCAAGATTATCTTGCAAAGATAGAAGATTAACAAACTTCAAAAACCTAGAGGGTTATAAATACTCTATTTAGATTAGCTTGTTTGTATTGCTTTTGATTTACACTTATTCGTATTGTTTACTATCTTCAGAAAGTGTATTAGCGTCCAAGTTTCTCTGAAACCTAAGAACAGTTTGTGTTCTTCGTCTAACAAAAGAGTTAGATCGGAGGTGTTGGTGAATATTGTAATCATCTTTGATTATTAATAAACATCAATTAAGTGTGATTCTGCAACTTCTTAGTTGATTGTGATTAAATTCAAATATTGTCTTTTCATACAACTCTGATTTAAGTTCGTAAAGATAATTCTTGTTATTTATTACAAACGTGAGTGCCATACCGGGTATCTAATACCCAACTTCAAGATGTAGAAGTATGATGGAGTTCAATCATGTACGTACCTGAGTCGGAAGTCCCTGTGATGCTCAACCCCTTGAGCTTCTTAAGACCTTCTAGGTACCCCGGGTAGTTACGGCGCCAATGGCCCTTCTTACGGCACCTTTGCCTTTACCCTCCGAAGCTGGGCAAGACTTGGCAGCGCCAATCTTCCCCTTCCCCTTGCCCTTAGGGGTATAAGCGGATCTCTTCTTCTTCTGGATTCGCCCCTCCCTTATAGCTAGAACGGGATTTTGAACGGCGGGCTTATTTTTGGTCATGCTAGACTCGGTTGTCTTAAGCATACCGTGAAGCTCCATAATTGACTTATCCATACTATGCATATGATAACTCATAACGAATTGATCATACGCGGTGGGCAGGGACCATAGGATCAAATCCACGGCTAGCTCCCTCCCTATGGTAAATCAGAGCCGTTCCATGCGCTCCACGTTTGCTTTCATGCGCAACACGTGAGCATTCACATTCCCGCCATCGGCCATCTTACTACCAAGTACCGTCTTAAGACACTCAAACCTCTCTGGTCTCGCTTGCTGCTGGAACATTTCCTTAAGCTGAGCGATCAAGTCAAAAGAACTCAAATGATCCATTTGCTTTTGGAGCTCGGGGATCATAGTACTTAGGATGAGGCAAGTAATGTCCTCGGTATCCTTGACATGCTTCTCATAAGCGTCTCGGATAGCCCGAGTGGCATTGGCAGCAGGAGCCTCGGGTAGGGCCTCCATTGATAGTGTGCGTTTGTATTGATCTTCTTACACTCATAAATATAGAAATGGTTAGACATCTAGATATGAAATTTTACAACTTCTTTAGATGATAGAGATACGTACTAGTGTTTTCAATTTTTCATAATACATCCTTCTTACTGATTTGACATTGAACATGTACAATATGGGAAATAAAAGCAAAGTAGGTCAAATTGCTAAGAGAAATATTAATGATTATGAGAGGAGTAAAATGGTGAGAGTTCAAGAGAACCAACAAAGATTACGAGAGTTGGGGGTTAAAAATATTGCCAAATCTTTAACAAGTTTGGTTGAAAGTAAAAAACCAAAGAAGAGGAAAGAGAGACCAGCACTTACTAATGACAAAGAAGAAGAGCTTATCCCCGATTTTGGAGATGATCTTGAAGGAGATTACGAGTAACAAGTGGATGCTAATGTTGGTGTTCACAAGACGGTATATAGATTAGGAAATTCCATTGTGTTATTGCTTTATAATTATTTATTACTTAAATTTAACTTGTTCCAGCATCATCGTCCTAAGTATATTGCACCAATGTCCATGAATAAATTTGCTAATCTAGCAAAGCAACGAGTGACTACTCCGGATGTCTTCGATATGTCACCATTTGAAGAACGCCTTAAGCAATATGAGAAACAACGCCAACTCCATCAACAACTTGGTGATTTGAAAGAGTTTAACAGGACAAGATAAAATTACATATAATACACACAAACATAAAGAGTCCAATTGCCCTTATTCATCATAGTTGGTTAGTTTAGCAGGGATAAGTAACCGGTAGATGGAAAGAGTTTAATAGGACAAGATAAAATTAACAGGTCTACTTTATGAATTTGTTATGCTAGAGTAATTGTCAAGTAAGTTTTTTCCTTAAATTCTTAAACAAGATCTGAATTTTTGGATGTAGGAATAAGATCGGAACATGAACTCACTATTTAAACAATTTTATATAATAAAGTGTAACAGACTATCGGTAGATGCAGAGTGTGTAAATAACTAAATAACCGGAACATATATGCATCTTTTCATCATTTAGATACAAAGACACAAAAGGGTGTAGAGACAGACAACTACATCTCAAGTCATGAATCATCTAAATTTATGAATGACATACAAAACACGAGAGATACAAATATAGAAACCCCCATTTAGAAACCTATTTAACTCGCCAACAAGTTTAACCCGTTTTGACAATCGGGTAACATAGGTCGCATTCTAGTTAGCGTTTGATAATGGATTGAAATAGGTTAGTGTTGATAGGAGTAATCTTTATGCGGGACGAAACAGGCTGAGCCATGTTGTATGTTGGTTTGACCTGAAAACACTACTAGTGCTTCTTGTAACATCCTGAGTTTGGGGCCTAGTTGTTACGTAGGCTTCGGTACGTTTTTTTACGTGATAATTAATTGATTAAAAGTTTATTTGAATTATTAATAATTAAATATTAATAATTTTAATGTATATATTGACTAAATATATATGTGTTAATGTGTACGTATGCATGTATATAGCTTTAAGAGTTACCAATTGCATGCCACCTCCTGCTTTGTTTCTTTCAGTGTTAGCATACATGGGTATTAATTGGTTTAACTTCAGAGTTAATCAACACTTTGAACATATCTTAGTGTGTTTTGTATGTGTTTTGAGAGAGAAAGTTAAGAAAAGTATTAACTTAGAATTTTGGAAGTAAGGTTTTGTTGTTTGTAGATTGAAACTAAAGGTATGATTATCATCCTTAGACAGATGGGCAAACTGAACGAACAATTCAGACACTTGAGGGTATGTTGCGTGCATGCGTGTTAGAGTATGGAGGTTCTTTGGACTCCCAGTTACTTTTAATCGAGTTTGCGTATAACAATTCATATCATTCGAGTATCGGTATGCCACCCTATGAGATGTTATACGGGCGTTGCTGCCGTACTTCTACGTGTTGGTTAGAGGTAGGTCAGAAACAGTATGCAGGGCCTGATAATGTAATGATTAACTCTGAGAAAGTGGCACTTGCACGAGAAAAGCTAAAAGCGGCTAGAGATCGTCAAAAAATGTATGCTGGTCCACGTCGTAGATCTGTTGCATTTGTTGAAGGTGAACTAGTTTATTTTAAAGTTTCACCTTGGAAGGGTGTTATCCGTTTTGGGAATCAAGGAAAGCTAGCTCCTCGTTATATTAGGCCGTTTCGTGTTCAACGGGTGGTTAATGATTAAACGGTTACTATTGATCTTGCTACAGAATTGTCAGGTATTCACAACACATTCAGTGTGTGTTACTTGCGGAAATGTAAAGTGGAGGACGAGAGTCAGATTCTTCCTTTACATGATCATAAAGTGGATTCAAGCAAGAAACTAGTAGAAGAATCCATTGAACTACTAGATCGGAAGGTGACTAAACTACGTAAGAAACAAATTCCGATGGTACTGGTTAAATGGAGACATAGTTTGGGTTCAGATTTGACGTGGGAAATTGATGCGGATATGAAAGCTCGTTACCCTCGATTGTTTGAAAGTGGATAGATTCCGAGGTTGGAATCCCTTTAAGGAGAGAGGATTTGTAACATCCTGAGTTTGGGCCTAGTTGTTACGTAGGCTTCGGTACGTTTTTTACGTGATAATTAATTGATAATGGATTGAAATAGGTTAGTGTTGATACGAGTAATCTTTATGCGGGACGAAACAGGCTGAGCCATGTTGTATGTTGGTTTGACCTGAAAACACTACTAGTGCTTCTTGTAACATCCTGAGTTTGGGGCCTAGTTGTTAGGTAGGCTTCGGTACGTTTTTTTACGTCATAATTAATTGATTAAAAGTTTATTTGAATTATTAATAATTCACTATTAATAAGTTTAATTTATATATTAACTAAATATATATGTGTTAATGTGTACTTATGCATGTATATGGATTTAAGAGTTACCAATTGCATGCCACCTCCTGCTTTGTTTCTTTTAGTATTAGCATACGTGTGTATTAATTGGTTTAAGTTTAGAGTTACGCAATACTTTGAACATATCTTAGTGTGTGTTGTATGTGTTTTGAGAGAGAAAGTTAAGAAAAACATAAACTTGGAATTTTGGAAGTAAGGTTTTATTGTTTGTAGATTCAAACTAAAGGTATGATTATATTCCTTTTATGAATCTGATCATTTTAATATGATTTGTTTATAAGTTTATGTTGGTATCATGAGAACACCATTGTTGAAGCTTATATGTAAACTTGACAAGTGGGTTTTACACGATTCGGTGTTTTAAAAGGATTTGATATGTTCTTGATGTTAGTTAGATAATATATAATGCTTATACATGTTATAGAAGTGTTGATAGCTGATTTTGAATGGAAATATGGGATTTTGGTAAAGTGAGTCGGCTGGAATGTTGAAGAAGATGATGCAGGTGTTCATCGAACGCGGCGCGTCATTTGATCAGACGCGACGCGTCCCCGCAATTTGGCAGATTCTTGTGAATCCGAAGGTGAAATCCGATGGGTGAAATCTAGAGACTAGAAATCCGATATTATGAATCCGACAACTAGAATACGACCCTGAAATCCGAGAAACACCGAAATCTGACAAGTTGGGATTCAGATTTGTGGAAATCCAACACTTTGCCTCGACGCGATGCGTCGGCTTGTTGGACGCGACACGTCCGCAGTTTTTGTGGTTTTTCATGTTTGTTTGCATTCTTTAATGCAATGTTTACATGTATGTACATATGTGAATCTAACATGTTTATGTTTGATCAAAGGAGATATAAATATATGTGTTTGGTATATATTTACGAATCAGATGCTGATTTTAGTTTGTTGTGTTCTCACGAATAGACAAGACTCAATAATATAAGATCATTGAGTGGGAGTTTAAGAACACAAGGTGAGTGGATGTTTTCTCATGCATGATGTTAGTTGTAACTGGTTTCGTTGCAACTGTTTATGGTTTGACGCATAGATAGCTTTTATATCTGATAATTGATTAATTGGTTTATTATTAATTAATTGTTACGTCAGTTATATGTATACATGATATTGGGAAGTCAGTTACGGCTTGGCACTTGGGATGAGTTCGTTTGCTACCGGCTAATTAGTATTTAGATCTTTTGATGCATTTGTTACAACTTAATGGTAATACTGTGTGAGAATACCAAATGGACTATCGGTAAACCTTTGTTTTGGCCGGCATTGGTTGTAGGTTCCTGCAGAACCGCCGGTCTTCACGGGACACGATTGTTTGTTATTTATTGTTGATATCATGCGGTTGTGGCTGATGTATCCATTGTGGTTTTACTCCATTAACTTAGCTTTGTGCTAATCCCCCACCGCTCACTCTTTTTTTATGTTTTGGGTAAGTCAGTGGCTCAGCTGAGAGTGGTTTGCTTGGGGAGTAATTGCTTAGTCCTCTGTTGTTTATATTTGTGACGAGCCGTAGTTTTTGTAATAATGATATTTTAAACTTGTTGGCTTTGTAAATTGTGTATGATTACAGTTGTAAATACTTTTAGTAGTATTTTAATCGCTTTCGTAGTGTTGTTTTATAAATGAAAATTTTGGGTTGAAAATACGGTGTTACAAGTTTGGTATTAGAGACTTGGTTTGGCAATGTGAGCACAGTTGGAAGTGTTGCATTCCCAAATCTTGGCTCTTGATAGGTCAATTACTCTTTGGGTATGGGATTGGGGTGAATTGGAGTGTTGTGGAGTTTAGTATGTTATGTACTAACGGATTTATCTAATAAATCATGAGATGATGTGATTGTTACTCAAAACAATGGCTGACAATGAAATCTCAACTCGTGCCCATACTATCCCGTCTACGGGCGATATTCCTACAACAACAGTAGAAGTTCTACAAAACGCTGGTACAACTGGAAATGAGAGGGATGAATACATCTTTCAGCTTGAAGGTCAGTTACAAGATTTGAGGAAGGAATTAGAACTCCAACGACAAGTTCCAATAACACAACCACCGGTTATCACCATGGCTTCAACAACACCTGAGATACCACCAATCTTCCTGGCTATTACTACTCTTGTAGAGATTCCTCCATTGTCAATGCCGCTACCACCAGTGTCTCAACCAACATCTCAACCATTCTTCTATCCTTTGTTTCCTGAGGGATCGTATTCTTATCCCTACATGGGATATCCTCCAAACATGGGATACCGACAACCTTGTACTTACAAGCTGTTTTTTGATTGTAAACCTCCAAAATATCATGGTAGCACTAATCCTAATGTTACCTTGAATTGATTACGAGATACAACTAGAATTTTGGATGCTTGCAATTGCGAGGAAGAGATGAGAGTTTGTTTTGCTACGAGGATGTTGAAGGGAAAAGCGATGGTTCGGGAGGAATTCATGGATTTGCATATGACGGAGAGGATGTCTGTCGATGAGTTAATAGAACAGTTTAATGCGAAGCTAAGGTTTGTGTCTCAGTGGGTGCGTGATGAACCTACCCAGGTTCAACATTTCATTAGGGCGTTACTTCGCGAGTATAGGAACATAACTCGGTTAGCTAGATCGCTGTCCCAGACCTTCACCTTAGCCAAGTCTGCTGAGGGGGACATCTAGGCAAGAGAGAAATTGAACCAAGATAGAGCGGATTTGTGGCCGAAGAATGAACAGACTGGTAATCAGAGCCGTAGGCAATAACGGGGGATACGAATGTAAAATCATAGTGGTGTACAAGATGTATATCTACCTATACAGGGAGGTGTACTGCCCAAACCATGCGATTTGTGCGTTGTGGAACTCATGGGCACGAGGCGAAAGATTGTAGGTTCCCTCGTAATGTTTGTTAGAATTGTTAGAAGGAAGGGCACCGGGCAGGTGATTGTCCTTGAGGAAGGAAGTCAGGGACAGGGGCAGGGGCAGAAGAGAAAGAACCCTCCGATACCTGAGGTTAGGGCTTTTCAAATGAAAGTAGATGATGCTACTACCACCGATGAAGTTATCATCGGTATGCTTCTTATAAACTCTCTACCTGCTCGTGTGTTGTTTGATTCTTGAGAAAATCGCTCTTTTATTTCTGTGGCATTTTGTGATAAATTAAAATTGCCTACTAGTATTATTTCTGTACCACTTGAGATAGAAATAGCATATGGTAAGATAGTTCCTGTTACAACTTCTGTGACTAGGGCTGAAATTGATATTGATGGTAGATGCTTCCTAGTGTCATTCCTTTTAATGCCTTTGTCTGGTTTTGATGTGGTTTTGGGGATGGACTGGTTGAGTAAGCATAAAGTGAGTATTAAATGCCATAGGAAATTGATTTCTTTTCCGTTGTCTCATGGGTCGCATGTGGTGGCTCGAGGAGAAAGAAATAAGTTTGTCTTTCCTATTATTTCCTTATTGAAAGCCAAGAAATCCTTGAGTAAGGGTTGTGAATGTTTTATGGCATATGCTATTGATGCTAGAAAGGAAAAGCGTGCGGTTACTAATGTGAGAGTAGTATCTGATTATCCTGAAGTATTTTCGGATGAGTTACCTGGGTTACCTCTAGTTCGAGAGGTGGAATACAAGATTATTTGATTCCAGGTTCTAATCCAGTGGCGAAATCTCCTTACAGATTGGCTCCTTCTGAGATTAGGGAGATGATGATGCAGATTCATGATCTTTTAGATTGGGGTTTTATTCATCCGAGTTTATCGCCGTGGGGTGCACCGGTTCTATTTGTGAGAAAGAAAGATGGCACGCTACGGATGTGTATTGATTACCGAGAACTGAATAAGAGAACGGTCAAGAATAAATACCCTCTACCCATGATTGATGATTTGTTTGATCAGTTGCAAGGTGCTTCCTATTTTTTTAAGATTGATCTACGATCGGTTTATCACCAGGTACGAGTTTCTAATGAAGATGTTTCCAAAACTGCTTTCCGTACCCGGTATGGCTATTATGAGTTCTTAGTCATGCCGTTCGGTTTGGCTAATGCCCGTGTTGTTTTTATGGATTTGATGAATCAGGTTTGTCGACCGTTTTTGGATAAATCTGTGATTGTATTTATTGACGACATTCTGGTTTTTTTTTATAAATCTGAAACTGATCACGAGATACATTTGAGACAAGCGCTTGAAACTTTGAAACGGGAGCAATTGTATGCCAAGTATTCGAAATGTGAATTCTGGATGCAAGAAGTACATTTTCTGGGGCATGTCATCTGCAAAGATGGGGTTAAAGTCGATCCGGCGAAGGTAGAAGCTGTAATGAATTAGGATGCTCCGAAGTCGCCTTCTGAGATTAAAAGCTTCTTGGGATTGGTAGGTTATTATCGTCGGTTCATAAAAGACTTTTCTAAAAGTGCGAATCCCGTGACTAAATTAATCCGCAAGGAGGTTCCATTTAAGTGGAATGATGAACAAGAAGCGGCTTTTGAAACGTTGAAACGACTTTTATGTCAGGCTCCGATTCTTGCTCTACCGGATGGCTAAGATGACTTCATTGTTTATTGTGATCCGTCATTTGTAGGGCTGGGTTGTGTATTGATGCAGTGGGATAGGGTTATTGCTTATGCTTCTCGTTAGTTAAAATCTCATGAGAAGAACTATCCAACCCATGGCTTGGAGCTTGCAGCTGTGGTTTTTGCATTGATATTATGGAGACATTATCTTTACAGTACAAGTGCGTTGTATGTACTAATCACAAAAAACCTATAGTATGTGTTTTCATAGAAAGAACTCAATATGCGACAGAGACGATGGCTAGAACTTGTTAAAGATTATGATTGTGAAATTCGTTATCATCCGGGAAAAGCCAACGTGGTAGCCGATGCTTTGAGTTTCAAAGGAACCGGGAATAGCATTTATTTTATGTGAATTGAAATAATTTCTGACTTGATTGATAGATTAAAGGCAACTTAGTTGGAAACCTTGAAGGATGAAAATCTGAAGATAGAAATTATGATTAAAAGAAAGAATGATTTGAGTGATGATTATAGAGGATTGAAAGTATATCAATCTCGTGTTTGGGTGACATTGCTTGGAGGTTTCCGAGATTTGATTTCAACTGAGGCTCATAAATCAAGATTATCTGTTCATCCAGGTAGCACAAAAATGTATAACATTCTTAAGGTGCCATATTGGTGGCCCACGATAAAGACAGATGTTGCACAGTTTGTGAACTCTTGCCATATTTGTGCACAGGTTAAGGCAGAGCACCAGAAACCCTACGGATCATTGAAACAGTTGCAGATTCCAGAATGGAAGTGGGAGCACATAACGATGGATTTTGTGACTAAACTTTCACATACACAGAGGAATCATGATATGATTTGGGTAATCGTTGATAGATTAACCAAGAGTGCTCACTTCTTCGATACTAGTGAAACATCATCACTCAGCAAGTTGGCTCAGTTGTATATCGATGAAGTTGTGTCCCGACATGGTATACCACTTTCGATTGTATCTGATAGAGATTCCAGGTTTGTGTCTAATTTCTAGAATAGCGGGAGTTGGGTACGCATGTTAATCTGAGTACAACTTATCATCTTCAGACAGACAGGCAAACTGAACGAACAATTCAGACATTTGAGGATATGTTGTGTGCATGCGTGTTGGAGTATGGAGGTTCTTGGGATTCCAAGTTACCTTTAACCGAGTTTGCGTATAACAATTCATATCATTCGAGTATCGGTATGCCACCTTATGAGATGTTATACGGGCGTCGCTGCCGTACTCCTACGTGTTGGTTAGAGGTAGGTGAGAAACAATATGCAGGGCCTGATATTGTAAAGATTAACTCTTAGAAAGTGGCAGCTACACGAGAAAAGCTAAAAGCGGCTAGAGATCGTCAAAAGATGTATGTTGATCCACGTCGTAGATCTGGTGCATTTGTTGAAGGTGAACTAGTTTATCTGAAAGTTTCACCTTGGAAGAGGGTTATACGTTTTGGGAAGCAGGGAAAGCTAGCTCCTCGTTATATTAGGCCGTTTCGTGTTCTACCGGTGGTTAATGATCAGATGGTTACTCTTGATCTTCCTTCGGAATTGTCAGGTATTCACAACACATTCAATGTGTGTTACTTGCGGAAATGTAAAGTGGAGGACGAGAGTCCGATTCTTCCTTTACATGATATTAAAGTGGATTCAAGCAAGAAACTAGTAGAAGAATCCATTGAACTACTAGATCGGAAGGTGACTAAACTGCGTAAGAAACAGATTCCGATGGTACTGGTTAAATGGAGACATAGTTTGGGTTCAGATTTGACGTGGGAAATTGATGCGGATATGAAAGCTCGTTACCCTCGATTGTTTGAAAGTGGATAGATTCCGAGGATGGAATCCTTTTAAAGAGGGGGGATTTGTAACATCCTGAGTTTGGGCCTAGTTGTTACGTAGGCTTCGGTACGTTTTTTATGTGATAATTAATTGATTAAAAGTTTATTTGAATTATTAATAATTAACTATTAATAAGTTTAATGTATATATTAACTAACTATATATGTGCTAACGTGTACGTATGCATGTATATGGGTTTAAGAGTTACAAATTGCATGCCACCTCCTGCTTTGTTTCTTTCGGTGTTAGCATACGTGGGTATTAATTGGTTTAACTTCAGAGTTAAGCAATACTTTGAACATATCTTAGTGTGTGTTTTATGTTTTTTGAGAGAGAAAGTTAAGAAAAGCATAAACTTGGAATTTTGGAAGTAAGGTTTTATTGTTTGTAGATTCAAACTAAAGGTATGATTATATTCCTTGTATGAATCTGATCATTTTAATATGATTTGTTGATAAGTTTATGTTGGTATCATGAGAACATCATTGTTGAAGCTTATATGAAAATTTAACAAGTGGGTTTTGCACGATTCGGTGTTTTAAAAGGATTTGATAAGTTCTTGATGTTAGTTAGATGATATATGATGCTTATACATGTTATAGAAGTGTTGATAGCTAATTTTGAATGGAAATATGGGATTTTGGTAAAGTGAGTCGGCTAGAATGTTGAAGAAGATGATGTAGGTGTTCATCGAACGCCACACGTCATTTGATTAGACGAGACGCGTCTCCACAATTTGGCGGATTCTTGTGAATCCGAAGGTGATATCTGATGGGTGAAATCCGGAGACTAGAAATCCGATATTATGAATCCCGCAACAAGAATCCTACCTTGAAATCCGAGAAACACCTAAATCTGACAAGTTGGGATTCGGATTTGTGGAAATCCGACACTTTGCCTCGACGGGACACGTTAGCTTCTTGGACGTGACGCGTCCACGGTTTTTGTGGTTTTTCGTGTTTGTTTTCATTCTTTAATACTATGTGTTACATGTATGTACATATGTGAATCTAACATGTTTATGTTTGATCAAAGGAGATATAAATATATGTGTTTGGTATATATTTACGAATCAGATGCTGATTTTAGTTTGTTGTGTTCTCACGAATAGACAAGACTCAATAATATAAGATCACTGAGTGGGAGTTCGAGAACTCAAGGTGAGTGGATGTTTTCTCATGCATGATGTTAGTTGTAACTGGTTTGGTTGCAACTGTTTATGGTTTGATGCATGGATAGATTTTATATCTGATAATTGATTAACTGGCTGATTGTTAATTAATTGTTGCATTAGTGATAGGTATACATGATATTGGGAAGTTAGTTACGGCTTGGCACATGGGCTGGGTTCGTCTGCTATCGGCTAATCAGTTTTTGTATCTTTTGATGCATTTGTTGCAACTTAAGGTTAATACTGTGTGATAATAGCAAATGGACTATCGGTAAACTTTTGCTTTAGCCGGCATTGGTTGTAGCTTCCTACAGAACCGCTGGTCTTCTCGGGACACGATTGTTTGTTATTTGTTGTTGATTCATGCGTTTGTTGCTGATGTATCTGTTTTGGTTTTACTACATTCATTTAGCTTTGTACTAATCCCCCACCTCTCACTCTTTTTTCAGGTTTTGGGTAAGTTAGCGGCTCGGCTGAGAGTGGTTTGCTCTGGGAGTAATTGCCTAGGCCTCTGATGTTTGTATTTGTGACGAGCCATAGTTTTTGTAATACTGATATTTTAAATTGGTTGGCTTTGTAAACTGTGTATGATTAAGTTGTAAATACTTTTAGTAAATACTTTTAGTATTTTAATCGCTTCCAAAGTTGTAAATACTTGTATCATGAATTTAAGTATAGATACATTTTTTAGAGTTTACTTGGTGCCTTTATTGAATGGAAAAATAATATTATTTCATTTTAATTTCATTTCTTGATATGTGATCATTCATTGATCAGCTATGTAAGTTCCATGATCTATGCCCAAATTGTTTCTTATAAATCATTGTATAACACTCCAAATTGACTTACTAACTTGTAATCTTTTTAAAAATAACAAGTAAGTTTGATCGCAAAAGAGGAGCATGATTATAAATATTTCATAATTTGTTTTATGATTTTATATGTACATGATGAAGGTGATACAGAAGATGATGGTGCTGAAGACGACGAAAGCAACGATAATGAAAGTGAAGACATGTTTGAGAATTGTGGAGAGAGAATGGGAATGTATGGTAGCGAGGATTATGTAGAAAATGAGGAGGATGAACTTGTTGAAGATGAACTTCAAGGTCTCCAAGTTGAAAAACACACAAGTTACTACCACATGTTAGTCTCTTTGTTGTTTGAAATGCATGTATACTTATCCTATTCTATGATTGATTTGATTGTTAGCTCTTTCTACTACAAAGAAGAGAGGGCCATCAATGATGCATGGCATACATGTACGAGAACAAAAAAATCGTGAGGTCATTATGTAACAAATATGGACAACCTATGGACCTGTCACACAAGAAAGAGACATAGTAGGGGAATTCTCTCGGTTTTTAGGTACAATAGCTCGTACATACAGTTATTGTAACAACCTCGATTTCGGCCTAGTTGTAAGTCATTGTAAATGTATGTAAGGTAGTAAATAATGTAAAGGGTCCAAGTTGTATAATTATTTGTAAGTTGATTATATTAATGAAAGTATGTTTGTTTTATGTGTTTAAGTGAAAGTATGTTTGTGTTATGTGTTTAAATGTAAACATATATATGTATATATACAAGTAAATATAGTAAAAGAAAAAGATAAAAGAAGAGAAAAAGAAAAAGGTCCAGAGGCGGTTGCCTCTGGACATGGTTTTATATATATGTGTGTGTATGTGTCAACTCTAACAATGTTAGTCAAAGTTGACATAGCAAGGTATACAAACACATTTGTTTTCTCTCTCTCTCTCTCTCTCTATCTCTCTCTCTCTATTGTCTCTCTGGAAGAAAGAAGAAAGGATCAAAGATTGTGTTTTGGAATTCAAGTAAGGTAAACATATATTTGTTGTAAGATTTAAACATGTTAGAAATCCGTTTTGTGTTTAGATCATAGATAAAAAAAACTCAAATTCATGCAAAACACCATTGAAGAACACTCAAAGCTTACTTTACAAGTGGGTTTTGTTTGTTTGGTGTTCTTGTTTGGATTTTATGAGTTTGTAAAGTTTATATAGATGAAATATGATGTTTCAAAGTGTTTTAAATGCAAGACTAACAAGAATGAAATCCTGGAAGTGAATTAAGAAGATTGTGGAATTCTTGCCTATGAAGATGTCGGATTCCGAGACCTGAATGTGTCGGAATCCACAAGTTTGTCCAAATCTGCTAGTTGGAATCTGCCAGTGTGTCAGATTCCGCTAGTATGTCAAAATCCGCATAAGTGTCGAAAGCCGATAGTTTGTCGGATTTCCTTGTATGTCGGAATCCGATAGTATGTCGGATTCCTTTGTGTGTCGGATTCCCCATGTGTCGGATTCCACTAGTCCGGATTCCACTAAGTATACATGTATCGGCTTTCCTAAAATCCGCATGGCAATATCGGATTTCCCATAATCCCACAGTTTTGTCGGATTTATGCTAAGTCCAGATTTGTAATTCCTATGTTTGTTTTAAATTCTTTGTGTACGAAGATGATTGATGTAAGTAATAATGGTCTGGGTCAACTTGTCATATTAAGTAAAGCAGAAGTGAAATAGCTAATTGTTCTAAGCAATCCAAGTGAGTACCGACTTCCGTAAGCCTCAGTAGAGGAAGATTTACTTGCTAAATGTACTAAGTATGATTCAAAGATGTTTTAAATTCTATGTATGTATAAAGTAAATATGTAAGCATTGCCATGCTACTTTAATGCACAATGCCATCTTAAGTACTTGTTGAATGTAAAGTTAAGTGCATGCTAGCGGAATCCAGAATTGGAGCCGCCTAGTTTAAATGAATGATATATATGATATTGATCCTGAATGGATCAAATATGTGAAATATTGATGATATATAAGTTAGGAATCCAGATTGGATCCGTAATGATGAAATGAATGAATATGCATGCTTTAAATGAAATGAATATGCATTGTAAGTGAATGATCCAGATTGGATCAGTTATGTGTATGTGAAATGTTCACGGGCATCTTCAAGCATGGATAAGGTTAACTCTATAGTTGGTGTAACACCGTAAAATCTCAAGCCATTTTTTTTAAATCGTTGCGGAAGCGTTTACTGATTTCATTAAAACAAACATTCACAAGTACAAAGTACTATTCCCAAAACACTACATCGAGTTGTGTTACAAAATTTATAAAACACGGCTCATCTCTACTCAAAACATAATATCAGAGCGTTGGTCAAATTCCCCTTTCCCACAAAAAGCTAAACAGCCAAACCTGCAAAAAGCAATCAACCGAGGGGAATTAGCACAAAGCTAAGTGAATGGAAGCTACAAACAAGCAACTAACAACAACAAACACAATCAGTCCTCAACTGAACAAGCAACAAATATCAACAGATCAAACAATAATCACAAACATATCCAACCTCTAGAGGAACGGCGGTTCTGTAGAACCTATAACCGATTCGGGGCAAAGCAAAGGTTTACCGATAGGTATTTGCTACTTTAACAATTAAACACCTTCTGATGCAACAAATGCATAGAAGATCAATAACTGTGCAACCAATAGCAGATAGCCTAGCCCAAAACATACGATAGCTGACCCCTAACCATGTACGCATATCATTAACCATACGTACAGGTCTCGCCATGTGCACATATCATTAACTATGTACACTGGCCACACAACAATCCTAGATATCTCAATCAACAAGCAACAACCGACTACCAACAAATAAAAATCAATACCGTCTATCAACACATATCAAGTAAAACAATCTATAATAGCAACTCATACTAAACAGTCTATCATGGCATCTCAGACTAAACAATCTATCATGGCATCTCAGAGTAAACAGTCTATCATTGCATCTCAGAGTAAACAGTCTATCATGGCATCTCAGACTAAACAGTCTATCATGGCATCTCAGACTAAACTGTCTATCATGGCATCTCAAAGCATAAGAGTATCTCAACTCATATAACCACAAACGTTACTTTAACACCGCTTTTGAATTCAGTTGCTTTAATAACAAATCAGGTTTTAGCAACGAAAATTTTTCTTTTTAAAACCATTATAACAACTGATATTTACAATATTGTTCTTTCAAAACATCAGGGTGTTACCTCGTTCAGGAGCCGACCATAGTATCTATTTATTTAGTCTATACCTGAAAAGGGAACATAGCACCATTAGCTACACTAGCTAGTGAGTACATACAATCATAAGCATCAATACCGTAAGTCATGCATCATATCATAATCAATCATTGCTAGCTTAGCATATAGCGGTGTGCTGACAAGATCAGTAAGAGTCATGTCTTGCAGGGTAATCAATCCTGCTCAACAACTCAGATCAGGGAATCAGACACGACCAATCTGCGCTCGTGGGGGAGCATAAAGCAGTCCACCAAGCATCGTTCATAGAGCTAGAGGCTCCACAGGTAATCCAGCTACAACCGGCTAATCACCACTCAAGTTCACCTAGCATACTATATTTACTTCAGTCATTCACATTTGCATTCAAGAATCACAAAACAACATTTAACTATGGACTTTAACACAAATCCACTAGGACTGTCGGATTTGGGGAAATCTGACGGTCCTGTCGGATTCATGAAATCCTACACATAGACTTCAAATTCCGATACTCTATAAATCGGATTCCAACACTTAGGAATTCCAACCATGCATGTGAAATCTGACACTTGCGGATTCCGACACACGAAGGGAAATCCGACATATAGAAATCCGACACTTACAATGAAATCCAATAGACTTGCGGAATCCGACACTTCTATCGGATTCCGACAGTTCCTTCGGTTTTCCACACTTGCGGATTCCGACAACTTCATCAACTCGGAATCCGACAACCTCATAGACTGGAATTCCGATACATGCTTGAATTCACTCTACAAGTTACATTTTCATCGTTCTTTTGCCCATATCATTCTAGGCCATTACAACATCATCATCTACACATGAAATCCCAACAAGAACACCATTCATGCAAAACCCACATAGGAAGTGAGTCTTCCATATTCTTCAAAGTGTTCTTGCATGGATTCACGGCTCTAACATGCTACATATGATTCTAAACACAACAGAATCACGTTGCTCACCTTCGTAGATCAACAACAAACTGCTTCCTGTTCTTCTTCAAAAATCCGAGAGCAACGAGAGACGAGAAAGAGACGAGAGAAACTGTTTGCGGTTTTGTGTGTTGTCTTTGATTTTGGTCAACTAAACATTCACACACACACACACATATATATATATATATATGTCTACACACAACAGAGGCGGTTGCCACCTTACCTCACTAAAGGTTTTCCTTAATATTTAACATATCTACATACATATACATACTTAGCATACATGCATACGTACATACACATAAACACATAAACACACATAACTTGCATATATTAACTTAACTTAATCATGTACACACAATAATTTATTCCTTTTACATCAATTACGTATACTTACGTACTAATTAAAACTAGGCCCAAGTTGAGGATGTTACAAATCTACCCCCTTAAGAGGATTCCGTCCGCGGAATCCGCTCAGTGATAAACAGGTGAGGGTATCTTGCCTTAATTTCGTCCTCAACTTCCCATGTCAGGTTTGGACCCAGATTGTGCTTCCACTTCACAAGGACTAGTTTGATCATCTTCTTACGTAGTTTCTTGACCTTCGTATCAAGAATCTCAACAGGTTCTTTAACTAGTCGTTTGGAAAAGTTGACTTTCAATTCCTGTAAAGGAATAATCTGTTCTTCCTCAACGTGGCACTTGTGTAAGTAGCACACGTTAAAGGTGTCGTGTATTCCAGATAGCTCAGGTGGCAGCTCTAGAGTCACCGTCTGATCATTCACTTTGCGTACAACCTTGAATGGGCCGATATAACAAGGACTTAACTTCCCTTTACGCCCAAAACGGATAACGCCTTTCCAGGGAGAAACTTTGAGAAACACACGATCACCAACATCAAATGTCGTGGGACGACACGTTGGATCCGCATACATCTTTTGTCGATCACGAGCAGCTTTCAACTTCTCAAGAGCAACGTTTACTTTATCAGATGTGATTTGGACATATCCTCTTTCTTCGAATTGCATATCCTATTTCTTGAGATCATTGAAATCCCTCTCCATCCTCTCCAAATCATAATCGGTGCAATACTTCTTCAGCACCTTTTCAGCAAATTGCTCCCAGGTGAGAGCAGTCAGCACTTCTTTTCGAACCGAAGGTTTTATCGTATCCCACCAGAAGATGGCACGGCCCTTTAACATACGTATTGTGTATTTCACGCAATACTCCGGCTCGCATTCACAGGATTCAAACACTTGCTCCATCTCCCGGAGCCATTGGATACTAATAGTGGGGTTATCACTCCCCTGGAATGTCGGAGGATTGCAAGTTAAAAACTTCTTGTATGAACAACTCTTGCGAGGCTTGTTCAACGTAACTTGCAATAAGAGCTCCTTTGTCACAAGAAGCTCCTCCTCCAAACGCCCGATAATAGCAGCCTGATCTGGCTTAAGTCTGCCACCACCAACATTATGCTGAGATCTCTGATCCTCAGCCTGATGAGGCATATGAGAAGCCTCATCCTCTAATTCTTTAATAGTTTGCTCAGTATGGCCACGTTCGGCAGACATTTCATATCAACTTTCTATATAGCAGAGAAATAGCAGTTAATACTCAATCTCACTGACTTAACTCTTAACAAGTCATCATATAATACTGGCATATAACACTCTCACTCAAACCCCCCTTAGGAACACTTCTTTATGGTCGTGCCCGAGCTTGAGATCGAATACTATCACAAGTACCCAATTCACTCAAACTTAGGCTCTAATACCTAATTGTAACACCGCTTCTAAATTTAGTTGCTTTAATAACAAATGAGGTTTTAGCAGCGGAAATTTTTCTTTTTAAAACCATAATAACAACTGATATTTACAATATTGTTCTTTCAAAACATCAGGGTGTAACTTAGTTCAGGAACCGACCATAGTATCTATTTACATTACATCATAAAAATACAAGTGTTCCACCCACAAGGGGCAATGTAATTCCCAAAAGCATCCCGCCTCACAGGGCATCTAGTCTTTACCTGAAAAAGGAACGTAGCACCATTAGCTACACTAGCTAGTGAGTACATACAATCATAAGCATCAATATAGTAAGTCATGCATCGTATCATAATCAATCATTGCTAGCTTAGCACATAGCGGTGTGCTGACAAGATCAGTAAGAGTCGTGTCTTGCAGGGTAATCAATCCTGCTCAACAACACAGACCGGGAAATCAGACATGACCAATCCGCGCTGGTGGGGGAGCATAAAGCAGTCCACCAAGCATCCTTCATAGAGCCAGAGGCTCCACAGGTAATCCAGCTACAACAGCCGATCACCACTCATGTTAAGGCACGGCGGTTTCGTAGAACCTATGATCCAGGATGACTCCTGAATCACCGTGAAATCCCGAAGGATCCAGTTATAACCGACTTACCTTAAACATGCGTCAAAAAGTCTGCAGACAGTTCACATACACATATACGTACATTTGATCCCACATGGATCCTTCATTTCACATATTACATCATACAATTATTCATACGTTCATATCATCATATATTAACTAAGTGGTTCCAAAATGGACCCACTGGCATGCTCGTGACATATATTCTAACATCATGTAAAACACACACTTACCTCCTAGAGCGTACCTGCAAAAGCAAGTTAATCATATATAGTATATTCACATAGTCACTTAGCATGCAAGCCTTACTCTACTGAGTCTCATGAAAGCAGGCACTCACCTGAGCTGTTTACTAGGCACAGGTATTCGGTTTTGACTCTTCAAACAATACAAGTTCTCCTAGCATATTATATTTACTTCAGTCATTCACATGTGCATTCAAGACTCACAAAACAACATTTAACTATGGACTTTAACACAAATCCGCTAGGACTGTCAGATTTGGGGAAATCCGATGGTCCTGTCGAATTCAAGAAATCCGACACATAGACTTCAAATTCCGATACTCTATTAATCGGATTCCAACACTTAGGAATTCCAACCATGCATGTGAAATCCGACACTTGCGGATTCTGACACATGAAGGGAAATCCAACATATAGAAATCCGACACTTACAATGAAATCCGATAGACTTCCGGAATCCGACACTTCTATCGGATTCCGACAGTTCCTTCGGTTTTCCACACTTGCGGATTCCGACAACTTCCTCAACTCGGAATCCGACAACCTCGTAGACTGGAATTCCGATACATGCTTGAATTCGCTCTACAAGTTACATTTTCATCGTTCTTTTGCCCAGATCATTCTAGGCCATTACAACATCATCATCTACAGATGAAATCCCAACAAGAACACCATTCATGCAAAACCCACTTAGGAAGTGAGTTTTCCATATTCTTCAAAGTGTTCTTGCATGGATTCACGGCTCTATCATGCTACATATGATTCTAAACACAATAGAATCACGTTGCTCACCTTCATAGATCAACAACAAACTGCTTCCTATTCTTCTTCTGAAATCCGAGAGCAACTAGAGACGAGAAAGAGACAAGAGAAAGTGTTTGCGGTTTTGTGCGTTGTCTTTGACTTTGGTCAACTAAACATTCACATATATATATATATATATATATATATATATATATATATTTCTACACACAACAGAGGCGGTTGCCACCTTACCTCACTAAAGGTTTTCCTTAATATTTAACATATCTACATACATATACATACTTAGCATACATGCATACGTACGTACACATAAACACATAAACACACATAACTTGCATCTATTAACTTAACTTAATCATGTACACACAATAATTTATTCCTATTACATCAATTACGTACACTTACGTACTAATTACAACTAAGCCCAAGTTGAGGATGTTACAGTAACAACCAACAGCACTCGTGTGTACATTTCCACTCACCTCAGTCCTCGTTCCCGTCTGCTCAGTTGTCTAATATCACCGAGTCTTTGCAATCCCTAAAAACACAACAAACTGAAGTCAATCTCTGATTTATAAAAATATATATCCACAATATATTTATATCTCTATATAACTTGTAAACAACATAAAATAGTCATATAAATGATAATCTCTCACATCCCAAACAAGTTCATAGAAAAACAATTAAATTTCCTAAAATGGGCCTGTCACGCCGCGACAAGCACATGTGTCGCACCGCTACACCGTCGGATTTGGGTTCCGGATTTTGAATGTCGGATTTAGGCACCGGATTTTGGGTTTCTCGGATTTGGGTAGCGGATTTGGGTTACGGATTTCCTAGTGTCGGTTTTTTCAAAGGACCCGAATTCTGGGGTCGCGCCGCGACGCGTGATTTCTGCAACTCATCTTCTTCCTTTGCGGATTTCCATCCAACCAAACTTATGTGTTTCATACCCAACATCAATTTTCTCAATTCAAAACACTTCTAATATACATGAAACTTCATATTTCATAAAAACAATCATCATGAACACTTTTAAATCATTAAAAACATCAAACTAACAAAACCCATTTAACACTTTTTGAGCTTCAAGCTCCTACAATGGTGGTTCACCATTTAAACATAGATTTCATGAACAAAACATATCCAGATGCATAACATCATACCATAAACACATGCTAACCTTCAATTTGAATTATGAATCACAAATCTTCTACCTTGAATCTTCAACTTGCTTGGTTTCTAGTTTCTTCAATAGAAAGTATACTAACACACACACACACACACTTCACCTTTACTATGAGCTGTTAAATTAAAACCCACGTACATATATCTTCATTTTATTCAAAGTAGGAGGTGGCACCTTACTTCCCATTTATTCTTTCAAATATACACATAACATACATCCATGCCTACATACTACATACATATCAATTAATAGATTCTTTTCTGCCATTTTCCAATAATAAGCATATATACATATTTATATATATTTTTCCCATTTAGTTAATTAATTTAATTAATTAAATCTAAATTTCCACTTAGCCAACAAAATGCAAATAAACACGAAATCGCTTAACAATTACCCGCTAATCAACTAGCCCGAGTTTGCGGGTGTTACAAATCTTCCCTCCTTCAGAGGATTCCGTCCTCGGAATCCTATAGCACACATCAAACGGATTATTCATTCTTCCCATTCATTCATTACTGATTGTTAATTCATTTGTAACTCATCCACATCTTCATCTTACTATCAAACACATAAATCTCTTCCTTCATATATTTCTCAGTTTACATTCCTCAGTTCTTTAACAATTTATCCTTCAAGTCTCTTCTTCAATTCAGCGTTCAATTCAACACTTAACTCATAGATTCGATAATCTGTCTTTCAATTCATTTTCTTTCACATTCTCGCATATAGACAAAGTCAACACATCTCTTAAATATTGATTCACAATACCCTGTTTATGTCAATTAACAAATTTCACATACCTTTCATTCACTATTTGTCATATAAAATACTCACATATCGCTTTCTTCTTACTTCCAATTAACATATCAGTACATTATTCCGATATTCACATAACGACTCACAATTGACATTTTTGCATCTACTTGATCGAAACCACATCACGCCAATCTAATCAATTTGCTTATGAATTCCACGAAGGCCAAAGTTCATCACACATAAACGCAATTCATTTTCAATTATCTGTATAAATCATTTTACTCATCTTATCTGATAGGAATTTAGCTGTACTGCTTATTTCGCGTTTCAATTCTCGTAATGAATTCATTTAGAAGTTTATTCATTGCATCTCAATCTTCCATCAGTAGTCTCAACATATAAAACATCATATCTTTAAATCATCTTGTCAAAATATAATTTGTCCAACAAATGCTATCTCACTGGTGATAAAATACAAGCGCTTCTTACTAATCAATCAATAATCACTTGTGATATATCCAAATTCCCTCTCATATAGTAAATCAGGCGTCACTTCATTGTAACTTGTTATCACAATCATTCTGATATCTCAAATTAGCTTATCAGTACGCAATTCTGCTCAAACAATGCCGTCTTACTGACACTTACCCGTAATATATATTCAGATTTCATCATGTAAAGTAAATTACATATTAACTTCATCGCAGCTTATTTCCACTATTTTGGTATATTAAATCATCTCAACAGTTCCTAAATCTCTGATACTCTGCTTTGACCCTTACACAATCATGTCATTTTTATGAAATATATCATGTTCACTCCTTTAGTAAGTCATCAATTAAATACTTTGTATGGCATTATACTATTTAGCCCTTCCAAGTGCACTGGCAATTAGTTTTGTAAGTTTTTTCAGATTAAATTTTCCAATTCCAAGCAAAGGCACTTTCCTAGCAATGGCAATTCATGTATAAGATCCACAAGTCTTCATTCCATATGCTTAGGCCATTACATTCTTCTTTTCTCTTCCTCATTTTCTAATAATTTCAATCCGTCTCTTTCTCATATATAATTCCTTGCAATTAAGTACCAATTAGATCTTTCACTCAAACAATTCTACACATCCCAGGCTTACCCAATCTGTAGCAATTCATCTCTTTCTTATACTCAATAATTCAATCATTTAGATCATCAATTTCCAGTAAAGGCAATTTCATTTTCATCCATCAAGTCTTGTATACATCAACACACATAATTTCAAAGTTATTATCACAAGCTCCCTCGTATTTTCACACGTCTAACATCAATTATCCCTACGAGGTAACATTAAATTTCTCATTCCATTCTTCAATTCATACCAAACGTTGACTCTGCCACATGTTCAATTCATCCATATGTACACATTTACTATTTCTTTTAATAATCAGGTCATTCATACATATCCTTTTTCTTTCAATCAACAATTTCCACATAGTCAATACAAACGTATCGGGTGCAGGCTCCAAGTCATGGGTTAAATCAATCTTCTAAAAAATCTTTACTATAAGACATAAACCACTTCTTCAATTCCATAGCATAACATCATTATCTATTAATCCAACGAATATAACATCTCATCATACCATATTCTCTTCAGTTTCATTATTCATCATCATAAATTATCTTTACTCAGTAGATTTAATAACAGTTCATAATCGCAATCATATTATTATCAAAACATCTCTTGGTCGCCATTAATATCTTCCAAATCTCAGTAATTTATTCTCTTCATCTTTGCACAAACATATACATATATATATACACATATAGAAACACAGTTTGCAAAACAATCTTACAACACATTGCATGGCACGCAATTTAACTAACCTAGAAATATTCTTTCTTTAACATCTCACGCTCAATTCACATTATTTCAAATATCACATGCGTATCTTCATATCATTTTCTGAAATAAATATCAAATAAGTCTCCTAATTCAGATAATATATATCATCTATCTGTACTTCTAAAGAATCATCCTCTTTCAGAAGTAAGCATACACACTTAGCACACAAAGGCATCAAGCATCAACAATTAACTCTGAAGTTAATAAACACACACACAAATATAAAAGTTATCAAAATGTACCCGTCATATCATCTTCAATATTAACCTCGTCATAAGTCATCATATCATAAGTTCTACCCTCTAGCACAGAAGGGTTCTTTCTCTTTCGTCCATCTGCTAACAAGGATCCCCCACCTGCATCCACTCCTGACCCCGACCCAATTCTTTGTTCTTCATAACATTCATTCGTACGATGACCCTCTTTCTGAAAATTCCAACACACGCTCCAAGGGAAACCACATTCCTTGATCTCTTGTCCAAACAATCCACATCGGATGCAACACAAAGTCTGGGGTAAGCAAGGCCCCGTATGAACAAATCTACACCAGCGGTACCAAAGTGAACTTTGTTTAGATCCACATTTCTTAGGTTTCTTATTTTGATTCTTCTGTTTCTGGCCACTCTGTCTTTGTGGTTCATTAACATGTTCAATCATTGATTTCTACTACAAAATACATTCTCTATCCATTTTATTCCTTGCCTTCCCATCACCTTCTACCGACTTGGCTAAGCTAAACGCTTGTGATAAGGTATTTGCCGACCTGGTAGTACTTCGATATTCTGGAAGCAAAGCTCCCACAAAATGTTGTATCTTTGATGCCTCATTAGGCACCCACTGTTTCACAAACCGCAATCTCTCATTGGATTGTTTAATCAAATCATCTACCATCATGTCTCTTGTCATCTTCAAATCCATAAACTTTTTCGTGATTTTCGCAATCTCAAATGAGCTACAATATTGCTCGCACAGCTTCTCTTGAAATTGGTTCCAAGTAATACTCTCATGTTGTTCCTCAGTAAAATGCCCGGTTAATGAATCCCACCATACCATCGCATATCCATTAAACATACGAGTCACAAATTTAACTCTGGATTTATCCTCGCAATTGCATGCATCAAGAGCTTTTACCATTTCCCGCAACCAATTCAAAGTTACATTCGGATCAGTACTCCCGTGATATCTCGATGGTTTACAATCCAAAAATCGTTTGTACGAACAAGGTTGTTTAAATCCCGGATATCCAAAATGATAATCTCCCTGTAAGGTGGAAGGATTGAATAATAACGGTTGCGTTATTTGCGTTACCGGAGAGAACGGAGCGGTAACCGGCAAAGTAGTAGATTGGGTAGCGACAGTTGTTGGTATTTGTGATGACATTCTCTGATCAATCCTCTCTTTTCCGATACCACGAACTATATCTCTGAGTTCCTGAAGTTCATTCTCTAACTTGTGAATATATTCCTCTCGATTATTTTCCTGTTCATAACCTGAAGTACCCACACGATTTGTCGTATCCACAATATCAATTACTGAAGTGTCAACCACCGTTTGGGTCACAGGAGCATCAGCAGGGGTATCTCTGTCAGGCATATTTGTACAATCACATCATCTCACAATCTCATTAGATAAACCGTTAGTACACAATATACTAAATAACAAACAGCTTCACCAATTCACTCTAATTCCCGCAAGAAAAGTTTGACCCAACACAAGCCAAGATTTGGGAATGCAACACTCTAGCCGTGCCTGCATCGCCAAACCAAGGCTCTGATACCAACTTGTAACACCGTAAATTCTCAAGCCATTTTTTTTAAATCACTGCGGAAGCATTTATTGATTTCATTAAACCAAACATTCATAAGTACAAAGTACTATTCCCAAAACACTACATCGAGTTGTGCTACAAAATTTATAAAACACGACTCGTGTCTACTCAAAACATAATATTAGAGCATTGGTCAAATTCCCCTTTCCCACAAACAAGCTAAACAGCCAAACCTACAAAAAGCAATCAACCGAGGGGAATTAGCACAAAGCTAAGTGAATGGAAGCTACAAACAAGCAACCAACAACAACAAACACAATCAGTCCTCAACTGAACAAGCAATAGATCTCAACATATCAAACAATTATCACAAACCAATCCAACCTCTAGAGTAACGGCGGTTCTTTAGAACCTGCAACCGACACGGGCCAAAGCAAAGGTTTACCGATAGCTATTACCTACTTGGTACAGTTAAACCCCTTCTGATGCAACAAATGCATAGAAGATCAATAACTGTGCAACCAATAACAAATAGCCCAGCCCAAAACATACGATAGCTGACCCCTAACCATGTACGCATATCGTTAACCATACGTACAGGTCTCGCCACGTGCACATATCATTAACCATATACACTGGCCGCACAACAATCCGAGATATCTCAATCAACAAGCAACAATTGACTACCAACGAATAACAATCAACACCGTCTATCAACACATATCAAGTAAAACATTCTATAATAGCAACTCAGACTAAACAGTCTATCATGGCATCTCAGACTAAACAGTCTATCATGGCATCTCAGACTAAATAGTCTATCATGGCATCTCAGACTAAAAAGTCTACCATGGCATCTTAGACTAAACAGTCTATCATGGCATCTCGGACTAAACAGTCTATCATGGCATCTCAGACTAAACAATCTATCATGGCATCTCAGACTAAATAGCCTATCATGGCATCTCAGACTAAACAGTCTATCATGGCATCTCAAAGCATAAGAGTATCTCAACTCATATAACCACAAACTTTACCACCAACACCACTCGTGAGTACACTTCCACTCACCTCAGTCCTCGTTCCCGTCTGCTCAGTTGTCTAATATCACTGAGTCTTTGCAATCCCTGAGAACACAACAAACTGAAGTCAATCTCTTATTTATAAATATATATATCCACAATATATTTATATCTCTATATAACTTGTAAACATCATAAAATAGTCATATAAATGATAATCCCTCACATCCCAAACAAGTTCATAGCAAAACAATTAAATTTCCTAAAATGAGCCTGTCGCGCCACGACAAGCACCTGTGTCGCGCCGCGACATTGTCGGATTTGAGTTCCGGATTTTGAGTGTCGGATTTAGGCGCCGGATTTTGGGTTTCTCGGATTTGGGTAGCGGATTTGGGTTACGGATTTCAAAGTGTCGGTTTTTTCAAAGGACCCGGATTTTGGGGCGACCCTTAAACGTCGCGCCGCGTCGCGTGATTTCTACAACTCATCTTCTTCCTTTGTCGGATTTCCAGCCAACCAAACTTATATGTTTCATACCCAATATCAATTTTCTCAATTCAAAACACTTCTAATATACATGAAACTTTATATTTCATAACAACAATCATCATGAACATTTTTAAATCATTAAGAACATCAAACTAACAAAACCCATTTAGCACTTTTTGTGCTTCAAGCTCCTACAATGGTGGTTCACCATTTAAACATGGATTTCATAAACAAAACATATCCAGATGCATAACATCATACCATATACACATTCTAACCTTCAATTTGAATTATGAATCACAAATCTTCTACCTTGAATCTTCAAGATGCTTGGTTTCTAGTTTTTTTCAATAGAAAGTATTCCAACACACACACACACGCACACTTCACCTTTTACTATGAGCTGCTGAATTGAAACCCACGTACATATATCTTCATTTTATTCAAAGCAGGAGGTGGCACCTTACTTCCCATTCATTCTTTCAAATATACACATAACATACATCCATGCATACATACTACATACATATCAATTATATATATATTATATATATATATATATATATTTCCCATTTAGTTAATTAATTTAATTAATTAACTCTAAATTTCCACTTAGCCAACAAAATGCAAATAAACACGAAATCGCTTAACAATTACCCGCTAATCAACTAGACCGGGTTTGCCGGTGTTACAGTTGGGTTCCAGGGATCCTTGATCAGGTGATTCGGGACTTAACGGTGATTCAAGGTAACATTCCGGATCATAGGTTCCGCAGAACCGTCGTGCCTTATATCATGAGGGGTAATCAGCCGGTTGTAGCTGAGTTGCCTAAGGAGCCTCTGGTTCTGTAAAAGATGCTTAGTGGACTGCTTTATGCTCCCCACTAGCGCGGATGGTCATGTCTGATCCCCCGGTTTATTGTTATTGAGCGGGACTGGCTATCCTGCAAGAAATGACTTATACCGATCTTGTCAGCACACCGCAATGTGATAGGATAGCATTGTATGCTTATTCCTGTGATGCATGACTTGCTTTGTTGATGCTTATGTTAAGTTTATACTCACTAGCTATGTGGATAGATAATGGTGCCACGTTGATTCTTTTTACAGATAAAGAATAGAAGGCGTGGTAAGGTGGGTTGCTTGTGCGTACTATTGCACCTCTGGAATGGAACACTTTATGTTGTAATATGATATCATGGTCGGTTGTATGTAGAGTAACACGAACACTTGATACAATGTTTTGACTGTAATTAACTGATGTAAACCTTTTTGGTTTAGCTTCCGCTGCTTAACCTAATGTTATTTGATCGTGATTGAGTTCACGTTTATGAAAAACGCAAATTTTTGCTAATTTTGTGATTTACAAAGCTAGTGTTATAGTTATGCACCGTTAAACTGTATTTCATGGCACAAGGTGCCACATAAGGATAAGACGTGGGAGTATATTTTGGTAAGTTTTTAATATGATTTACACTACTACTTATTTTTTTATTCTTTTTAGTAACTTTCACATTTGTATAGGAAAAATACATTGTACCTGAGGATGCTAAATCATGGGTGTTAAAGTCAATTGGAGCAACTTGGAGGGGATATAATGTCGGTTGAAGAAAAAGCACTATAGTCAATTTAAGGATAACAAGACTAGATGGAAGAATCGACCTAAATGCATTCCAGATGAAGATTTCTTAAAATTACTATGGTTATGGAGTAGAAAAGAAGTAATGGAAAATTCTTAAACTATTCATAGTTACTAAAACTTGTTTATTAGTAATATGTCTATTAATTTACTTGGTTACAATTTGTATATTTTCTTTATAAGAACCGTTGTTCGCGAGCATACGATGCATGCATGTCTAAAAAAAGCATGCACACAGCAGGCCGAAAAAGTTTTGCAAGAATTCATGAGGAAATGGTAAATCATTTTTCTATTTGTTATTTTTTATTTTTTATATCATACGATATAATATTAGTAATAGTAATTGCTTTTGTTTTGATAAAGACAAGTGAGGACCCAAATAAGGAGCCACCGAGCTTAACCCAAATGTTTGAGCGCACTCGTAGAAGGAAAGAAGGGAACGTATATGTTGATTCATGTGATGACACCGCAAACAAAATTGTAAGATATTATTTTATATCGCTTATGTATTCAATTTGTCATTGGAAAATTATGTGCACTTTTTTATTTATAATCATGAAGGAACAAATGAAAAGCTTCAATCCTCCCCATGGTGAAAATACATCAATAGATCCTTTTATGGCTGTAATGAGTAAGGAGTATGATGGTCACCGAAGAATTTATGGTAGAGGTGTTACCAATAAATTGATGAAAAAGGCGACATGTTGTGAGGAATCGTATATGGTTCTAGGAGTGCTTATGGAATCATTAAAATCAAGTGCAGAGGAGGAAAAAATAAATTGGTTGATATACGACTAGATCTTGAAGCAGAGCATAAAAGGAACAAAGACGAGTTAGAAGAGGATCATAAAATAAATAAGGCCGAAGTAGAAGCAATCAGACAAGAACTTAACAATGAGCGAGAAAAAATAGTTGAAGATGCGGTGCGAAAGCTGATAGAAAAACTACCCTCTAAGATTGCTTGAAAGTTGTTATCTTGAATTCTCATATATATTTGGTACAAGGTATGCTTTATGATCACTACAATTATTTGCTTATCTACATCCATAAAAAAATTCTAACAATATTATTAATCATTTTTATGTAGGATATGTTCTCAACAAAAGCGACCGAAGATTTCCAACTTCTATTAAATGTAATAGATATGAATATGATTTCGATAGACTCATAACTTAATGTGTTTTAGTACACTCTTTAGGGTAGTGCTTTTAGAATTGGATGAATTCTTATGCTATAATGCAATTTTATTTATTATATGCTTATTGTTAATGGTTAAAATATATGGAATTCTTTATGGTTTTGAGTAAAACATGATGGTTGTGTATTTAAAATAAACATTTATCGCATTTGCGTTGAATAAAATAGTAGAAATATGAATTAACGAAAAAATGTTGCATTTACTATCAATATATTAAAAAAAGTGCTGCTCTTAGTGGAAAAATGTTGCTTTTAAATAATTAAAATTATATTAAGTTTTGTATTAGATTATAGAAAGTGTTGCATTTTTGTACTAAAAACACGAAAAAGTGTCGCATTTGCCACTTAAAAGTGTTGTGATACTTAATTAAAAGTAAATAAAAAAGTGTTGCACTTGATGTACAAAGTGTTGCATCTTAAAAGTGTTGTGATTCTTAAAGATATGCAACGTTTTCAGAAAGTGTTGCATATTATAATAAAAGTATCGTCTTAGACCTAAGGCAATGCAACCTAAAGCAGCATTTGATAAAGTGTCGCACTAGCCATAATGCAACATTTTCTATGGCTAAATGAACACTTTGTCAATGTTGCCTTAGGTTCATTTTGTAGTAGTGTCGGAGTTGGAACATCTGCTTTGATGAAAAGGTCAAAGAGTTTGGCTTTTCTAAAAGTAAGGATGAACCTTGTGTATGTCAGGGCTAGTGGGAGGGCTGTTGTTTCCTTGTCTTGTATGTAGATGACATACTACTCATAGGAAGTAACATGACTACCTTGTAGGAAGTGAAAACCTGGCTTGGGAGTTGCTTCTCTATGAAAGACATGGGAGAAGTAGCATCTATAGAAATAGATCTAAGAGACTCATTGGTTTGAGCCAGAGTTCGTACATATATAAAGTCTTGAACAGGTTCGAGATGAAAGATTCCAAGAAAAGGAATTTGCCTATGTTGCATGGTATGGCATTGAGCAAGTCTTAATGTCCTAATTCACATAAGGAACTTGAAGAAATGAGTCTAGTCCCATATGCTTCGGCGGTGGGATCGATCATGTATGCTATGCTATGTAATCGGCCTAATGTGTCGTATGCCTTGAGCATGACGAGCCGATATCAGGCTAATCCCGGTCAAAGTCACTGGGTTGCTGTTAAAAACATCCTTAAGTATCCTCGGAGGACTAAGGAGATGTTTTTAGTGTTCGGTGGATTGGAGGAGCTCAGAGTCGCTGGATATTCTGATGCTAGCATCTAGACGGACAAGGATGATTGCCGGTCTCAATCGGGATTTGTACTCTTGTTAAATGGTGGAGCAATAAGTTGGAGAAGTTCCAAGCAAGATACTGTGGCTGATTCAACCACGGAGTTAGAGTATATTGTTGCAAGCGAGGCTGTTAAGGAAGCTGTCTAGAGTTGTTTCTAGCATCGCTAACCCTATTGAGATCTTTTGTGACAATGAGGGTGCAGTAGCTCTAGCTAATGAACCAAGAGCGCATCGACGTACGAGACAGATGGCTCGAAAATATAATTTTATTAAGGATATCATCGAAAATGGGGACATTGTTGTCAGTAGAGTACCGACTAAGGGGAACTTGGCAGATCCACTCACTAAACCTTTGTCACAAGTTAAACATGATTCTCATGCTAAATCTATAGGCATTAAATTTACTAGTGACTTGGTTTAATTATTTTAGTTGTATTTGTTATTGAGAACTTTAAAGCAATAATGTATTTCTTATTATAATGATTATTAAATGGGGATTTAATATATGCATGGTGCGATTATTTTATGAAATATTGTTGTGTTCTATCTTTGCATGTTTATTTCTTCCTTGAATAAATGTATTTATTCTAAACACTTCACGATCGGTCGTTCTTCATTGGAATGAATAAGTGAAATAAGATCGAGGCAAGTGGTTCACAAAGTATTCATGTTGGATTGAATACATGTTTACGTAACACTAGCCTGTACTTAATGGTGATTAAGTAATTAGAGGACCTGTACATGAGTTTACTTCATGGATATGATCACAAGTAATCAGGATGATAATATTATTTATCCTTTTACTAGAGATGCATGCGTTTCTTGAATAATAATATGGACTTGCTTAGATTGCGTTCTAACGCAGTTCGTAACTCGCTCTTATAAGGGAAGTTTTCAGGCAAGAACTTCTTATTATGATAGGGCGATGTAGTCAAAGGTATTTGTTCTTCTTTAGAGAGATATCCTTTAGGCCCCTCGTTGACTAAGCTGATGACAATCAAAATGCATGGCCGTGCTCAAGTTGAATTGATGGTGAATCAATTGTGCAACTTGTATTGTTAGTCATAGTTAGTTTAAATCAAGAAACATAATCGTGAATGTTTTTGGGTTGACCCTGTTCCATGACATGCATTCACATTGGATATCATGAACGAAGGGATAAGTAATCACTTATCTATAGGACCTTTCCTTTTGGTTAGGTATTTGTTTTTGGAAGACAAACCCTCTACTGATTTGGGGGCATAGATGACTTGCTAGAGGCCGCTTTGTGTCGGTGACGCCTTTCGTGAGCGTGTCATGTGCAAGTGGGAGACTATTGCATTATGCCCACTGACACACACGAGTTGGCTTCATGGCTGATGAAGCAAGGGCCTATTGGGTCACACGCCAAGTATCAATTCCGGCATTACTGATGGTCAAACAACAGAGAAAACTAGAAACTGGTTCTGGTGGGACAAGGCACGCCCGTGCCTCTATGAGGTACGGCCATGCCCTACGGGCAGGCACGAGCCCAAGTAGGGCGTGACTTGGGCGTGGCCTGTGGCGTGCCTCATGGAGGAACGCCAAGTGCCTAGGGCATAGTGGACAGGCACGAGCCCAAGTCAGGCGTGGCCTTTTGGGCTGGCATGCACGTGCCTTGTGTAGTAACAGCCTCTTTAATTAGCTTTCAAAGCTGATTATGATGGTGTTTATGATCATAACTCTAGTAAGTGATCTTGGCTTGATGGTGGACATTTTTGAGTTCAAATTGGACCTCTATATAAGTCACAAGAAGCTTTGTTGTTATGTTCCAAGAACTTGGTTTAGTAGAATATACATATTGCACACTAAACTCTCTAAAACCACTTCAAGAACACAAGGCTTTGTGGTTCATTGTGTAAAGACATTTGGTGCTGTAGAGATTGGCACATCTTACACTCTAGCAAGTGGGAGTAGATAGGAGCTTGGTGTGGACTTCACTAGTGGTGTACATGTTAGTACATGTACCTTCCAAACTCCAATCTCAATTGCACAAAGAAGATAGCTTCAAGGATATGCCCCTATTTCTTTGTCTCTTTATTTTGTTGCTTTGTCATGTTTAGAGTTTTAGTCCATTTGGTGGGCGCTGTGTGGTCAAAATTGAAAACTATTTTTCTACTAATTTTGCTTCCGCTGTGTTTTTGGACCACGAAAACCCAACACAAGTTGAGGCTAACAAGGAAGAAAGCTAGTGGATAGGCTATGCTGGTGGAGGAGGACCAGTTCTTGAATAACACTGAGGATTCGGATTCGGATGACACGAATCAAGCTCATTTTTGTTTAATGGGTCAAGACGCAGGTTCCTCAGATGAAACTAATGATGAAGAGGAAGAGGTTGATGAAGAGTTTGAGGAAACTCAAACCGAGATGTGGCTGCTCATGGAAATGTAAGTATTGAGTATGCACAAACATTGGTTGAACATATTGAAAAATAGAACTGAAAACTCACTAAATTAGAATCTAAAATCAGAAACCAATCAACTTCTAATTTAGACGACCTCCAATCTGAACTTACTGCTAAGGAAAATGAATTAATCAATTTAAGAAACGAAAATGAGGTAATCATTCATAATCTAAAGGCAGCAAAAGTTTCAGTTGAAGAAGAATTTAAGTTCTTACAAAATGAATGATGACAACTATACTAAAAAATAAATGGTCTCGAATACTTGTTAATAAAACGAGACCAAACGGCACAAAACATTTTTTAAACAAACCTAAAGACACCAAATTTTCAAAATGGACATACGAAGGCTTAGGTTTTGTTAATCCTCATATCAGTGACAAGATTACTTCTAAACAATTGTATGACCTTGAGAACATGAATTTGGGATTAACAAAGAAAATGGTGTTTATGGGACAAGTCGATGAACTTGCAGAGGAGGAGCACAAAAGATGTACCTCAAAATGGGCTTCAACCTCATATGACTACAAAAGTTTAAATCAATCATACGAAACAAATGAATTCGAACCAATAATTTCTGATGATTACTTTCGAATTTATACACAAACAGAAATGGAATCCATACCATCAATTTCCAATTCTCCAACTGAACCTCACATATACATTCCTTAAATGGAATTACAGCGAAGATTTGAATTGGTTGAAACCGAACTTTTCAGTAAATCCATCGAACTTGAATTGGAAACTTCAGTTCTATATGACATAATTGGTCTTCTTGTAAATGAAAACACTCACCTTCATAATTCTGTTGCACCTAGCACATCTGATCCACACATCCCTCACGTGCACACAGATGATTGTTTCTCATTTACTAATGCCACATACAACACAACTGGAAATGATCTGTTTTTCATTAACTTGAAATTAGTAGAAACAAATGATGAAATAAAATACTGATCATTGAGGATGACAAGGAGAAATTCAAGTTAGCCAACTCAGAAGAAAGATGTGAGGAATGCACAAAGTTGGAAACATTCTTTTTGAACTTCACTTGAACTCAACTTTTTTGAAATTGAATTTTTCAAAATGCACACACCTGAGTCTACCAATTTCAAAGGTAAGGCTAAAATCATCGATTCATGGTCATCACATAAAGCTAGCACATCTAAACCATCTCAGTCAAAAATCAAATGAACCTAACCACAAACAACACAACCCTGCATTCAAACAACCAAAGATGACCAGTTAGTAATTTCTTCTTCTTACTCAAATGTACATCTAGGTGCCAGAGTGGAGGGAGTAAAGAAGCCATTACTGGGATGGAGAATGAAGTATCAAGGAAAGGATGCAAAAGGAAGTAAAGAAGATTGTTTAATTTATCCCGCAAATTTCCCTAAACAAAGAAATATTCTGTTTTGTAATGATTCATCTATTTTGTGTGTTAACTCTATTTAAACTCGAGATGATTATGTTGAAATTGAATCATTTTGCATGAGTGATGGTTGTGTATAAGGACACTGTTCCTACCATTGTGACTATGACCAAGCGCGAAAGAATCATGGGGTTAAACCTAACGCAGAATAAAAATCATTTGTGTATACCCACGAGCAGGCTTCCTTCATAAATCGAAGAGGTAATAGAATTACCTACTTGCGAAAGAACCGATCCAACAGAGCACAATTCCAGACGAACGATGCATGTGTGACCACTAGGCACAATTCAAAATCATGGTTCTCCAATTACAAAACATGAAGCAAATGTTTAACAAATAATTGGACACCAAACCATAGGTACTTTAATAACTGGAATCACGCCAAAAACAACGTTGTTGATAACAAACCGATTCAACACACCAAAACCAAAGTCAAAACATCCAATAACGAACCGAGAGAATAAAAGAAACAAATTGAATACATTGTTGATGATGTATCTTTCCCAAAAGGGTACAACCGTGTTGAAATTAAACCAAAATCTGCTACATCAATCCTGACACATCCAAAGATTTCACAATCCGTCATGAGCCCCATCCCAAACCACGATATAAGTATGGGTTCCCAAATTAAAAGCAACCGCATCAATAATTGAAAATTTGTTAGAAACTGTTGCATGTGCTAACGCTCAAGGACCCAAGTCAAACTGGGTACCTCAACAACTCTTGTCTTCTATGTGCAGATATCTAGCCGGTGGTACTTGGAGTCCGGCTGTTCAAAGCATATGACAGGAGAAAAGGGGTTTCTCACGAACTTTCTACCACAATACTCTGGAAATGTTCATTTTGAGAACGACCATGTCGCACCAATAAATGGGACTGGGGATATAGTAAAAGAAAATATAAAAATTAGCAAAGTATCGTACGTGGAGTGACTGGGTCATAACTTGTTTAGTATTTGGGCAGTTTTGTGACAAGGGACTTGAAGTCTACTTCAAAGCAACAACTTGCAATGTGAGAACATAGAAAGGTGATGTGATACTGACTGGCTCTAGGAGATCCATTTTGTACACTATTGATCTAGCCGACCTTTAGGGAAAACAGTCTGTCTGTCTTCTATCCAAAGCCTCATCGGAGCTCACCTGGATGTGGAATCGAAAACTATCTCATCTCAATTTTAGAAATATCAACAAGTTAGTATCAGGTGATTTAGTTCGTGGGATGCCCAAATTGAAGTTTGAAAAAGAACATCTGTGCGAGCATTGTGAGAATGGTAAATAAAAACGAGCTTCACACATGGTAAAACAAGTGTCAAGCACAAAAGCCCTTCTACAGCTGCTCTACATGGATCAGTGTGGGCCGATGCGAGTGCACTCTAGAAATGGGAAGAGGTATGTCCTCGTGATAGTAGAAGACTACTCGAGATATTCCTGGGTCAAGTTCTAGAGAATAAAAGATGAAGCCTCATCAACAATCATCTCTTTCCTCAAGCAGGTGCAGAATCAGTCACAACATAAGCGACAGTCAGAACTGACAATGGCACCGAATTCAAGAATAAAGTCTTGGATTCCTTTCTTGACTCTATGGGGATCTCACATTAGTTTTAAGCAAGATACACCCATGTTAGTTTTTTAAATGTAGAAAAACCTTTTTAGGCATAGCCTATAAATAGGCTCAAGGCCGATGGCCTTTCAACGCTTGACACATTCATTAATTCAATATCAATATTCAAGCCAAAAGGTGTAGTGTGTGCTTCTCTCAATTCATCTTCTCTCTACATTCTTACTTGAAGGGATAATTGGACATCTTTCAATTGGTATCAGAGCCATACTTGATCTAAGTTGGCTCGTGATTGGGTGTTAATTGAAGAACAAGAAGCATCGAAGAAAAACAAGTATTATTCATCACGTTTTACTATTTAGAATTTGAAGAATGAAGCTTTGATTGATTTTCTGTGCTGTTTAACTCAATTCATCTCGAAATCAAGTCTAAAATCAAGAACAATTAGATATTGTTTGATTTGGATCACAATCGATTGAAGTTTTGAGTTTTTTTCATGGAAGTTTCTATGGTTTTGTCCTTAAAATTTCATCATAAATCACGTGGATGATGGAATTAATGGGATATTGGTGATCTACAGTGAATTACGAATCCATGGATATAAAATTCGAGTGATTATACTTTGGTTTTTAATAAGAATTCAAAATTTCAGTCAAGAACACATGAGGATCATGAAGAACTGTGTAAATCTGGAATTTTGATGAATTTGGGTTGGAAATTCGAACATTTTGGTGTTTGCCTTTGGATTTCGAGCTTGCTGTTTACTCAACTGTAGACTACGAGCTAGGTAGTTGCAAATACATCCCTAAAAATTCGAAATTAGTTACACAAAGAACACTTAAAGCAGATATACTCTTCAAGTTCGAAATCAATACATCTTAAATTCGAACTCTATACACTTCGAATTTGGAATGCTCTTCGAATTGGAATATTGAAGTTCGAAACCCATTTCTAGCTGACTTCGAGCGTTTTTTCTATTGCATAAGAACACTTCGAAAACTTAGATATTCACTTCGAATACGAAATCCATCCATCTCACCAACTTCGAGCGTGTTTTTTAATCAAACACTTCGAAAACCAAGTCACACTTCGTATACGAAGATCAACTATTCGAACTCTCTTCGAACACCATATTCCTTGATTCACTATTTCATTCAAACTTCAAATTTGAAACCTCAAGCTTTACTTCGAACAAAATCAATTTTTAAAACAAAGATCATTGTTTCATTCGAAGCAAACAATTTCAAGTCCCATTCGAATTTCTCATTGGAACACATTCACTTTGAATTCATAGTCACTTCGAATCAAAATTCACTAAATCAACATTCCTTTCGAATTCACAATCACTTCGAATTCACATTCACTTTATCTTCGAACCCTTAGCACATTTCGAATTCGAAATACACTTGCTTCAAAGAATCCAACTTTGAACTCCTATCACCAACTTTTTCAAGTTAACGGTCAATATCTAGTTTCAAGTAAAGAAAATGTCCAGTTCCAACGAGATCCTCGCAATTGGCACTGATTCAAAACCCTCTGTTCTCTTTCGCAATGACTATATAGTTTGGAAAGGGAGGTTTATGGACTTCTTGAAACACAATGAAGTGTATGGAGAAATGATGATAGATTCTATACTCAACGGAGACAATAAATTCTATAGAATCATCAATGCACAACCTGTTAACAATCCTCCGATACCTGGAGTTGCAAGAGAGAAAACACCAGATGAACTGACAGCAGCTGAAAAAGAAAGAAAGAAAGCAGACAGGCTTGCTAAGTACTATCTCAAACAAGGATTATCTTGAGAGATGTACATGAAAGTAGATAGCTTAGCAATGGCTAAAGAGATATGGAATAAGATCAAGAAGAAATTACAAGGAACAGAGCAAGGAGAGCATATTAAAAGAACACAACTGGTGAATATGTTCCATGAGTTCACTGCAAAATAGAATGAACTATTAATTGACACCTACAGTCATTTCTGCAAGCTACATAATGAACTTCGGACAAACAAGGTTGAAAGATGTGTTCTTACGAGTTCTGGCCCTTGAATAGAAAGAGCATGTGAAACTGTACAAACATATCAATCAAAACCTCACAATTGTAACATACCATAATATCTTTGAGGACCTCCAACAGTACCAGGATGAGGTCTCAAAGTCATCTCCCAGAATGTCTACTGATCCATTAGCTCTAGTAGCTACTGAACCATCACCCCATGAATCCTCCGGAGCACAGAAGTATAAACAGGTGGCCCTGTCTGACTCAGACTCTGATGAGTCAGATGGTACAGAAATGGAGAAAGTCATTAAGGCCATGTCATTCATCACAAAGGTTTTCAAAAATAGATATTCCAAAACCAATAACCGCCAAAGATACACTTCTGAGTCACGAAGACCAGATAATTTCAAGGTTGTAGAGAAGCCTAGATTTGTGAAGGAGGAGAAGAAAGAAAATGCTGCAACTGTGGGGGCAATGGCCATTTCATAAAAGACTGTACTTAGAAAAAGAAGAAAGATGATGAGTATTACAAACAGAAGCTCAGGCTATCAAAAAGAAAGAGTGAAGGAAAGTCATGATGGTTGAAGAAGACCAATTCCTATCAGACAACGATGATATTGATTTGGATGATGAAGCAGAAGCTCAGTTCTGCCTGATGACTAATGTTGAGGATGAATTCACGAATGGTGGTGAGGAGCCAGAGGAACATTATGATAACACAGATGATGAAGGGCTTGGTGTGGAGTATGCTGACGAAGAGGTACACTCTAATTCTTTAACAGGTTGTGGTCTGAGCATGGAACATGTTCAGATCATCATGACACGAATGAAAAAGTTAGAGAAAAAGGTACAAAAGTCAAAGTCAAACAAAGAAAAGCTAAAAGAAATCATAAGAAATCAACAAATGGACTCATTTCAAGTTGATAAACAAATTGCTGAACTCAAAACCAAAATAATCGAAAAAGGAAATGAGTTAATAGAGTTGAGAGCAAACTTGAGCACTTAAATACATGATCTCAAAGCAGAAAAGATCAGTGTAGAGACTGACACAAAATATATTATCAAAGAAAAGGGTGAACTGTGCTCCAAAATAAAAGAACTTGAAGACACACCTATTAAAAGGGGTCAAACAAAACAAAACATTTTTCTAAACAAATCCAAGGAACTAAAATTCTCAAAATGGACCTATGATGGTCTTGGATTTGAAAACCCTAGAATCAGTGAGAAAGTGACAGCCAAACAATTATATGACTTCAACTTAATAAATGATTGCATCACTAAAAACATAGTATTTGTTTGTCAAGACGAAGAAGTTGTGGAAGAAGATTTTAAAAGAAAATCAAAACTAAAATATGAAATTCCTTTTAATTATTAAGAATAAAACAAATCTATCTCATCTGAGTCTCAAAAGCTCAGTGAGACAGATGACTCTACTACACTCACATAGCCTGATGATCTCAAAAAGGAACAAATGGTTCTGGAAGCCAGAGTGTACATACCACATATGGTTTTACAAAGGCAACTTGAAACACTTGTAGCCTTTTATTTTCAAACTATCATAATGAATGATTTGGAAAACAAAATAAAAAACTCAGAAAAAGTTTCTTCGTGTCACTGTCTAAAGGAAACCTTGACACACACTCCAACAACTTCTACATCCCAACCAACAAGAAAATATACCAAAGCTGAGAAACGAAAAATGAAGGTGGAAGAATCAAGTTTACCAAAATGGATCCCAAGAACAAATCATCAAAATATTGACACCACTAGAAGACAACCAAATGCCATCTCAAAATCGAATCTCACACCACCTCACATGAATAAATCACAACCTTAAGTAAAATTTGTCAAAAAGGGTTCAAACCCACTCACAACTTATCATGTTATGTGAGGAAAGCAGACAACATCTTGAGAGGTTTTTCCAAGAATGAAATAAGAAGAAAGAGTCCATCTAGACCTTCTAGGCCATTTTTAAATTTTTCCAAGTAGTGTCAACACATTTCCCCTTTCGCAAATCAATGTATTTCTTTTTCAAAACAAGAATTGAAAGCTATCACATGTTTTTGCATGAGTAATGGTTGTTTACATGGTCAGTGCGAGTTCAAAAGTGAATATGATAGGCTTAGAAAAGGTTTTGGAATTTGTTCATGTGAGAATTGGAAACCACAAGGTTCAAATCAGATCAATGCACCATTCATCACATCATCAGGAATAGTCATTCACCAATGGGTAACGAAACATGCTTTGAAACTCATGAACTACTGGAATTGTGAAAATAGATTAATATCAATTTAGGAATTAGAAGCAAACAGGAGAGGAGGGTACAAAGAGTTCTTAAAAGCATGGAACATCATGGAAACAAAATCAAGGAAAAATCATTCACCGAGTGCCAATTCATTCTCCAAAACTAAATCCGAACCCACAAGTTCAAAAGTTCAAACAAAAACAAAAGTGAACAAGACAAGTACAAAAGTGTACAAACCTGTAACAACCAAACAACCATCAAAATCTAAAATAATTTCACAACCAAAAATGGTTCAAGTTTAGCAACAAAAAGAAATGGTTCAGGTATGGGAACCCAAAAGCACAACAAAATCCCAAATTCTTGAGAAGGGAGAAATCCCTCTCCACATTGAATCCAACATTGTTCCTAATCCATTATGGATTAAGAATTCAAAACTCAACCAAGAAGAACAAAAGATTCAATGGCTAACACAAAAAACATACATTGCATATTCGAAGAGGTTGTGGACTCAAAAGAAACTAACACACAAGGACCCATCTCTACATGGGGACCTAAACCTAATCTCTGGTACCTGGATTGAGGGTGCACAAAACATATGACCGGTAACAAGAGTCTTCTTCAAAACGTCGTTCCTAAGTATTCCGGGAATGTTCGTTTTGGGAATGACAATGTAGCACCGATTCTAGGGTATAGAGATATTTTCAAAAAGAGTATAAAAATTAAAAAGGTTTCGTTTGTGGAAGGACTGGGCCGCAGTTTATTCAGCATTGGTCAGTTATGTGACGAAGACTAGGAGGTCACAATCAAGAAAAAAATCATGTTCAACTGGAACTAGAAAGTCTAATCTGTACTCCATCAACTTGAAAAATTACAATACGAAGACCTCAGTCTATCTTTTAAGCTAGGCCTCATCAGACTTAACTTTGCAATGGCACAGAAAACTCTCTCATCTAAACTTTCACAACATAAACAAATTAGTCACTGGAGATTTAGTAAGAGGCTTGCCAAAGTTGAAGTTCAACAAAGATCACCTGTGTGCAGATTGTGAGAAAGGAAAGATGAAAAGATCATCTTACAAAACAAAGAATGTTTCAAACACCAAAAAGACAATGGAACTTCTTCACATGGACTTATGTGGTCCGATGAGAGTCTAAACACGCAACGGGAGAAGTATATCCTAGTAATTGTTGATAAATATTTTAGGTATGCTTGGGTCAAGTTCTTAAGATTAAAGGATGAAGCAACTTCTGTCATCATCAGTTTCATCAAACAACAGTAGAACAAGTTTGAACACAGTGTTGCATCCATTCGCACTGATAATGGAACTGAGTTCAAGAACAAAACCTTGTCTGACTATCTTAACCTGGTGGGGATCACACATCAATTTTCTACAGCATACACTCCACAACAAAAATGGGTGATAGAACGATTCTACCGAACTCTGATTAAGGTTGCTCATACAATGCTATCATATTCCGGTCTCCCGCCTTCCTACTGGGCTTAAGCAGTCAGCACAGCATGTTAAACACAGAATTGTTCCTTCATTCATAAACGCTTTAATAAAACTCCATATGAATTGGCAAATGGCATCGTGCCTAATATCAAATATCTTCATATATATGGTAATAGGTGCTTTGTACTCAATGAAAAAGATAACCTAAGAAAATTTGAGGCCAAGGCTAATGAAGCAATTTTCCCGGGTTATTCACATAAGTCTAAAGCCTACGGAGTTTTAAACAAAAGGACTAACTGTGTTGTTGAAAGCATAAACGTTACATTCAATGACATGTTAGATGTTAATCATTTTCAAAAGCAAAAGGAAGTTGCTTCTAGACAAGTCAGTTCAGGACCAGTTCTTCAAATAAAAGAAACAAATACAAGTCCAAGTTCATCAAAACATAATTTAGATTTCCTATTTGCTTTCCTACAATCTGAATCTAATGTTCCTAATGCTGGTGATAGGAATGATGCAGTGTCTCCTCCTCCTACTAATACAAAGGAGGTTGACAATTCGTCATCATATCTAACCATGGATTCTCCGTCTACATCAGCTGTCAGTCTAGCAGTAGTGCCTCATGAGCCGGTTTATGAGAGTTCCAACCCTTTTATAAAGTCTAGAAATGGTCATGGAGTCACCAGGGTCGGCCAACTAGGCACACCCTCATTGGACCATCACAAAGGTCCAATAAAACAATGGTGACACTTTGACTTCTGCCTTCACGGGCTCTCAAGGGCCATGAATCACCCGTGAAGGCCTCATAGGCCGGGTTCCACCGCAGACTCTAATTGGGCCAACGAGTGGTCCAATAAAAGCATGGCGCCTGCCTTCACGGGCTCTCACGGGCCGTGAAGCACTCGTGAAGGCCCTACTCCCACGACTACTTGTCCGGGTGGTGAAAGCTCGTGGAGGGTTTCTCTTCACGACCTCTTCACGGCCTATGAAGGCCCATGAAGGTCGCCAGAAACCCTAAATTCATATTCTCTCATGTTTGTGTTGTGCTGCCGGAATCTACCCTTGGTGTGTGACCCAATAGGCTCGTACCTCATCAGCAGTAATGCTAGTACACGTGTATTAGTGGGCATATTCCAACAGACTCCCACTTGCACATGATACAGCGTTACCAACACCACAAACAAGTAGCGGCTCTAGCAAAGCATACTTGCCCCCAAGTCGGTACGAGTTACGTCAACCTTGACAAATCCTGGTAGCCTAGAAAGGCTAAAAGGTCCTATAGATAATTGATCATAAACATCCCTTTGTTCGCGATATCCGTGTGAACACGAGACATGGAAAAATGTCAATCTCCAGATCATTCACGATTCTGTTTCTCGATTCTAGATTGGTGGTGACCAAAATAACAAGTTTGCAACTGATCTAAAATCATTGTAACTTGAGCACGGCCATGCATTTTTGGTGTAAGCGCCCAATCATCGAGGGGCCCAGGGATATCTCTCTAACTAGAGGAACAAATCCTTTTGACTACATAGCCCCGCCACATGCTTCTTACTTTCCTTCTTGGTTCTTCTTTTAAATGGTACCTACACTTTGTAACAAAATTAATTTGTAACAAACGTGAGTTAATTAGCTCAGGTGAACAACCCAGCAAAATAGAAGAATTAGCAATGAATCATGAATGTACCTTGAGAGGGGAAATTAGCTCTCTCTTTTCTTAGAAGTTTAATATCCTCTCGGCATGATGGGCATGCGTGACGGCCCCAATCTCCAAATCTTCCACAGAAGTAGCAAACCACTTTTTCTCGAATCTCTTCTTGAGGCACATAATCATAGTCCTCAGATTCAATGTGGGGAATAGGCTTGGACACTCCAACCTTTTCCCTTCGTGTCTGTTTCTTCTTCTTTTTCTTTTGTTCCCTAGAACTCGTGGTAGGAATGGAAGAGGTGGATTCATGTTTGGCCATGTCAGACTCCGCAGTCTTCAACATACCATGCAATTCACCTAAGGTTTTCTCCATGTCATGCATGTAATAGTTCATGACGAACTGATCATATGATGCGGGCAGGGACTGGAGTACTATATCCACAGCAAGCTCCCTCCCCATGGGAAATCCTAGTCTCTCCATTTGGTCCACGTATGCCTTCATCTTAAGGACGTGGGCACTCACACTCCTACCTTCCTGCATTCTACAACCGACTAGGTTTTTAACACACTCATAGTGTTCCTCCCTTACTTGTTGTTGGAACATGTCCTTCAACTTGTCCATCATATCATACACACTCATGTGCTCAAAGTGTTTTTGCAACTCCGAGCTCATAGTTCACAACATGAGGCAGGCAACATCGTGTGTGTCCTCAACACGCTTTTCATACGTGTATCAGACGGACCAAGTCACGTTGCTAGCAGGTGGTTCCGGAAGAGGTTCCTCAAGGATGTGCAACTTTGACTCATAGCGAAGGACAATTCTTAATTGCCTAAGCGAGTCAACGAAGTTCACTCCCGTGAGTTTCTCCCTATGTAGGAACATACGAAGCGAATTGTTTGACGTGGTGTTATTATCGTTTGACATCTATAAATAACAAGAATACACGTTTTAGTTAGTTTGATATAATCCTCGTTAAAATAATTACCCAAAAAGTTTTATAAAAAACAATTTATCTTAACAAGGGCTAAGAACCATATTTTACTCCAGTACATGACGGGTTTACCGCGGATCACTTCATGAAGCTATTTAGGCCGGTAACCACTTTACCGATTGCAATCTCCATTGCAACTCTTAGACACTTGCGGGATCCAACAACGAAACATGGGTCGGTTGGCATGTTTGATTCCTACTTACACCAATCCCAAATTAAAATTCTTGGTTGACTCATGCTTAGCTCGACAATCACACAAGGATTTTAGTTTGCAATTGTAAATCGTCCAACAAGATACATGGCAGCAAACTCGACAATCATTGGCTCGTGCTAAGATTGACAACAAACAACTCCAAGTCGCCACTCTCACCTTCCACACAGATCCATATGGAATAACTCGTGCATAGCTCAACAATTATCCCAAGTTTTCATATTTGATTAACAAAGTATGTGACAAAAACGATTTTCACTTTAAATATAAATACCAAGTTTATATTGTCTTGTTAATCGTTTACGCGCGAGAGTTTGTTAACCAATTTAAAAAACTCTTGTGATTTTATTAACTTAGAAAAGTTATCAAGCATGCGAGGAAACCTAAACAACCATGCAAGAAATATAAATCACATCACACGCATACAAAGAGGTTGGTAACCATGCCAAAAACCTATGCGTCCTACCCGTGAGCCATGCTGGGAGGACTAGGTCTACTAAGGATACAAACCTAGACCATGGAGTGCTCCCACTAAATCCGCTACCTCCATCGGGACTAACCGGATCCAAGGTCTTCAAGACGTCTCCTCTTGACTCTTGATTGTGGTCTTCAAAACACAAGTACAAAAGAAAGGAAATGGCATGCAAGCCACGCGCATCCTATCAATCTAGTACAAGTACATATGGATAAATGAAACGGCATGCAAGCCGCGATAATAAATTACATACCAAATGAATAAATAATTAATTACATCACACATGACACTAAGGTCACCAAATAAATCCAAATAACCAAACAAACCACAAGGCACAACCACAAGGTTTAGGGTAAAGGTTACTAACCAAAAAGCAACAAACATCAACTACAAAACCATCTTTTATACCCATATTCATATGCATTAGGGCACATAACCATCTTTTATACCCATATTCATATATACACAACATATGTGTATGCATGTATGCATCTCATGCCAAGACCATACCTTACATACCCATATTTGTACCAAAATATTATGAGGGGTTAAACAAAAGGAATCTGCCAAAAAACAGAAACTCCTCCATGACCCGAAAAACCACGAAAAATTTTCTTTTAAGGACAAAAACTGCCCATAAGCTCCTTCACGGCCCCTCAGGGCTCGTGACGCCCAAGGGCCTCACGACCGATCACGGGTCACAAGGGCTCATGAGCGTAAAAACCAAGTTTCATGACTAAACTGTTCACGAGTGCCTTCACGACCCCTCACGGCTCGTGAAGCCCAAGAGCTTCACGACCGGTCATGGGCCATGAGGACTCGTGAAGCCTGAAAACACTTCCCACGACCAGACCCCTCATGAACACTGGTCGTGTGGCCTTCACGACTCGTGAAGAACTCTTCACGGCCCGTGAAGACCTACTGGACAGAAAAACGACTCTTACAAAAAAAAACGGGTTTTCGAGCCATTTTCTTGCTATATCTTTGTAGCCTAGGCTCTTATACCACTGTAGGAAATCCATGCACGCCAACACCCGTACGCAGCAGAAGCAACGACATCAAAAAACCGGGGTTTTCGGGTATCAAAACCGACATGCATGTATTCCCCAAGTGGGGATCGTGACTACAAACGAATATAGCAAGTAAAAGAAACGAGAGGGAGGAGAAATTATACAATCACGAGGCTGGAGTTATCCACCGAGCTAGGAAGATCTTCGAGAACTCAAAACCGAGCTCCTCTATTGATAGTCCACACTAGTAGCCGAGATTCCGTCTTGCTAACGACCCGAGACACGAACCACACGTTTTCTTCATGAATGTGGAGCAGCCACAACACTTGAACAACTTGCCTTCACTTGATACACTACCTTGCTCTCTTAGAACCAAGAATCATCTATGTATGTGTGTGTATGTTGAGCATGAAGCAAGAGTGGCAAATGAGAGAGTTCCAACCCTTTTATAAAGTCTGGAAATGGTCATGGAGTCACCAGGGTCGGCCAACTAGGCACACCCTCATTGGACCATCACAAAGGTCCAATAAAACAAAGGTGACACTTTGACTTTTGCCTTCACGGGCTCTCACGGGCCGTGAAGCACCCGTGAAGGCCTCATAGGCCGGGTTCCACCGCACACTCTAATTGGGCCAACGAGTGGTCCAATAAAAGCATGGCGCCTGCCTTCACGGGCTCTCACGGGCCGTGAAGTACTCATGAAGGCCCTGCTCCCACGACTACTTGTCCGGGTGGTGAAGGCTCGTGGAGGGTTTCTCTTCACGACCTCTTCACGGCCCGCGAAGGTGGCCAGAAACCCTAATTTCATATTCTCTCTTGTTTGTGTTGTGCTGCCGGAATCTACCTTTGCCGTGTGACCCAATAGGCTCGTACCTCATCAGCAGTGATGCAAGTACATGTGTATTAGTGGGCATATTCCAACACCAATCTACATCATTTAAAGCATCAGAGACTTTGGTGGGTTCTATCATAGATAGGAAACTAGAATAAAGACACTCATTTTCCGTTGCACAATGACTTCTTACTCCATCTTGAACAGTTCCTATAATTTGAGATCCAGGGTGAGATTGTGTCCATCTTATTCCTCGGGGGTTTTGGATCGGAGGAAAGAACTCATTTAAACGATTTGAGAGTTCAATGTCTTCCTCTGTTGATATTGGGTCTGAATCATAGACTAGAGTTCCCTCATAAACCAGCTCATGAGGAACTATGACTGGATTGATAGTTGACGTAGACGGAGAATCCATGGTTGGATACGAAGACGAGTTGTCAACCTCCGTTGTAGTTGTCGAAGGAGACACTGCATCATTCTTGTCACTAGCATTTTGAACATTAGATTCAGACTGTAAGAAATCAAATAAGAAATCTAAATTGTGTTCTGATGACGTTGGATTTATATTTGACTTGTTGGTCCCAAATAATAATTACGATCAATGATGTTGGAGCAAATCTACAATGATGATTTATGAATTGATGAGAGAGAACTAAGAATTCACACACACACTTTTAGAATAATGAAATGCTCAATTGATATGTGGTAGGTAGACAAGTATATATACCCATAAGGTATTTACTAAATCTACCCTCTACAATACTAAATAACAAAATAGCTAAACTAATATAATGAACACAATATTTAGTCTAACAATCTCCCCCTTTGTGTTCATTATACAGATAAAGAATGATAAACGAAAAATATCTTCTTTGCTGAAGTAGTTGATCAGGAGAGAATCTTCTGTTTTAGCATCCTGGTTATTCTTCAAGTGAAAAATACACTCCCCCTTGAATGAAGCTCTCAATCTTCATTAATGACCTGAAATGTTTTCATTTTTGTGCTCCCCCTTGATCTTATAAGCATATATCTTCTTATGGTAAACATCCACTGAAAAGTAAGGTGGTTTTATGAAAATCTTCTCTTTAGAAAGTCTTAAGAGATGTTTGACGGAACGAACCACACATAGATATTTAAGCTCTGGCAAGGTAGGAAGTCGTGCATTCGTGTTAGTATTCGAGAATGAACTTGTTTGACTAACACGTGCAAATGGATAAGCAACATGATGAGGTGTATCACAATTCTTTTGAAGAAGAGTTTTCTCTTTCATTTCTTCAAAATTATCTTTACTTTCATTCCAAAGCTTTCTCCGAAGCTTGACCCTGTTTATGAATTGCTTTGTGTATGATTTGGAACATGAGTAATGATCCTTAGAGCATTTGGAGTTTAGACGCATGTGATTGTTTGATGATTCACCTGCAAGGACTATTACACGAACCACCTTGAGTTCCTTTCCTTTGGCAAACTTACACTTTTGAACTATTTAAGAATCAGAAGATGTCGTGACCTTTTCTTCTACACAATTTTGTAAGTCTTGCTCCAATTTCTGAATTTTAATCACAAATTGATTTCTTTTGGTCTCATAATTCATTCTTTCTTCAGTTGACTTTCTTTGAGTATCCAACAATTGTTGCTCAAGATCTCTTTTCTTGGCACATTCTTCAATCTCAAACTCTTGAAATTTGCTCTCTGACATGTGAAGTTTCTCAGTCAATTCGGAAAGTTTTTAGGGTAAGTTTTGTGTTTTCCTCTTCCAAGTCATCGTATAGACGATACATTTCATTCACCTTGTTGTATAATATTTGTTCATGCTCTGTTATGGTAAGTTTGCATGCAAACCATCTTGATAAACCTTCTTGTAGTTCTCTCTTAGTAAGACTCATCTTGAGAACTTGTTTTGAGATGATCGTTAATGTGACATTCGGCAACAAATTTCCCAGGTTAGCCATTAAAAATTCTAATTTTAAGCCTAGTATGACTAAAAATAGTATTTATGACTTAAATACATCCATAATAATATTAGATTTCGTAGAAATCCCGCCTATATGGTTAGAACCTTCCCGAGCTCGAAAAATCGAATTATTAAAAGTCAAGAATTACAAATCATATACAATAATAATAATAATAATAACAATAAAAATAATTAAATACATCATAATAAATATAAATAAGTTAAAATATAAAACATATATATATATATAAACTCATCAAAATAATTAAAACTTTGTTAATTAAAAGATTTAAACAAAATCACCATTTATACAAATTTATTTAAACTAATTACACAAAATTTATAAAAAATAAAAAAATAAAAGAAACCCCCCATCTCTTTTCTCTTGCCTCCTTCTCTTCCCAAGAATCACCACTTGATCTCCCCCATGCTCTATATAAGCCCCCTACTACTCTTCATCATTTCCTTCACCACCACACTCCATCTCTTCTCTTTTCTCTCTTCTTCTTTCACCAACAAAAATCTCCCAAGAACATCCAAGTCTTGATCATCTCTTAAAGATCAAACACAAAATCAAAGAAAAGAGTTGGTAAGATGATCATAAAACACTCATCTCTACTCTTCTACCTTTCTTCTTTTCTTCTTTCTTCTTTCTTTTATTTATTTTCTTTGTTGTTCATCTTATTTCCTTTATATATATCTATAATCATGTAAATATAAACATCCTACCAATGTTGTAAGGAGCACATGAAATGTGCATCATCCTACCATTGTTGTATGGAACTTAATCAACTAAAAATCAAGAAAATAAGACTTTGATCATGCATGTGTTTCATCTCAACAAATGTTGTAAGGAACACATAAAATGTGTATCATCCTACCATTGTTGTAAGAACACATGGATTATCAAAGCTTATACTCATACAATATGATTAATCATGAATATAAACATGCCATATTAAAGTTATGACCCATAAGCAAAAAGAATAACATTCTGGCAGATTCTGATGCTAGAACTCCCCACTTGTTTTTGTTATATCTGGAGTTCTAGGTATCAAAATCAGTTGATTCTTTTTTCTAATCTTAGTTTAAAGTGTTACCTTTCATTTAAACCTGGATTCACTAATTTTCATGAACGTTTGATCCTTCAAACATATTTAAAAATACCCATATGTTGAATCTGGAAATCTGGCAGATTTAGAAGGGTACACTTTAAACGCGTGTAACTTACTCATTCTTGGGTCAAAATACGTCTAGTTTTTTTTTAAAGTTTAATCTTTGAGTCGTGGTTATTTCCCAGTTTGAATCATGTAGAAACGAGGTCGTATGAGCCCTAAACAGACGATTTAGTAACAACATGTCATCCAGACCCTGATCAGTGGACATCCTATACACTTTTAATTATTAAAAATACTAAACATGGATTATAAATTCCTATATTTTTACTGGACATTCTAGAAACATGTATTAAGATTATATTAAAATATCAAGCCTTAATATGACTCCTAAATTACAGTTTTTAATTTTTAAAGTTCAACTTAAAGAACTGAAAATTCCAGTGAACACTTATGATTTATGGAAAAATAGAGACAACCTTTAACTATTTAAATAAATAAGTTAACAACAAATAAATAATACAAAATAATAAATAAAATAAGTCTAATAGAGCTACGTACCTCTTATATTAGGAAAGGAGCTTCGGTAGGAACAAGAAATCCTTACGAGTGAACACCTTTGCATACCGAGTGAGTATCATAGCCCCTTTTTACCGTATTTCATATTATTTTTGGGGTGATCGTTGTAAGGCCCTTTCGTTGGACATTATTCCTTAACTCCGCTAGTGAGCCGATGGTATTAGTAAGTAGCGCTATTTGGAGATTCCGACGTCTCCCATTTATGGTTGACGAACTATAGATGTACTTTACCACTACTAACGTCATTTAATATAGGCGTTAGGTTTATCATGGGCAATTGGTTGTCGGCTAGGTTGGATAATGGCTCAAGCAACAATCATCATAGTCTATTACTACCATGTGCAACGTATTGGGCAATATAATACATCTTCTATCATTATCTCATACTTGGATTTTTATCCAAAAACTTCCATCAATTATTTAAACTTTTCTCATTTAAAAGATGTTTTGTGCATACATTAAAACCTATGAACTCACCAACTCTAGTAGTTGACCCTTTTCTTTTACCCGTGCTTTCAGGTGACCGCCGTTAGGTACCTTATGCTTGCAAACATGATGTGTGGCATCTTCATCTTCATCGTCACATTTTATATAAACATTATCTATTTCATTTACGCATCGTACAAGACAATGTCTTTAAATATTATTCGGATATGTAACCTTTATTTATGTTTCATCCGAACTACATATTTTGTTAATTTAATCTAATGGTTATTATCTATTTACCTTGTGCGATGATATCTTGTGCTGTGACACCTCGTGTTTCCGCTTTAGCGGGGTGTGACAGATTTGGTATCAGAGCCTAAGGTTATAGAGAATGTTGTTTTCTTTATGGGGGGAAAACACCAACTATAACCAAAGGTTTATAAAAATGATTTTCAAAATAATTTTGTTTAAAATACATCAAGTGTATTGATAATATAATTAAGTTGAGTACCACATTGTTATACCTCAATTAGACAAAGCTTGATCACCTATGTCTAATTTAGCTATGTACGATATGGGACTTAGGTTAGTTATAATAAAAATATACTTAGAAATATTTTTCATTTATTTTCTTTCTGGAGCACGATTATTGTGTGTGTGCATGAGCATGGCATATCATAAGTACTTGCATATATTAGCACACTTAGTAACCAATTTTATATATATCGAAGTCTGTAATATCATCATTAGGTTGACGCACTAAGATTACATATTCTTTACCCATGGAGGTTAGAATAGAAACTTAGTGGGAGAATCCCCGAGTTTCACGACCTAGTGTATTATCAACACCAACTTCCTGTGAAGCATGTGTTAGGCTCACGGCTAGGAAAAGAGTCCCCTTACCAACGAGAGTAACATCGTGACCTTTTCATTAGGAGGGAGAAAACTGCTGATTTAGGGAGCACATAGAGGCACCCTGAGTAGTAACGAGAACTATCGTAAGGACATTAAGGGTGACCCCAAAGACGGAAGGTGGGTACAAAGCATATCACTAGAACTGAGTATTCATCATACTAGTTTAGACCACTGGCACCATGTCCTATGTAATTTTTTTTCTATGCTCTCGGAGTCGCAACACCGAAGCGTTAAGAGCTGTGGGGACTACCATTGCAACAAGGAGGGCCGTGTAGATGATTTAATTATATATGTGCTTGGGAGGATATTTTTTTATAGTGATGGTGAGATTGCTAGTAAGTATGATGGTACGCTAGCGTTGTTTGTTAAGAAGATTGAATTAGTGAAAGATTTGGAGTTTCTTTCGATTATTAAACTTGGTGGTTTATTTTGATGATTGTTTTTTTTAAACATTAATCACTTGATGTCTTTTAGGAAATCATTTTGGTACTTTTGGGAACTATATGATTGAACATATGTTGCTTAAATCACGTTATGAAATGTTTGATTTTACATGCATTGCTATATGATTGAACGGGAGTGTTAGTTGTTAGACCTTATATCTTAGGATCACCATAACCTAGCTAAGTAGAATTTGTACAAAGGAGAGACCCGAATGTGATTACTAGTATGTTTCTTCTGAACAATTATAATGCATCAATGCTATCTGACTCTAGAATATATAGAAGCTTAGTACCACTAGTTTTTAGGCCAAAACTCAATCTAAAATTTCAAATATTGAAAGAGGCCTATATCATGGAATTTGCTAATGGACAAGAAGTCAAGACTAGAGATATAATCACTAAGTGTACCTTGAACTTAGCTAGCAAAAACTTTAACGTAGACCATACCAATCAAATTAGGGAGCTTTGATGTAGTTGTTGGTATGTATTGGCTATCCAAAAATCAAGCTGAAATACTTTGTTCTGCAAAGATCATTCAGACTCCACTATCACAAGATGAAACGCTTGTCATATAAGGAAAAAAAGACTAGGAAGAACGTCAAGGTGGTATCATGCATGAAAATGCAAAAATATTTAAGAAAGGACTATATCGCATTCTTCGCTCACGTTGTAGAAACGGAGGTTTAGGAAAAGCACATTCACGATTTTCCAATCGTTCGGGATTCTCCCAAGGTGTTTCCGGATGAATTACTTGGATTACCCTCAGTTAGACAAGACAAATTTGGATTGATTTAATCCCTGGAGCCGCGCTCGTAGCAAAGGCACCATATCGGTTAGCCCCGTTGGAAATGTAGGAAATTGCCTGCACATCTTCAAGAGCTACTCGACAAAGGAATTATTCGACCAAGTACCTCACCATGGGGAGCCGTAGTCCTATTCGTCAAAAAGAAAGATGGATTGCTACGAATGTGCATACACTATAGGGAACTCAACATATTGACCATCAAAAATCAATACCCTCTTCCTCGAATCGATGACCTTTTCGATCAACTTCAAGGTGCTACCTATTTTTCTAAAATCAATATTCAATCTGGATATCATCAATTAAGAATCCGTGAAGAGGACGTGCCCAAAACCGCGTTTAGAACACGTTATAGTTATGCCCTTTTGATTGACAAACGCACCAATTGTCTTCATGGACGTAATGAACCGAGTATGCAGACTATACTTAGATAAGTTGTGATTGTGTTTGTTGATGATATACTCATTTACATGCGACAAAAGAGCACCATGAAAAGCATTTAAGGTTGATACTAAAGTTACTTAAGGATCAGAAGTTTAAAGTTACTTAAGGATCAGAAGTTGTATGCCGGGAATTACGTTTTCTAGGCCACGTAATTAATAGGAATTCATGTTGACCCAACAAAGATCGAAGCCATAAAGAAATAGGAACCCCATATATCCCGACTGAAATTGTAAATTTCTCGGTTAAGTACATTTATTTATAGCAAATTTCTCAAAATTTGCGCAACCACTCGCGGCATTAACTCAAGAGGATAAGAAGTTTGTTTGGTGAAAAAAAAAAACATTTTCTACGCTTAAGAATAAGTTAGCAATGCACCAATTTTGGCGTTACCCGGAGGAACATATAACTTCGCGGTATATTGCGATGCGTCACACCAAGGATTGGGTTGTGTGTTGTTGCAAAAAGAGAAAGTCATTGGTATGATTCGAGACAATTCAAAGTGCATGAGAAGAAATTTACTACCCACAACTTAGAGTTAGGAGCCATAGTATATGCCCTTAAAAAAAATGGAGATATTACCTTTATAGTACTAAGCGAACTATTTATACAGACCACAAGAGTCTTCAGCATATTCTTGATCCAAAGATGCTCGATATGAGGCGTAGAAGATGAGTGGAATGGCTTAGTGACTACGATTGTGAAATCAAATACCATACTAGCAAGGCCAATATGGTCGCTGATACTCTATGAAGAAACAAAAGAGTGAATCCATCTAGGGTATAAGCTTTAGGAGCAACCATTCAAACAAGCCTAAAGGAAAGAATAGTTGAAGCTCAAAAAGAAGCATCAAAGACGGAAAATTTGAAGAACGAGACCCTATATCACTTGGAGCGATGATTCAAAACAGGCCAGATGGAGTGCACCACTTCGAAAACAAGAATTGGATAGCTAAGTTTAATAACCGTTAATCGACAATTTTAGACGAGGCTTATAATATTCAATCCACCCTGGAGCCGACAAAATGTTCTCAAGGAATACTATTGGTAGGCCTGGAATAAAGAAAGACGTCTCCTTGTTCGTGGGAAATGTTTAACTTGCGCAAGGGTTAAGACAGAACACCAGAAGCCATCCGGTTTGTTGCAACAGCCAGAATGGAATGGGAACATATAAGCATGGATTTCGTATCTAAATTACTCCGATCTGCAAAAGGGTACGATTCCATTTGGGTTATAGTAGATCGCCTCACGAAATCGGCACCTTTTCTCCCTATACGGGAAGATTACAAAGTGGAAAACTGGCTCAGAATTATATTGACGAAGTTGTTGCCCGACACGCAGTACCAATTGCAATAATATCCAATAGAGGTAGTCGGTTCACATCCCGATTTTGGCAATCGTCACAAAGGGCGTTAGGTACGCAAGTAAACCTGAGCAGCACCTACCACCCTCAAACGGATGGGCAATCGGAGAGAACGATTTAGACACTAGAAGACATGTTGTGTGCATGCGTAATAAATTTTAGTGGAACTTGAGATTCACATATACTATTAGTTAAGTTTTCTTAGAATAATAGGTGTCACACTAGCATCCAGTGTGCACCATATAAAGTCTTGTATGGGCGCAAGTGTAGATCCCCACTTAATTTGTTGGAAATTGGCGATAGGAAATTGACTAGACCTGATATCATGCAAGCGGTCATCGACAAGAATACAATTATGAACGATAGGCTTAAGACTGCCAAAGATCATTAGAAAATTTACGCTGATAATCTCCGTAAGCCTTTAGAGTTCCAAGCGGGCGATAAAAGTGCTTATAAAGGTATTGCCGTGGAAGAAAATAGTACATTTTAGGAAAAGAGGAAAACTATATCCCATATTCTTTAGACCATTTGATATAATTAGAAGAATTAGGCGAGGGGCGTATATGCTTAAATTGCCACAAGAACTAAATGCCATACACGATACCTACCATGTGTCAAATCTAAATAAATTATTAGCTGATGAAACTCTAGTACTACCCCTAAAGTATGTTCAGATGACCGGTTAAATTTCGTACATGAACCAATTGAAATTCTTGACCGTAAAGTCAAACAGCTTAGAAAAAGTAAGATTCAAATTATAAAAGTTCGATTGGAATTCAAGTACGGACCCGAATACACATGGGAACGCGAAGACTACATGAAACATAAATATCCTCACCTCTTTAATAACGTTAGTACAAAGTAAATTTCGGGACGAAATTCTTTTAATCAGGGGAGACTGTGACATTCGGCAACAAATTTCCCAGGTTAGCCATTAAAAATTCTAATTTTAAGCCTAGTATGACTAAAAATAGTATTTATGACTTAAATACATCCATAATAATATTAGATTTCGTAGAAATCCCGCCTATATGGTTAGAACCTTCCCGAGCTCGAAAAATCGAATTATTAAAAGTCAAGAATTACAAATCATATACAATAATAATAATAATAATAACAATAAAAATAATTAAATACATCATAATAAATATAAATAAGTTAAAATATAAAACATATATATATATATAAACTCATCAAAATAATTAAAACTTTGTTAATTAAAAGATTTAAACAAAATCACCATTTATACAAATTTATTTAAACTAATTACACAAAATTTATAAAAAATAAAAAAATAAAAGAAACCCCCCATCTCTTTTCTCTTGCCTCCTTCTCTTCCCAAGAATCACCACTTGATCTCCCCCATGCTCTATATAAGCCCCCTACTACTCTTCATCATTTCCTTCACCACCACACTCCATCTCTTCTCTTTTCTCTCTTCTTCTTTCACCAACAAAAATCTCCCAAGAACATCCAAGTCTTGATCATCTCTTAAAGATCAAACACAAAATCAAAGAAAAGAGTTGGTAAGATGATCATAAAACACTCATCTCTACTCTTCTACCTTTCTTCTTTTCTTCTTTCTTCTTTCTTTTATTTATTTTCTTTGTTGTTCATCTTATTTCCTTTATATATATCTATAATCATGTAAATATAAACATCCTACCAATGTTGTAAGGAGCACATGAAATGTGCATCATCCTACCATTGTTGTATGGAACTTAATCAACTAAAAATCAAGAAAATAAGACTTTGATCATGCATGTGTTTCATCTCAACAAATGTTGTAAGGAACACATAAAATGTGTATCATCCTACCATTGTTGTAAGAACACATGGATTATCAAAGCTTATACTCATACAATATGATTAATCATGAATATAAACATGCCATATTAAAGTTATGACCCATAAGCAAAAAGAATAACATTCTGGCAGATTCTGATGCTAGAACTCCCCACTTGTTTTTGTTATATCTGGAGTTCTAGGTATCAAAATCAGTTGATTCTTTTTTCTAATCTTAGTTTAAAGTGTTACCTTTCATTTAAACCTGGATTCACTAATTTTCATGAACGTTTGATCCTTCAAACATATTTAAAAATACCCATATGTTGAATCTGGAAATCTGGCAGATTTAGAAGGGTACACTTTAAACGCGTGTAACTTACTCATTCTTGGGTCAAAATACGTCTAGTTTTTTTTAAAAGTTTAATCTTTGAGTCGTGGTTATTTCCCAGTTTGAATCATGTAGAAACGAGGTCGTATGAGCCCTAAACAGACGATTTAGTAACAACATGTCATCCAGACCCTGATCAGTGGACATCCTATACACTTTTAATTATTAAAAATACTAAACATGGATTATAAATTCCTATATTTTTACTGGACATTCTAGAAACATGTATTAAGATTATATTAAAATATCAAGCCTTAATATGACTCCTAAATTACAGTTTTTAATTTTTAAAGTTCAACTTAAAGAACTGAAAATTCCAGTGAACACTTATGATTTATGGAAAAATAGAGACAACCTTTAACTATTTAAATAAATAAGTTAACAACAAATAAATAATACAAAATAATAAATAAAATAAGTCTAATAGAGCTACGTACCTCTTATATTAGGAAAGGAGCTTCGGTAGGAACAAGAAATCCTTACGAGTGAACACCTTTGCATACCGAGTGAGTATCATAGCCCCTTTTTACCGTATTTCATATTATTTTGGGGTGAAAGCATGTGTATACGTTTCATGAAAAGTTTATTGCCTATCTTCTTATTTATTTCAAATATTATTTTGAGCACTTATGGTATTATTCTTTGATGTGCTTGGGTGATCGTTGTAAGGCCCTTTCGTTGGACATTATTCCTTAACTCCGCTAGTGAGCCGATGGTATTTGTAAGTAGCGCTATTTGGAGATTCCGACGTCTCCCATTTATGGTTGACGAACTATAGATGTACTTTACCACTACTAACGTCATTTAATATAGGCGTTAGGTTTATCATGGGCAATTGGTTGTCGGCTAGGTTGGATAATGGCTCAAGCAACAATCATCATAGTCTATTACTACCATGTGCAACGTATTGGGCAATATAATACATCTTCTATCATTATCTCATACTTGGATTTTTATCCAAAAACTTCCATCAATTATTTAAACTTTTCTCATTTAAAAGATGTTTTGTGCATACATTAAAACCTATGAACTCACCAACTCTAGTAGTTGACCCTTTTCTTTTACCCGTGCTTTCAGGTGACCGCCGTTAGGTACCTTATGCTTGCAAACATGATGTGTGGCATCTTCATCTTCATCGTCACATTTTATATAAACATTATCTATTTCATTTACGCATCGTACAAGACAATGTCTTTAAATATTATTCGGATATGTAACCTTTATTTATGTTTCATCCGAACTACATATTTTGTTAATTTAATCTAATGGTTATTATCTATTTACCTTGTGCGATGATATCTTGTGCTGTGACACCTCGTGTTTCCGCTTTAGCGGGGTGTGACAGTTAACTTGAGAAGTATGGTTGTGATTGTGTTCGAGGTTGAAATTCGAAGTGATTGAACTAGATATGAAAGAGTTCGGAGTTGATTTAAAAGTTCCTTTGAAGTTAAACAAAGATTTCAAAGAATTCGGTGCTCGAAGTGAACAACAAATATTGTTTCGAATTCAAAGAGTGATGGCTTCGAGTTCGAAGTGAATGATTAGTAAAAATGAGATTGAAGTGAATGTCTATTAAAAATGAAGGTGCTTGAAGTGGGAATGGCAAATAAAATGGTGTTCGAAGGAATACGTGGCCTTCAAATTCAAAGAATTTATCCGCTCGAAGTGTGCATGGGAATTTAAGTACTCAAAGTGTGCATGGAAATTAGCTTTGGAATTGTGCATGGAAATCAAATTTCGAATTGTGCATGTAATTCAAGCTCGACGTGTGCATGGTAATTAAATGTGTTTAAGATGAATTTAAATCGTGTGTGTGCATGGGATTAATTATCAAGTGAAACATGCATCGGATTTAGCTGGAGCTTGATGTGTATGGAACATAATGGACTACGAATTGTGGCTATTAAAATGGGCTTCGAATTGAATTGGATTTAGCCGCTCGAAGTGTGTGGCTTTGTATGGAATTAAATGGAGTTCGAAGTTGCTTGGGAAAAGCAAAACAAGCGCTCGAAGTGTACTAACAATAGTCAAACTTTCAGACTTCGAAGTCTTCTTGAAAAAATATAACGCTTGAAGTCTATGCAAGAGACAAGCTTCCTGATTTTCAGGGATATTGTTTGTAACAAACAATTTTGAAGTGAACAGGCGCGTGACTTAACAAGCTCGAAGTTGTCTAGCAAACCCCTTATTTTCATTTTCAAAGGAATTATAGATCAAATTATTAGTTTTTCACTGTTCTTTAACTTATTCAAGTGTTCTTCAATAAAATTTGAATATTGATGAAACTTTTGAATAATAGCCTCGAAATTTATCTCTTTTGATTCGTAGATTTCAGATCTCAATTAATAACCAACCAATTTAATTATCCACTTGTTTTAAAATGGATTTTAAAGGCAAAAATCACAATAAAAAATTACGAGAAACCTTTAAAACTCCAAATCTATACAACTTCAAACTAAAGATAGAGAACAATCAAACCTTAATCTTCGAATTCTTATCTTTGATGATAAAAACACAATCACGAGCCTTACTTTTATCAAGCTTGGCTCTCATACCACTTGTTGGTCCCAATTAATAATTACGATCAATGATGTTGGAGCAAATCAACAATGATGATGTATGAATTGATGAGAGAGAACTAAGAATTCACACACACACTTCTAGAATAATGAAATGCTCAATTGATATGTGGTTGGTAGACAAGTATATATACCCATAAGGTATTTACTAAATCTACCCTATACGATACTAAATGACAAAATAGCTAAACTAATATAATGAACACAATATTTAGTCTAACAGACTGCCGTTCTCAATGGTATACTCAAGTAGGAAGTGTATGTATCTCAACCGGAAGGATTTGTCAATCCCAAACTCCCAAAGCATGTGTATATTCTAGACAAAGCCTAATATGGACTAAAACAAGCCCGAGAGCTTGGTACGATGTCCTGCCTGAATATCTGCTGAGTGAGGGATACGGGAAAAACCAACACCACTTTGTTCAAAAAAGCCAAAGGAAAAGATTTAATCTTAGTATAGATTTATGTGGATGACATCATCTTTGGTTCTACAAACCCTAAGCATAGTGATGAGTTTGCCTTAACAATGTAAAACCATTTTCAAATGAGTATGATAGGAGAGATGAATTTCATTCTTAGATTACAGGTGAAACAGCTGAGTCATGGCATTTTCATAAGTCAATCCAAGTACATTAAAGACTTGTTGAAGAAATATGACATGCTCAGTTGTTCCTTACTATCTACCCTTATGTCTTCAAAAACAAAACTGTCTTCTGATCTTGAGGGAAAAACAGCTGATTTAAAAACATATCGGGGTATGATAGGCTCATTAATGTATCTGACGGCTAGTTGGCCAAATATCATGTTCTCTACATGCCTATGTGCTATATTTCAGGCTAACCCAAAGGAATGGCAGTGAAAAGAATTTTCAAATATATCAAGGGTACACCTGATCTAGGTCTATGGTATCCAAGGGATTCAAGTTTACAACTCTATGCCTATTTAGATGCAGACTATGCTGGTTGCATGCTTGACAGAAAAAACACCTCTGGCAGTGCACACTTCTTGGGAGATAGGTTAGTGTGCTGGGCTTCTAAGAAACATAACTGTGTATCTACTTCAACAGCTAAGGCTGAATATGTTGCTGCTGTAATGTGCTGCTCTCAGAGTTTCTGGGTAAGGACCCAACTCTCTGACTTTGGCCTACACTATGAGAAGATCTCACTACTGTGTGATTCACAATTTGTCATAGCTATCTCATGCAACCTAGTTCACCACTCAAAGAACAAACACATTAACATACGGTATCATTTTATTAAGGATAATGTGTAAAAAGGTCTGATAGAGCTTCAATATGTTAAGACTGATGATCAACTGGATGATTTGTTTACTAAACCATTAGACGATACTTGTTTTATTGAGTTAGTATCCAAACTAGGCATGTTGAACTATAAGGTTTAACTATCAGTTAATTGTTTTGAGTGGGTATTTCACTGTATTCGTTCATTGTGTAGATAAATAGAGCATAATTTGAGGGGGAGTGTCAATCATACGTATAAGCTACGCATTCTTGTAAGGGGAGAAAATATCAAAAACATTCACAAAACAGAGAAAATATCAAAAACATTCACAAAACAGAGAAAATACCAAAAACATTTACAAAAGTGATGAAAATATAAAAAATATGTGTTTTTAATTGTTTAAAATCTAAAAATCCAACAATATTTGAATTTTTATTAATAACAGAAAACACCAAAATAGGGGATTTCAAACAATATTTGAATTTTTGTTAGTACATTTCGAATTCGTAACCTTGGTCTTCGAATTCAAAACAATGTATCAAATCATTCGAAGCGGAGACTTGGAATTCGCATCTCCAAAGACCAGAACAAATTCCCAATTTCGAAGGTCATTTCACATTCGAATTCCTCTTAAATTAGAGGAATTCAAACTATTTTTAAACATGTGGACTTCGCATTCGAAATGCACAAACACAAGGAGAGTTCCAGCGCCTTTCGAGCTTTCGCATTCGAAGTCAATGGACATCGAACACGGCATCCTTTCTTTCCTTTAGACTTGGAGCGCGTTTCCATGCTCCAATTCGAAGTCAGTACACTTCGCATAAGAAACAGTGTTTATTCAATACACTCCGAGGGCATATGAATAGTCTTTCTTTCCGGAGTCAAAGCAAACACCATTCGAGTTCGAAGCCTTCACACTTCGAATTCAAAGCCTTCGGACATCGAAGTCTGAAGAGTAGACTTCAGACCAGTTCGAGCGCATTTTCATCCTCGAATCCCTTCGGACTTCGAGCGCGTCTCACCCATTTTTTAACCGTTACACATGTGTCGATAAATAGGGTGTTCGTAGTTTGTATTCTCCACACATTCAACATATTTTGAATTTTTCCAACATCTCCGGTTACTTGTTTTCAAATCTTGTGATCAAATTTGCTGCCAAAATTTTCCTCATTCATGTTAAAGTTGCTAAATCACTCAAGGTATGCATAATATAAGCAACAAATCATGGTTAAAACATGTTTAAATGCTCAAACATGAACTTGTACTGTTCAACTCGGAAGACACCTTTTTGGACTTCACACACGTTGTTCAACAATCAAATGGTGTTGTTAATGCACATATGGTGTGCGATGGGTCTTAGGAACACTTAGATCATGTTGTTATTGAATAAAATCTCGAAAAATTTGAAAAGTGTTCTTCATGTTCTTCGAGTGGATGAAGATTGGGCTTGATTCCATTTTTTGCCTAAATCTTCATGTTATGGACAGATTAGGAAAAATTCCGATGTTACAAAATTGTTTAGATACATGTATTCATTGTAAAACATTTGTCAAAACACATTTTTGTTCACTGAAAATACGACTTTGTCAATGGATATTTTTGGGAGTTGTACACTTTTTTAGAAGTGGTTGACTATTTTTCTTAGTTTGACCAAGAGTCAACTTTTTGAAGTCAAAATGACTCCAAATTTTTCATACTTGAATGTTTGACTTTGAGAGTCATTGCATCTCAATGGCTTATCTTTCTACAGTGCATATGTCTAACCTAATTGATGTTCTTATAGGAAAATAGCAATGGAAGGTGACTCTGTCTCATATCGTTTTTTGACAGCTAGCCAAAGCCATAACCCTGACGACCAACTCCTTACTTCTGACCAATTCCAGTCGGTTGTCACTCATGACAACAATCACTTCGTGAACCTTGATAACCTCCGCAAGCCCAACTTCCCAATCATCACAGAAATATTCCACATCCATTCACTCATCATGCACTCACATACAACCCATCCACCTCTAGGACTCATGTCCATGAACTATATGTTCAGCAATTTTGGCACACCGCTTATACACATACAAATCCCGACTCTGGTCGTGTATCTATTCGTGGTGATGTCGACCACTTTACCCTAAACATCATTGCTAGCTGTCTGAGAGAAATCCTCCGGCTTCCTACTACTAGAAGCAACCCATCATTCCTTGATTTCTAAGAAATGCCTGATGAATCCACTGCCCTACAAGGCATTAGGGCCATGGGATATGTTGGGGATCCAAATGAGATCCGACTTCAAAAGTGCTAATCTTCACCCACTATACTATACATTCCTAACCATCCTCCAGCGGTGCCTAACTCCAAAACACACCGGATATGAGTATCCAAATTCAAACCAAATCAAACTACTGTATGCTGCTTCAAATCACTTGCACGTTGACTATGCCACACTCATATTTCTTGATAGAGGGCAAATTTTAAGACTTCAAACGCACAAAGGGCAGATTTATGCCATATCAGATGTTCTTGTTGGGGAGATAATCACTTCACCCTAATAATTAACTCTGCATATCCTAAAACATAGAATTTGATGATAACAAAACCCTACATTCAGTATGACTTAGAAAGAATTCAAACTTGTGTTGTTTGAATCAGATTCTGTAAAAATATGCTAAGTATGGAACCATCAACTGACCATCAGTTGAGTATCAGATCCTACTCAAAGCATCAACCAAGGGATATCAACTAAGGAGCATCAGATGAAGAAAACAAGTGAAGAAGATCATCAGCTGAGAAAAGTAAACCATCAGCTGAGTGAAGAAATTCGATCACCTGAGTGCCTACACCATCAGCTGAACAAGGACTTTGCTCAGGTACTCCATCAGCTGAGTGAACAATGGATTAGCTGAGGCCCAGAGCATTAGCTAAGTAAGTCTTCTCTTACACAAGTCATCTCTCCACATAAACTTGTAGGAAATCCATGCCATGCCAACACCCGTACGCAGCGGAAGCAACGACATCAAAAACCGAGGTTTTCGGGTATTTAAACCAACATGCATGTATTCCCCAAGTGGGGATCGTGACTACAAACGAATATAGCAACTAAAAGAAACGAGGGGAGGAGAAATTATACCATCACGAGGCTGGAGCTATCCACCGAGCTAGGAAGATCTTCGAGAACTCAAAACCGAGCTCCTCTATTGATAGTCCACACCAAGTAGCCGAGATTCCCTCTTGCTAACGACCTGAGACACGAACCACACGTCGTCTTCGTGAATCTGGAGCAGCCACAACACTTTAACAACTTGCCTTCACGAGATTACACACACCACCACCACGCCACTAGATGCTAAAGAACCATGTATATGTGTTATGTGTGTGTAGAAGCAAGAGTTATGCCAAGAGAGAGTGCCTAGCCTTTTATAAACTCTGGAATTCTTATCAAGGCAACCAGAGTCGGCCAAATTTTCACTTATTCATTGGACCATCACAAAGGTCCAATAGAAATAAAGTGTCACTTTGACTTCTGTCTTCACGGGCTCTCACGGGCCGTGAAGCACTCATGAAGGCCTCATAGGCCGGGTTCCACCGCACACTCTCATTGGGCCAACGAGTGGTCCAATTAAAAGAATGGCGCCTGCCTTCACAGGCTCTCACGGGTCGTGAAGCACTCGTGAAGGCCCTGCTCCCACGACTACTTGTCCGGGTGGTGAAGGCTCGTGGAGGGTTTCTCTTCACGACCTCTTCATGGCCCGTGAGGGCCCGTGAAGGTTGCCAGAAACCCTAATCTCATATTCTCTCTTGTTTGCGTTGTGCTGCCGGAATCTACCCTTGGCGTTTGACCCAATAGGCTCGTACCTCATCAGTAGTGATGTTAGTACACGTGTATCAGTGGGCATATTCCAACAGACTCCCACTTGTACATGATACAGCGTTACCAACACCACAGACAAGCAGCGGCTCTAGCAAAGCATACTTGCCCCCAAGTCAGTACGAGTTACGTCATCCTCGACAAATCCTGGTAGCCTAGAAAGGCTAAAAGGTCCTATAGATAAGTGATCATAAACATCCCTTTGTTCACGATATCCTTGTGAACACGAGACATGGAAACATGTCAATCTCCAGATCGTTCACGATTCTGTTTCTCGATTCTAGATTGGTGGTGACCAAAATAACAAGTTTAAAACTGATCTAAAATCATTGTAACTTGAGCACGGCCATGCATTTTTGGTGTCAGCACCCAATCATCAAGGGGCGCTGGGATATCTCTCTAACTAAAGTAACAAATCCTTTTGACTACATAGCCCCGCCACATGCTTCATACTTTATTTGATAACTCCCTTTATAGCGGCCAGTTACGAACCACGTTTGAAAGTAATCAAAATAAAGCAGACTCATGCTTTGGATACACATGTATCTCCGGTCTAAGGATGAAATGATATTATCATCCCGAGTCACTTGTGACCATAATCCATGAAGTGAACTCTGGTGTGGGTCTTCCAATCACTTGAAACTCATTTCAAGTATAGGTTAGTTTTGCGTCACTTGCATTCAATCCTTGATTAATGCATGGCCAAACCCTAACCTCAGTCTTAACTCAAACTTCCTTCCCTTGACGAATGACTGACTGTGGAAATCTAGAATGCATAAGCACTATGGGAAGTGGTTAAACATGCTAAGATGGAACACTGTAAAGACTAATGAAAGTAACCGCATCTGCGTATATATAGTCCCCACTATATATCGAAAGCAATCAAAAGTAACGATACTGCTTGCAGTTCCCAAAGCAAATATAAAACAATCAACAACTAAAACAATATTTAATGCCAAATCATATGCATAAGAAATGCTACATGACCTAGTATGTCAAACATCACTAGTCATTATGACTACGGCTTATTCAATGGATTTGCCATGCAACATCCATTTGTATTCTTGTTATCCTCTCAATTATCTTTTGACCAAACTACTTTATTCATAGTATCCGTCAAAGAGATCATATAACGAAGCACTAAGGTACTCATATCCTCATTGTTACAAAAGTTCACAATAGGATCAGTGATACTTAAGAGCTTCTCTAATCAATTATTAACACCATATAGTAGGATCAAAGGCTTCGATCAAGATCGATAGTTATCCTATTAGAAATTAGTATTAGAGTAAAAAAACTTACTCCAAGGCTTATTTCTTGTCTTCAAACATTAAGAACATACACAAGTATTTCTTGTAATTTAAAATCTTGTATCTCCTAAGTATTATCATGATACGATAATTCCTTATTTTAGGTTCATAGAACACTTAACAATGGAACATTATCTTCAATTGATACATACTTCTAGGTATACAATAAAAGCTCCCACTAGCCCTGACATATGTAAAAGTCTTATCTATGCTCCTAGAAAACTCATGACTTTGATTTTCTCATGAAAGCAAAGATCTTACTTTTATGATGTTAGTATAAGTCCAAAGGACTTATCCACACTTGTAGACTTAATTTGGATACTACGGATATCTAAGACCCTCGGAGAGTGTAGTAAGCACTTCCTCAATACAAAGTTCCATAAAGGAACGCGGTCTTGTATATCTGTGTACTATCCTTTATTGCCGTAAGAAGGCAACAATAGCAACAAATATCAAATTATCTTCAACATAGCCACTAGGAAAAGTTTCCACAATAACCATTATGAAACCTTTACCCTTAGTCGGTATTTGAAGTAGTCTACATTACAATCCATGTTAATTCCATTTACACCATCTAGGTTTGCACCTTGGTATGGAATTAAGTAAAGTATTTGCATACTTGAAATGGATTTCATCTTATGATTAATTACTTCTTATAACCTCAGTGAACTCAGGGCCCACTATGCTTTCTGATAGATGGTGATTTGAACAAAACTCACCATCAACTCATTGCCACTTAGATGTGAGGAACCCATATCTCTTTGACTACATGACTTCTATCAGCCTTGAAAGTAATTACTCATGGTCAGGATAACCGGCATTCTCATGCTGATATTTGATCATATTCTAGTGCCAACATCAAGTCTTTCATTTAAGTTGCACGTTCTTCCACTGGAATGCTTTAGTTATTATCTTCCTTTCGAGCAACAAAACATTGTTCTCGTAAGGTCAAATATCCAAAACCTATAAGAACCTTTTAAATGTATTAGCAGCATTTAAGTTCTTCAATCTCCCACCAGATGTAGATTGAAAATCTCCAAACTTTGATATATATACAAGCAAAGAACTCTTTCAAGATATATCTCATAGAGTGCTAAATAGACTTTCAAGTTGGATTAAGATTAAGGACTTGGCTCGTCACTTTCAATGTGTATACTAACAAGTCGAATACACATATTTGACCCATTATTTACCAGATCATTTTCAACAATATCCGGTTTCCTTCAACGTGACACTATGTACAAATGTGTCTATGTTAAGGAACGAATTATGAGATAATCCCACAATTCATAATGTAGTCATTGATATAGATTTAAGGTATCTTAGCATCTTAACTAAATCTAAGCATCCTATCTATATGTCCCAATTGGTTCTTTTAATTAGTTTCTCTTTGTTATGTGCTTGTACGGATTATCCACAAAAGGTGATCAATATCTTACAAGCTAGCATCCCTCTCACATATACCGTGAAGGGATTCATAATCATCTTACCCTTATAGATAAGATTAGCATCAAATGTTTAACCCGAGGTTAAACTAGTCCAAGATCCTAACCACATGGATCTAGGTGATACTTATCTTATTTACATGGTTAAGTAGATTATGACAAAGAGCCGACTAATCCAAACTATTTTGAACTTAGAATCAATCATTCATGATTAATTATTACTTGTAACATGTATGTATTGACATGGTTAATTTTAATTTCTATCAATCAAAAAATATTTTTCTAAAACAAGATTCAAATTTCAAGTATGAATTCATCGTAATCAAATGTAGAATGATGCGCCTTGAAGGCCAAAATAAAACATAAGCTATGACATGAACAAACTTCGAAATCGAATAAGTAATGCGAAAAAATCTTTTACAACCCAAAATTTCAAAATCTCATCCATCGTCTTCATGAACATACAACAAAAACTAAACATGCCTCACAGGGCATCAAAAACAAAGTAATAATGAAACCGGTCAGAATAGGCGAGATCAAAACTCCCAATTCTCTTGTAGAGGTCAATCTTCTGAGTTACCTCTTTTAGAGACCCGGTTCTTCATGCTCTTGGTTCTTCTTTTAAATGGTACCAACACTTTGTAACAAAATTAATTTGTGACAAATGTGAGTTAATTAGCGCGGGTGAACAACCCAGCGAAATAGAAGAATTAGCAATGAATCATGAATGTACCTTGAGAGGGAAAATTAACTCCCTCTTTCCTTAGAAGTTTAATATCCTCTCGGCACGATGGGCATGCGTGACGGCCCCAATCTCCAAATCTTCCACAGAAGTAGCAAACCACCTTTTCTCGAATCTCTTCTTGAGGCACACAATCATGGTCCTCAGATTCAATGTGGGGAATAGGCTTGGACACTCCAACCTTTTCCCTTCGTGTTGGCTTCTTCTTCTTTTTCTTTTGTTCCCTAGAACTCGTGGTAGGAATGGAAGAGGTGGATTCATGTTTGGCCATGTCAGACTCCGCAGTCTTCAACATACCATGCAATTCACCTAAGGTTTTCTCCATGTCATGCATGTGATAGTTCATGACAAACTGATCATATGATGCGGGCAGGGACTGGAGTACTATATCCGCAACAAGCTCCCTCCCCATGGGAAATCCTAGTCTCTCCATTTGGTCCACGTATGCCTTCATCTTAAGGACGTGGGCACTCACACTCCTACCTTTCTGCATTCTACAACCGACTAGGTTTTTAACACACTCATAGTGTTCCTCCCTTACTTGTTATTGGAACATGTCCTTCAACTTGTCCATCATATCGTACCCACTCATGTGCTCAAAGTGTTTTTGCAACTTCGAGCTCATAGTGGACAACATGAGGCAGGCTACATCGTGTGTGTCCTCAACACGCTTTTCATACGTGTTTCGGACGGACCAAGTCCCGTTGCTAGTAGGTGGTTCCGGAAGAGGTTCCTCAAGGATGTGCAACTTTGACTCATAGCGAATGACAATTCTCAATTGCCTAAGCAAGTCAACGAAGTTCACTCCCGTGAGTTTCTCCGTATGTAGGAACATACGAAGCCAATTGTTTGATGTGGTGTTATTATCGTTTGACATCTATAAATAACAAGAATACACGTTTTAGTTAGTTTGATATAATCCTCGTTAAAATAATTACCCATAAACTTTTAGAAAAACAATTTATCTTAACAAGGGCTAAGAACCATATTTTACTCCACTACATGACGGGTTTACCGCGGATCACTTCATGAAGCTATTTAGGCCTGTAACCATTTTACCGATTGCAACTCTTAGACACTTGCGGGATCCAACGACGTAAAACGGTCGGTTGGCATGTTTGATCACTACTTACACCAATCCCAAATTAAAATTCTTGGTTGACTCGTGCTTAGCTCGACAATCACACAAGGATTTTAGTTTTCAATTGTAAATCGTCCAACAAGATACGTGGTAGCACACTCGACAATCATTGGCTCGTCCTAAGCTCGACAACCAATAACTCCAAGTCGCCACTCTCACCTTCCACACAAATCCACATGGAATAACTCGTGCTTAGCTCGAAAATTATCCCATGCTTCACTAGAATCGGGTGTGTCATCTGATGGATGGTGCGTGATTTACGTTTTAGGAAACGGGCTTTTGTTTCTTGATTAAAACCAAGTTTTAATATTTGATTAACAAAGTAAGTGACAAAAACGTTTTTCACTTTAAATATAAATACCAAGTTTATATTGTCTTGTTAATCGTTTTTCACTTTAAATTTAAAAACTCTTGTGATTTTGTTAACTTAGAAAAGTTATCAAGCGTGCGAAGAAACATAAACAACCATGCAAGAAATATAAATCACATCACACGCATACAAAGAGGTTGGTAACCATGCCAAAAACCTATGTGTCCTACCCGCGAGCCAAGCCGGGAGGACTAGGTTTACTAAGGACACAAACCTAGACCATGGAGTGCTCCCACTAAATCCGCTACCTCCATCGGGACTAACCATACCGAAGGTCTTCAAGACGTCTCCTCTTGACTCTTGATTGTGTTCTTCAAAACACAGGTACACAAAAGAAAGGAAATGGCTTGCAAGCCACGCGATTCCTATCAATCTAGTACAAGTACATATGGATAAATGAAACGACATGCAAGCCGCGATAATTAATTACAAACCGAACGAATAAATAATTAATTACATCACACGTGACACCAAGGTCACCAAATAATTCCAAACAACCAAACAAACCACAAGGCACAACCACAAGGTCTAGGGCGATGGTTACCAACTAAAAGCAACAAACAACAACTACAAAGCACGGTGTGCCAAAACCGTGACCAAAGTATATTTCGGTAAGAATTTCCAACACAAACACTCAAGGCACAACAAGGAAATTCTTGTACATATGCATTAGGGCACAAAACCAATTTTTTTACCCATATTCATATATACACAACATATGTGTATGCATGTATGCATCTCATGCCAAGACCATACCTTACATACCCATATTTGTACCAAAATATTACGAGGGGCTAAACAAACGGAATCTGCCAAAAAACAGAAACTCCTCCATGACCCGAAAAACCACGAAAAATAGGACAAAAACTGCTCGGAAGCTCCTTCACGGCCCCTCACGGATCGTGAAGCCCAAGGGCCTCACGACCGATCACGGGTCAGAAGGACTCGTGAGCCTAAAAACCAAGTTTCACGACTAAACTGTTCACGAGTGCCTTCACGACCTCTCACGGCTCGTGAAGCCCAAGAGCCTCACGACCGGTCATGGGCCATGAGGACTCGTTAATCCTGAAAACACTTCCCACGACCAGACCCCTCACGAACACTGGTCGTGTGGCCTTCACAACTCGTGAAGAACACTTCACGGCCCGTGAAGACCTACTGACAGAAAAATGAATCTTCCAAAAACGGTTTTTCGAGACATTATCATGCTATATCTTTGTAGCCTAGGCTCTGATACCACTGTAGGAAATCCATGCCATGCCAACACCCGTACGCAGCGGAAGCAACGACATCAAAAACCGGGGTTTTCGGGTATTTAAACCGACATGCATGTATTCCCCAAGTGGGGATCGTGACTACAAACGAATATAGCAACTAAAAGAAACGAGAGGGAGGAGAAATTATACCATCACGAGGCTGGAGCTATCCACCGAGCTAGGAAGATCTTCGAGAACTCGAAACCGAGCTCCTCTATTGATAGTCCACACCAAGTAGCCGAGATTCCGTCTTGCTAACGACCCGAGACACGAACCACACGTCATCTTCGTGAATCTGGAGCAGCCACAACACTTGAACAACTTGCCTTCACGAGATTACACACACCACCACCACGCCACTAGATGCTAAAGAACCATGTATATGTGTTATGTGTGTGTAGAAGCAAGAGTTATGCCAAAAGAGTCGGCCAAATTGTCACTTATTCAATGGACCATCACAAAGGTCCAATAGAAATAAAGTGTCACTTTGACTTCTGTCTTCACGGGCTCTCACGGGCCGTGAAGCACTCGTGAAGCCCTCATAGGCCGGGTTCCACCGCACACTCTCATTGAGCCAACGAGTGGTCCAATTAAAAGAATGGCGCCTGCCTTCACGGGCTCTCACGGGTCGTGAAGCACTCGTGAAGGCCCTGCTCTCACAACCACTTGTCCGGGTGGTGAAGGCTCGTGGAGGGTTTCTCTTCACGGCCCGTGAGGACCCGTGAAGGTCGCCTGAAACCCTAATCTCATATTCTCTCTTGTTTGCGTTGTGCTGCCGGAATCTACCCTTGGCGTGTGACCCAATAGGCTCGTTCCTCATTAGCAGTGATGTTAGTACACGTGTATCAGTGGGCATATTCCAACAAAACTAACGTATTTTAGTGATCAGCTGAGCATTCTTGATCAACTAATCATACAAATACATTAGCTTATGCCCTCCTAAGTTTACTATTGATCAACTGAGCATCTATATGATCAGCTGAGTAATATTGTGACAACCGGCAACAAATTTCCCAGGTTAGCCATTATAAATTCTAACTTTAAGCCTGGTATGACTAAAAATATTAGTTACAATTTAAATACATCAATAATAATATTAGATTCCATAGAAATTTCGTCTATATGATTAGAACCTTCACTAGCTCGTACAATCGATTTATTAAAAGTCAAGAATTACAAATCATATATAATAATAATAATAATAATAATAATAATTAAATACATCATAATAAATATAAATAAGTTAAAATATAAAACATATATCTATATATATATATAATCTAATAAAAGTAATTAAAACGTTGCTAATTAAAAGATTTAAACAAAATCACCATTTATACAAATTATATTTTAACTAATTATACATAATATTTAACAAATAAATAAATAAAAGAAACCCCCCCACCTTGGCCGGCCCCTCACCCCCCCTATTTTTCTCTTGCCTTCTTCTCTTCCCAAGACATGGCACTTAAACTCGCTCATGCTCTATAAAACCCCCTACTTCTCTTCCCAAGACATGGCACTTGAACTCCCCCATGCTCTATAAAACCCCCTACTACTCTTCCTAAGACATGACACTTTGAAGATCTAAGAAAAATCAAAGAAGAAGAGTTGGTAAGATGATCATATAACAAATCCATCTCTAGTCTTCTACATTTCTTCTTTTCTTTCTTTTTATTTTATTTTTTTGATGTTCATCTTATTTGCTTTACATATCTATAATCATGTAAATATTAACATCCTACCAATGTTGTAAGGAGCACATGAAATGTGCATCATCCTACCATTGTTGTATGGAACACAATCAACTAATAATCAAGAAAATAAGACTTTGATCATGCATGTGTATCATCCTACCAAATGTTGTAAGGAACACATAAAATGTGTATCATCCTATCATTGTTGTAAGGAACACATGGATTATCAAAGCTTATACTTATACAAGATGATTAATCATGAATATAAATAGGTTATATTAAAGTTATGACCCATAAAGCAAAAAGAAATAACAATCTGACAGATTCTGAACTAGAACTCCTCCATTGTTTTTGTTATATCTGGAGTTCTAGGTATCAAAATCATTTGATTCTTTTTGATAATCATAGTTTAAAGTGCTAACTTTCATTTGAACCTGGATTCACTAATTTTCATGAAGGTTTGCTCCTTGAAACATACTTAATAAGACACATATGTTGAATTTGGAAATCTGACTGATTTAAAAAGGTACACTTTAAACGAGTATAACGTACTCATTCTTGAGTCAAAATACGTCTAGTTTTTTTAAAAGTTTCATCTTTGAGTCTTTGTTAAATCCCATTTTGAATCATGTAAAAAAGAGGTCGTATGAGCTCTAAAAAGACTTTTTAGTAACAATGTGTCATCCAGACACTGATCATTGGACATCTTATATACTTTTAATTATTAAAAATATTAAATATGGATTATAAATTCCTATATTTTTACTGGACATTCTAGAAACATGTATTAAGGGTATATTAAAATATTAAGCCTTAATATGACTTCTAGAATACAGTTTTTAATTTTTAAATTTTAACTTAAGGAAATATAAATTCCAGTGAACACCTATGACATAAAGAAAATAGAGAAAACCTTTAAAAATTAAATAAATGAATTAATAACAAATAATTGGTAATAATACAAAGTAATAAATAAAATAGTAAATCTAATAGAGTTACATACTTCTTATATTAGGAAAGGAGTTTCGGTAGAAACGAGAAACCATTTACAAGTTAACACATTACCATACCGAGTGAGTATCATAGCCCCCTTTTTACCGTATTTCATATTATTTTTGGGGTGAAAGCATGTGTATACATTTTATGAAAAGTTTATTGCCTAACTTCTTATATATTTCAAATATGATTTTGTGCATTATGGTATTATTCTTTGATGTGCTTGGGTTATCGTTGTATGGCCCCTTTTTGGGCATTATCCTTTAATTCCGCTAGTTAGCCGATGGTATTTATAAGTAGCGCTATTTGGAGATTCCGACGTCTCCCATTTATGGTTGACGAACTATAGATGTACTTTACCACCACTAACGTCATTTAATATGGGCGTTAGGTTTGTTCTTGGGCAATTGGTTGTCGGTTAGGTTGGATAATGGCTCAAGCTATAATCATCATAGTATATTACTACCAGGTATAGTGTATTGGGCAATATAATGCATCCTCTATCATTCTTACATACTTTGATTTTATTCAAAAATCTCCATCATTTATTATTAAACTTTTCCTAATTAAAAAGTTATATTGTGCATATTAAAAACTTATGAACTCACCAACTCTAGTAGTTGACCGTTTTCTATTACCCATGCTTTCAGGTGACCGTCGTTAGGTACAAATACGTAGAAGCACGATGTGTGGCATCTTCATCTTTATCTTCATCTTCACATTTTAAAAACAATTTCTATTTTATTTATGCATCGTACGAGACAATGTCTTTACATATTATTTGGGTGTGTAACTTTCCACTTATGGTTTATCCGAATCATTTATTTTGTTAATTTAATATGGTTGGTCATTGTATATTACCTTGTACGATGATCCCTTGTGCTGTGACACCTCGTGTTTCTGCTTTAGCGGGGTGTGACAGATTTGGTATCAGAGCCGAAGGTTATAGAGAATACCTGTTTTCCTCAACGGAAAGCTCAAACTATAACCAAAGGTTCATTAAAATGATTTTCAAAATAATATTGTTTAAAATGCATCAAGTGTATTGATAATAAAATTAAGTTGAGTACCACATTGTTATACCTCAATTAGACAAAGCTTGATCACCTATGTCTAATTTAGCTATGTATGATATGTGACTTAGGTTAGTTATAATAGAAATATACTTAGAAACAAATTTTATATATTTTCTTTCTAGAACATGATCATTTTATGTGTGCTTGAGCATAAAATTAACATATAAACAATTTAAGTCATGAAATTAGTAAGTAAGTCTATTCAAACTTTGCAGATCATGTCAAGCAAAGGTGAACCCTCCGAGACCAGCCCAAGATCTGCCTCTGGTAGTAACCAGTCCCCTCAATACCAGCTGCCGGAAGGGTTTTTAGAACCCCTCAATAGGCCTGTAAGAATCTTTGACATCCCCTCATCCCAGCCTAGACAAACCCAAAACCCCGGAACGACAGGACTTCGCATTAGGCAAACCGCCCGAAAGAGGGTGGCCATTCCAGCACGAGCAACCGTCGCACCTCCCCAACCTACCGTAGGAGAACCTTCCCGGCAAGGGAACGAGCCGGTGAGAGCCGCCATCCTTACGGGAATCCCGATGATGCCTTCATCCGGAATGACCGAGGAGGAAAAGAGGAGGTTCCACCACATGTCTCTGGAGCTGTATACCATGAGGGGTATGCTAGATTACCAAACCTACAAGGTTGGTTCGTGTCTAGACATGGCGGACCTCAACCACCATCACGCAATGCAGGCATTAGAGGCGGCTCAGGAAGCCCGAAGACTAATTAGGTTAGTGCACACATGCCTAGTTTCAGGGGTTGTGTTGATGGTGTTAATGGGACTATTCTACCTTGGATTCAGACGCTAGTTGGGATGCAGTGGATTGGCTTTGGGTTTTCTTGTCTTTTTTTTGTTGATTACGAACTTGATTATCCTGTGTTGGTTTAAAGAATTTATGATTGTATGCCTATGGATATTTTTGTCCCTCTATTAATATATGGCATCTTTTAAAGAGCCAATTTTGGTATTTGTTTTGTGCCAAATGAATGATTGATTATTTAATTAAATCTCGTATTATTAATCATATTTAATGCCATGAATGAATTGAATGTGTTACACGTAGAGTAGTGTAATAAAACTGAATAGAATGCGTAGCTAAAAATCCTCATGTGATTATGCTCTAGAACGATGCCTCCACGAAGAGCAAACCCCGAGTTAAACTAACTTGTCATGGAACAAGTGATTGCTACATTACCCAACATAGTTAGCCAAGTTGAAGCTGGGCTTCAAACAAATCAAGGAGCACCAACCCCAACCCAAGATTGCAACTACAAAACCTTTAGGGCTTGCAACCCTAAAGAGTTCTTCGGAACGGAAGGAGCTGTGGGTCTACTAAATTGGATTGAGAGTATGGAATCAGTCCTTAGTATCAGCAAATGTACGAAAGCAAACAAGGTGGAGTTTGCAGCATATCTCCTTCAAGGGCGAGCCCTATCCTGGTGGAATATCCAAGTATAGACGCTTGGAAGAAATACCGCGCACCAACTCACCTGGGATGCATTCCTCAAGCTGCTAAGGGATGTATTTTGCTCAAAGAGTGAAATTCAAAAGCTAGAAGCCGAGCTTTGGAATCATGAAATGGTCGGGGGCGATATCAACTCATATACCACTCGATTTCATGATTTGGCCACGCTGGTGCCGCACTTAGTGACCCCGGAGGAAAACCGTATCGATAGATACATTTCGGGTCTAGCCCATGAGATCCGGGCCAATGTCACGGCTGCAAAACCGAGCACCGTCCAAAGTGCGGTAAATCTAGCTACAAGACTTACCCAGAATGATAGTCGTTTAGGATCGCTTGGGAACGACAAGGACAAGGGTAAGAGAAAACTTGAGGAGGTGCCAAGGAGGCCATTCGGTGGAGAAGCTGCCAAGAATTATAAGAAGGCAAGAAACTTTGGAGCTCAGTCGCAAGCGGCTGATAAAGGATGGAGATCTTATCCTAAATGTGACAAGTGCCACAAACACCATGAAGGGAAGTGCATGGTGTGCTTTAGATGTAAGAGATTAGGTCATCTCATCAAAAGTTGCAGGGTGAAGCCATGCTATAAGTGTGGAAGTCTGGAGCACCGTGGCACTACCTGCTTGCGGCTAACTCAAGGATCTAATTATAATCAAGCACGTCCTTCAATCCAAGGTAACCAAGGAAATCAAGCATGAGGCTGGGTGTTTGAGATTGGAGCGAATGAAGCTAGACAAAACCCCGATGTCGTTACAGGTACATTTCCTCTAAACGGTTATTATGCATGAGTACTATTTGATTCAGGGGCCGATAAAAGCTTCATATTATTAAGATTTAAGTTAAGGCTAAATTTAAAAACCATAAAAATGAAACATCCTTACACCATTGAATTTGCTAATGGTTAGAAAACTAGTGTTAAGGATATAATCCCTGGATGTACCTTGGGCTTAGCCGATAAAACATATACCGTAGATCTAATCCCACTTGAAATGGGATGTTTCGACATAGTTGTTGGGATGGATTGACTTTCTAGCCATCGAGCGGAAATTTGTTGCTTCGAAAATATCGTACGAATTCCGACGCCTGATGGTCAAACACTTAATGTGTATGGAGAAAAATCCGGAAGGGATTTCAAGATAATCTCATCCATCAAGATGAGAAAGTTTTTAAGGAAAGGAAACGAGGCATTCCTAGCACATATAATCAATAAGAAAACCAGTGAGAAAAACATTCAAGAAATTTCTGTCGTACAAGATAGTCTTGAAGTATTTCCGGAGGACTTGCAAGGATTACCCCCGAATCGGCAAGTCGAATTCCATATCGATCTAGTCCATAGAGCAGCTCACGTGGCGAAAGCACCATATCGACTTGCCCCATAAGAAATGCAAGAGCTGTCGGCACAACTACAAGAACTACTCGATAAAGGTTTTATTCAATCACGTTCATCCCCTTGGGGAGCCCCAGTTCTTTTCGTCAAAAAGAAGGACGGGTTGCTACGAATGTGTATCGACTATCTGGAACTCAACAAGTTAACTATCAAGAACCGATACCCTCTCCCTCGAATCGATGACCTGTTCGATGAACTTGAAGGCGCCAACTATTTTTCAAAAATCGATCTTCGCTCGGGATATCACCAATTGAGAGTTCGCAAAGAAGACGTCCCTAAGACCGCCTTTAGAACCCGCTATGGACATTACGAGTTCTTAGTTATGCCTTTTGGGTTGACTCATGCTCCAGCAGTATTTATGGACTTAATAAATAGGGTCTTTAGACCATATTTAGATAAGTTTGCAATAGTGTTCATAGACGACATTCTCATCTATTCGCGAAGCAAGGAAGATCATGAACAACATTTGAAATTAATCCTAACACTACTCAAGGACCAGAAGTTGTATGCCAAATTCTCCAAGTGTGAATTTTGGATCCGAGAAGTACACTTCCTTGGTCATGTAGTTAATTCGAATGAAATTCATGTCGATCCAGCAAAGTTCGAGGCTAAAAAAAGTGGGAAGCACCAAAGACGCCAACTGAGATTCGACAATTTCTTGGTTTGGCACGATATTATAGGCGATTCATCGAAAACTTTTCAGGCGTGGCTCAACCATTAACGAATCTGACTCAAAAGGATAAGAAATTCATTTGGGGAGATAAGCAAGAAGAAGCCTTTCAAACCTTGAAGCAAAAGCTATGCAATGCACCTATCTTGGCATTGCCAATAGGAACACAAAACTTTGTGGTCTATTGCGACGCATCACACCAAGGGTTGGGATGTGTTTTAATGCAAAAAGACAAAGTTATCGCCTACGCTTTGAGACAATTGAAAGTTCATGAGAAAAAGTACACTACTCATGATTTGGAGTTAGGAGCGGTAGTGTTTGCTCTCAAAATACGAAGACACTATTTATATGGCACCAAGTGTACCGTCTACACTGACCATAAGAGTCTCCAGCATATTTTTGATCAAAAGATGCTCAATATGAGACAAAGGCGATGGGTATAACTACTCAACGGTTATGATTGGGAAATCAAATAACACCCAGGCAAGGCCAATGCGGTAGCCGACACGTTGAGTAGGAAGGAAAGAGTAAAACCAATACGAGTACGAGCATTAGAAGTTGTTGTGCAAACAAGTCTGAAAGGAAGGATCCTTGAAGCTCAGGAGCAAGCATTAAAAGCAGAAAATCTAAACGAGGAAACTCTCCGTCATTTGGAGCACAGATTCGAGATTGGAATGGATGGAGTACGTTACTTCGAAAAGAAGGTTTGGATACATAAAGCAAATAACACACGGTTAACGATATTGGATGAGGCACATAAGTCTAAGTATTCTATTCATCCCGGAGCCAATAAAATGTACAAGGATTTGAAGGAATACTATTGGTGTCCCGGAATGAAAAAGAATGTCACCCTATACGTGGGGAAATGTTTAACTTGTGCAAGAATCAAGGCAGAACACCAGAAACCCTCTGGATTACTACAGCAACCAAAATCCCGGAATGGAAATTGGAACAGATAACTATGGATTTTGTAACTAAGTTACCCTAATCCGCTAAAGGGTACGATTCCATCTGGGTTAAGCAGACCGGCTTACGAAGTCAGCACATTTCCTTCCCATTCGTGAAGATTACAAGATGGAAGAACTGGCACGAATCTACATCAATGATATCGTCATGCGACATGGAGTGCCCATCTCTATCATCTCGGATAGGGATAGTCACTTCACTACACGATTTTGGCAATCACTTCAGAGAGCACTGGAAACGCGAGTCAATTTAAGCACCTCTTACCACCCTCAAACAGACGGTCAATCGGAAAGAACTATTCAAACACTAGATGATATGTTACGTGCTTGTGTGTTAGATTTTGGCGGAAGCTGGGACTCGCATTTGCCACTGGTTGAATTTTCATACAATAATAGTTATCACACTAGTATCCAGTGTTCACCCTATGAAGCCCTGTATGGACGCAAATGTAGATCCCCGCTCAGCTGGTTGGAAATCAGAGACCGACAATTGTCAAGACCGGACGTCATACAGGAAAGGAAACCACTGATAAGATAAAGATTATCAAGGAAAGGCTCAAAACCCCTAGGGAACGACAAAAGAGCTACGCCGACAATCACAGGAAACCCCTAGAGCTTCAAGTTGGCGATACAGTTCTACTAAAGATATCACCTTGGAAGGGAATAGTACGTTTTGGGAAAAAGAACAAATTAAGTCCCATGTACATTGGGCCATTCGAGATAATCGAAAGGATTGGACCGGGAGCTTACAAGCTTAAACTGCCACAAGAATTGAGCGCCATCCATGACACGTTTCATGTGTCAAATTTAAAGAAATGCCAAACTGAGGAAACCTTACTCTTACCCTTAAAAGATGTGCAAGTTGATAACTGTTTGCACTTCGTAGAAGAACCAATCGAAATCCTTGACCGGGAGCACAAAAGACTAAGGAGAAGCAAGATCCCCATTTTAAAGATTCGTTGGAACTCAAGGCACGGGCCTGAATACACTTGGGAGCGAGAGGATTATATGAAACTCAAATATCCGCACCTCTTTGCCAAAAAGCAAGTCCAAGACGTTAACGATTAATTTCGGGACGAAATTTATTTAATCACGGGAGATTGTGATAGCCGGCAACAAATTTCCCAGGTTAGCCATTATAAATTCTAACTTTAAGCCTGGTATGAGTAAAAATATTAGTTATGATTTAAATACATCAATAATAATATTAGATTCCATAGAAATTCCGTCTATATGATTAGAACCTTCACTAGCTCGTAAAATCGATTTATTAAAAGCCAAGAATTACAAATCATATACAATAATAATAATAATAATAATAATAATAATAATAATAAGAATTAAATAGATCATAATAAATATAAATAAGTTAAAATATAAAACATATATATATATATATATAAACTCATAAAAGTAATTAAAACCTTGCTAATTAAAAGATTTAAACAAAATCACCATTTATACAAATTTTATTTTAACTAATTATACATAATATTTAACAAAAAAATAAATAAAAGAACCCCCCCCCCCTTGGCCGGCCGCTCACCACTCCCACCTATTTTTCTCTTGCCTCCTTCTCTTCCCAAGACATGACACTTGAACTCCCCCATGCTCTATAAAACCCCCCTACTACTCTTCATCATTTTCTTTACCACCACACTTCACATCTTCTCTTTTCTATCTTATTCTTTCACCAAGAAATCTTCCAAGATCATCATCAAAGCCTTGTTCATCTTTTGAAGATCTAAGAAAAATCAAAGAAGAAGAGTTGGTAAGATGATCATATAACAAATCCATCTCTACTCTTCTACTTTTCTTCTTTTCTTTCTTTTTATTTTTTTATGTTCATTTTATTTGCTTTAAATATCTATAATCATGTAAATATTAACATCCTACCAATGTTGTAAGGAGCACATGAAATGTGCATCATCCTACCATTGTTGTATGGAACACAATCAACTAATAATCAAGAAAATAAGACTTTGATCATGCATTTATATCAACCTACCATTGTTGTAAGGAACACAAGGATTATCAAAGCTTATACTCATACTAGATGATTAATCATGAATATAAATATGTTATATTAAAGTTATGACCCATAAAGCAAAGAGAAATAACAATATGAGAGATTCTGAGCTAGAACTCACCCATTGTTTTTGTTATATCTGAAGTTGTAGGTATCAAAAGCATTTGATTCTTTTTGCTAATCTTAGTTTAAAAGTGTTAAATTTCATTTGAACCTGGATTCACTAATTTTCATGAAGATTTGATCCTTTAATCATATTTAATAAGACACATATGTTGAATCTGGAAATCAAACAGATTTAAAAAGGTACACTTTAAACGCATATAACATTCTCATTCTGGGGTCAAACTACGTCTAGTTTTTTTAAAAGTTTCATCTTTGAGTCGTGGTTAATTCCCATTTTGAATCATATAAAAACAAGGTCGTATGAGCCCTAAACAGACTTTTTAGTAACAATGTGTCATCCCGACACTGATCAGTGAACATCTTTTATACTTTTAATTATTAAAAATATTAAATATGGATTATAAATTACTATATTTTACTGGACATTCTAGAAACATGTATTAAGGTTATATTAAAATATTAAGCCTTAATATGACTTCTAGAATACAGTTTTTAATTTTTAAAGTTTAACTTAAGGAAATATAAATTCCAGTGAACACCTATGACATAAGGAAAATAGAGAAAACCTTTAAAAATTAAATAAATGAATTAATAACAAATAATTGGTAATAATACAAAGTAATAAATAAAATAGTAAATCTAATAGAGTTACATACTTCTTATATTAGGAAAAGAGCTTCGGTAGAAACGAGAAACCCTTTACAAGTTAACACATTATCATACCGAGTGAGTATCATAGCCACTTTTTACCGTATTTCATATTATTTTTTTGGGTGAAAGCATGTGTATACATTTCATGAAAAGTTTATTGCCTACCTTCTTATATATTTCAAATATGATTTTGTGCATTATGGTATTATTCTTTGATGTGCTTAGGTTATCATTGTAATGCCCCTTTTTGGACATTATCCTTTAATTCCGCTAGTGAGCCGATTGTATTTGTAAGTAGCGCTATTTGGAGATTTCGACGTCTCCCATTTATGGTTAACGAACTATAGATGTAATTTACCACCACTAACGTCATTTAATATGGCCGTTAGGTTTGTTCTTGGGCAATTGGTTGTCGGTTAGGTTAGATAATGGCTCAAGCTATAATCATCATAGTATATTACTACCACGTGCAGTGTATTGAGCAATATAATGCATCCTCTATCATTTTTACATACTTTGATTTTATTCAACAATCTCCACAATTTATTATTAAACTTTTCCTCATTAAAAAGTTATATTGTGCATATTAAAAACCTATGAACTCACTAACTATAGTAGTTGACCGTTTTCTTTTACCCATGCTTTTAGGTGACCGTCGTTAGGTACAATACGTAGAAGCACGATATGTGGCATCTTCATCTTCATCTTCACATTTTAAAAACAATTTCTATTTTATTTATGCATCGTACGAGACAATGTCTTTAAATATTATTTGGTTGTGTAACTTTCCACTTATGGTTTATCCGAATCATTTATTTTGTTAATTTAATATGGTTGGTCATTGTTTATTACCTTGAGCGATGATCCCTTGTACTGTGACACCTCGTGTTTCCGCTTTAGCGGGGTGTGAAAAATATGTATCAACTGAGTCCTAGAAAAAAGTGATCAACTGATATATTTAGTCAACTGAGTAGCGAAATTCAAAGTTCCTAGTGCAATCTGTTAGCTGAGTCGAGCAAAATGTTAGATCTGCTCTATCTTTTCAGATTGTAAGTCATATGTAAAATGCAGAACATGTTTTGTTCTATTATGCATTAGATCTTTGTTTGTAAAAGTAAAATGCACTTTTTGGATAAGTATGAGACATAAAGGTTTGATTTTATCCTCTGGAAAAGGATAAAGATACCTCAAACAGACGAAGATCTTGAAGATTTGTTCAACAACTAAGTATGGCTAGAAATCCCATACTTGGTAAAGTCAAATCAAACAGAAGCATGGTGTTGTTTAAAGTACAAGCATGGAAAGGGAAAGAAACTTTTACGTGACGTTAGATGTAGGTTTAATATTTTATATTGTGAGTGGTTTGCACTTTCGCAGAAAAGTACAATTACTTTTATCAAATAGTTGATTAAAGTAACTTTATTTTTCACCCACTACCTTTACAATTAAAATATTATATTTCCACATCATCTTTGTCTCCTTCCTTCATGCAACCGGATAAGCCAAGATTTCTATATATTCTCATGCATGGTGGACATGCAACATACAACACAGTGAAGTCTCTACTCCATAGAAAGAAAATCTCATCAGTTGAGAAATTCGTAGAGTTTAAGCATTGTGTAGAATCAAACTTGTTCATGTGTTGAACACTCTATATACATTAGTTGTTTTAGAGTTAGCTTGTGTATGTGTTAGAGAAATACATTGCCACCTTTTATTGTACTCAGAATTTCCGCTTCTAGTACATGTAATTCTTGATTCAAAATCAATAACAATTACATAAAAGTATATCGGTGTGTCTTTGAATTTTTAAAAGCTAAAGTTTGTATTCAACCCCCCCCCCCCTTCTACAAACATTTGTTGTTGTTCACTCAATCTGGAACTAACAACTGGTATCAGAGCAGGTTAGATAATCAATATCTAGATATGTTTTGCTTACTCTACAACTACTTCTACCCCTCTCAAAATGGCCTCATTAGCAAACAACATGAATATCTCAAACACTGGGTCTTTAACAAGATGTCTCATTTTTTATGCAGAAAATTTCTCCATGTGGAAAAGTAGAGCACATCTTTTCTTATCCACCCTTGATATCTAAATGCTTGAAATAGTCATTGAGGGTCCTTATGTTCCAACACCTGTGTTATCCATTCCATCAGAATCCGAAGGACAAATCTCTACAACAGAAAGAATCATTAGCAAACCCATGCATCCGTGGACAGATGAAGATAAGAGGTTGGTTAGCCTAGATGTTAAGGCTAGATCAGCTCTTGTCTCTACACTACCAAATGAGATCTATCATCAAGTGATTAACTGTACTTCTGCTAAAGAGATGTTAGATACATTCACAGTTGCATATGAAGGGACTGAAGATGTGAAGGAGAACAAGAAGCTCCTCCTCAATAGAGAGTATGAATTCTTCTTTGCTCAGAAAGGTGAGAGTCTTACAAAGACATACACCAGGTTCAACTACCTAGTAAATGCTTGAAGAGGGCAGACATAACCAAGAGCAACTTTGTTTTGGTGAACAAGTTTCTAGACTCCCTCCCTGAAACATGGGATCACTTTGTCACTATACTAAGGCATAGTGAGAAGATAAAAGGAATGTCTCTGGTTGCTCTCTATGGTAACTTACTAAACCATGAGCAATCAGTCAAGCAAAGGAAGTTGTCATCCAAGGAGATGAAGGAGGTTGTGAAAGCTGCACCAACTACCCTTGTATCAAGAGATACAAAGATGAGAAGCTTTACAGCTATTGATTCTGGTTCTGATGAAGCAGGAGATGAAGAGGAGAGTGCTGGAGAAAGTGATGAGGAGAATGATTGTGAGGAGAATAACTTGGAGGAGTTAGTTAAAGGATTAGCTATGCTGGTTAAGAAATTCAAACCTTTCAAGAAGGGAAAGGGTGTGAAAAGGTTCAGCAAGAGGCTATCAAAGTTTTTCAAGTCCAAATCTACATTTGATGCCTCCACAGCAGAGTGTTATAAGTGTGGCAAGATTGGCCACATAGCTAGTGACTGTAAGTCCAAATATAACACTAGTTCTTCATCTGTGCCAAAGCAGGAGGGCAAAATTGATTATGAAGCCAAGTATAAGAAACTCCTTGCTGCTGTCCTTGACAAGAAGAAGAAGAAGAAAGCCTAGGGCCAAGTTCTTCTAGCTGAAGAAGAAGATTGGGTAGAGGAAGATCTTTCCTCAGATGAAAATGAGGTGATCTCTGCTCAGTTCTACATGATGGCCAACAAAAACGATGGTAGTTCCTTTGATTAAGACATGAAAAAGGCTGCAAAAGCTTGTTCAACTACCAACTGGGATCTTTCTTCTATGTATCAGGTTGGAAAATTTATTAATTATGATGATAATGAGAAGAATGCTATGTTTGATTACTTGTGTATTGATTTCCAGTCTGCTATTCAAAGAGAGAAGAAGCTAAAACTAGAAGTAGAGTCGCTAAAGGAAAAATTAATTCTTAAAGATGAGGAACTTAAGCAGATAACAATCTTAAATGATGAGCTAGAAAATCAAAAGATACTTAATGATATCTTAGTAAAAGAAACTAGTGAAGCAACCAAAAAGTTCAATGACCTCCAAAAAGTAGTAAAGTCTTGGTGTGTATCTGCAGAAAAGACCACTCAGTGTGTCATGGAGCAGATACCCAAACAAGTTCAAGTTATTATTGGTGGAAATTACTCTAAGGCTGCTAACTATGTTGATTCTAATAAGAACCTTAATATCTTAGACAAAGCTGACATTTTGCCACAAACCTTTCACAAGACTGTTAAAGGCAAAAGTGTGTTCACAAATAAGTTTGTTAGAAGCAAAAGTTCCCACTCAAAAGAATCAATTATTCCTTGTGTTGAATCATCCTCTAGTAAGATTTCAGAATGTAAAAATACTAAGAATACAAAGTCAAAGGAAGTGAGTAAATGAAAGGAATCATTGGTTGAGACCTCAGAGACATTATTTTGTCAAACCTTGAAAATATATGACTTAAATCTTAGTATTTCACAAACTGAAGAATCATTAGCTAATAGTACTTTATCAACTGATAGGTTAGTAAATGATAAATGCTCAGCTGATGACCTGTCAGCTGATCATAGCTCATCTTCTAAACAATCAGTTGATCTAGAAGTAATCAACTCTCTATCAATAGAAGAAACTATGATTAAAAAGAATGATGTTCACATTGTTCTTATTTCTGTCACTCCAAAGATTGGTCAAAAACTTTGTAAATAGAAAGATCAATCCAAGGTGCCTGTAAATAAAGACCTAATAAATTTACGGGATAAGCTTTATAAGCTGAATGGTCAAGTTATTCAAATGATTACTGATAATCGTCAAATGACTAATAAGAAAACTCATAGGCATTCAAATAATGTTGTTCAATGCTCCAAGGCCACAAAATCTCAAAAATGTTATAAGTGTGGAAGTAAAGAGTATAAGGCATTTGAATGTTCTTTAGAAGGGAATTCAAGACAGTGGAGTTGTAATGATAACATGAAATGAAGTGGAAAGCTAGGTGCATTCCACAGGGATCCACTAAGTAGTGGATTCCTACTTGTGTCACTAACTCTTCTTTCATTCAATCTGTGCAGGGTGTTGGTTCATGGTTTCTTGACAATGGATGTTCAAGAAGTATGATATGTAACAAGGCTTTGCTCAGCAACTATAAGAAAGAGAAAGGTCCAAGGGTGACTTTTGGTGACAACAATCATGGGCAAACAAAAGGCTATGGTGAACTTCATAATGGGAACCTCAAGCTGTCCAAAGTATAATATGTCAAAGGGCTGAAATACAATCTCATAAGCATAAGTCAATTGTGTGATGGAGATAATGAAGTCCACTTCACAAAGACAGGAGGCTCCATAATAAATAAGGAAGGTAATATAGTGTTAAGTGCCAAGAGAACCAAGGATGTTTATACACTTGACATGTCCTCTTGTGACCCTTCAAAGGAAACATGTTTGTACTCCAAAAATAATGAGGATACAAATTGGATGTGGCACAAAAGGCTTTCCCACCTTAATTTCAAAAATATCAACAAGCTGAGCAAGGGTGAACTAGTGTAAGGACTACCTTCTCTGACTTATCTTAAGCCTAAACCTTGCACTGCTTGTGAGAAGGGAAAGCAGTGTAAGACATCATTTCCATCCAAGCAGGCCTTCTCAATTACAGAACCTTTCTATATGTTACACATGGATCTCTTTGGTCCTGTTGCAACTGCTAGTATTGGTGAAAGTAAGTATGCTCTTTTATTGGTTGATGAATTCTCAAGATACACTTGGGTTTTCTTTCTTAAAGAAAAGAGTGAGGCTACTGAAGTGATTATATGTTCTATCAAGAAGATGGAAGTGTTGAATGGCAATCTGGTGAGGAGTCTTAGAAGTGATCATGGAACTGAATTCATAAATGAGACTCGGGAATCTTTATGTGATGAGAAAGGGATATCTCAAAACTTCTCTGCTCCAAGAACCCCACAACAAAATGTTGTAGCTGAAAGAAGAAATTGAACATTGATTGAAGCTGCCAGAACCATTTTGTGTGAAAGTAGGTTATCTTTTAATTTCTAGGCTGAGGCTGTAAGTTGTGCATGTTTTACACAAAACAGGTCCCTTATTATCAAGAGGCACAACAAAACTCCATATGAAGTGCTCAAGGGACGGAAGCCAAGCATCAGCTTTCTGCACATTTTTGGTTGTCAATGTTTCATACTCAATCAAAAAGATCAATTGCAGAAGTTTGCTCCAAAAGCTGATGAAGGAGTATTTGTATGTTACTCAGTGATTTCCAAAGCATACAGAGTATAGAACATCAGAACCAAAGTCATAAAAGAATCCACAATGTAAGTTTTAATGAAAATGACTTTGTTGCTTCCTGTTCTTCTAATCATGTTTTAGGTGAAGAATTTAATTATCCCATGCAAACTGGAGAAGACATTCTAGAGCAAGCTGATCCCTCTCCACCAACTGCTCATGATGTAGATGAACCTGTTCCTATCCAAATCTTTAACCATGTGCAACCATCCTCATCCAATCCTATACTCTACTGAATCATGTGCAAAATAACTCAACATCATTGGATTCTAATTCCATATCACACATTCCCTCTTTAGTAGAGATACCTATATACTGTAACAATGAAGTTTTATCAGCCAATCAAAATGAACTCATTTCCACTACTGATAGTCAACATATAACTTCTTCTCTCTAAATCCAAATGAATCCCAATTCCCAAGAAATCTAAAAAGCCTTCAAAGATCACAAGTACCATCCTCATAATCCGGTGATAGGCAATATAGATGATCCGGTCAGAACAAGATCAAAAGCTTGCAACATCTGTTTATATTCTGGATTTGTCTCAATCATTGAACCAAAGAAGGTGGATTAAACTCTCAATGATCCCCACTAAGTGACTGCCATGCAAGAGGAACTGGCAGAATTCAAAAGAAATAATGTATGGACTTTGGTACCCAAACCAAAGGATAAAACCATCATTGGAACAAAGTTGGTGTTTAGAAATAAGCTAGATGAAAATGGGAAAATCATCAGAAACAAAGTAAGGCTAGTGGCATAGGGGTATTGCCAAGAAAAAGGTATTGATTTTGATGAAACCTTTGCCCATGTTGCAAGATTGGAAGCTATTAGACTGTTCCTAGCCTATGCTACCTTCAAGAACTTCAAAGTATTCCAAATGGATGTGAAGAGTGTATTTCTGAATGGAGATCTGAAAGAAGAGGTGTATGTAAAACAACCTCCTGGTTTTTATGAGTCAAGCTTACCTGGTCATGTATTCTTTCTAAACAAAGCTTTATATGGACTTAAGCAAGCTCCAAGAGCCTGGTATGATACCCTCTCTTCTTTTCTCATTAACAAAGGTTTTACAAGATGATGCATTGATAGAACTTTGTTTATAAGGAAATACAAAGGTGATGTGATACTTGTGCAGATATATGTAGATGATATAATATTTGGATCTACTAATTTGGAACTATGCAAAAAGTTTTCTAAACTCATGTCTGATAACTATCAGATGAGCATGATGGGTGAATTAAACTATTTTCTTGGTTTGCAAATTAAACAAGAGGTTGATGGTATTTTCATTCATCAAACAAAGTATGTCAAAGATTTACTCAAATAGTTTGATTTTGAAAATTGTTCTTCAATGAAAACACCTATGTCTACTTCTATCAAGTTAGGAAAGGACACTGATGCAGTGAACATTACTGCTTATAGAGGAATGATTGGGTCACTTTTATACCTTACTACAAGTAGACCAGATATAATGTTTTCAACATGTCTCTATGCAAGATATCAAGCAGATCCTAAGGAATCACATCTTGCTGCTGTTAAAAGAATATTCAAATATCTCAAAGGAACTCCAAATCTTGGTCTTTGGTACCCCAAAGACTCAGATTTTGAGTTAGTTGGATATTCTGATTTTGATTTTGCAGGGTGTACAATAGACAGAAAAAGTACTTTAGGTGGTCGTCAACTTCTAGGAGGAAGATTGATTAGTTGGTCCAGTAAGAAACAGAATTCAGTGTCAACATCCACTGTAGAGGTAGAATACATTGCTGTAGGAAGCTGTTGTGCTCAAATTTTGTGGTTACAAAATCAACTACTTGACTAGGATGTGAAGTTTGAAGACACCCCAATTCTGCGTGACAATACAAGTGCAATCTCCATCTCAAATAATCCAGTCATACATTCAAAGACAAAGCATATTGAAATCAGACATCATTTTATCAGATATAATGTTCAAAATAAGAAGATAACTCTGCACTACATCAACACTGATTTGCAACTTGTAGATTTGTTCACAAAAGCATTGGATGAAGCAAGGTTCAATTTCCTAATATCCAAACTAGATATGCTTAATTTTTAGATTAGAATAGTGGTAATTTAGTTTGTGTTGGTCCCAAAGAAGGTAAACAAGCAACCGATACAGTGTAGAAGGGGGGGTTGAATACACTTTAAAGCAATTAACCAAATTAATCAAATGTATATTCAATGATCAAGCAGAATGATTACAATATCACTTTCTAATCAAATCAACAGGATGATTTGATGTTACACTGATTATAAACTCAACTCTCTCTAAACACTCTTGTATCACAAACTAATTGATGATCAAACTTGTTAAAACTAATTAACAAGAACTCTTGAAAAACTCTCTTGAACTTTGAACTCACAAAGTTATCGCAACACACGCGTATCAAGTATGACGAACACACGTATGTTTTGAAACTTATGCAGAACTCTCTATTCTGTGTGTTTTGAAACCCATAAGAAGGTTTATACTTATACTTGATATATATACGAACAAATCGCAGTTTAAAGATAGAACTTATCTTTTCTTTAAAACAGTAACAAACTCCTTAAACAGAACATATCTTAATTAATTTCGTTTGAGATCTCTATCCAACTAATAGATAGTTTAAATTAGATTCAGATATCCTAATTTAAATGTCGTAGATATTGAGAGTTTATAACAGAAGTTAGAACTTACTTAAATTCTTGAACTGACATCTTGCGCTGAGCTGACTCACTCAGTCTTGATGTTATCAAACTGAGTTCTTGGATCTTCAAATCTTCAAGTCTTCAATCTTTAAACCTATCTCAACTTAGAAGTCATTGAGCTATCTAGTACTTACATAGAAAACTCTATATATGTTTATACGGTAACTACTCAGCCTATGTGGACTAGTTAGTCTATAACAGACTTACATAATTCATAACTTTTATCCTATCATCTATACATAGCTATGGTTTGTCTCATCAAATCTAACTATTCTAAACATGGAACTAACTTTTTTTGTTAATTTATAAGTGTTGAAAATCATGTGTTACTTATCTAAGCATCTCTAAGTCTTACTTAATCTGTGTAAACTGAGTAACTGTGCTCAGCTGATACCTATCAGCTGATCAAATTTAGTCAGCTGATCACCCTAAGATAAGAAGGAAATGCTCAGTTAAGTACTTCCCTCGGCTGATACTTTCAAAATTTTCACTATCAGCTGATAATTTTTCATCAGGTAATACCCCTCAGCTCATACATCTCTATGATCAGTTGATGGTTCAACACTTAGTAAATTTTCATATTTTATGTTCATTTTATGTTTTTTTAACCCTAGTTATTTACTCCGTCTGATAGATTTCATTTAATAGCTAATTAATTTGTTTTCCGTTAGAATTTTTGTCAGTATCTAACGATCTCTGTTAACTACCCTTCATAAATATCTCACTTCCTCTCTCATTCACCTTTACCTGTTCAAACTCTCAAAATTCCCTCTGTCTCTAAAAAGAATTACCCTAACTTTTCTCTCTCGATACTCACTGTTCATCATCCATACCAAATGGCCACCTATATTCCAGACCCTGCTGTCAACCCTGGTGAGAATGTTGCTACCAACCAACCCATGAACATACCTCCAAATAACATTCTTCTATGCACCACAATCCCCGCTTCTCGCGAAAACCAAGGATATAAACCAATAGTACAGTTTCTTTAGGCTCATCCTCTGTTCGAAAGCCTTACTATTGATCCCCACTAGATATACCCCACACTCATTGGTGATTTATGGTACTCTGCAACCTACAACCTAAATGAAAATACCATCCATTGCACCCTATCCCAAGGACAGAAACCTTACACGAAGCCACTAGTATTCCTCACTTCCCACCTTACACCGCTTTTCCCTCAAGAACTCAAGTTCAAACCATTCTGCAAACCATCGGCTACAATGAGCCCGTTGTGCATGGTCAAGTGAAAGTATCTGCTTTTTCCCATCCGTGGAAATATTTGGCCAATGTGGTCATATGTTGCTTTGGTCCTAAATCTGGAAGCCACCACCTCATCCATCAAACAGAGCTTCTAGTGATCTATGCCCTAGTCTTTCAGGTCAACATTGATTTTGCTCAGGTTATCTTCTCTGATCTTGTTGACAAAATCACCAAGAGCACGAACAAAAAGTCATGAAGGTCTCAGGTGCCCTACATTCGATTTCTAAGCCTGATAGCAATGAGGGACATTGGTGAAAATGACTATGTGAGTCTAACTGAACATCAAGATCACATTCCTGTCCCTGCCATGGGTGAAAAAGTTTTCCATTTTATAAAGGCAAATAGAGGTCCTCCCATCACAGCTCAGCAAATGCAAGAGCTGCTTGATGCTACTAATGAGAATGCTAATGCTGGTGATGATGATGAAGGTGGTGATGGTAATGATGGTGATGATGCTGAGTAGAGCCACAATGGAAATGATAATGATGATCATGATCATGATGATAATGCTGGTGATGGTGATGCTGGTAACTTTGGTGAATTAGAGTTTACCCCCATAAGTCCAATGGTAATGAGTCCTCTTGGTGATGATGCTGATTTACAAGAACAAGAGATCTCTGACCAACTCCTTGAGCTCATTGATCGGAGCAGGCATATCATGTCCCAAGGTAAGGACAGTACTGATTCCACCTCTGAGGATATTCAAATGATATTCCCAACCTTTGATAGCCCATCCTCCTCTCCAGACCATGCACCAATCCAATAGCCAAGCTCTAGTGAACCTCATGTGGTCACTAGTTCTACTCCCATCTGTAGCCCCATATATACAAGGTCAATAGAGGATGCTCCTAATGAGCCTTTTGAGGTAGTGATATCCAAACCTCTGAACTCAACTCTAATTACGCTTCCTCATGTTGAGGGGGAGCAATTGGATGTTGCCACCCTTAAGCCAGTGGATGTATCCTCACAACAGGATACATCTGTAAAAATGGGACATAAACCACAATCTGAGACAACCTCCCAAAAGGTTGCTCTAATTGAAAGACAGACTCAACCCAAGGTCATACTGTGTCTACCCTTACATTGAGTCAGCCTATACCATTCACATTCTCCCAACATAATGTGGATCCAATAATGGATTCCCTACTATTGAGTGCATCCCACACTCACTCCACCTATCTTGCACCTATAATCAATTCAAGTCTTACACAAGCACAGCCTGCCAATGCTAGTGGTACAAACCAACCACTTGTACAGGGTTCAACAGTCTTTCCCAATGAGTTTGAGCTTATACACCAAGGCTCAAATGAGGGGACACAAACCTTACCAAATTTTTTGAACCCATCTCCACCCCTTCTACTTCTCAATCGTCTACCCAAACACCAAACCTTACCATTATTGAAACCATACATAAAAATTTTGACCATCTTACCCAGACATTCAACCCAAACCTCCACTCGACTGTCTAGACTTGCTCTAGACATAGAATCCCTTAAAACCTCTTCCCCACCCTCCCCTACCTCTCTCCATACCTCATCTGACCTCTCTCCCATTCTAACCAAATTAGAGCATTTATCTACCCTTCTTCCCTCTCAACCACAAATTCCTATCCTACCTCAATCTACTATCTCTTCCCTCAACCAAACCATATCCAACCTACTATCCCAACTCCAAACCCTACGCCCAATCAACCTAAACATTTTTGTCCCCATCCCAGAACAACTCCTACCTATGCCTTCATTCCTCTAAGGCATCATTTATGATATAGAAGCCCTCACAGAACAAAGCCATATGAGCCATCTTTCCTTATGGAAAGCTCTTAGGGATCTCAAGGATGACCTCTCCCTTCAAATATCTAAACTTACCTCTACCCCAACCTATACCCCTTCCTCAACCCATACACCTACCACTGCCCCTACCCCATCCCCAAAACCAACCACAGGTGACTCCCCTCCTCCTTTTGATGATGCTAAAAAGGGGGAGAAATTCTCAAGTTCAAGTAGGGAGGATGATCTTGATTTAGAAGAAGTTGATGTTGCCTATAATCAAACCGCCTAAAAAATCTTGCAGCAGGAAGCACCCAAAGCAACAGCTCCTCCTCCTCTCAAAAGAAAAGCACCTTATGAGCGGGAGCAAAGGTTTCCTAAAAGATTAAAGAGAATGGAAAACAGACCAACGCCTAGAAGGAAAGTTGCTGAGGGTTGCTCTCCTCCAATAGCCATAGAGTCTGATTCTGATGATGAGGATGATACCCCACTTTCTAACATCCTAAGAAGAAAAAGACAGAGTCCCAAACCATCTACTCCACCAGTCTAATCAACTCCAACAGTACAAAAGCCTTCAACCTCTACTCCCAAAGACAAAGGGAAAAAGAAAAGGACACAAGAGCAAGTTGAAGCAGATGAGCAAATGAAAAGGGAGCTTGCATTTAAAGAGCAAGAAGAAACAGAAAATACCCAAATGGCTCAAGCATTGGGTGTTCAAGTTGAAGAGATCTACCAAGCCAAGGAGCTAGCATACCAACAGGAACAAGAACAAACTCAAAATCAAGTTGCTGCTCAACTCAAACTTGCAATGGAGAAATCTCAAACTGAACTGCTCAAAGCAAGATCTCATGCGGATGCCATCAAAACCCTCTTCGATCTTTATCTATCTGCTCCCTACAACTTAAGTCAACAAAGGTTACAAAGCTTAAGAGATAAAATCAACATTTTGAGAAACAGAACAGAACCAACCCCTATCACAAGAGCCACTGTCCATAAAGATGATGGTGAACCCTACCTCAAAGCTGTAAGGCAGGACAGCTTTAATAACTGTGAAGTTGTTTCATATGAGAGGTGTCACATATATGAGTTGTTTCATTTGAGCTAAGAGAGGTACTGCCCCAACATGAGTACTTATATGATTTTGAGGGTCTCAACACAACTTTGCCACTCAACATCAACCCAGATCTTTACAAGTTTATATTTATGCATGTTGAAGGTATATTCTTTCTGGACATAGGTGGCACTTGGAGGTTCTTTAGACAGTGTGAAATCCACAAAGCTAGCAAGAGTTTTCTATTTGGACTAAGAACGTCTACAAGAGGCAGAACTAGAAATAAACATTTTGAAGCCCTTGTACAAACCTAATGTGAAGTCTTAGCTAAAGTAGATCCCCATGCCAAAGATTTTGATGTAAAAGAAGAACAATGGTGGGATGATTGAAGACTGATCTAACTCTGAAGACGTGTTGATCTTTTGTTGATTGTATATTCTGTTTAGACTAGTTTAGTTAGTAGTTAATCTTCTGTAAATACTTTTGTACATTTCTTTATTCTGTTATTTCAATTGATGTTTAGGTAAATCAGAAAATCAAAAACATATAAAAATGGCAAAATGAAAAGATAGCACAAAAACAGAACAAAATGGTACAACAAAGAAAAAGATTCCACAAAAACAGAACAAAATGGAACACTAGAAAAGAAACCAAAAACAGAACAAGGTTCAAAATAAAAAAGAGCTACCAAAATACTATAGCTAGGTAGCCAAATGCACTTAAAAGTATAAATCCTTTGTATTCGAAGTCAAACTGATTCTTCAAAAAGAAAAAGGTTTTGTCATCATCAAATAGGGGGAGATTGTTGGGGAGATAATCACTTCACCCTAATAATTAACTCTGCCTATCCTAGAACATAGAATTTGATGATAACCAAACCCTACATTCAGTATGACTTAGAAAGAATTCAAACATGTGTTGTTTGAATCAGATTCTATACAAATATGCTAATTATGGAACCATCAGCTAACCATCAGCTGAGTATCAGATCCTACTCAAAGTATCAGCAAAGGGATATCAGCTAGGAGCATCAGATGAAGAAAACAAGTAAAGAAGACCATCAGCTGAGAAAAGTAAACCATCAGCTGAGTGCCTACACCATCAGCTGGGCAAGGACTTTGCTCATCTACTCCATCAGCTGAGTAAACAATGGATCAGCTGAGGCCCAATGCATCAGCTAAGTAAGTCTTCTCTTACACAAGTCATCTCTCCACATAAACTGATGTATTTAAATGATCAGCTGAGCATTCTTGATCAACTGGTCATACAAATACATGAGCTTTTGCCCTCCTAAGTTTACTATTGATCAACTGAGCATCTATATGATCAGCTGAGCAATATGTACCAACTGAGTCCTAGCAAAAAGTGATCAACTAATATATTTAGTCAACTGAGTAGTGAAATTCAAAGTTCCTAGTGCAATTTGTTAGCTGAGTCGAGAAAAATGTCAAATTTGCTCTATATTTTCAGATTGCAAGTAATATGTAAAAGACAGAACATGTGTTGTTCTATTATGCCTTAGATCTTTGTTTGTAAAAGTAATGCACTTTTTTAGATCAAGTATGAGACAAAAAGGTTTGATCTTATCCTCTGGAAAAGGAGAAAGATACCTCAAACAGACGAAGATCTTGAACATTTGTTCAACAACTAAGTATGGCTAGCAATCCCATACTTGGTAAAGTCAAATCAAACAGAAGCATGGTGTTGTTTAAAGTACAAGCATGGAAAGGGAAAGAAACTTCTACACGACAGTAGATGTATGTTTAATATTTTATATTGTGAGTGGTTTGCACTTTCGTAGAAAAGTACAATTAGTTTTATCAAACAGTTGATTAAAGTAACTTTAATTTTCACCCACTACCTTTACAATTAAAATATTATATTTCCACATTCTCTTTGTCTCTTTCCTTCATGCAACCGGATAAGCCATGATTTCCATAAATACTCATGCATGGTGGACATGCAACATACAACACATTGAAGTCTCTATTCCACAGAAAGAAAATCTCATCAGTTGAGAAATTCGTAGAGTTTAAGCATTGTGTAGAATCAAACTTGTTCATGTGTTTAACTCTCTATATACATTAGTTGTTTTAGAGTTAGCTTGTCCATGTGTTAGACAAATAGATTGTCACCTTTTATTATACTCAGAATTTCCGCTTCTAGTACATGTAATTCTTGATTCAAAATCAATAAGAATTATATAAAAGTATATCGGTGTGTCTTTAAATTTTTAAAAGCTAAAGTTTGTATTCAACCCCCCCTTCTACAAAAATTTGTTGTTGTGTACTCAATCTCGGACTAACAATTCTTACCAATGATGGTCCAATTCACAATGGACAGGAATGAGGAGATTCCAAGAAGGCCAAATCATGCTGCAATCAGGCCTAAACAATTTTTGTATGTGAAAGCTCTGACCGGTGAACATCCGGTATAACCTCAATCTTTCCCTGTCTCCTTGTTGGATCTGTGTGCACAAATTGAAATTGTTAGATTATGTAGGGAGGGTGTAGGATTATGCCCCATGGTTTAACTAAATCCAGTTTTACCTACCCCTGGGCCAGTAGAACCCCGTGAGGAGTTAGTGGCTAAGCCTCAGCCTTCTGTGGGAGAAGCTGAGCGGGAAGAGATGAGAGGAAAAAGTACTGAGAGGGGTGGTGAAAGGGATGATAAGGGTGAAACACCTAGTGAGGGCGGGGCGGAGTATGAACCAACACAGGTCCAAGCAATGATTGATTCTGTTTCCCATATTCTCCCAAACCTGAGCAACAACCAGAGTCCCCATCACCGGATCTTCATGTTGGTTCAGTGGCACCTGACTTTGAAACACATACTATTGACTTGACCACGTATATCCCTGGAGTAGCACTACTTGTCTCTAACAATACTGAGCAATAAATAGCCAAAATCCGAGTGGTGACTGAAGAAGAGGATTTGAGCTTTTCTGATGTATTTCCTGATCTACCCGAGACCTTTAACGATGAAATTGAGTTTATGTATGGCTACCAACCGGGTCCTCTTGATACTGCAAGTGAAATCCAAGACTTTGATGCCAATCTAGACATGTATGATGAGTATGAAAGTGAGATGGAAGTGGAAGAAGAGAGAGATTGAGGTGAGAAAAGAAGAAAAGGAGAGTGGTAAGGGTCCCCCAAGCCAACAAAGCCAGGAAGCCACATATGCTACTTGAGCTGACACAGTCAGTTCTGGTATTGAAACAACCACTGTCATCCCAATAGTGCACATTGACCCCTCCAGCCACTTAGGCATCTCTCAACAGATGCTCGTTTCACCACGCAGAGCTATTGCAGATACTCTATCGGCCTCTCATTCGGAGATGACTAGTATTGAAACTAGAGGTCTGCCTCTCCCGAACTTGACCATTCCCTCTAAGCACATCGATATACCGCAAATTTCTCTTTTTCTTTCTAAACACAAGGAAACACTTGCATAGATAACGCCGCTGTTTACAAGACAGCCCATCCAGAACACTTGTAGGTGGCACCACTGAAGGTGTCATTCGAGGATCAGGTGGAAATCTCACCGGAGCGTACATTACTGTAGCTCCGCATGTGAGTAGTTCTGCCTCCGTGGCAGAATCTACACAGCAACAACTGCAGGAGGCCCTCAACCCAATAACTAAAAGCTTAACAAAAATCAAGCAAACTCTTGCTTCGCTTAAATCAAAGGTTGATGATGGCTCAGGCTTATCTGTTGATACACTAAAATCCCTGCTTTATGTAAAGTTGCTGGAGAAAGCCCCTGACCGTGAACAAAACCTGGATCTACTTCAAACACATCAAAATGAACATACCTATAAGGGAAGTAACTTGGAGGAATTTAAGGAACATATCCTAAACTCCATGGAGGATGTAGGCAACATGGTGTTTCAAAAGTAGGATTCTGTGGAAAATCGTATGACAACTCTTGAATCAACTTGCAATCCCAAGCTGCAGGGTCAAAGTGCCTGCGTGATGATGATGATCCCGATCATGATCGTCAAGAGGGGGAGAAAAGAGCGCGCATTTTGACTTTTATCCCTTTGACTGAAAGATTAGTGGCTACTATGGGGATTGTGGCAGAAACACAACAACAACGACGACAACAACAACAAGAACAACAACAATAACAACACCAACATCAAGAAGCATAACAAAAACAACCACAACAAGTACAACAACCTCAACTAGAATTTGAAGCTGAACCTAACATCCCAACATTTGAATTTGAAACTAAAACCTCTGATCAAGGAGAAAGGGATGAGTCAGATGAGTTTCTAAAGCAAATAGATGAGTTATCTTTTGGTAAACTACCAGGAAGAACCGATGAAGTCCAGATTGTGGATAGATTTGAGGACATACCCGTGCTAGTGCCGCAAAAGACTACTTCTTCAAAGGTTGCAAAGCCTGTGAAGGAGCTTGTAACTAAAAAGTAGATGGAAGAGGCCATAAGGAAACTAAATACCGCAAAGGTCCTCCGAATGGCTAGTCCCTCCGAATGTCCAACAAGCTCTTCCCGTCCTAACATCTTCAAACCCAGGCCTAGACAGACACAACATGTTCACCATGGATGCAATGAAAAACCCTCTTTGGGGTAAGTATGGGGTGAATGCAATGAAAAACCCTGGAAGAGCTAACCATAATTGATGAAAATCACCCTAGCTACGCGGGTCAAGGAGGTGTCATCTTCATCAACCAACGTAGACGAAAGATCTTCGTTAGAATTGTGGACATGATGGCATAATCAGATGGTACTCTTAAGTTATTGTTCCATAGACTCCAAGAAAGGGCCGAACAAGATCAATCTTCACTTAGTGAGTCAGAAAAGTTTGGGCTGATAAGGACAGTCGACGCTGTAAAAAAGACGTTGGATAGCCGACGGATCATTCGGAGGTGGCAAGTGATGTTTAGAATTAGAAACCGATCTTCGGTGTAATAAATTACATTACGTATTTATATCTTTCATGTAATAGGCTTTCTCTACATTTAGGGGGAGATTGTAAGTTTTTAAAATGTAGAAAAGCATTTTTTGGCATAGCCTATAAATAGGCTCAAGGCCGATGGCCTTTGAACGCTTGACACAATCATTAATGCAATATCAATATTCAAGACAAAAGGTGTAGTGTGTGTTTCTCTCAAATCATATTCTCTCTACATTCTTACTTGAAGTGATAACTAGACATATTTCAACCCCTGGAAAGAATGGAGTAGTTGAATGAAGAAATCGAACTCTGGTTGAAGCTGCAAGAACCATGCTATCCTACTCTGATCTATCACTTTCCTACTAGGCAGAAGAAGTCAACGCAGCATTTCGCGTGTTGAATAAAAGAACTAACACTATGGTTGAAAGTCTAAATGTGACTTTTGATGATACTTTAATTACAACATCTTTATCACAAGAGTCACCGACAATCGGTTTTGGACATATTTGTTTAGGACCGGCACTTAATCGACAAGAAACAAATATATCTGATGCAAAATATATCTAATTATGTACCTACTGACAAGCCTACAGATATTGTTCAGGAATCACTTGATATCTCACAACAAACAACAATAACATCTACTCCAAGATATTGTTCTGGCTGACAGGTACACTGCATCAAACACCCCTGCCAATACTGAAAAAGATGCCGACACTAAGATCCATGGAGATACTACCCCTCAGTATCATCCAGAATCATCAACATCAGATGAGGAAACATCCACTCAAACCTGATTGGATAAAGTCTTTCCTCACACGGATAAAACTCACAAAAATGACAACCCAACTACACATGGTACCAAATGGACATACGCACACCTTGAGACTCAGATAATTGGGAACAAAGATGCTAGCGTTCAAACATGATCTACCACGGCTAATGAGTGTCAATTCTCAAATTTTCTAAGCTTGATCGAACCTACACGCGCTGTTGATGCTCTATAAGATGCCGACTGGATCCTAGCAATGCAAGATGAATTGGATGAGTTCACGAGGCTAAAAGCTTTAAGACTGGTACCTCGACAGGAAGGCAAAACAATTGTTGGTACCAAGTGGGTATTCAAAAACAAGGACTCTGATGGAGTAGTGATACACAACAAAGCTCATCTGGTAGCTAAATGATACAACCAGTAGGAAGGAATTGACTATGCCAAAACCGTCGCTCCTGTTGCCCGTATAGAGGCTATCCGGGTGTTTCTCACTTATGCTTCCTATAGGTATTTTGTGGCTTGCATGCCATTTCTATCTTTTCTATGTATTTGTTATTTGGAGACAACCATCGAGAGTCATGGCTATTACGTCTTGGCGATCACGAATCCGGGACGCCCAATGGAGGTAGCGAGTTTAGTGGGAGCACATCCGAAGTCATTGGAAGCTTTTCCTTAGTTGACTTTGTTTTCCCGTTTTGGCTCACGGGAAAACGCATAGGCTTAGGGGCATGGTTACCAATATTTTTTATGTGTGTGATGTGTTTTATTATTTATGCATGGATATTATGTTTATTGCATGCTAGATAAATTTTTTATAAAAGTAATAAAAACACAAGAGTTTTATATTCAAAAGTGAAAAAATTGTTTTTGTCACTAAATTTGTTAATCAAATCACAATGGTTTTTTTAACCGGAAAATTAATCCCGTTTTCTAAAAGTAAATCTTACGCCGCCCATAAGATGACACCACCCGAATCTAGTCACGTAAGGAATGATTGTCGAGCTTTAGCCGAGTCAAACCTTACGTGAGCTGTGTGGAAGGTGATGGTGGCAACTCGCAAGATTCGTTGTCGAGCTCTAGCCGAGCCAATCGTTGGACAAGAGTACCACCGTGTATCTTAATGGTTGATTTACAATTTCGAAATAGAATTTTGAATGGTTGTCAAGCTTTAGCCGAGATTATTCAAAATTTTAGTTTGAAGTTGGTGTGGAGGGATCAAACATGCCAATACGACACAGTGGTTGTCAATTTGGATCCCGCAAGGAACTAAGAGTTGTAATAATGGATTACAATCGGTAAGATGGTTACCAGCCTAAATAGCTTTACCACGTGATCCGCGGAAAACCCGTCATGGTGTAATGTGAAATATGGTTCTTAGCCCTTGTTAAGATAATTGTTTTTCTTAAAACTTATGGGGTAATTATTTTAACAAGGATTATATCTAACTAACCAAAACTCATACTCTTGTTATTTATAGATGTCAAACCATAATGACACCACGTCAAACATTTCACTTCGTATGTTCCTAGAAAGGGAGAGACTCACGGAAGTGAACTTCATTGATTGGCTTAGGCAATTGAGAATTGTCCTTCGCCATGAATCAAAGTTGCACATCCTTGAAGAACCCCTTCCGGAACCACCTGCTACCAACGCGACTTGGGCCGTCTAATACGCATATGAGAATCGTGTTGAGGACACACACGACATTGCCTGCCTCATCTTGTCAACTATGAGATTAGAGCTGCAAAAGCGATTCGAGCACATGAGTGTGTACAACATGGTAAACAAGCTTAAGGACATGTTTCAAAAGCAAGTTAGACTGGAACACTATGAGTGTGTTAACAACCTAATCGGTTGTAGGATGCAGGAAGAAGGGAATGTAAGTGTCCATGTCCTTAAGATGAAGGCGTACATGGACCAAATGGAGAGGCTAGGATTTCCCATTGAGAGGGAGCTCGCCGTGGATATCATATTGCGGTCCCTGCCCACATCATATGACCAGTTTGTCATGAACTATCATATGCAAGGGATAGATAAATCATTAAGCAAATTGCATGGCATGTTGAAGACTGCGGAGTCAGACATGACCAAGCATAATTCCACCTCATCCATTCCCACCTCGGGTTCAAAGGAACAAAAGAAAAGGAAGAAGAAACCAACCCTAAAAGGAAAGTTTAGAGTTTCCAAGCCTATCCCTAACATTGAGCCTAAGGACATAGATAATGTGCCTCTAGAAGAGACTCAAATGGTGGTTTGCTACTTCTGTGGAAGATTTGGAGATTGGGGCCGTCATGCCTGTCCTACGTGCCAAAGGGGTATAAAACTTCTAAGGAAAGAGAAAGTTACATTTCCCTCTAAAGGTATATTCATGTTTCATTGCTATTCTTCTAAAAGTTGGGATTGTTAACCCAAGCTAATTGACACACGTTTGTTACAAATTAATTTTTGTTACAAAGTGTAGGTCCGTGATGATAAGAAGAAAAGCATGAAGAAACCGGATCTCATTATGAGGAAACATGGATGCTTGTCCTCTACAAGAAGATTGGGATATTTGATCTCATCTTAATCACTGGTTTATTTGTTACTTGTATTTTGTTGCCCTTGTTGGAATCTGCCCACCGACGCCCGTAGGCCAGCATCACTGCCAATGAAGCGCGGGCCTATTGGGTCACACGCCAAGTTTCAATCTCGACAGCCTACTATAAGAAGAAAGAGTCAAAATGATCAAATTCTAGTTGACCTAGGCTTGACGACCGTGAAGGTTGCTACACGGGTTGTGAAGCAGCTCGTGTCCACGAGTCATGTCGTGGGCCGCATGGTTTGTGAAACCCTAGGGTTTCACCACCCTACATGGCCCGTGAAGGAGGTCGTGAAGGCACAACCCTCACGATTCTTACACAGCGCGGCACGGCTCGTGGAGGATTAATGGCCGGTCGTGGCGCATTAATCCTTCATGGCCCGTGAGAGCCCATGAAGAAGTCTTGAAGGCAGAATTCTAAGTGACACTTGAATTTGGTTGGACCATTTTGTTTGTCCAATGAATGAGTGCCAATTAGCACGACTCTGGACTCTAAAGAACAGATGATATATCTTTATAAGGGGCATTGTTTGTTCATTCAATACTCTAGGTCAAATTGTACAAGCATATTTCATTTGTGAGTTCATACTAGTGAGAGTGATCAAGAGCAGGAGGTCAAGGGTTGTACACAAGTGATTTCAAGGCTGTTCCAGAAGAGATCCATCAAGTGTTGGTGGTGCTTCGGTTTGCTAGTACAAAGAGGTTGAAGGTTTCTTGGTGTGGACTTGCATTAGGGCTTGGAGCCTTTGGTTTCAAGCTTACATCCCAAATCCGAGTTGTTCCAGCCAAGTATCAAAGTCTTCAAGGGTATGATTTGATTTCATTCTTCTCTTTGTTCTTGTTTTTGGTTGCATGCATGTTCTTGCAAGTTTTCACCACCATTGGGAAATCATGGGATCATTTTGTGTGTTTTTGTTGCTTTCGTTGCGTGCTTTGATCCCCATGGATCTCCAACAGTGGTATCAGAGCCATACTTGCAAGATGCATGCACCTTTGTGGCTTGAAAATCCATATTTTTGATTTTAGACATTCTGTCCAGAAGGTCTTCACGGGCCGTGGAGCTTGCTTCACGGGTCGTGAAGGCTACACGACCAGTCTCGTGGGGTGGGGGTCGTGAAAGGTTTTTAATTTGTTTCACGAGTCGTGGAGCGTACTGCCTTCACGGCCCGTGAGGGCCCGTGAAGAGGAGTAGCTCGTGAAGGCGTCGTGAACAGGCTGTTTTTTGGCCTTTTTGAAAAAGAAAACTTAATATGGATTTTGGCACATGATTTTGGTGTTTCCAGAATCATTTTAGGCTGTTTAGCCTTGCAGTTTAAGCCCCATAATATCCTAATTCTTTTATATGTATGTATTGGGTGGTTTTTGCATAAAATGCACACATGCATACATGTAAATTGTGTATATGTGAATATGGATTTCAAAGTGTTTGGAATCCTAATGCATATGTACAAGGTTTATTCTTGTGCCTTTAGTATTTGAATAAACTTAATTGGGATATTGTTTTGTGCATGGTTTGGTGTGGCACACCATGCTTTGTGTTTGTTTCGTTTTTGTGAGCACCGGTTTGAGCCTAGACCTTTGTGTGGTTGTTTGGTTGCTTTATTTATTGTTCATTCATTTGGTGGTTTGTACCACATTTGGTTTGTAATAATTTATTTAATCCGGTTTGTAATAATTTATTTATTTGTGGCTTGCACGCCAAAGTATTTATTCTTTGTAATTGTATATTAGCTTAGAATAGATTGTGTGGCTTGCATGCCATTTATCTTTAAATTATGTATGTAATGAGAAGAGAAGACCGGAGGCACCAACGGGAGTCTTAGGAGACGTCTTTGCTACCAAGGATCCGGAGGCGCGGGATCGAGTGTGAGCACGCCACGAAGTCTTGGATTGTTTGTCCTTAGTAGACTTGGTTCCTCGGTTGGCTCACCGGGGAACACTTAGGTTGGCTCAAATCGGTTTTGTATTCGTGGTTGTGTAGTTTTATTTATTCATTTTCTTGCGTGGTTGTAGGATCTTCGCATGCTAGAAAATCTTTGGATAATAATAAAACTATATAGTTTTCCTTAATTGGTTAACAAACCCCGCTCTCTCACATGATTAACAAACGAATATAAAGTGTTTATGTTCAATTGGTGAAAAATGCGTTTTGTCACTTATTTGTTAATCAAAACGAAAAGAGGTTTTTAACCGGAAAAACAAAAGTCCCGTTTTTCTTAAAAACGTAAATCACACGCCATCCAAAAGATGACACCACCCGAATCTAATGAAGCAAGGGACAAATGTCGAGCTTAGCACGAGTGGTTCCATGTGGACTTGTGTGGAAGGTGCATGTGGCGTCTTGAAATCTTTGGTTGTCGAGCTTAGCACGAGCCAATTATTGTAAAAGGCGTCATCGTATATGTTGTTGGACGATTTGCAATTCCAATTTAATACGACTTGATAATTGTCGTGCCTATACCAAGTTATCAAAGCGGCTTATTGAGGAATTGGTGTGGGAAGGGATCAAACATGCCAAACCGGTGCTATGAGTATCGACGGATCCCGCAAGTGTCTAAGAGTTGTAATCACGGATTGCAATTGGTAAAGCGTTTACCGGCCTAAATAGCTTCACGAAGTGATCCGCGGTAAACCCGTCATGTAGTGAAGTTATGTTGGGTTCTTAGCCCTTGTTAAATTTAAGTGTTAAACTATTGGGTAATTATTTAACAAGGATTAAAATATGTCGAACTAACCTTTTTGTGTGCTTTGCCTTCTTTTAGATGGCATCTACAAGCAACACCGCGACACACATGTCACTCCGTCCATTTTTGGTGAAAGAGAAACTCATAGGCGTAAACTTCATGGATTGGCATAGGCAATTGAGAATTGTCTTGCGCCATGAAAGCAAGTTGTACGTCCTAGAGGAACCTCTTCCGGAGGCTCCTGCTACCACCGCTACGCGGGCCATTAAGGATGCTTATGAGAAGCGCGTTAAAGACACTAATGAGGTGACTTGCCTCATGTTGACGACCATGAGTTCCGAATTGCAAAGGCAATTCGAGGACGTTGGTGCGTTTGACATTATCTCGCAACTAAAGGAAATGTTCCTGCAGCAAGCGAGGCAAGAACTCTACGAGTGTGTCAAGGCCTTTATAGGCTGTCGGATGCAGGAGGGCGGGAACGTGAGCTCCCACATGCTTTGTATGAAGCAATACGTGGACCAGCTGAGAGGTTGGGCTTTCCTATGGGGAAAAAGTTGGCTACGGATATTATCCTCTAATCTTTGCCTCAAGCATATGGTCTGTTCATTGTGAACTACCATATGCATAATATGAATAAGTCCTTGATGGAGTTGCACGACATGTTGAAGACCGCCGAGTCTAACATGGCCAAGGCAAAGCCATCGACCTCCGCACCCGTCCTAGCCATCCATGAGGGTGGTGCTAAGAGGAAGCGGCCCGCTTCAAGCTCCAAGGGCAAGGGAAAGGGGAAGGCGAAGGTGGCAACACCCAAGCCCAAGCCACTCCCGGCACCGGAGCCGCAGGGGAAGGAACCCGCTCCTATAGTCCCCTCACAGGAAGAGGCCACGTGCTTCTTCTACGGGGAGAAGGGACACTACCGGCGTAGTTGCCCCAAGTACACGGAGGAGCTCAAGAGGCTTCGCGCCAAGGGACAAGGCGCCTCTGGTATGTATATGATTGAACTCCATAACACTTCTACTTCTAACGCTTGGGTCTTGGACACCGTGTGTGGTACTCACATAGTTAATAATGTGCAGGTACTAAGAAGAAGTAGGGACTTGGTTGATGGGGAACTGGATCTCATCATGTGAAACAAGGCGGTTGTCCCGGTTGAGAAGATAGAGAGCGTGGACCTCGCCTTTCCATCCGGCTTATTTATTACTTTATTAAATGTATCTTATTCGCCCTGCGTGGCAAGAAACATTTTATCATTTTATGCACTTGTTGTCGATGGATTTAACTTTAATTTCTTTAATGGAATTATTTCATGCTTTAAGAATCATTTATTTTATTTTAAAGCATATCCATGTTGTGGCATATATGAGACAAGCGTATGCTTGCAAAGTAATAGATCAATCATGATTGTTGGTTGTAAATCAAAATGTGATTTGGATAAGTTATCTTTATGGCATGGTCGTTTGGGCCACATAAACAAGAAACGCATCGCCAAGCTCCAAGCGGATGGGATCTTGGAATCATTTGACCATGGGTCGGATGATGTATGCGAATCTTGCTTGTTGGGCAAAATGACCAAAGCACCCTTCACCGGCGTTTGTGAGAGGGGCAAAGACTTGTTGGATATCGTTCACACGGATGTGTGTGGTCCGTTCAAGCATGTCACTAGGGATAACTCAAGGTACTTCGTAACCTTTACCGATGATTTTAGTAGGTATGGGTATGTCTACTTGGTGAGACAAAAGTCGGAAACCTTTGAGGTTTTCAGGACTTTCAAAAATGAAGTTGATAACCAATTGGGTAAACGAATTAAGATGCTCAGATCGGATCGTGGTGGTGAGTATATAATTTCGGAATTCCGTGACTATCTAAAAGATTGTGGAATTGTTTCGCAATTGACACCTCCTAGGACACCACAATTAAATGGTGTCACTGAGAGGAGGAACCAGACATTATTGGATATGGTTCGGTGTATGATGAGTCGTACGGATGTACCCATTAGCTTTTGGGGCTATGCATTCGAAACGGCCGTTAGAATCCTTAACCTCGTACCAACTAAGAAGGTCAAGAAGACACCCTTTGAGATGTGGCATGGAAAGGTTCCATCACTTTCATATCTAAAGGTTTGGGGTTGTCCTACCTACGTGAGACGTGATGTGGAGGACAAATTGGAACCCCGAGCGGAGAGGTGTTTGTTCATTGGATATCCTGCCGGGTCTATGGGATATTTGTTTTACAAACCGTCCGAGAACAGGGTATTTGTTGCTCGGAGGGCCGTCTTCCTTAAAAGGGAGATGCTATCCAAAGACGCTAGTGGGAGAAAGGTAGATCTTGAAGAGATTCAAGAACCTTCCAATGACCAACCTGAAGTTGGCGCTAGTTCACAAAACGATTCTTAGCACGGCGATGCTGGAGAACCTGACACGGATCCTTTACCTCTTAGGAGATCCGGTAGGAGTCGCAACGAGCCAGAGAGATGTGGGTTTCTCATGTCTGAGGGCTGCGACCTAGTGGTGGATCATGATGAACCATCATCTTATCGGAACGCCGTTGTGGGCCCTGAGTCCGCTAGGTGGAAAGAGGCTATGGAGTCTGAGATGCAATCTATGTCGGATAACCAAGTCTGGGATTTGGTAGACCCGTAGGGTGCAAATGGGTCCTTAAGAAAAAGACCGGCATAGATGGAGAGGTAGACACCTTCAAAGCCCGACTGGTGGCGAAGGGTTTCACGCAAACTCATGGTGTAGACTATGAAGAAACCGGATCTCATTATGAGGAAACATGGATGCTTGCCCTCTACAAGAAGATTGGGATATTTGATCTCATCTTAATCACCGGCTTATTTGTTACTTGTATTTTGTTGCCCTTGTTGGAATCTACCCACCGACACACGTAGGCAAGCATCACTGCCAATGAAGCGCGGGCCTATTGGGTCACACGCCAAGTTTCAATCTCGACAGCCTACTATAAGAAGAAAGAGTCAAAATGATCAAATTCTAGTTGACCTAGGCTTGACGACCGTGAAGGTTGCTACACGGGTCGTGAAGCAGCTCGTGTCCACGAGTCCGGTCGTGGGCCGCATGGTTCGTGAAACCCTAGGGCTTCATGACCCTACACGGCCTGTGAAGGAGGTCGTGAAGGCACAACCCTCACAATTCTTGCACAGCGCGGCATGGCTAGTGGAGGATTAATGGCCGGTCGTGGCGCATTTATCCTTCACGGCCCGTGAGAGCCCGTGAAGAAGTCGTAAAGGCAGAATTCTAAGTGACACTTGAATTTGGTTGGACCATTTTGTTGGTCCAATGAATGAGTGCCAATTAGCACGACTCTGGACTCTAAAGAACAGATGATATCTCTTTATAAGGGGCATTGTTTGTTCATTCAATACTCTAGGTCAAATTGTACAAGCATACTTCATTTGTGAGTTCATACTAGTGAGAGTGAGCAAGAGCAAGAGGTCAAGGGCTGTGCACAAGTGATTTCAAGGCTGTTCCAGAAGAGATCCATCAAGTGTTGGTGGTGCTTCGGTTTGCTAGTACAAAGAGGTTGAAGGTTTCTTGGTGTGGACTTGCATTAGGGCTTGGAGCCTTTTGTTTCAAGCTTACATCCCAAATCCGAGTTGTTCCAGCCAAGTATCAAAGTCTTCAAGGTTATGATTTGATTTCATTCTTCTGTTTGTTCTTGTTTTTGGTTGCATGCATGTTCTTGCAAGTTTTCACCACCATTGGGAAATCATGGGATCATTTTGTGTGTTTTTGTTGCTTTCGTTGCGTGCTTTGATCCCCATGGATCTCCAACAGTGGTATCAGAGCCATACTTGCAAGATGCATGCACCTTTGTGGCTTGAAAATCCATATTTTGATTTTGGACATTCTGTCCAGAAGGTCTTCACGGGCCGTGGAGCTTGCTTCACGGGTCGTGAAGGCGACACGACCAGTCTCGTGGGGTGGGGGTCGTGAAAGGTTTTTAATTTGTTTCACGAGTCGTGGAGCGTACTGCCTTCACGGCCCGTGAGGGTCCGTGAAGAGGAGTAGCTCGTGAAGGTGTCGTGAACAGGCTGTTTTTTGGCCTTTTTGAAAAAGAAAACTTAATATGGATTTTGGCACATGATTTTGGTGTTTCCAGAATCATTTTAGGCTGTTTAGCCTTGTAGTTTAAGCCCCATAATATCCTAATTCTTTTATATGTATGTATTGGGTGGTTTTGGCATAAAATGCACACATGCATACATGTAAATTGTGTATATGTGAATATGGATTCAAAGTGCTTGGAATCATAATGCATATGTACAAGGTTTATTCTTGTGCCTTTAGTATTTGAATAAACTTAATTGGGATATTGTTTTGTGCATGGTTTGGTGTGGCACACCATGCTTTGTGTTTGTTTCGTTTTTGTGAGCACCGGTTTGAGCCTAGACCTTTGTGTGGTTGTTTGGTTGCTTTATTTATTGTTCATTCATTTGGTGGTTTGTACCACATTTGGTTTGTAATAATTTATTTAATCCGGTTTGTAATAATTTATTTATTTGTGGCTTGCACGCCAAAGTATTTATTCTTTGTAATTGTATATTAGCTTAGAATAGATTGTGTGGCTTGCATGCCATTTCTCTTTAAATTATGTATGTAATGAGAAGAGAAGACCGGAGGCACCAACGGGAGTCTTAGGAGACGTCTTTGCTATCAAGGATCCGGAGGCGCGGGATCGAGTGTGAGCACGCCACGAAGTCTTGGATTGTTTGTCCTTAGTAGACTTGGTTCCTCGGTTGGCTCACCGGGGAACACTTAGGTTGGCTCAAATCGGTTTTGTATTCGTGGTTGTGTAGTTTTATTTATTCATTTTCTTGCGTGGTTGTAGGATCTTCGCATGCTAGAAAATCTTTGGATAATAATAAAACTATATAGTTTTCCTTAATTGGTTAACAAACCCCGCTCTCTCACATGATTAACAAACGAATATAAAGTGTTTATGTTCAATTGGTGAAAAATGCGTTTTGTCACTTATTTGTTAATCAAAACGAAAAGAGGTTTTTAACCGGAAAAACAAAAGTCCCGTTTTTCTTAAAAACGTAAATCACACGCCATCCAAAAGATGACACCACCCGAATCTAATGAAGCAAGGGACAAATGTCGAGCTTAGCACGAGTGGTTCCATGTGGACTTGTGTGGAAGGTGCATGTGGCGTCTTGAAATCTTTGGTTGTCGAGCTTAGCACGAGCCAATTATTGTAAAAGGCGTCATCGTATATGTTGTTGGACGATTTGCAATTCCAATTTAATACGACTTGATAATTGTCGTGCCTATACCAAGTTATCAAAGCGGCTTATTGAGGAATTGGTGTGGGAAGGGATCAAACATGCCAAACCGGTGCTATGAGTATCGACGGATCCCGCAAGTGTCTAAGAGTTGTAATCACGGATTGCAATTGGTAAAGCGTTTACCGGCCTAAATAGCTTCACGAAGTGATCCGCGGTAAACCCGTCATGTAGTGAAGTTATGTTGGGTTCTTAGCCCTTGTTAAATTTAAGTGTTAAACTATTGGGTAATTATTTAACAAGGATTAAAATATGTCGAACTAACCTTTTTGTGTGCTTTGCCTTCTTTTAGATGGCATCTACAAGCAACACCGCGACACACATGTCACTCCGTCCATTTTTGGAGAAAGAGAAACTCATAGGCGTAAACTTCATGGATTGGCATAGGCAATTGAGAATTGTCTTGCGCCATGAAAGAAAGTTATACGTCCTAGAGGAACCTCTTCCGGAGGCTCCTGCTACCACCGTTACGCGGGCCATTAAGGATGCTTATGAGAAGCGCCTTAAAGACACTAATGAGGTGACTTGCCTCATGTTGACGACCATGAGTTCCGAATTGCAAAGGCAATTCGAGGACGTTGGTGCGTTTGACATGATCTCGCAACTAAAGGAAATGTTCCAGCAGCAAGCGAGGCAAGAACTCTACGAGTGTGTCAAGGCCTTTATAGGGTGTTGGATGCAGGAGGGCGGGAACGTGAGCTCCCACATGCTTCGTATGAAGCAATACGTGGACCAGCTGAGAGGTTGGGCTTTCCTATGGGGAAAGAGTTGGCTACGGATATTATCCTCTAATCTTTGCCTCAAGCATATGGTCTGTTCATTGTGAACTACCATATGCATAATATGGATAAGTCCTTGATGGAGTTGCACGACATGTTGAAGACCGCCGAGTCTAACATGGCCATGGCAAAGCCATCGACCTCCGCACCCGTCCTAGCTATCCATGAGGGTGGTGCTAAGAGGAAGCGGCCCGCTTCAAGCTCCAAGGGCAAGGGAAAGGGGAAGGCGAAGGTGGCAACACCGAAGCCCAAGCCACTCCCGGCACCGGAGCCGCAGGGGAAGGAACCCGCTCCTATAGCCCCCTCACCGGAAGAGGCCCCCTGCTTCTTCTACGGGGAGAAGGGACACTACCGGCGTAGTTGCCCCAAGTACACGGAGGAGCTCAAGAGGCTTCGCGCCAAGGGACAAGGCGCCTCTGGTATGTATATGATTGAACTCCATAACACTTCTACTTCTAACGCTTGGGTCTTGGACACCGGGTGTGGTACTCACATAGTTAATAATGTGCAAGTACTAAGAAGAAGTAGGGACTTGGTTGATGGGGAACTGGATCTCATCATGTGAAACAAGGCGGTTGTCCCGGTTGAGAAGATAGGGAGCGTGGACCTCGCCTTTCCATCCGGCTTATTTATTACTTTATTAAATGTATCTTATTCGCCCTGCGTGGCAAGAAACATTTTATCATTTTATGCACTTGTTGTCGATGGATTTAACTTTAATTTCTTTAATGGAATTATTTCATGCTTTAAGAATCATTTATTTTATTTTAGAGCACATCCATGTCCTGACATATATGAGACAAGTGTATGCTTGCAAAGTAATAGATCAATCATGAATGTTGGTTGTAAATCCAAATGTGATTTGGATAAGTTATCTTTATGGCATGGTCGTTTGGGCCACATAAACAAGAAACGCATCGCCAAGCTCCAAGCGGATGGGATGTTGGAATCATTTGACCATGGGTCGGATGATGTATGCGAATCTTGCTTGTTGGGCAAAATGACCAAAGCACCCTTCACCGGCGTTTGTGAGAGGGGCAAAGACTTGTTGGATATCGTTCACACGTATGTGTGTGGTCCGTTCAAGCATGTCACTAGGGATAACTGAAGGTACTTCGTAACCTTTACCGATGATTTTAGTAGGTATGCGTATGTCTACTTGGTGAGACAAAAGTCGGAAACCTTTGAGGTTTTCAAGACTTTCATAAATGAAGTTGAGAACCAATTGGGTAAACGAATTAAGATGCTCAGATCGGATCGTGGTGGTGAGTATCTAAGTTCGGAATTCCATGACTATCTAAAAGATTTTGGAATTGTTTCGCAATTGACACCTCCTAGGACACCACAATTAAATGGTGTCACCGAGAGGAGGAACCAGACATTATTGGATATGGTTCGTTGTATGATGAGTCGTACGGATGTACCCATTAGCTTTTGGGGCTATGCATTGGAAACGGCCGTTAGAATCCTTAACCTCGTACCAACTAAGAAGGTCAATATGACACCCTTTGAGATGTGGCATGGAAAGGTTCCATCACTTTCATATCTAAAGGTTTGGGGTTGTCCTACCTACGTGAGACGTGAGGTGGAGGACAAATTGGAACCCCGAGCGGAGAGGTGTTTGTTCATTGGATATCCTGCCGGGTCTATGGGATATTTGTTTTACAAACCATCCGAGAACAAGGTATTTGTTGCTCGGAGGGCCGTCTTCCTTAAAAGGGAGATGCTATCCAAAGACGCTAGTGGGAGAAAGGTAGATCTTGAAGAGATTCAAGAACCTTCCAATGACCAACCTGAAGTTGGCGCTAGTTCACAAAATGATTCTCACCACGGCGATGCTGGAGAACCTGACACGGATCCTTTACCTCTTAGGAGATCCGGTAGGAGTCGCAACGAGCGAGAGAGATGTGGGTTTCTCATGTCTGAGGGCTGCGACCTAATGGTGGATCATGATGAACCATCATCTTATCGGAACTCCGTTGTGGGCCCTAAGTCCGCTAGGTGGAAAGAGGCTATGGAGTCCGAGATGCAATCTATGTCGGATAACCAAGTCTGGGATTTGGTAGATCCGGTACCCCGGTGTAGACCCGTAGGGTGCAAATGGGTCCTTAAGAAAAAGACCGGCATAGATGGAGAGGTAGACACCTTCAAAGCCCGACTGGTGGCGAAGAGTTTCACGCAAACTCATGGTGTAGACTATGATGAAACCTTTTCCCCGGTGGCTATGTTGAAGTCTATCCGGATGCTCATGGCAATTGCCGCATTTCATGATTATGAGATTTGGCAAATGGATGTAAAAACCGCGTTCCTTAATGGGACACTTAGCGAGGAGGTCTATATGACTCAACCCGAGTGTTTTCTACATGCCAAGCATCCGGATAAAGTCTGCAAGCTAAAGAAGTCCATTTATGGACTTAAGCAAGCATCGCGCAGTTGGAACCTGTGCTTTGATGAGAAAGTCAAAGAGTTTAGCTTTTTGAAAAGCAAGGATGAGCCATGCGTATATGTCAGGGCTAGTAGGAGCATAGTTGTGTTCCTAGTCTTGTAGGTCGATGACATACTCCTCATTGGAAACGATGTCCCGACCCTTCAAGGGGTAAAAACTTGGTTAAGGAATGGTTTTTCAATGAAGGATCTAGGAGATGCGACTTATATTCTTGGGATCAAAATCTATAGAGATAGATCCAAGAGGCTTATTGGGCTTAGCCAAAGTACATATGTTGACAAAGTCTTAAACCGGTTTAGAATAGAAGACTCCAAGAAGGGGTTCATTCCAATGTCACATGGTTTGGTATTGAGTAAGACTCAATCCCCTAGTTCCCCAGAGGAACGGGAAGTAATGAAGCGAGTCCCATATGCTTCGGCTGTGGGCTCGATCATGTACGCCATGCTATGTACGAGGCCTGATGTATCGTGTGCCTTAAGCATGACGAGTAGATATCAAGCCAACCCTGGCGAAGCTCATTGGACGGCGGTGAAGAGCATTCTCAAGTATCTTCGGAGGACTAAGGAGATGTTCTTGGTGTACGGAGGTGAGGAAGAGCTTAGAGTAAAGGGTTACTCTGATGCAAGCTTCCAAACCGATAGGGACGACTGCCGATCACAATCGGGGTTCGTGTTCCTATTAAACGGCGGTGCTATATCGTGGAGGAGCTCCAAGCAAGACACCGTGGCCGATTCCACTACCGAGCCGGAATACATTGCGGCCAGTGAAGCTGCTAAGGAGACCGTATGGATGAGAAAATTTCTCCTTGATCTGGGAGTGGTTCCAAGCATCACCGACCCTGTTGAGATCTTCTGTGACAACGAGGGTGCCGTTGCTTTAGCAAAGGAACCGAGGTCTCATCGACGCACGAGGCATATTCCGCGGAAATATCATTTTATCCGGGACGTGGTCGAAAATGGAGACATCGTCATCAGCAAAGTACACATGGATAGCAATTTGGCGGATCCATTCACTAAACCGTTGTCGCAAGCCAAGCACAATGCCCACACACGTGCTATTGGGATTAGATTTGCTAGTGACTTGGTTTGAGTTGTATATTGGTTATTGTATTCGATGTATTTACTATGTTATTGGGAACATTATGCAATATTGTATTTTTGAATGTATTGATTATTAAATGGAGATTTAATGATACGCGTGTAGCGAATACTTTCTTTAAATCATTATTGTGTTCCAACTTTGCATGTTTTATCACTTCCTTGAATGTTTTACATTCTAAACTGTCCACGATCGGTCATTCTTCAAGGAAGGAAGAATGAACGAAGATCGAGGGAAATGATTGGTCATAGTGTTCAATAGGGATTGAATACAAGGGACGCAATATTTCGCCTATACTTGAAAAGAGTTTCAAGTGATTGGACGACCCACACCTGATCTTACTTCATGGTATATGTCAAGAGTAAATCAGGATGATAATATCTTTTATCCTTAGACCGGAGATGCATGTGTTTCACTATTTTGGTTTGCTTTATTCTGACTAGTTTCAAACGTAGTCCGTAACTGGCTACTATAATGGAGGTATTTGGGTAAAGTATTGCCATTGTATTGGAGGCAATGTAGTCGAAGGAATTTGTTCCTCTGTAAAGAGAGATATCCCTGGGCCCCTTGATGATTAGGCGCTGACACCAAAAATGCATGGCCATGCTCAAGTTTGCAATGATTGTTGATCAGTTGCAACTCACCTTTTGGTCACCACCAATCTTGGTCACCACCATGTCTCGTTTTCACTTGGATATCGCGAACAATAAGATAATTGATCACTAATCTATAGGACCATGTCAAACTCTTTTAGTTTATCATGGTACTTGTCAGGGATGACATACCCCATGTTTAGTTGGGGGTACGGATGCCTTGCTAGAGGCCGCTCCCTGTCTGTGGTGCCCATGGATACGGTGTGTCATGTGCAAGTGGGAGTTTGTTGGAATCTGCTCACCGACACACGTAGGCCAGCATCACTACCAATGAAGCGCGGGCCTATTGGGTCACATGCCAAGTTTCAATCTCGACAGCCTACTATAAGAAGAAAGAGTCAAAATGGTCAAATTACAGTTGACCTAGGCTTCACAACCGTGAAGGTTGCTCCACGGGTCGTGAAGCAGCTCGTGTCTACGAGTCCTGTCGTGGGCCGCATGGTTCGTGAAACCCTAGGGTTTCACCACCCTACATGGCCCGTGAAGGAGGTCGTGAAGGCACAACCCTCACGATTCTTACACAGCGCGGCACGGCTCGTGGAGGATTAATGGCCAGTCGTGGCGCATTTATCCTTCACGGCCCGTGAGAGCCCGTGAAGAAGTCGTGAAGGCAGAATTCTAAGTGACACTTGAATTTGGTTGGACCATTTTGTTGGTCCAATGAATGAGTGTCAATTAGCACGACTCTGGACTCTAAAGAACAGATGATATCTCTTTATAAGGGGCATTGTTTGTTCATTCAATACTCTTGGTCAAATTGTGCAAGCATACTTCATTTGTGAGTTCATACTAGTGAGAGTGAGCAAGAGCAAGAGGTTAAGGGCTGTGCACAAGTGATTTCAAGGCTGTTCCAGAAGAGATCCATCAAGTGTTGGTGGTGCTTCGGTTTGCTAGTACAAAGAGGTTGAAGGTTTCTTGGTGTGGACTTGCATTAGGGCATGGAGCCTTTTGTTTCAAGCTTACATCCCAAATCCGAGTTGTTCAGCCAGGTATCAAAGTCTTCAAGGGTATGATTTGATTTCCTTCTTCTCTTTGTTCTTGTTTTTGGTAGCATGCATGTTCCTGCAAGTTTTCACCACCATTGGGAAATCATGGGATCATTTTGTGTGTTTTTGTTGCTTCCGTTGCGTTCTTTGATCCCCATGGATTCCCAACAGCCCTGCGTGGCAAGTGATGTTTCTTTGTCTATTCATTTTGAAAACGATGGATATAATTTTGAAAGTTTTGAGATTTAATGTAAAACTTTTTCATATTGTTTGTTCAAAATTTATTCATGTCAAAGTTTATGTGTTGTTTTGTCCTGCGTGACACACAACTTTACTTTTGATGATGATGGATCTTTTTCTAGAAATAAGAAAGTTGTTATGAAAAATATTGTTGGATTCAAAAAAAAATTATCCATGTCACGGCATACACAAGATTTTTGTTGCAAGTAATAAAATATTCATGAATATATGATTCTAGATCCAAAATAGTTTGGAGAAGTTATCTTTGTGAAATAATCAACCTAACCACATAAACAAGAAAAGTATCACCTAGATCCGTGTGGTTAGGATATCGCGATAGTTTAACCTCGGGTTAGACATTAGATGCTAGTCTTGTTTATTAGGCTAGGATGATTATGAAACCCTTCATTGTCATTGTGAGAAGGATAAAAGCTTGTTGGATATTGATCACACATTTGTGGATAATCCGTTCAAGCATAACACAAAGAATAACTAAAGGGAAACTTCTTCATCACTACCTTCTAGTAGCAATTGCAGAAAGTTTTCAAGTTTGGGTAAATATCTGTAACGTCGTTGGTGTTTAGGATTAACCAAAACCTTTTACGAAATCTATAGGACATATAGATCAAGATATTTTGATCTAGCTTAGATTCTAAGATACCTTGAATCTATAATAAATGAACATATAATGAATTGTGGTTTTTCCACATAATTCATTTCCTACTAAGACACATTGGTAAATGATGTCATGTTGTGGGAAGCCGAATATTATTGAATATGATCTGGTTTATGATGAGTCATAAAGGTGTATCCCGCTTATTGATACACGCACTTACTATGATGGACTAAGTCCTCACATCTAAATTCAATTGATGGTCTAAATTAGCACTAATTAAGATATGACTAGAAAGAGTGCTTTGCTTGTCTATCTCATAGTTTAAAGTTTTCCCATCTACATTCAGTGGGAGATGGATGAACTTGAAAGGTGCTAATACATTTGAGAAGTTATTCTAAGTTTTAGATATTTAATCTTTTGAGAATGGTGTTTTATTGCTCTGTAAGGATAAAATAACTAAAGTATTCCAATGGAAGAACGTGGAATTTAAATGAAAAACCTAATGATCGACACTAGCAAATAATCAATCTAGATTGATTAAGAACCAACATTGATATGTTGGTATACCTAACTAAGTATCATTACTTTTATGTCATATAAGAGTCATATGAAGACAAAGAGATATGGGTCTCTCATATCTAAGCGAAGATGACTTGATAGTGAGTCATGTTGAGGTCACCATTTATTAAAAGACATAGTGAACCCGGATTCACTAAGTTAAAAGAAGTAATTGATCAAGAGATGCAATCCATTCGAATATCCAAGTATTTGACTTGGCTTAATACCATACCTAGGTGAAAATCAAGAAGGTACAAGCGGGATTAATAAGAATGGAGTTGTAGACAACTTCAAATACCGACTATGTGAAAAGGTTTCATGATGGTTTTGAGAAAACTTTTCCTAGTAGTTATGTTGAAGAATATTTGATACTAGTAGCTATTATTGCTTTTTGTGGAAATAAAAGATAGCACACGGATATACAAGACCACGTTTCGTCATAGAACAATATTATGAGGAAGTGCTCATAACACTCTCCAAGGGTCTTATGTATCCATAATATCAAAACTAAGTCTACAAACGTGGATAAATCCATTGTGGATTTATGTTAGCATCTAAAAGGTAAGATCTTTGCTTTTATTGAGTAAATCTAGCGATGATTTTCTAGAAGCATGGATGAGACTTTTACCTACGTCAGGGCTAGTGGGAGATTTGTTGCATTCATAAGTATGTGTGTCTATTGAAGATAATGTCCCGATATTACGTTGTCTGTGGACGTAATTCAGGAATTATTGCTTCATAAGGATACTTAGGAGATACAAAATAGAATATTTTGAGTTCAAGAAATACCGAGATATGTTCTTGATGTTTGACGACTTGAAAAGGTCTGGAGTAAGTAATTACTCAAGTATAAGTTTTTATAAGGATAATTGTCGATCTTGATCGTGATTTATGATCCTATATTGTGGTGTTAATTGTTGGTACTTAAGTATCACTTACCGTATTGTGAGCTTTTGAGAAAATGAGGGTGTGATCACTTTAGCAATTTATATTATAATATCTTTGACGGGCACTTTGAGATAGGTCTGGTCAGTAGAGATATAAGAAAATAACAAAAGTATATGTGGGTGTTATGTTACAAACCCACTAGTTAAGTCGTTATTATTGACTAGTGATGTTTATCATACTAGGTCAGCTAGCATTTCTAAATACATATGACTTGGCTTAAATATTGTTTTTGGTTTATGTTTGATTTGCATTTGGGGAGCATTAAGCAGTATTGTATTTCATACTATATCGATTATTAAATGGAGATTTAATAATACGCCGAGGGTGGGTATTTTCATGAATCCTTGCTGTGTTCCATCTTAGCATGTTTAACCACTTCTCATAATGCTTTGTCATTCTAAATGTCCACAGTCAGTCATTCTTCATGGGGAGGAAGTTTGAATTAAGACTGAGGAAAGGGGTTGGTCACGTATACAATAATGGATTAGATATAAGGGACATAACACTTCGCCTATGCTTGAATTTTTCAAGTGATTGGACGACCCACACCTAAAGTTACTTCATGGTTTCTGTCACAAGTAACTCAGGATGATAATATCATTTCATCCTTAGACCTGAGATACATGTGTGTCAAAGCATGTGCCTGCTTTGCTTTGATTGCTTTCAAACGCAGTTCGTAACTGGCTGTTATAAAGGGAGATTTTGGGTAAAGTATGGTATATGTGGCGGAACAATGTAGTCAAAAAGAATTGTTCCTCTAGTTTAGAGAGATATCCATGGGCCCCTTGATGATTGTGAGCTGACGTAAAAATGCATGGACGTGCTCAAGTTGCAATGATGTTTGATCGATTGCAACTAGATTTTTTGGTCACCATCAATCTTGATCGAGAAACATAATCGTGAACGATCTCGAGATGACATTTAACCATGTCTCGTGTTTACACGGATATCGCGAACAAAGGGATAATTTGATCACGTATCTATAGGGCCATTTCATACTTATGTTTGAGATTTGGCATTTGTCCAGGATGACAAAACCTCTGCTGACTTGGGGGCAAAGATGCCTTGCTAGAGGCCACTCTTTGTCTGTGGTACTAAGGGTACGGTGTGTCATGTCCAAGTGGGAGTCTGTTGGAATATGCCCACTGACACACGTACGCCAATATCACTACCGATGATGCATAGGCCTATTGTCTAACACACCAAGGATTGATCTCGACAACAACCAAAATGGAGGGGCAAAAAGGAATCAATGTTTCTTGCCGGCCTTTGGGCATTGGAGAGGCATCTTTGGGACTCTATAAACACCATGCATCAGCCCCATATGCTCTTGTTGAACATCCTAACATACTAACACACTTAGACAAACTAGTGAGGTGATTCTCTTGAGGGTTCTTTGTATGTTTATGCAAGAGGATTTCAAAGGAGCATTGAGGAGCTTTTGGTGGCTGTTCCTATGGTAATTTCATGTCCATGAAGATTACCATGGCTTGCTAGTACAAGGAGATCAAGCAAACTTGGGGTGGACTTGCAATACAGGAAGGCTTGCCTTAGCTTTCTACATTCATCCATCAAATTTGTTTTCTCCAGCTACTCAAGGAAGGGTATGTCTTCTTCTCCTTTCTTGTTTTCTTGTTGCATTACTTGCATGTAGAGATTGGTCCATTTGGTGGGTTTTATATTGGCATTTTGTTCTTTGATTCTTGTTCTTTTGCTTCCGTTGCGTGCCATGCTAAAACCCAACATGATGTCCTCTCAGCCTATCTGGTTAATGAAGGGTACTCCAAAATAAAATATAGACACCACTTCGTTCAAAAAGAAGATCGGAGATGACTACATTCTGGTGCAGATCTATGTAGATGATATTATCTTTGTCTGTATAAACCCGCAGTACGGTCTTGAGTTTTCAAAACTAATGGCGAGCAATTTTGAAATGAGCATGATGGGGGAGATGAATTTCTACCTTTCATTGCATGTTAAAGAAATATCAAATGGCATTTTTCATAAATCAATCGAAGTACATCAATGATTTACTAAGAAAATATGAAATATCCGACTACTCGTCCAAAGCCACTCCAATGTCTTCTAAAACAAAGCTATCTACTAATATTGATGGAAAAGCAGTTGACTTGAAAACTTATCGTGGAATGTTTGGCTCTTTACTTGAAAGATGCCCGATTATCCCTTCAAGTATGAATGTAGAGAGAAGATGAATTGAGAGAAACACACACTACACCTTTTGGCTTGAATATTGATATTGCATTAAGTGGAATGGTTAAGCGTGCAAAGGCCAAGGGCCTTGTGCCTATTTATATGCAACTCCTAAAAAAGGCTTTTCTACAATTTTAAATCTAACAATCTCCCCCTAAATAGAGAGAAAGCCTATTACATGAAAGATAGAAATGCATAACGAAATTTATTATAATAGAGATTGATTTCTAATTCCAAACATCATTTGTCATCTCCGAATGATCCGATGACTATTTAGCGTCCTTTTTATAGCATCTATTGTACCCATCAGACTAGCCTTTTCTAACTCACTAAGTGTAGATTGATCTTGATCAACCCTTTCTTGGAGTCTGTGGAACAATAGTTTAAGAGTACCATCTGAGTATGCCATCATGTCCACCATTCTAACGAAGATCTTTCATCTACGTTGGTCGGTGAAGATGACACCTTTTTGACCTGTGAAGCTTGGATGATTTTCATCTATTATGGTTAGCTCTTCCAGGGTTTGTAGGTTTCGATGGCTTTGCAGTGGCTTGAGCATATCGTCCTTGTTGTTACTCATTGGACTGGTTGATCTTTTTTGAAAGCTCTTCATATATGAACTATATATCATGAAGCTTGACATGTCGAAAGTCAGCCTCATTCAAAGAGATCTTTTGACCTTCTGCCCATTGCATATCATACACTGCAAACCTGTACCTTAAAGATTTTTGCATTATAACCTGAAATACTTTGCTGATAGGGTTCTATAACACAATCTGCTCCCTCGGTGTTTTATATTCATTGAAGATGTGGTTGTATCGTCTCCTTTGAACCTCATCAACACCCCTCAGTTCAGGAGTAATCTTGTCTTTTGATTTGTGTAGCAAAAATGGTAGGAATACGATCTTCGAGATAAGCAGCATTCACCCCGCATTTACCCCATAGAGGGTTTTTCATTGCATCCCTGGTTAACATATTGTGTCTGTCTAGGCCTGAGTCTAAATATGTGTGAACTGGAGGAGCTGGTCGGACGTTCAGAGGGATTGGCCATTATGATGTTTGTTGAAGTTGTCGAGCCTACTCAGCTTGAATATTTATCCTCAGGATGCCGGAAACTGACACCTGGAATTTATTAGGTTCTAGAGGAAAGAGTTGGTGTACTTCCTCTGAAATGCCCTGGAGGACCCTTGTGATGTTTAGTTTTCTTACGGCCTCCTCAATCTGCTTTTTAGTTACTAGCACTTTCGCAGGCTTTGCAATATTTGAAGAAGCAGGCTTTTGTGGCACCGACACAGGCATATCCTCAAACCTATCCACAATCTGGACTTCCTCAGTTCTTTCTGGTAGTTTACCAAAAGAGAACTCATCTATTTGCTTTAACAACTCATCTGACTCATCCCTTTCTCCTTGATCAGCAGTTTTAGTTTCAAATTCAAATACTGGGATGTCAGGCTCCGCTTCAGGCTCAGGTTGAGGTTGTTGTTGCTGCGTTTGTTGTTGTTGTTGTTGCTGCTGTGTTTCTACCCCAATCCCCGTAGCAGCCGCTAATCTTTCACTCAAAGGGGTAAAAGTCAAAACGCGCTCTCACTTCTCCCCTTCTTAACGATCATGATCGGGATAATCATTTTCATGCCGGCGCTTTGACCCTACAACTTAGGATTTGCAAGTTGATTCTAGAATAGTCATGCGGGTTTCCATAGAATCCAACATTTGAAACACCATGTTCCCTTGTGCATTTCGAATGCGAAGACCAAAAAGATTTGTTGAAAGCCCTATAATCTAAGAAGATTTCGAATGTGAAATGTTTTGAAATTCGAAGTCTTTCCTTCGAATGATTTGATTCATTGTTTGGAATTCGAAGACCAAGGTTACGAATTTGAAGTGTATTGTAACACTTAAGCTTGAAATCTTTTTGTTATTTTCTTTTATTAAAAAAAACTTCTAACAAAAACTCCTTTGCTACCAAAAACATATAGCTAGGTAGCCAAATGCACTTAAAAGTATAAATCCTTTGTATTCGAAGTCAAACTGATTCTTCAAAAAGAAAAAGGTTTTGTCATCATCAAATAGGGGGAGATTGTTGGGGAGATAATCACTTCACCCTAATAATTAACTCTGCCTATCCTAGAACATAGAATTTGATGATAACCAAACCCTACATTCAGTATGACTTAGAAAGAATTCAAACATGTGTTGTTTGAATCAGATTCTATACAAATATGCTAATTATGGAACCATCAGCTAACCATCAGCTGAGTATCAGATCCTACTCAAAGTATCAGCAAAGGGATATCAGCTAGGAGCATCAGATGAAGAAAACAAGTGAAGAAGACCATCAGCTGAGGAAAGTAAACCATCAGCTGAGTGCCTACACCATCAGCTGGGCAAGGACTTTGCTTATCTACTCCATCAACTGAGTAAACAATGGATCAGCTGAGGCTCAATGCATCAGCTAAGTAAGTCTTCTCTTACACAAGTCATCTCTCCACATAAACTGATGTATTTAAATGATCAGCTGAGCATTCTTGATCAACTGATCATACAAATACATGAGCTTTTGCCCTCCTAAGTTTACTATTGATCAACTGAGCATCTATATGATCAGATGAGCAATATGTACCAACTGAGTCCTAGCAAAAAGTGATCAACTAATATATTTAGTCAACTGGGTAGTGAAATTCAAAGTTCCTAGTGCAATCTGTTAGCTGAGTCGAGAAAAATGTCAAATTTGCTCTATATTTTCAGATTGCAAGTAATATGTAAAAGGCAGAACATGTGTTGTTCTATTATCCCTTAGATCTTTGTTTGTAAAAGTAATGCACTTTTTTAGATCAAGTATGAGACAAAAAGGTTTGATCTTATCCTCTGGAAAAGGAGAAAGATACCTCAAACAGACGAAGATCTTGAACATTTGTTCAACAACTAAGTATGGCTAGCAATCCCATACTTGGTAAAGTCAAATCAAACAGAAGCATGGTGTTGTTTAAAGTACAAGCATGGAAAGGGAAAGAAACTTCTACACGACAGTAGATGTATGTTTAATATTTTATATTGTGAGTGGTTTGCACTTTCGTAGAAAAGTACAATTACTTTTATCAAACAGTTGATTAAAGTAACTTTAATTTTCACCCACTACCTTTACAATTAAAATATTATATTTCCACATTCTCTTTGTCTCTTTCCTTCATGCAACCGGATAAGCCAAGATTTCCATAAATACTCATGCATGGTGGACATGCAACATACAACACATTGAAGTCTCTACTCCACAGAAAGAAAATCTCATCAATTGAGAAATTCGTAGAGTTTAAGCATTGTGTAGAATCAAACTTGTTCATGTGTTGAACTCTCTATATACTGTAGCTCCGCATGTGAGTAGTTCTGCCTCCGTGGCAGAATCTACATAGCAACAACTGCAGGAGGCCTTCAACCCAATAACTAAAAGCTTAACAAAAATCAAGCAAACTCTTGCTTCGCTTAAATCAAAGGTTGATGATGGCTAAGGCTTATCTGTTGATACACTAAAATCCCTGCTTTATGTAAAGTTGCTGGAGAAAGCCCCTGACCGTGAACAAAACCTGGATCTACTTCAAACACATCAAAATGAACATACCTATAAGGGAAGTAACTTGGAGGAATTTAAGGAACATATCCGAAACTCCATGGAGGATGTAGGCAACATGGTGTTTCAAAAGTAGGATTCTGTGGAAAATCGTATGACAACTCTTGAATCAACTTGCAATCCCAAGCTTCAGGGTCAAAGTGCCTGCGTGATGATGATGATCCCGATCATGATCGTCAAGAGGGGGAGAAAAGAGCGCGCGTTTTGACTTTTATCCCTTTCACTGAAAGATTAGTGGCTACTATGGGGATTGAGGCAGAAACACAACAACAACAACGACAACAACAACAAGAACAACAACAATAACAACAGCAACATCAAGAAGCATAACAAAAACAACCACAACAAGTACAACAACCTCAACTAGAACTTGAAGCTGAACCTAACATCCCAACATTTGAATTTGAAACTAAAACCTCTGATCAAGGAGAAAGGGATGAGTCAGATGAGTTACTAAAGCAAATAGATGAGTTATCTTTTGGTAAACTACCAGGAAGAACCGATGAAGTCCAGATTGTGGATAGATTTGAGGACATACCCGTGCTAGTGCCCCAAAAGACTAGTTCTTCAAAGGTTGCAAAGCCTGCGATGGAGCTTGTAACTAAAAAGTAGATGGAAGAGGCCATAAGGAAACTAAATACCGCAAAGGTCCTCCGAATGGCTAGTCCCTCCGAATGTCCAACAAGCTCTTCCCGTCCTAACATCTTCAAACCCAGGCCTAGACAGACACAACATGTTCACCATAGATGCAATGAAAAACCCTCTTTGGGGTAAGTATGGGGTGAATGCATCTTATCTCGAGGATCGTATTCCTACCTTTTTTTCTATACAAATTAAAGACAAGATTCCTCTTGAATTGAGGGGACTTGATGAGGTACAAAGGAGACGATATAACCATATATTCAATGAATATAAAACACTGAGAGAGCAGATTGTGTAAGAGTCTTCTATTAGCAAAGTACTTCTCGTTGAATGAAGTTGACTTTCGACATATCAAGCTCATGATATTAAGTTCATTTATGAAAAGATATCAACAAAGATCAACAAGTCCTATGAGGAACAGCAAGGACGATCTGCACTTATGAAATATATGAGAAAATTTATCCAGTTTATTCAAGAGCATGACCTTCAACTAGGAGCCGAGAGTAATCAACTCGAGGTTAATCTACTCTAACCACTACAAAGCCATCCAAACCTACAAACCCTGGAAGAGCTAACCATAATTGATGAAAATCACCCTAGCTACGCGGGTCAAGGAGGTGTCATCTTCATCAACCAACGTAGACGAAAGATCTTCGTTAGAATTGTGGACATGATGGCATAATCAGATGGTACTCTTAAGTTATTGTTCCATAGACTCCATGAAAGGGCCGAACAAGATCAATCTTCACTTAGTGAGTCAGAAAAGGTTGGGCTGATAAGGACAGTCGACGCTGTAAAAAAGACGTTGGATAGCCGACGGATCATTCGGAGGTGGCAAGTGATGTTTAGAATTAGAAACCAATCTTTGGTGTAATAAATTACATTACGTATTTATATCTTTCATGTAATAGGCTTTCTCTACATTTAGGGGGAGATTGTAAGTTTTTAAAATGTAGAAAAGCATTTTTTGGCATAGCCTATAAATAGGCTCCAGGCCGATGGCCTTTGAACGCTTGACACAATCATTAATGCAATATCAATATTCAAGACAAAAGGTGTGGTGTGTGTTTCTCTCAAATCATATTCTCTCTACATTCTTACTTGAAGTGATAACTAGACATATTTCAACCCCTGAAAAGAATGGAGTAGTTGAATGAAGAAATCGAACTCTGGTTGAAGCTGCAAGAACCATGCTATCCTACTCTGATCTATCACTTTCCTACTAGGCAGAAGAAGTCAACGCAGCATTTCGCGTGTTGAATAAAAGAACTAACACTATGGTTGAAAGTCTAAATGTGACTTTTGATGATGCTTTAATTACAACATCTTTATCACAATAGTCACCGACAATCGTTTTTGGACATATTTGTTTAGGACCGGCACTTAATCGACAAGAAACAAATATATCTGATGCAAAATATATCTAATTATGTACCTACTGACAAGCCTACAGATATTGTTCAGGAATCACTTGATATCTCACAACAAACAACGATAACATCTACTCTAAGACCTGTCGATTCTACCATTGATCCGTTCCTTATTCTGGCTGACAGGTACACTGCATCAAACACCCCTGCCAACACTGAAAAAGATGCCGACACTAAGATCCATGGAGATACTACCCCTCAGTATCATCCAGAATCATCAACATCAGATGAGGAACACATCCACTCAAACCTGATTGGATAAAGTCTTTCCTCACACAGATAAAACTCACAAAAATGACAACCCAACTACACATGGTACCAAATGGACATACGCACACCTTGAGACTCAGATAATTGGGAACAAAGATGCTAGCGTTCAAACATGATCTACCACGGCTAATGAGTGTCAATTCTCAAATTTTCTAAGCTTGATCGAACCTACACGCGCTGTTGATGCTCTATAAGATGCCGACTGGATCCTAGCAATGCAAGATGAATTGGATGAGTTCACGAGGCTAAAAGCTTTAAGACTGGTACCTCGATAAGAAGGCAAAACAATTGTTGGTACCAAGTGGGTATTCAAAAACAAGAAGGACTCTGATGGAGTAGTGATACACAACAAAGCTCGTCTGGTAGCTAAATGATACAACCAGCAGGAAGGAATTGACTATGCCAAAACCGTCGCTCCTGTTGCCCGTATAGAGGCTATCCGGGTGTTTCTCACTTATGCTTCCTATAGGTATTTCAAAGTTTATGAGATAGATGTTAAGATGGTCTTTCTAAATGGAATCCTCAAGTAGGAAGTATATGTATCCCAACTAGACGGAATTGCTGACCTTAAGAAACCCAACGATGTTTACATTCTTAACAAGGCTCTCTATGGACTCAAACAGGCTCCACGAACCTGGTATGGTGTGTTGGAGTATGCCCACAAATACACGTATACCAATATCACTACCGATGATGCATAGGCCTACTGGGTGACACACAAAGGATTGATCTCGACAACAACCAAAATGGAGGGGCAAAAAGGAATCAATGTTTATTGAGTTCCAAGTTTTTGCTAGACAGAGGTAGTTCACGGTGTGAACTTTATCAGACAGATGCAACTTTTTGCATGTTGCCTCCAACCACCACCAATGCATGTCTATCCCACTCATTGCTTCTTGGCCGGCCTTTGGGCATTAAAGAGGCATCTTTAAGATTCTATAAACACCATGAATCAGCCCCATATTCTCTTGTTGAACATCCTAACATACTAACCCACTTAGAAAAACTAGTGAGGTGATTCTCTTGAGGGTTCTTTGTGTGTTTATGCAAGAGGAATACAAAGGATCATTGAGGAGCTTTTGGTTGTTGTTCCTATGGTGATTTCATGTCCATGAAGAATACCAAGGCTTGTTAGTACAAGGAGATCAAGCAAACTTAGGGTGGACTTGTAATAGAGGAAGGCTTGCCTTTGCTTTCTACATTCATCCATAAAATTCGTTATCTCCAGCTGCTCAAGGAAGGGCATGTCTTCTTCTCCTTTCTTGTTTTCTTAATGCATTACTTGCATGTAGAGATTGGTCCATATGGTGGGTTTTATATTGGCATTTTGTTCTTTGATTCTTGTTCTTTTGCTTCCGTTGCGTGCCATGCTAAAACCCAACAGTGGTATCAGAGCCACCTCTACATCAGTTTTTCCACTTGGTGGCCTAAAAACCGAAAATCAAAATTTTGAAATCTCGTCGGATGAACTTCACGCCGTGAACTTCTTGATGTTCACGCCGTGAAGTTCAAGGAGAAAATGAGTTTTTTAGTTTTAGAATTTCAATCTGTTTTGGTTCTTTGGTTTTTGGCCATTGTTGTTTTTTTCTGGATTTTTCCAGTTGTTAGATATCTTGTGATGATCTTGTTTCCTTTTATCTTGGTTTGTATATTTACATGTGGATTATGATTTTGGCATGAAATGCTTAATTTCATGTACTTATATTATGTATATATGAATATGTTTCACTAACAATAGTTAGGTGTTACTAGTACATATGTACATGGGATTATTTTGTTGTGCCTTGAGTTTATAAAATAATCTTAATCAAGATAAAAATTAGTTGCATGGGTTTTGTGGCACACCATGCTTGTTAGCTTTCTTGTGATGTTTAGATAGCTTGTGTTTGTAACCAATTTGCCCTAGACCTTTGGTTGTGATGCTTGGTTGCTTGATTTATTTAATTCATTCATTTGGTGATTTAATATCACATGGTTTGTAATTAATTAATTTGTTTATTTATTTGGTTTGTAAATGTATATTTTGTGGCTTGCATGCCATTTAAATTCTATATATTTGTAAAAGTACCAGAAAATAGAATTTTGTGGCTTGCATGCCATTTTTATCTTTTCTATGTATTTGTTATTTGGAGACAACCATCGAGAGTCATGGCTATTACGTCTTGGCGATCACGAATCCGGGACGCCCAATGGAGGTAGCGAGTTTAGTGGGAGCACATCCGAAGTCATTGGAAGCTTTTTTTTAGTTAAACGCATAGGCTTAGGGGCATGGTTACCAATATTTTGTATGTGTGTGATGTGTTTTATTATTTATGCATGGATATTATGTTTATTGCATGCTAGCTAACTTTTTTATAAAAGTAATAAAAACACAAGAGTTTTAAATATGGTTTACAAACTCGCACGCGCATATGATTAACAAAGAGGATATAAAATTTGTTTATATTCAAAAGTGAAAAAATTGTTTTTGTCACTAAATTTGTTAATCAAATCAAAATGGTTTTTTTAACCGGAAAATTAATCCCGTTTTCTAAAAGTAAATCTTACGCCGCCCATAAGATGACACCACCCGAATCTAGTCACGTAAGGAATGATTGTCGAGCTTTAGCCGAGTCAAACCTTACGTGAGCTGTGTGGAAGGTGATGGTGGCAACTCGCAAGATTCGTTGTCGAGCTCTAGCCGAGCCAATCGTTGAACAAGAGTACCACCGTGTATCTTGATGGTTGATTTACAATTTCAAAATAGAATTTTGAATGGTTGTCGAGCTTTAGCCGAGATTATTCAAAATTTTAGTTTGAAGTTGGTGTGGAGGGATCAAACTTGCCAATACGACACAGTGGTTGTCAATTTGGATCCCGCAAGGAACTAAGAGTTGTAATAATGGATTACAATCGGTAATATGGTTACCAGCCTAAATAGCTTTACCACGTGATCCGCGGAAAACCCGTCATGGTGTAATGTGAAATATAGTTCTTAGCCCTTGTTAAGATAATTGTTTTTCTTAAAACTTATGTGGTAATTATTTTAACAAGGATTATATCAGACTAACCAAAACTCGTACTCTTGTTATTTATAGATGTCAAACCATAATGACACCACGTCAAACATTTCACTTCGTATGTTCCTAGAAAGGGAGAGACTCATGGAAGTGAACTTCATTAATTGGCTTAGGCAATTGAGAATTGTCCTTCTCCATGAATCAAAGTTGCACATCCTTGAAGAACCCCTTCCGGAACCACCTGCTACCAACGCGACTTGGGTCGTCTAATACGCATATGAGAAGCGTGTTGAGGACAAACACGACATTTCCTCCCTCCTCTTGTCAACTATGAGATCAGAGCTGCAAAAGCAATTCGAGCACATGAGTGTGTACAACATGGTAAACAAGCTTAAGGACATGTTCCAAAAGCAAGTTAGACGGGAACACTATGAGTGTGTTAAAAACCTAATCGGTTGTAGGATGCAGGAAGACGGGAATGTAAGTGTCCATGTCCTTAAGATGAAGGCGTACATGGACCAAATGGAGAGGCTAGGTCCCTGCCCACATCATATGACCAGTTTGTCATGAACTATCATATGCAAGGGATAGATAAATCCTTAAGCAAATTGCATGGCATGTTGAAGACTGCGGAGTCAGACATGAACAAGCATAATTCCACCTCATCCATTCCCACCTCGGGTTCAAAGGAACAAAAGAAAAGGAAGAAGAAACCGACCCTAAAAGGAAAGTTTGGAGTTTCCAAGCCTATCCCTAACATTGAGTCCAAGGACATAGATAATGTGCCTCTAGAAGAGACTCAAATGGTGGTTTGCTACTTTTGTGGAAGATTTGGAGATTGGGGCTGTCATGCCTGTCCTACGTTCCAAAGGGATATAAAACTTCTAAGGAAAGAGAAATTTACATTTCCCTCTAAAGGTATATTCATGATTCATTGCTATTCTTCTAAAATTTGGGATTGTTAACCCAAGCTAATTGACACACGTTTGTTACAAATTTATTTTTGTTACAAAGTGTAGGTCCATGATGATAAGAAGAAAAGCATGAAGAAACCGGATCTCATTATGAGGAAACATGGATGCTTGCCCTCTACAAGAAGATTGGGATATTTGATCTCATCTTAATCACCGGCTTATTTGTTACTTGTATTTTGTTGCCCTTGTTGGAATCTGCCCACCGACACACGTAGGCAAGCATCACTGCCAATGAAGCGCGGGCCTATTGGGTCACACGCCAAGTTTCAATCTCGACAGCCTACTATAAGAAGAAAGAGTCAAAATGATCAAATTCTAGTTGACCTAGGCTTGACGACCGTGAAGGTTGCTACACGGGTCGTGAAGCAGCTCGTGTCCACGAGTCCGGTCGTGGGCCGCATGGTTCGTGAAACCCTAGGGCTTCATGACCCTACACGGCCTGTGAAGGAGGTCGTGAAGGCACAACCCTCACAATTCTTGCACCGCGCGGCATGGCTCGTGGAGGATTAATGGCCGGTCGTGGCGCATTTATCCTTCACGGCCCGTGAGAGCCCGTGAAGAAGTCGTGAAGGCAGAATTCTAAGTGACACTTGAATTTGGTTGGACCATTTTGTTGGTCCAATGAATGAGTGCCAATTAGCACGACTCTGGACTCTAAAGAACAGATGATATCTCTTTATAAGGGGCATTGTTTGTTCATTCAATACTATAGGTCAAATTGTACAAGCATACTTCATTTGTGAGTTCATACTACTGAGAGTGAGCAAGAGCAAGAGGTCAAGGGCTGTGCACAAGTGATTTCAAGGCTGTTCCAGAAGAGATCCATCAAGTGTTGGTGGTGCTTCGGTTTGCTAGTACAAAGAGGTTGAAGGTTTCTTGGTGTGGACTTGCATTAGGGCTTGGAGCCTTTTGTTTCAAGCTTACATCCCAAATCCGAGTTGTTCCAGCCAAGTATCAAAGTCTTCAAGGTTATGATTTGATTTCATTCTTCTCTTTGTTCTTGTTTTTGGTTGCATGCATGTTCTTGCAAGTTTTCACCACCATTGGGAAATCATGGGATCATTTTGTGTGTTTTTGTTGCTTTCGTTGCGTGCTTTGATCCCCATGGATCTCCAACAGTGGTATCAGAGCCATACTTGCAAGATGCATGCACCTTTGTGGCTTGAAAATCCATATTTTGATTTTGGACATTCTGTCCAGAAGGTCTTCACGGGCCGTGGAGCTTGCTTCACGGGTCGTGAAGGCGACACGACCAGTCTCGTGGGGTGGGGGTCGTGAAAGTTTTTTAATTTGTTTCACGAGTCGTGGAGTGTACTGCCTTCACGGCCCGTGAGGGTCCGTGAAGAGGAGTAGCTCGTGAAGGTGTCGTGAACAGGCTGTTTTTTGGCCTTTTTGAAAAAGAAAACTTAATATGGATTTTGGCACATGATTTTGGTGTTTCCAGAATCATTTTAGGCTGTTTAGCCTTGTAGTTTAAGCCCCATAATATCCTAATTCTTTTATATGTATGTATTGGGTGGTTTTGGCATAAAATGCACACATGCATACATGTAAATTGTGTATATGTGAATATGGATTCAAAGTGCTTGGAATCATAATGCATATGTACAAGGTTTATTCTTGTGCCTTTAGTTTTTGAATAAACTTAATTGGGATATTGTTTTGTGCATGGTTTGGTGTGGCACACCATGCTTTGTGTTTGTTTCGTTTTTGTTAGCACCGGTTTGAGCCTAGACCTTTGTGTGGTTGTTTGGTTGCTTTATTTATTGTTCATTCATTTGGTGGTTTGTACCACATTTGGTTTGTAATAATTTATTTAATCCGGTTTGTAATAATTTATTTATTTGTGGCTTGCACGCCAAAATATTTATTCTTTGTAATTGTATATTAGCTTAGAATAGATTGTGTGGCTTGCATGCCATTTCTCTTTAAATTATGTATGTAATGAGAAGAGAAGACCGGAGGCACCAACGGGAGTCTTAGGAGACGTCTTGGCTACCTCGGATCCGGAGGCACGGGATCGAGTGTGAGCACGCCACGAAGTCTTGGATTGTTTGTCCTTAGTAGACTTGGTTCCTCGGTTGGCTCAAATCGGTTTTGTATTCGTGGTTGTGTAGTTTTATTTATTCATTTTCTTGCGTGGTTGTAGGATCTTCGCATGCTAGAAAATCTTTAACTATATAGTTTTCCTTAATTGGTTAACAAACCCCGCTCGCTCACATGATTAACAAACGAATATAAAGTGTTTATGTTCAATTGGTGAAAAATGCGTTTTGTCACTTATTTGTTAATCAAAACGAAAAGAGGTTTTTAACCGGAAAAACAAAAGTCCCGTTTTTCTTAAAAACGTAAATCACACGCCATCCAAAAGATGACACCACCCGAATCTAATGAAGCAAGGGACAATTGTCGAGCTTAGCACGAGTTGTTCCATGTGGACTTGTGTGGAAGGTGTGTGTGGCGTCTTGAAATCTTTGGTTGTCGAGCTTAGCACGAGCCAATTATTGTCAAAGGCGTCATCATATATCTTGTTGGACGATTTGCAATTCCAATTTAATACGACTTGATAATTGTCGTGCCTATACCAAGTTATCGAAGCGGCTTATTGAGGAATTGGTGTGGGAAGGGATCAAACATGCCAAACCGGTGCTATGAGTATCGACGGATCCCGCAAGTGTCTAAGAGTTGTAATCACGGATTGCAATTGGTAAAGCGTTTACCGGCCTAAATAGCTTCACGAAGTGATCCGCGGTAAACCCGTCATGTAGTGAAGTTATGTTGGGTTCTTAGCCCTTGTTAAATTTAAGTGTTAAACTATTGGGTAATTATTTAACAAGGATTAAAATATGTCGAACTAACCTTTTTGTGTGCTTTGCCTTCTTTTAGATGGCATCTACAAGCAACACCGCGACACACATGTCACTCCGTCCATTTTTGGTGAAAGAGAAACTCATAGGCGTAAACTTCATGGATTGGCATAGGCAATTGAGAATTGTCTTGCGCCATGAAAGCAAGTTGTACGTCCTAGAGGAACCTCTTCCGGAGGCTCCTGCTACCACCGCTACGCGGGCCATTAAGGATGCTTATGAGAAGCGCGTTAAAGACACTAATGAGGTGACTTGCCTCATGTTGACGACCATGAGTTCCGAATTGCAAAGGCAATTCGAGGACGTTGGTGCGTTTGACATTATCTCGCAACTAAAGGAAATGTTCCTGCAGCAAGCGAGGCAAGAACTCTACGAGTGTGTCAAGGCCTTTATAGGGTGTCGGATGCAGGAGGGCGGGAACGTGAGCTCCCACATGCTTTGTATGAAGCAATACGTGGACCAGCTGAGAGGTTGGGCTTTCCTATGGGGAAAGAGTTGGCTACGGATATTATCCTCTAATCTTTGCCTCAAGCATATGGTCTGTTCATTGTGAACTACCATATGCATAATATGAATAAGTCCTTGATGGAGTTGCACGACATGTTGAAGACCGCCGAGTCTAACATGGCCAAGGCAAAGCCATCGACCTCCGCACCCGTCCTAGCCATCCATGAGGGTGGTGCTAAGAGGAAGCGGCCCGCTTCAAGCTCCAAGGGCAAGGGAAAGGGGAAGGCGAAGGTGGCAACACCCAAGCCCAAGCCACTCCCGGCACCGGAGCCGCAGGGGAAGGAACCCGCTCCTATAGCCCCCTCACAGGAAGAGGCCACGTGCTTCTTCTACGGGGAGAAGGGACACTACCGGCGTAGTTGCCCCAAGTACACGGAGGAGCTCAAGAGGCTTCGCGCCAAGGGACAAGGCGCCTCTGGTATGTATATGATTGAACTCCATAACACTTCTACTTCTAACGCTTGGGTCTTGGACACCGTGTGTGGTACTCACATAGTTAATAATGTGCAGGTACTAAGAAGAAGTAGGGACTTGGTTGATGGGGAACTGGATCTCATCATGTGAAACAAGGCGGTTGTCCCGGTTGAGAAGATAGAGAGCGTGGACCTCGCCTTTCCATCCGGCTTATTTATTACTTTATTAAATGTATCTTATTCGCCCTGCGTGGCAAGAAACATTTTATCATTTTATGCACTTGTTGTCGATGGATTTAACTTTAATTTCTTTAATGGAATTATTTCATGCTTTAAGAATCATTTATTTTATTTTAAAGCATATCCATGTTGTGGCATATATGAGACAAGCGTATGCTTGCAAAGTAATAGATCAATCATGATTGTTGGTTGTAAATCAAAATGTGATTTGGATAAGTTATCTTTATGGCATGGTCGTTTGGGCCACATAAACAAGAAACGCATCGCCAAGCTCCAAGCGGATGGGATCTTGGAATCATTTGACCATGGGTCGGATGATGTATGCGAATCTTGCTTGTTGGGCAAAATGACCAAAGCACCCTTCACCGGCGTTTGTGAGAGGGGCAAAGACTTGTTGGATATCGTTCACACGGATGTGTGTGGTCCGTTCAAGCATGTCACTAGGGATAACTCAAGGTACTTCGTAACCTTTACCGATGATTTTAGTAGGTATGGGTATGTCTACTTGGTGAGACAAAAGTCGGAAACCTTTGAGGTTTTCAGGACTTTCAAAAATGAAGTTGATAACCAATTGGGTAAACGAATTAAGATGCTCAGATCGGATCGTGGTGGTGAGTATATAATTTCGGAATTCCGTGACTATCTAAAAGATTGTGGAATTGTTTCGCAATTGACACCTCCTAGGACACCACAATTAAATGGTGTCACTGAGAGGAGGAACCAGACATTATTGGATATGGTTCGGTGTATGATGAGTCGTACGGATGTACCCATTAGCTTTTGGGGCTATGCATTCGAAACGGCCGTTAGAATCCTTAACCTCGTACCAACTAAGAAGGTCAAGAAGACACCCTTTGAGATGTGTCATGGAAAGGTTCCATCACTTTCATATCTAAAGGTTTGGGGTTGTCCTACCTACGTGAGACGTGATGTGGAGGACAAATTGGAACCCCGAGCGGAGAGGTGTTTGTTCATTGGATATCCTGCCGGGTCTATGGGATATTTGTTTTACAAACCGTCCGAGAACAGGGTATTTGTTGCTCGGAGGGCCGTCTTCCTTAAAAGGGAGATGCTATCCAAAGACGCTAGTGGGAGAAAGGTAGATCTTGAAGAGATTCAAGAACCTTCCAATGACCAACCTGAAGTTGGCGCTAGTTCACAAAACGATTCTTAGCACGGCGATGCTGGAGAACCTGACACGGATCCTTTACCTCTTAGGAGATCCGGTAGGAGTCGCAACGAGCCAGAGAGATGTGGGTTTCTCATGTCTGAGGGCTGCGACCTAGTGGTGGATCATGATGAACCATCATCTTATCGGAACGCCGTTGTGGGCCCTGAGTCCGCTAGGTGGAAAGAGGCTATGGAGTCTGAGATGCAATCTATGTCGGATAACCAAGTCTGGGATTTGGTAGACCCGTAGGGTGCAAATGGGTCCTTAAGAAAAAGACCGGCATAGATGGAGAGGTAGACACCTTCAAAGCCCGACTGGTGGCGAAGGGTTTCACGCAAACTCATGGTGTAGACTATGATGAAACCTTTTCCCCGGTGGCTATGTTGAAGTCTATCCGGATGCTCATGGCAATTGCCGCATTTCATGATTATGAGATTTGGCAAATGGAGGTAAAAACCGCGTTCCTTAATGTGACACTTAGCGAGGAGGTCTATATGACTCAACCCGAGTGTTTTCTACATGCCAAGCATCCGGATAAAGTCTGCAAGCTAAAGAAGTCCATTTATGGACTTAAGCAAGCATCGCGCAGTTGGAACCTGTGCTTTGATGAGAAAGTCAAAGAGTTTAGCTTTTCGAAAAGCAAGGATGAGCCATGCGTATATGTCAGGGCTAGTAGGAGCATATTTGTGTTCCTAGTCTTGTATGTCGATGACATACTCCTCATTGTAAACGATGTCCCGACCCTTCAAGGTGTAAAAACTTGGTTAGGGAATTGTTTTTCAATGAAGGATCTAGGAGATGCGACTTATATTCTTGGGATCAAAATCTATAGAGATAGATCCAAGAGGCTTATTGGGCTTAGCCAAAGTACATATGTTGACAAAGTCCTAAACCTTTTTAGAATAGAAGACTCCAAGAAGGGGTTCATTCCAATGTCACATGGTTTGGTATTGAGTAAGACTCAATCCCCTAGTTCCCCAGAGGAACGGGAAGTAATGAAGCGAGTCCCATATACTTCGGCTGTGGGTTCGATCATGTACGCCATGCTATGTATGAGGCCTGATGTATCGTGTGCCTTAAGCATGACGAGTAGATATCAAGCCAACCCTGGCGAAGCTCATTGGACGGCGGTGAAGAGCATTCTTAAGTATCTTCGAAGGACTAAGGAGATGTTCTTGGTGTACGGAGGTGAGGAAGAGCTTAGAGTAAAGGGTTACTCTGATGCAAGCTTCCAAACCGATAGGGACGACTGCCGATCACAATCGGGGTTCGTGTTCCTATTAAACGGCGGTGCTATATCCTTGAGGAGCTCCAAGCAAGACACCGTGGCCGATTCCACTACCGAGCCGGAATACATTGCGGCCAATGAAGCTGCTAAGGAGGCCATATGGATGAGAAAATTTCTCCTTGATCTGGGAGTGGTTCCAAGCATCAACGACCCTGTTGAGATCTTCTGTGACAACGAGGGTGCCATTGCTTTAGCAAAGGAACCGAGGTCTCATCGACGCACGAGGCATATTCCGCGGAAATATCATTTTATCCGGGACGTGGTCGAAAATGGAGACATCGTCATCAGCAAAGTACACATGGATAGCAATTTGGCGGATCCATTCACTAAACCGTTGTCGCAAGCCAAGCACAATGCCCACACACGTGCTATTGGGATTAGATTTGCTAGTGACTTGGTTTGAGTTGTATATTGGTTATTGTATTCGATGTATTTACTATGTTATTAGGAACATTATGCAATATTGTATTTTTGAATGTATTGATTATTAAATGGAGATTTAATGATACGCGTGTAGCGAATACTTTCTTTAAATCATTACTGTGTTCCAACTTTGCATGTTTTATCACTTCCTTGAATGTTTTACATTCTAAACTGTCCACGATCGGTCATTCTTCAAGGAAGGAAGTATGAACGAAGATCGAGGGAAATGATTGGTCATAGTGTTCAATAGGGATTGAATACAAGGGACGCAATATTTCGCCTATACTTGAAAAGAGTTTCAAGTGATTGGACGACCCACACCTGATCTTACTTCATGGTATATGTCAAGAGTAAATCAGGATGATAATATCTTTTATCCTTAGACCGGAGATGCATGTGTTTCACTATTTTGGTTTGCTTTATTCTGACTGCTTTCAAACGTAGTCCGTAACTGGCTATTATGAAGGAGGTATTTTGGTCACCACCAATCTTGATCGAGAAACATAATTGTGAACGATCGGAGAATGACTTTGTACCATGTCTCGTGTTCACTTGGATATCGGGAACAATACGATAATTGATCACTTATCTATAGGACCATGTCAAAGTCTTTTAGTTTATGATGGTGCTTGTCAGGGACGACATACCCCATGTTTAGTTGGGGGTAGGGATGCCTTGCTAGAGGCCGCTCCCTGTCTGTGGTGCCCATGGATACGGTGTGTCATGTGCAAGTGGGAGTTTGTTGGAATCTGCTCACCGACACACGTAGGCCAGCATCACTGCCAATGAAGCGCGGGCCTATTGGGTCACACGCCAAGTTTCAATCTCGATAGCCTACTATAAGAAGAAAGAGTCAAAATGGTCAAATTCCAGTTGACCTAGGCTTCACGACCGTGAAGGTTGCTCCACGGGTCGTGAAGCAGCTCGTGTCCACGAGCCCTGTCGTGGGCCGCATGGTTCGTGAAACCCTAGGGTTTCACGACCCTACATGGCCCGTGAAGGAGGTCGTGAAGGCACAACCCTCACGATTCTTACACAGCGCGGCACGGCTCGTGGAGGATTAATGGCCGGTCGTGGCGCATTTATCCTTCATAGCCCGTGAGAGCCCGTGAAGAAGTCGTGAAGGCAGAATTCTAAGTGACACTTGAATTTGGTTGGACCATTTTGTTGGTCCAATGAATGAGTGTCAATTAGCATGACTCTGGACTCTAAAGAACAGATGATATCTCTTTATAAGGGGCATTGTTTGTTCATTCAATAATCTTGGTCAAATTGTGCAAGCATACTTCATTTGTGAGTTCATACTAGTGAGAGTGAGTTAGAGCAAGAGGTCAAGGGCTGTGCACAAGTGATTTCAAGGCTGTTCCAGAAGAGATCCATCAAGTGTTGGTGGTGCTTCGGTTTGCTAGTACAAAGAGGTTGAAGGTTTCTTGGTGTGGACTTGCATTAGGGCATGGAGCCTTTTGTTTCAAGCTTACATCCCAAATCCGAGTTGTTCCAGCCGAGTATCAAAGTCTTCAAGGGTATGATTTGATTTCCTTCTTCTCTTTGTTCTTGTTTTTGGTCGCATGCATGTTCTTGCAAGTTTTCACCACCATTGGGAAATCATTGGATCATTTTGTGTGTTTTTGTTGCTTCCGTTGCGTTCTTTGATCCCCATGGATTCCCAACAGCCCTGCGTGGCAAGTGATGTTTCTTTGTCTATTCATTTTGAAAACGATGGATATAATTTTGAAAGTTTTGAGATTTAATGTAAAACTTTTTCATATTGTTTGTTCAAAATTTATTCATGTCAACGTTTATGTGTTGTTTTGTCCTGCGTGACACACAACTTTACTTTTGATGACGATGGATCTTTTTCTAGAAATAAGAAAGTTGTTATGAAAAATATTGTTGGATTCAAAAAAAATTATCCATGTCACGGCATACACAAGATTTTTGTTGCAAGTAATAAAATATTCATGAATATATGATTCTAGATCCAAAATAGTTTGGAGAAGTTATCTTTGTGAAATAATCAACCTAACCACATAAACAAGAAAAGTATCACCTAGATCCGTGTGGTTAGTATCTCGGGATAGTTTAACCTCGGGTTAGACATTAGATGCTAGTCTTGTTTATTAGGCTAGGATGATTATGAAACCCTTCATTGTCATTGTGAGAAGGATAAAAGCTTGTTGGATATTGATCACACATTTGTGGATAATCCGTTCAAGCATAACACAAAGAATAACTAAAGGGAAACTTCTTCATCACTACCTTCTAGTAGCAATTGCGGAAAGTTTTCAAGTTTGGGTAAATATCTGTAACCTCGTTGGGGTTCAGGATTAACCAAAACCTTTTACGACATCTATAGGACATATAGATCAAGATATTTTGATCTAGCTTAGATTTTAAGATACCTTGAATCTATAATAAATGACCATATAATGAATTGTGGTTTTTCCACATAATTCATTTCCTACTAACACACATTGGTAAATGATGTCATGTTGTGGGAAGCCGAATATTATTGACTATGATCTGGTTTATGATGAGTCATAAAGGTGTATCCCGCTTATTGATACACTCACTTAATATGATGGACTAAGTCCTCACATCTAAATTGAATCGATGGTCTAAATTAGCACTAATTAAGATATGACTAGAAAGAGTTCTTTGCTTGTCTATCTCATAGTTTAAAGTTTTCCCATCTACATTCAGTGGGAGATGGATGAACTTGAAAGGTGCTAATACATTTGAGAAGTTATTCTAAGTTTTAGATATTTAATCTTTTGAGAACGGTGTTTTGTTGCTCTGTAAGGATAAAATAACTAAAGTATTCCAATGGAAGAACGTGGAATTTAAATGAAAAACCTAATGATCGACACTAGCAAATAATCAATCTTGATTGATTAAGAACCAACATTGATATACTGGTATACCTAACTAAGTATCATTACTTTTATGTGATATAAGAGTCATATGAAGAGAAAGAGATATGGGTCTCTCATATCTAAGCGATGATGACTTGATAGTGAGTCATGTTGAGGTCACCATTTATTAAAAGACATAGTGAACCCGGATTCACTAAGTTAAAAGAAGTAATTGATCAAGAGATGCAATCCATTCGAATATCCAAGTATTTGACTTGGCTTAATCCCATACCTAGGTGAAAACCAAGAAGGTACAAGCGGGATTAATAAGAATGGAGTTGTAGAGAACTTCAAATACCGACTATGTGAAAAGGTTTCATGATGGTTTTGAGAAAACTTTTTCTAGTAGTTATGATGAAGAATATTTGATACCAGTAGCTATTATTGCTTTTTGTGGCAATAAAAGATAGCACACGGATATACAAGACCGCGTTTCGTCATAGAACAATATTATGAGGAAGTGCTCATAACACTCTCCGAGGGTCTTATGTATCCATAATATCAAAACTAAGTCTATAAACGTGGATATATCCATTGTGGATTTATGTTAGCATCTAAAAGGTAAGATCTTTGCTTTTATTGAGTAAATCTAGTGATGATTTTCTAGAAGCATGGATGAGACTTTTACCTACGTCAGGGCTAGTGGGAGCTTTGTTGCATTCATAAGTATGTGTCTATTGAAGATAATGTCCCGATATTACGTTGTCTGTGGACCTAATTCAGGAATTATTGCTTCATAAGGACACTAAGGAGATACAAAATAGAATATTTTGAGTTCAAGAAATACCGAGATATGTTCTTGATGTTTGACGACTAGAAAAGGTCTGGACTAAGTAATTACTCAAGTATAAGTTTTTATAAGGATAATTGTCGATCTTGATCGAGATTTATGATCCTATATTATGGTGTTAATTGTTGGTACTTAAGTATCACTTACCGTATTGTGAGCTTTTGAGAAAATGAGGTTGTGATCACTTTAGCAATTTATATTATAATATCTTTGACGGGCACTTTGAGATAGGTCTGGTCAGTAGAGATATAAGAAAATAACAAAAGTATATGTGGGTGTTGTGTTACAAACCCACTAGTTAAGTCGTTATTATTGACTAGTGATGTTTACAATCCTAAGCTTCGAAATCCGAGTGTTTCAAATCGGAGTGCTAGAAATCCAACACTAAATCCGACACTCAATATCCGGGAACGAAATCCGTTTGTGAAATCCGACAGTGTCGCGGCGCGACACAAAAGAGCGTCGCGGCGCGACGAGGCTCATTTTAGAATTTTTGATTGTTTTGTTTGTGTTTCGTTTGGGAAAAGTTGTATTATTAATTATATGATTAAATCAAGTTGTTTCCATGATTATGAGATATAAATATATGTTGAAAGATATATTTATATACTCGAGACTGATTCGGTTGTTAGTGTGTTTTCAGGCAAACCACAGACTCAGTGATATTAGACAATTGAGCACGCGTGAAACGAGGACTGAGGTGAGTGGAAGTTTACTCACGGGTGGTTACGTTGGTAACATTATTGAATGATTGAAGGATTGTTTGAATGCAATATTTGCCTGTTGCTTTGAATACGAGATATTTGACTGATAAGTTCATTATGCGAAGATAGATCAATTATCATGCCATGATAGAATGTTAAGTCTGCTATTTGCTAAATGAGAATTACATGTTCATATTTGTTAAATGTGAAAGAGTTTGTGATTGTGATTGTGACAGGAAGAGATCAGCTTTTGTGTAAGAGCTGGTTGGGGTCAGCTGCTAATGCTAGAGCTGGGCTCGCTTGCGGTTGGTTGAACAGTAGTAGCTCCTCTGTTGCATTTCTTGCTCAGAGGGGAGTTTACTGTGCCAATTGGCAGGGAGCTATCGGTAAACCTTTGCTTTGGCCAGCTTTGGTTGTAGGTTCGGCAGAACCGCCGGTCCTTGGGATGGAAGAGATTGATGAATTGACGGATTGCTTGAGAATTGATGTTCAAATGTTCCATTGGGAACAATGATTGTTTTGTGCTTTTCTGTAGCTTTCATTCACTTAGCTTTGTGCTAACCCCCCACGGTTGATTACTTTTTGCAGGTTTTTGTGAGTAGCTGTTTAGCTTGTTTGTAGAAAGGGAAATTTGACCAATACTCTGATATTGTATTTTGAAAAGAGACGAGCCACGTTTTATAATCTTTTGTAACACATACGAATGTTGTAATTTGTAAAGTACTTTGTACTTGTGATGTTTATGTTAAATGAAAATTAGAATATGCTCCCGCAGCGTTTTAAAAAAAATGGCTTGAGTTTTACGGTGTTACATTACCCAATTGATTCTACACTTCGTTTTGGTATGTCTTAAACACCTCAAAGGTTTCAGACTTATGCTTAATCAAATAAACATAACCATACACATCTGTGTGAACGATGTCCAACAAGTCTTTGCCCTTCTCACTAACGCCGTTGAAGGGTGCTTTAGTCATTTTTCCTAATAAGCAAGAATCACATACTTCGCTTGACCCGTGGTCAAACGATTCCAAAATCCCATCCACTTGGAGTTTGGCAATACGTTTCTTGTTTATATGGCCAAGACGACTATGCCAAAGACAACTTATCCAATACACCTTTGGACTTAGAATCAATGTTCATGATTGATTTATTATCATCCAAACATACACTTGTTTCATAAATTCCACGACATGGATAAGCTTTAAAATAATGAACACCATCTCTTAAACAAGAAATAATTCCATTATCAACATTAAACTTAAAACCATCGTCAAACAATGCATGAAAAGAAATAACGTTGCGTACTACGCAGGGTGAAAAACAAACATTAAGCAAGGTAATAGCAAGGCCTGAAGGAAAGGCGAGATCAACACTCCTTATCCGCTTAACAGGAACCACATCCTTGTTTCCCATGATCAGGTCAAGCTCTCCAACACCCAGAGCCCTACTTCCTTTTAGCACCTACACATTATTACAAATATGCGTGCCACAACTGGCATCAAGTACCCAGCCGTTAGAAGTAGCGGTATTGTGGAGTTCAATCATAAACGTACCTGAGTTACTAGCTGCCTTCGGTTTTACCCACTTGAGCTCCTCGAGGTACTTTAAGCAAGAACGCCGCCAATGCCCCTTTTCCTTACAGTGGAAGCACTCGGCTTCCACAGGGTCCTCGGTCGGTGGAACAATTACAGCTTTCCCCTTGCCCTTCGGGGCCCGAATCGGGTTAGTTTTGCAACCTTCCCCTTACTTTTTCCCTTTGAGGCGGGAGCACCTTTCCTTTTGGTTCCGCCTCCCTGGATAGCTAGGACGGATTTGGACGAGGAGGGCTTCTTGGACATATCAGACTCGACGGTCTTCAACATTCCGTGAAGCTCCATTAGGGACTTGTCCATGCCATGGACATGATAGTTCCACACAAATTGTGAAAAGGAACTAGGCAGAGAATGGAGGATCACATCCACCGCTAACTCCCTCCCTAACGGGAATCCCAACCTCTCCAAGCGATCAACCAATGCTTTCATCTTAAGCACGTGAACGATAACATTTCCACCCTCCTGCATGTGGCAATCTAAAAGGGACTTTAGGCATTCGAAGCGCTCTAGTTTAGCCTATTGTTGGAACATTTCCGTTAGCTTGTTAAGCATATCATATGCCCCTAAATGTTACATTTGCTTTTAAAGCTAAGGAATTATTAACGAGAGCATAATACAAGCCACTTCGTTAGTTTCCTTGACGCGCTTATCATACACGTCCCGGACCGCCCTAGTCGCATTGGCCGCAGGCGCTTCCGGTATAGGCTCCTCAATGGCCCACATCTTCTGCTCATACCTGAGGTCTATCCTTAGTTGCATGGACAAATCCATCAAGTTTTGGCCATCGAGTTTGGCCTTTTCGAGGAACAATTTTAGGGAAATAGAGTTCGATGATGTAGAAGCGTTGTTGGAAGCCATCTACAAAATTGGAGTACCAATTTTAGTTGTCAAATCCTTGTAGAAATAATTACCCAATAGTTATAAAACTAATTATTTGAACAAGGCTAAGAACCGTATTTCACTCTATCCCGTGATGGGTTTACCGCGGATCACGAAATAAGTTATTTAGGCCGGTAACCATTTTACCGATTGCAACTCTTTGATCCTTGCGGGATCCTTTTGACATCAAATGTCTATGGCATATTTGATCCCTTCTTACACCAATCCTTTTATTGTTCTCGAATGAGTCGGCTAGAGATCGACATCATTTAAGCGTTATAAAAGAATTTGTAAGTCGTCCGTCAAGACACACGTTGGTACCCTAGCCCAATCATTGGTTCGTGCTTAAGCTCGACTACCAATATTGCGCGTTGCCCAATCATTTACGGGTGGCGCGTGACTTACTTTTGAAAAATGGGTTTTTGTTTTTCCTGTTAAAATAATATTTTAACAATTTTAGGAATTAACAATTTAAGTGACGAAAACACTTTTTCAATCACCATTTAATATAATCAACTTTTATATTAATATTGTCAATTCTTATGCGCGTAGAAATATTAACTCATTTATAAATCTCTTTGTTTTATATATTTTCAAAAATTTTCTAGCATGCAAATCCTAAAGAATTAAATAAAAAACCACACATAAAAGATAATCATAAACCCGGTAACATGCCCAAATCCTAAGTGTTTTCCCCGTGAGCCAGAACGGGGAAAATGTGGTCATTCTAGGGACAACAAAGAATGCTCCGTCACGATCTCCACACCGGTGAATCTCCGGATTTGGTTCGTCAAGACGCCAACACCGTGTCTCCCGATTGGTTGGACGCAATCATATATTTAAAATAATCTAAGTTCAAGTAAATAATAATAAGAAAACGACATGCAAGTCGCGATACTAATAAACTATTACGAGTACAAAGATTTAAATAAACAACATGCAAGTCGCACAAAAATATAAATATTTTAACAATACGGCATGCAGGCCAAACCAAAACCAATCACAAACATCACAAAGGCTATGGGCATATCAAGTTACCGGGCTACCACAACAAACACAACCAAATGAAAACAATGGTGTGCCACAAAACCATGTCAAACGTATATATTTTGATCAAGATTGCAAAACAATATTTAAGGCACAACAAGCAATCCTTGTACATATGCATTAGCAATTTTAATACATCTTTAAAATTTCATATTCATATATACACCTAAAAATATATGTTTTTATAAACATCATGCCAATCCATACAAAATATATAGAATTAGGAATAAAAATATAGTGGGGATAACCAGAATCAATACTAGTCCAAAACCCGGATTTTAATATTTTAAACACACTTGTTCAAAAACAAAATCTAACTAAAAAAACTAGAAGGCACGGGCGTACCCCAGAGGGTACGGCCGTGCCTGCCCTTTTGTCAGTATAAAGTTTAAACACTTTTAAACACTTAACAAATTCTGCCGGCACGGCCCGTACCCCCTCTGGTGTAACGTCCCAATTTTTCTTTTTTTTGCAAGTCACACATGGATATAACATCATTTCATATGAGAGTAAATGTGGAAGTATCAAAAGACATTACGAGTTGATTACAAAATCCCAAATTTAAATCTACATTAGTTCAACTAGAATAAGTTTTAAAACAAGTTGGAATTCTTTTGACTGCGAGCTGTCGTCACTGTCCTGGAGCTCTATGATGGTCACGACCTGAAACATAGGAAATTAACAACGGTAAGCGTGAAGCTTAGTGAGTAAGTTACCGTAACCTACGACAATTCATAATAATTACAATCATGCACTTTCTACCCGCCACCAATGTGGTCGGTCATATCTACCTGATGCCAAAGCATATGGTCATGCTACCCGCCGCTGCAGTGGACGGTCATAACTACCCGCTGCCAAAGTAGACGGTCATACTACCCGCTGCCGAAGCAGACGGTCATAACTACCTGCTCCCGAAGCAAATGGTCATAACTACCCGCTGCCGAAGCAGACGGTCATAACTACCCGCTGTCGAAGAAGACGGTCATAACTACCCGCTGCCGAAGCAGACGGTCATAACTACCCGCTGCCGAAGCAGACGGTCATGCTACCCGCTGCCGAAGAAGACGGTCATCAAACGTTCACATTCTCTACCGGTCTGGTGTGCAAGTAAGAATACTCACCTGGCAGCTGTCACTGGTTCTACTGAAACCTTACTTGGTTCCTTTAACGTTATCTATCACCTGATCCAAGTCTAACTAATCAGTATCGGGCAATAACCCAGACTTACTAGCACAACTTCTACAAGTCTGATAGGCATAACACAAGTTCACATAGACATGTAGTAATACATAAATGAAAATAACATCGAAGTCCACAAGATCAGGGACGCGTCGCGTCCCTCAAGCCGACGCGTCGCGTCGAGATAAGTATTGGATTTCACAATCCGGGCCTCAGGCCATCGGATTTCAACTCTGGGCCTCAACTGTTGGATTTCACTTCTGCGCCTAACTATAGGATTTTAGAATCCGATCATCAGACTATCGGATTAGGGTTTAAGGTCGCATGAAACATGTGAAAGTCACATGGGTCTCAACACATAAGTCGCATGACAAGTTATACGAAAGTCGCATGGCATCATCTAAGAGTCGCATAGCACTTTGTCCGAAGGTCGCATGACACATGATCCGAAGGTCGCATGACATACACAAAGTCGCATGGATATACATAAAGTCGCATGGATATACACAAATCGCATGGATATACACAAAGTCGCATGGATATACACAAAGTCGCATGAATATACACAAAGTCGTATGGACCTATTATCTACATATGAAAGTCGCATGAAACACTACAAAAGTCGCATGGAACATAAGGAAGGTCGCATGGAAAGTCGCATGGAGTCACGAAAGTCGCATGGCACATCATGTTCTTCATCAGCTCATTATTTTCCAACACCAGACTCCATAGCCAAAATCCAACTATTTAAAACTTAATCAAATCACTTTATTTTTGTTTCAAAACATTTCTCCATTCATTTACACACTTCTTTCAAGATTTAAATACATTTCATTAAGCATCAAAGATCATATCTCAAATTCTCTCTCTAGTTCTTTATAAACCCACAACCTCAAAAACCTAGCTTAAAACTCATGCTAACATCATTCAAACAAGATAAAATTTATAGCTACACTACCACAATGACATAGGAATCATTACTTGATGATTTCCTTGCAAATTCCTTCAGTTTCCAACACTTCTTGATGTCTCCTTCCTCTTCTTGCTCGTAGGGTTTAAGCACACTCTTTCTCTCTCTCTCTCTCTCTCTCTTCAATGGAACAGTAATTTTTATTGTGAATATGCGAGGTTGTGCCCTAGTTCTCTATTTATACTCATGTGAGACTCCCCTTGTGGGCCTAAGCCCAAATTCCAATTAAATTTCTTATTGGATTGATATATATATATATAAGCCCACTACACAACTAGTGATTCTTTTTTAGATCCATATGTATAAAAGCCCATTGACTTAATAATTTCCAACCAAATATATATATATATATATACAAGTCACCATAATAACCATAAAATATATTTATACATTTTAAAAATTACGGGTATTACAACTTGTACGCCCATGCCCCGGCTACTAGCACGACCCGTACCCCTAGAGGTACGACTGTGTCCGGTCGACGGAAAACCCATTTTTGACAGAAAACAGGAAAAATCCAGTTTAACTCCAAAAGACCAAAGCCATGTTAGAGATGGCTTTGATACCATTGTTGGGTTTTCATGGTCCAAAAACATAGCGGAAGCAAAAACGAGTAGAAAATAGATTTTACATTCATGACCACGCAAAGCCCACAAATGGACAAAAACTCTAAATATGTCTAAGAAACTAAATAAGGAGACAAAGAAATAGATTCATACCCTTGAAGCTATCTTCTTTGTGCAACCGAGCTAGAGCATTTGGAAGTTCCATGTACTAACTTGTACACCACTAGTGAAGTCCACACCAAGATGTTATCAACTCCCACTTGCTATAGTGCTAGATGTGCCAATCTAAACACCACAAAATAGTCTAACACAAAAGTATCAAAGCCTTGTATACCTTTTGTGTATTTTGAGAGTATTATGCAATTTGTATCAAGTTAGTGTATTTCAATCAAGTAACCAAACTCATATGACTTCATGTAGCTTATATAGAACTCAAAAGTGAGTTAAAAAACGTGCAACATTAAGTCTCATAGCTGTTACATGATCAATGCAGATAAACACACTTTAACTAGCTTTGAAAGCCTAGTAAAGAGCCTGTTACTGCATAAGGCACGACCATGCCTCACAAGGCATGGGCATGCCAGCCCAAAAGGCCATGCCCAAGTCACGCCTGAATTGGGCTCGTGCGTGTCCATTGGACATAGGGCACGGGCGTGGTTCTAAGAGACACGGGCGTACCTAGCCACAGGCCACGCCCAAGTCACGCCCGACTTGGGCTCGTGCATGCCCGTAGTGCAAGACTTTACCTCACAGAGGCACGGGCGTGCCTTGGCCCACTAGAACCTGTTTCTGGGTTTTCTCTCTCATTTGACCATATGTGATGTCGGAATCGATACTTGGCGTGTGACCCAATAGGCCCTTGCTTCATAAGCCAAGATACCAACTTGTGTGTGTGTCAGTGGGCATAATCCAACACTTTTCACTGCCAACATATGTGATTCCTTTGGGTTAGCCTGGAATCTAGCACATAAGCGTGTAGAGATCTTGATATCTGGCCTACTAGCCGTCAGATAAAGTAATGAGCCTATCATACCCCGGTATGTTTTTAAATTAGTTGCTTTTTCCTCAAGATCAGCAGACACTTTTGTTTTTTAAGACATAGGGATAGATAGTGAGGAACAATTGAGCATGTCATAATTATTCAACAAGACTTTAATTTACTTGGATTGACTTATGAAAATGCCATGACTCAATTGTTTCACTTGTAATACGAGATTGAAATTCATCTCTCCCATCATACTCATTAGAAAACGATTTTGCATGGTTAGTGCAAACTCATCACTGTACTTAGGGTTTGTAGAACCAAAGATAATGTCGTCAACATAAATTTGTACTAAGATTAAATCTTTTCCTTTGTTGTACTCCTCACTCAGTAGATATTCAGACAGGACATCATACCAAGCTCTCAGGGCTTGTTTTTGTCCATATAAGGCTTTGTCTAGAATATACACATGATGTAGGAGTTTGGGATCGACAAATCCTTCCGGTTGAGATACATACACTTCCTCTTTGAGTATACCATTGAGGAAGGCAGTCTTAACATCCATTTGGAAAACCTTATAGCCTTTAGGAGCAGCATAGGCTAAGAAGAGTCGAATGGCTTTTATCCTAGCTACAGGAGCAAAAGTTTCATCAAAATCTATTCGCTGCTGTTGGTAGTATCCTTTAGAAACTAGCCTTGCTTTGTTTCTCACCACTATTCCATTGGAATCCTGTTTGTTCTCAAAGATCCACTTGGTACCCACAACTGATTTATCTTCTTGAAGTGGTACCAATCTCCAAACATTGAGTCTTTCAAACTGATTAAGCTCCTCTTGCATAGCAATAACCCAATCAGCATCTTGTAGTGCATCGGAGACTTTGGTGGGTTCAATCATACTCAGGAAACTAGAGTGAAGACATTTGTTTGCCATTGCAGAACAAGTTCTTACCTCATCTTGAACATTTCCAATAATCTAAGTTTCTGGATGGGATTGTGTCCATCCTATTCCACGGGGGTTTTGAATTGGAGGAAAGAGTTCATTTAATCTGTTAGTAAGCTTAATATCTTCCTCATTTATTATTAGTTCTAAATCATAGATTGGAGTACCCTCATAAACCGGCTCATGAGGTACTACTGCTGGACTGATAGCTGATGTAGACGGAGAATCCACGGTTGGATATGAAAACGAATTGTCAACCTCCGTTGCAGTTGTAGTAGGAGACACTGCATCATTCCTATCACCAGCATTAGGAATATTAGATTCAGATTTCAAGAAATGAAATAGGAAATCTAAATTATGTTCTGAATTCGGAGTTGTATTTGAAGTACTGGTCCTGAACTGACTTGTCAAGTAACAACTTCCTTTTTATTTTGAAAATCATTAACATCCAACATGTCGTCGAATGAAACATTTATGCTCTCAATAACACAATTAGTTCTTCTGTTTAAAACTCTGTAGGCTTTAGACTCATGTGAGTAACCCAAGAAAATTGCTTCATCAGTCTTAGCCTCAAATTTCCCTAGGTTATCCTTTTCATTGAGTACAAAGCACCAATTACCAAATATATGAAGATATTTGATATTAGGCACAATGCCATTTGCCAATTCGTAAAGAATTTTATTGAAACGTTTATGGATGAAAGAACGATTCTATGTGTAACACGCTATGCTAACTACTTCAGCCCAGTAGGAAGGCGGGAGACTAGAATACGATAGCATTGTATGAGTAGCCTTAACCAGAGTTCGATTGCGTCGTTCTATCACCCCGTTTTGTTATGGAGTATATGCTGCAGAAAATTGGCGTTTGATCCCCACCAGGTCAAGATAGTCAGACTTTGTTTTTGAACTCAGTTCCATTATCCGTGTGAATGGATGCAACACTTTGTTCAAACTTGTCTGCTGTTGTTTGATAAAGTTGATTATGACAGAAGTTGCTTCATCCTTTGATCTTAAGAAGTTAAACCAAGTATACCTTGAATAGTCATCAACAATTACTTGGATATACTTTTTCCCGTTGCGTGTTTGGACTCTCAACAATTCCAAAACTTTTTCTAAGCCTATCATACTCACATTTGAACTGGCGATGCCCATGTAAACACCCATTACTTGTGCAAAAGCAGGTGATAGCTTTCAATTCGTTTTCTGAAAAAGAAATAAAATGACTTACGAAGTTGGAAATGTGTTGACACTTCGTTGAAAAATTAAAACATGGCCTAGAAGATCTAGATGTAAACTTTCTTCTGTTATCATTCTTGGAAAAACTTCTAAGGTTGTTGTCTTCTCTCCTCGCATCTTAAACAGTTGAAAAATGGTTAGTTGTGAGTGGTTTTGAGTTCTTTTTAACAACTTTTACTTGAGATTGTGATTTATTCATTTGAGATCTTGTGATATTCGATTTGGAGATGGCATTTGGTTGCCTTTTGGTGATTTCAAGAGATTGATGATTTTTTCTTGGGATCCATTGTGGTAAACATGATTCTTCCACCTTTATTTTTCCTTTCTCGGCTTTGGTATATTTTCTTGTCGGTTGGGATGTAGAAGTTGTAAAAGTGTATGTCAAGGTTTCCTTTTAACAGTGACCTGAAAGAACTTTTTCTGATTCTTTTATTTCCTTTTCAAAATCATTCATTATGATAGTTTGAAAATAAAAAGCTACAAGGATTTCAAGTTACCTTTGTAAAACCATATGTGGTATGTATACTTTGGCTTCCAGAACTACTTGTGGCTTTTTAATATCATGAGGATATGTGAGTGTAGACTCATCTATTTCACTATGTGTTTGAGGTTCAGATGTGATAGATTTGTTTATGTCCGGATAGTCAAAAGGAATCTTAGATTTTAGTTTTGTCTTTCTTTTAAAATCCTCTTCTATAACCTCTTCCTATTGACCAACAAATACCATGTTCTTAGTGATGCCATCATTTATTAAATTAAATTCGTATAATTTTTTGGCCGTCACTTTCTCAAACATTCTAGGGTTTTCAAATCCAAGACCATCGTAGGTCTATTTTGAGAATTTTCGTTCTTTGGATTTATTGAGAAAGATTGTTTGTTCTGATTGACCCCGCTTAATCAGTGTGTCTTCAAGTTTATTTTATTTTTTAGCATAATTCACCCTTCTCTTTGATAATGAATTTTGTGTCATTCTTTGCACTTATCTTTTCTTCTTTGAGATCATAAATTTGGGTGCTCATGCTTGCTATCAACTCAACCAACTCGTTTTCTTTTTCAATAATTTTGGTTTTGAGTTCTTAAATTTCTCTATCAACTTTGAATGATTCCATTTGTTGATTATTATGATTTCTTTTAGTTTTTCTTTATTTTTTTAGACTTTTATACCTTTTTCTCTAACTTTTTCATGCGTGTCATGATGATCTGAACATGTTCCATGCTCAGACCATAACCTGTTAAGGAGTCAGAGTGTACCTCATCTTCACCAGCCTCAGCACCAAGCACTTCATCATCTGTGTTATCATAATGTGCCTTCGGCTTTTCATCTTCATCGGTGAACTCATCCTCAACATCATCCATCAGGCAAAACTGAGCTTGGGTTTCATCATCTGTTAGTTTAAAAATGTAGAAAAGTCTTATTTTAGGCGTGGCCTACAAATAGTCCCTTGGCCCTTGGCCATTGTAAAGCTTTGAACACTTGACAATTCTAATAGCAATATCAATATTCAAGCTTAAAGGTGTAGTGTGTGTTTCTCTCATATCGTCTTCTGTATACACTAATACTTGAAAGGATAATCGGGATAGCTTTCAATTGGTATCAGAGCAATACTTGATCTAAGTTGGCTCGTGATTGGGTGATTCATCGAAGAACTAGAAGAATCAAATAAAAAGAGTACTGTTCATCAAAGTTACAGTTCATAATTCGAATATATGAAGGTTTAAGTGAGTTTTCTATTGAACTTGATCCTATTCATCTCTAAATCAAGTTTAAAATCAACAACAATCACATATGATTTGATTTGAATCAAAGTCGATTGAGGTTTTGAAGTTTTTCGTGGAAGGTCCTACGGTTTTTGCTTCAAAAATTCATCATAAATCCTGTGGATGATGGAATTAATGGGATAGTCTTAATCTACAGTGAATTGTGAATACAAGGATATAAAATACAAGTGATTAATCATTGTTTTTTATAAGTATTCAAGAATTCAGCAAGTTATAAAGGCCATGTGTTTTATTACAAAGGCATTCAAGAACAGTTATTCCAAAATCAATAACCGTTAGAGATACACTTCTGGGTCCCGAAGACAAGATAACTTCAAGGTTACTGAGAAACCTAGATTCGTGAAGGAGGATAAGAAAGAAGAAAGAAAATGTTATAATTGTGAGGGCAATGGTCATTTCATCAAAGACTTCACTCACGAAGAAAAAGCATGCTGAGTATTACAAGCAAAAAGTTAGGATATCAAAGAGGAAAAGTGCTGGAAAGGTCATGATGGTTGAAGAAGACCAATTCCTATCAGATACGGATGATAGTGATTTGGATGAAGAAGCACAAGCACAATTCTATCTGATGGATGACGTTGAAGATGTATTTTATGATGAAGATGAAGAGCCAGAGGCACACTATGATAGCACATATGATGAATGGCTTGGTGCTGAGGATGCTGATGATGAGGTACACTTAAACTCCTTAACAGGTTGTGGTCTGAGCATGGAACATGTTCAGATCATCATGGCACACATGAAAAAGTTAGAGAAAAAAGTACAAAAGTCTAAAACCAATAAAGAAAAACTAAAAGAAATCATATTAAATAAACAAATGGGAACATTCCATGTTGAAAAAGAAATTGCTGAACTCAAAACAAAATAATCAAAAAAGAAAACGAATTAATTGAGTTAACAGCAAGCATGAGCACCCAAATTCATGACCTCGGAGTAGAAAAAAATAGTGCATAGAATGACACTAAATTCATTATCAAAGAGAAAGGGTGAACTATGTTAAAAAATTAAAGAAATTGAGGACACACTGATTAAAAGGGGTCAATCAAAACAAACAATCTTTCTTTATAAATCCAAAGAACGAAAATTCTCTAAATAGACCTATGATGGTCTTGGATATGAAAACCCAAGAATCAGTGAAAAAGTGACAGCTACACAGTTGTATGACTTTAATTTAATGAATGATGGCATCACAAAGAACATGGTATATGTTAGCTAAGAGGATGAGGTAATAGAAGAGGATTTTAAAAGAAAGACAAACTTAAAATATGAGATTCCTTTTGATTATTAAGGGAATTAAACGAATCTATCACATCTGAGCTACAAAAGCTCAGTGAGATAGATGATACTACACTTACATATCCTGAAAATCTTTAAAAAGCCACAAGTAGTTTTGGAAGCCCGAGTGTACATACCACATATGGTTTTACAAAGGAAACTCGAAATACTTGTAGCCTATTATTTTCAAACTATCATAACAAATGATTTAGAAAAGTAAGTAAAAGAATCAGAAAAAGGTCTTTCATGTCACTGCCATAAGGAAACCTTGACACACACTTCTACAGTTTCTACTTCCTAACCAACAAGAAAATATACCTCAGTAGAAAAGGGCAGAATGAAGGTGGAAGATTCCTGGATCCCAAGAAAATATCACCAATCTCTTGAAACAACCATATGGCAACCAAATGCCATCTCCAAATCCAATCTCACAAAAATAAACCACAATCTCAAGCAAAAGTTGTCAAAAAGAATTCAAAATCTCTCATAACTAACCATTGTTCAACTGTTTCAGATGTGAGGAGAGAATACAACAACATTAGAAGTTTTTGCACGAATGATAATAGAAGAAAGTTTACATCTAGTTCTTCTAGGCCATGTTTAAACTTTTCAAAGAAGTGTCATAACATTTCCAATTTCGCAAGTCAATGTATGTCTTTTTCAGAATCAAAATTGAAAGCTAGCACTTGTTTTTGCACAAGTAATGGTTGTTTACATGGGCACTGCAAGTACAAATGTGATTTGATAGGCTTAGAAAAAGCTTGGGAATCCGTGTATGTGAGAATTGGAGACCATAAGGGTCAAATCAAATTAATGCACCATTCATCACCTCATACGGAATAATCATTCATCAATGGGTGACAAAACATACTCTAAAACTCATGAACTATTGGAACTATGAAAATAGATTAATAACAATTCAAGAGTTAGAAGCATATCAGAGAGGAGGGTGGAAAGAGTTTGTAAAAGCATGGAACATCACATAATCCAAATCAAGGAAACATCACTCAAAAAGTACCAAGTCTTTCTCCAAAACCAAATCCAAACCATCAAAACCATCAAGTTCACATGTTCAAACCACAAAACCCAAAGTGAAAAAGACATCCACCAAAGTGTACAAACCTGTAACCACCAAAGAACCATATAAGGCCAAAATAATTTCACAACCTAAAATGGTTCAAGTTTGGAGACGTAAAGAAATGGTTCAGGTACGTGATCTCGAAGACTCAACAGAGCCTACAATTCTTGAAAAAGGAGAAATCCCTCTCAAAATTGAATCTCAAATTTTTCCTAATCCACTATGGATTAAATCCTCAAAATTCAATGTAGACGAACAAAAGATTTAATGGAAAACACAGAAAAGCATACATTGCATTTTTCCAGAGGTTGTTAACTCCAGTGCATCTAACACACAAGGACCCATTTCTACATAAGGACCTAAACCTTCACTCTTTTCTGTGTGTAGGAACCTAATCTCTGGTACCTGGATGCAGGGTGCACCAAACACATGACCGGCAACAAGAGTCTTCTCAAAAACTTCGTTCCTAAGTACTTCGGTAATGTTCGTTTTGGGAATGACAATGTAGCACCAATTCTAGGATATGGAGATATAGTTAAAAAGATCATAAAAGTCAAGAAGGTTTCATTTGTAGAAGGACGGGACCATAACTTATTCAACATTGGCCAGTTCTGTGACAAAGACTTGGAGGACACTTTTAAGATAGCTGGAAAAAGGAAGTCCAACCTGTATTCCATTGACCTGAACAATTACCATACAAAGACCTCAGTCTGTCTTCTAAGTAAGGCCTCATCGGACTTAACTTGGCAATGGCACACGAAACTCTCACATCTTAACTTTCACAACATAAACAAGTTAGTTATTGGATATCTAGTTAGAGGCCTGCCAAAGTTGAAATTCAACAAAGATCACCTGTGTGCAGATTGTGAGAACGGAAAGATGAAACGATCATCTCACAAAGCCAAGCAAGTCTCCGGTACAAAGAAGACAATGGAGCTTCTGCACATGGATTTATATGGTCCGATGATAGTCCAGACACACAACGGGAAGAAATATATCCTAGTAATTGTTGATGACTATTCTAGGTATACTTGGGTCAAGTTCTTAAGGTCAAAGGATGAAGCAACACCTGTCATCATCAGCTTCATCAAACATAAGTAGAACAAGTTTGAACATAGTGTTGCATCCATTCGAACGGATAACGGATCTAAGTTCAAAAACAAAATCTTGTCTGACTATCTTGACCTGGTGGGGATCACACATCAGTTTTCTGCAACATACACACCACAATAGAATGGAGTCTTAGAACGATGCAACCGAACTCTAGTTGAGGCTGCCGGTACTATGCTATCATACTCTGGTCTCACGCCTTTCTACTGGGCTGAAGCAGTTAGCACAGCGTGTTACACACAAAATTGTTCTTTCATCCATAAGCGTTTCAATAAAACATCTTACGAATTGGCGAATGACATTGAGCCTAATATCAAATATCTTCATATATTTGGTAATAGATGCTTTCTACTCAATGAAAAAGATAACCTAGGGAAATTTGAGTCCAAGGCTAATGAAGCAATTTTCATAGGTTACTCACATGAGTCTAAAGCCTACAGAGTTTTAAACAAAATAACTAACTGTGTTATTGAAAGCATAAACATTACATTCGACGATATGTTGGATGTTAACTCTTTTCAAAAGAAAAAGGAAGTTGTTTCTAGACAAGTTAGTTCAGAACCAGTACTTCAAATAAAAGAAACAAATACAAATGCAAGTTCATCAGAACATGATTTAGATTTCTTATTTGATTTCTTCCAATCTGAATCTAATGTTCCTAATGCTGGTGACATGAATGATGTAGTATCTCCTACAACTACTGCAACGGAGGTTGAAAAATCATCCTCATATCCAACCATGGATTCTCCGTCTACATCAGCTGTTAGTCCAGCAGTGGTATCTCATGAGCCGGTTTAAGAGGGTACTCCCATAAATGATTCAGATCCAACACCAAAAGAGGAAGACATTGAACTCACTAATAGATTTAATGAGTTTTTTCCTGCAATTCAGAACCCCCGTGGAATAAGATGGAAACAATCCCATCCCGAATCTCAGATAATTGGAAACGTTCAAGATGGCGTAAGGACTCGTTCTACAACAACAAATGAGTGTCTTCACTCCAGTTTTCTATATATGACTAAACCCACCAAAGTCTCTGATGCTTTAAAAGATGCTGCTTGGGTCATTGCAATGCAAGAGGAACTCAACCACTTCGAAAGACTCGAAGTTTGGAGATTGGTACCACTTCCAGAAGATAAATCAGTAGTGGGTACCGAGTGGATCTTTAAGAACAAACGGGATTCCGATGGAATAGTGGTAAGAAACAAAGCTAGGGTGGTTGCTAAAGGTTACAACCAACAGGAGGGAATAGACTGCGATAAAAAATTTGCTCCTGTAGCTAGGATAGAAGCCATAAGACTATTCTTGGCCTATTCAGCCTATGAAAGCTTTAAGGTTTTCAAAATGGACGTCAAGACATCATTCTTAAACGGTATTCTCAAGGAGGAAGTTTATGTGTCTCAGCCTGAAGGCTTCGTCAATCCCAAACTCTCACATCATGTTTATATTCTAGAAAAAGCTTTATATGGACTAAAACATGCCCCGAGAGCATGGTATGATGTCCTATCTGAGTATCTGCTGAGTGAGGGATACAACAAAGGATAAACCTGCACCACTCTATTCACAAAAGCCAAAGGATGAGATATAATCTTAGTATAGATTTATGTGGATGACATCATCTTTGGTTCTACAAACCCTAAGTATAGTGATGAGTTTTCACTCAACATGCAAAATCGTTTTCAAATGAGTACGAAGGGATAGATGAAATTCTTTCTCGGATCACAAGTGAAACAATTGAGTCATGGCATTTTCATAACTCAACAAGTTTGAAAGACTCAAAGTTTGGAGATTGATACAAATTCTAGAAGATAAATCAGTAATGGGTACCAAGTGGATTTTTAAGAACAAACGAGATTCTGATGGAATAGTGGTGAGAAACAAAGTTAGGCTAGTTGCTAAAGGATAAAAACAACAGGAGGGATTAGATTATGATGAAACTTTTGCTCCTGTAGCTAGGATAGAAGCCATTCGACTGAGCTTTGTATGATGTCTTGTCTGAATATCTGCTGAGTGAGGGTTACATCTGTTGGTATATGCCTGCTGACACGTACGAGTTAATAGCACTGCTGATGATGTATAGGCTTATTGGGTCACACACAAAGTATTGATTCTGGCAACACGATCAAGCAAAAGAGAGAAAAAAAAGCCAAAATGGGGATTGGTAGGATGAGGCACGGTCGTGTCTAATCCAATAGGCACGGGGCGTACAAGCCTTGGGCTCGACCGTGGTCTGTTGGGCTGACACGGCCGTGCCATATGTGGTACGGGGGTGCCCGTATACTATAACAGCATAATCAATAGTCTTAAACACTCATTTTAATGGGATTAAAGTGTGGTTAATTAGGAGAGACCAAGTGACTCATACTTTGAGTTGGTTTATGAAAAGTTCTCTAAAATTGATACATACACTTTGTGTTCAAGGATTTTGAAGCAACAAAGTGTTCATTTGCACTTGGTTGGTTGTTTGGTGATATCATCAACCTACTAGCATTGGGGAGTCAAGAAGAACTTGGGGTGGACTACACTAGAGGGATTCTTTGTTGAATTCTCATAGTTTGACAAGGAGAAAGTTCTTGCATTGTGGTATAACCTTTTTTCTTCTTGTTTATTTATTTTAGTTGTAATACGATGTCTAGATTTTCGTCCATGGAAAGTGTTTGTTTGGATTCTTTTAAAATTTTGATCTATATTATGCTTCCACTACTTCTTGAATATGCCAAACAAATACCTTCAACATCTAAAAATGGTTTAGACAAATTGTCTTTGTGACATGGTCGACTTGGCCATATAAACAAGACTCGTATCGCCAAGCTCCAAGCGGTTGGGATCTTGGAATCATTTGACTATGAGTCGAATGAAGTATGCGAATCTTGTTTATTAGGCAAGATGACTAAATCACCCTTTACTCGCGTGAATGAGAGGGGTAAAGACTTATTGGACATCATACGTTCCGATGTGTGTAGTCCGTTAAAGCATGTCACAAGAGACAATTTTAGATACTTTGTTACCTTTATAGATGACTATAGTAGGTATGGGTACATCTACTTTGTTAGACAAAAGTTTGAGAGCTTTGAGGTCTTTATGAGTTTCCAAAATGAAGTAGAGAATCAATTGGGCAAAAAGATTAAGATACTTATATCTGATAGGGGTGGTAAGTATCTTAGTCAAGACTTTCGTGATCATGTTAAGAGTTGTGGGATTATCTCACAACTTACACCTCCTAGGATGCCACAATTAAATGATGTCACCGAGAGGAGGAACCGAACATTGTTAGATATGGTTCAGTCTATGATGAGTCACACCCAAGTGCCTATAAGCTTTTGGGGATATGCTCTTGAGACGGCAATGAGACGTGAGGTTGATGACAAATTAGAGCCACGATCCGAAAAGTTTTATTTCATCAGATATCCAGCTACGGGTATTGGATACATATTCTATAAACCATCTGAGAACAAAGTATTTGTTGCTCGAAGGGCGGTCTTTTTAGAAAGAGAATTAGTATCCAATCAGCAAGACGGAAATAAGATTGACCTTGAAGAAGTTCAAGGGTCAACGGTTGAATGGCATGACGTTGGCACTAGAAGACATCTTCAGTTAAGACTTGGCTTGGAAAATGTTTCTCAATGAAAGAGTTATGAAATGCGGCATATATTCTAGGTATCAAGATCTATAGAGATAGGTCTAGAAGACTTCTTGGGTTGAGCCAAAGTACATATATTGACAAAGTCTTGAAGCGAATCAAGATGGAGGATTCCAAGAAAGGAAATCTCCCTATGTTACATGGAGTGTTATTGAGTAAGACTCAATGTCCTAGTTCTCAAGAGGAACTAGAAGTAATGAAGCGAGTACCATATGCTTCGGCCGTAGGCTCGATCATGTACGCCATGTTATGTACTCGTCCTGATGTGTCATGCGCTTTGAGCATGATTAGTAAATATCAGGGCAACCCAGAGCAAGCCCATTGGGTTGTAGTAAAGAACATTCTTAAGTATCTTAGGAGAACTAAAGAAATGTCTTGATCTTTGGTGGTGAGGAAGAGCTCAAAGTAAAGGGTTACTCTGATGATAGCTTCCAAACTGATAGGGATGACTGCCGATCGCAATCGGAGTTTGTGTTCCTATTAAATGGTGGAGCTATTACTTGGAGAAGTTCAAAGCAAGACACAGTAGCTGATTCTACTAGTGAGTTAGAATACATTGCGGCAAGTGAAGCTGCTAAAGAAGCTGTGTGGATAAGGAAGTTCATCCGAGACCTTGGAGTGGTTCCAAGCATCTCCGATCCTATTGAGATCTTGTGTGACAATGAGGGTGTGGTAGCCTTAGCGAAGGAACCAAGAGCTCACAAGAGAATGCGGCATATACCTCGAAAGTACCACTTGATCAGAGAGAAGATTGAAAGTGGTGAAGTCGCTATTAGTAGGGTTACCTCCGAAGGCAATTTGGCCGATCCGTTTACTAAACCGTTGTCACAAGCTTCTCATCATTCTCACCATATGGCAATAGGTGTTAGATTTGCTCATGACTTGGTTTGAATTAAGTTTTAGTTTATGTTTGGATCATTTTGTATTTGGGAACATTAAGCAGTAATGTTACTTATGTTTGTTTCTATTTATATAGTAGAGATCTATATATACGCATGTTGCGGTTACTTTCATTTAGTCTTTGTTGTGTTCTATCTTTTCATGTTTAACCTCTTCCCAAGATTGTTTTACAATCGTTAAATCTCCACAATCAGTCATACTTTGTGGGAAGGAAGTATGAATTAAGATTAAGGTAAAGAATTGGTTTTGATAAACGTGATTTTTGCCTATACTTGAAAAGGGTTTCAAGTGATTCGAGGACCCGCACTCGAGTTTACTTCATGGTTTTAGTCATAAGTAACTCGGGATGATAATGTCGTTTCATCCTTAAACTAGAGATACATCTGATTGCAAAGCATAGGTCTGCTTTGCTTTGATTGTTTTTTAACGCGGTCCGTAACTGGTCATTATAAGGGAGATGATTGGGCCCCTCGATGAAATTTGTTCCTCTGTGTATAGAGAAGATATCCATGGGCCCCTCGATGTTTGAGTGCTGACGTTCAAATGCATGGCCATGCTCAAGTTATATTGATGATGGATCAATGTTACTTGGTTTGTTGGTCACCACTAATCTAGAATCGAGAAACATAATCGTGAACGTTCTGAAGGTTGACTTTATTCCATGCCTTGTGTTAACGTAGAATATCGCGAACAAAGGGATGTACATGATCATTTATCTTTAGGACAACCATTTTATGATTGGGATCTTGTCAAGAGTGGCATACCCTATACTGACTTGGGAGCATAGATGTCTTGCTAGAGGCCGCTCTATGTTTGTGTAATTTTTCATAGTCGTGTCACGTGCAAGTGGGAGTCTGTTGGTTTATGCCCTCTTGCACGCACGAGTTAATAGCAATGCTGATGAGATATAGGCCTATTGGGTCACACACCAAGTATTGATTCCGCCCTTTTTCCTTCTTGTTTATTTATTTTAGTTGCAATACCATGTCTAGATTTTGGTCCATGGGAAGTGTTTGTTTGGATTCTTTTGAAATTTTTATCTATATTATGCTTCCGCTACTTCTTGAACATGCCAAACAAATACCTTCAATAGCAAAGGAAAAACCGGCACCACTTTGCTCACAAAAGCCAAAGGCAAAGATTTAATCTTACTATAGATTTATGTGGATGACATCATCTTTTGTTCTACAAATCCTAAGTACAGTGATGAGTTTGCACTAACCATGCAAAATCGTTTTCAAATGAGTATGATGGGTGAGATGACTTTCTTTCTCGGTTTACAAGTGAAACAATTAAGTCATGGCATTTTCATTAGTCAATCCAAGTACATCAAAGGCTTGTTGAAGAAATATGGCATCCTTAGTTGTTCCTCCTTATCTACCCCTATGTCTTCAAAAACAAAACTTCTTGCTGATCTTGAGGGAAAAGAAGAAAATTTAAAAAGATATCAGCGTATGATAGGCTCATTAGTGTATCTGACGACTAGTAAGCCAGATATCAAGTTCGCTACATGCTTATGTGCTAGATTGTAGGCTAATCCGAAGGAATCACATCTGCTGGCAGTTAAAAGAATATTCAAATATCTCAAGGGTACACCTGATTTAGGTCTTTGGTATCGAAGGGATTCAAGTCTACAATTATATGCCTATTCAGATGCAGAATATGCTGGTTGCATGCTTGACAGAAAGAGCACACCTGGTAGTGCACACTTTTTGGGTGATAGGTTAGTGTGCTGGGCCTCTAAGAAATAGAACTGTGTATCTACTTCAACTGCTAAGGCTGGCTTAGGACTCAGCTCTCTGACTTTGGCATACACTATGACAAGATCCCACTACTGTGTGATTCACAATCTGCCGTAGCTATCTCATGCAATCCAGTTCACCACTCAAAGCCCAAACACATTGATATACAGTATCATTTTATTAAAGATAATATGGAAAAAGGTCTGATTGAACTACAATATGTTAAAACTGATGATCAATTGGCTGATTTGTTTACTAAACCATTAGACGAGACTCGTTTTAATGTGTTAGTATCCAAATTGGGTATGTTGAATTATAAATTCTAACTATTACTCATTTGTTTTGAGTGGGTATTTCACTTTATTTGTTTGTTGTACAGATAAAAGAAAGCATAATCTGATGGGGAGTTTCAATCATCCGTACAAGATACACATGCTTGTAAGGGGAGAAAATACCAAAAACATTTTAAAGAACAAAGAAAAATACCAAAAACATTTCACAAAATAAGAAAATTTCAAAAACATTTACAAAATTCTTGAAAATATCAAAAATATGTGATTCATTGGTTTAAAATTTAAAAATACAAAAATATTTGAATTTTGGTAAATAAAAGAAAAGACCAAAAAGATTTCAAGCTTAAGTGTTCAATACATTTCGAATTCGTAACTTCGATCTTCAAATTTGAAATGGTCATTCCAATCATTCGAAGGGAGGACTCCGAATTCACCGGTTCGAAGGTCCCAGACAATTGCAAAGTATTACTTCACATTCGAAGTCTTCTTAGTTTAGAGGACTTCGAACACTCATTACAGCCTTCGCATTCGAAATACACAAGGAAAAGTCAAATTCGCATTCGAAATGCACAATTGAAGGCTTCAAGCGCTTCTTGACTTCGTATTCGAAGTCAAAGGACTTCGCATACGAAGCCCACTGAGTGCTAGTTCACTTCGAGCATGTTTACAAGCTTCAATTCGAAGCTAGTAGACTTCGCATACTAAACAGTGCATCTCCAATACACTTTGAGCACCTATGAACAGTGGTCTTTCCCGGAGTCAAAGCCAAGTCTCTTCGAATTCAAAGTCTTCACACTTCGAATTCGAAGCCTTTGGAATTCGAAGTCTATAGTGGCCCTCAGACCACTTCGAGCACGGATTTCCCTTTGAAATTCTTTAGACTTCGAGCGCATAAAAACCATTTTTTTACCATTACACCCCTTGCCTATAAAGAGACTGTTACTGTGGAGTGTTCTACACGTATTCAAATCTTTTCAAATTCTCGATCACTTCTGGTTACTCATTTTATTTCATTGTGATCAAGTTGTTGTCCAAATTTCGTACATTTTGTGTTAAAGTTGCTAAATAATCCAAGGTATACCTAATATAAGCAACAAATCATGATTAAAACATGTTAAAATGCTCAAACTCGAAGGGGTATTGTACAATTCAGAAGATCACTTTTCCGACTTTACACCGTTTGTTAGACACTTAAATGTTCTTCTTAAAACACATGAGATGTGCTATGGGGCTTAGGAACACTAGGACAATGTATTTGTCAAATAAAAACTCAAAAACTTTGAAAAGTGTTCTTCATGTTCTTCGAATGGTTGAAGATTGGGCTTGATTCCATTTTTAGCCTAAATTTTCATGTTATGGACTAAATGAGAAAATTTTTACTATTACAAAAGTGTTTAGATACATGTATTCATTGTAAAACATGTGTCAAAACAGATTTTTGTTCACCAAAAATACCACTTTGTCTATGAAGGATTTTGGGTATTATATATCTTTTAACAAGGAGTTGACTAATTTTACTATGTTTGACTCAAAGTCAATGTTTAAAAGTCAACACAGGTCAAAATGTTTCATACTTGAATGCTTGACCTTAGAAGTCAATGCATTTCAATGGGTTATCTTTTCAAAGTACAAATATCTAACCTATTGGCTGTTCTTACAAGATAAAATGGCTATGGAAGATGAATCTGTCTCATACTGTTCTTCGACAGCAAGCCAAAGCCATAACCTTGATGATCAACTCCTTCCCACCAATCAATTCCTATCCATTGTCACTCATGACAGCAATCACATCATAAAGCTCGATAATTTTCGCAATCCGAACTTTCCAATCATCACCGAAATAGTCCGAATCCATCTACTTAACAACACCCTTACATACAACCCAGCAACCTCTGGGACTCATATCCCTGAATTGTATGTCCAACAATTCTGCAACACCGCCCACACTTATACCAATCCAGATTTAGGTCGTGTATGCATCAGTGGTAATGTAGACCATTTCACTTTGAACATCACTGCCAGCCGATTGAGGGAAACCCTCCGGCTTCCTACCGCCAGAAGCAGGCCTTCACTTCTTGATTTCTAGGAGATGCTTAATGAAACTATTGCTCTTCAGGGCATTCGAACAATGGGCTATGTTGGGGATCTACCACTTAGATCTCATTTCAAAAGAGCCAACCTCCACCCAATATACTATATATTTCTCACAATTCTTCAGCGGTGCCTCACCCTTAAACACACAAGATATGAATACCCCAATTCTAATCAAATCAAGCTTTTGTATGCTGCGGCCAATCACTTGCATGTTGACTATGCCATGCTAATCTTTTATGATATTATGCAACAGTAGAGGGTAAACTCTCAGACCTCAAGAAAGCATAGGGCAGATTTCTACCATATAAGAGGTTCTTACCCATGATGGTCCAGTTTTCCATAGACAGAAATGAAGAGATTCCGAGAGAACCAAATCATGCTACTATCAGTCTAAAACAATTCTTGTATGTAAAAGCTATGACTGGAGATCATGCTGTGCAACCGCAGTTGTTCCCTGTCTTCCTACTGGATTTATGTACCCAGAATGATATGCTGAGAAGTTATAGGGAGAGCATAGGTTTAGGTCCTACGGTTCAACCAGCGCCGGTTTTACCTACCCAAGGGCCCGTAGTACCCAGTGAGAAATTAGTTGATAGGCCTCAGCCTTCAATGGGAGAAGCCGAGAGGGGTGGTGAAGGGGATGAGGGTGAAACACATAGTGAGGGAGGGGCTGAGTGTGATCTGGCACAAATCTAGACTATGATTGATACATTTTCTGATGTACTCCCTGACCCCGAGCAACAACCGGGACCCTGATCTTCTTGCTGGTTCACTGGTGCCTAACTTTGAAACATACACTATTGCCCTAACCACGGTATACGCCCGGAGCAGCACCACTGGTCTCCCACAACATTGAGCAACAACGAGCAAAAATTCTAGTGGTGACTGAGGAAGAGGATTTAAGCTTATTAGATTTATTTCCTGATTTACCCGAGGTCTTTAACGACGAAAGAGAATTCATGTATGGCTACCAACCGGGTCCTCTTGACAAAGCAAGTGAAAGCCAAGACTTTGACGACAATCTTGAATTTTATGATGAATATGAAAGTGAAATGGAAGAGGAAGAGTATAGAGAGAGGGAGAGAGAGAGAGAGAGAGGGGGGTAAGAAAAGAAAAAGAGAGTGCTCAGGGTCCCCCAATCCTACAAATCCGGGAAGCCACATCTACTATTAGAGTTGACACTGTTAGCTCTAGTGTTGAAACAACCACTATCATCATGTACCCCTCCAGCCACTCGAGTATCTCTCAACAAATGCTCGTTTCATCACACGGAGAAATAGCACATACTCTTTCGGCCTCTCATTCAGAGATGGCTAGTATTGAAACCAGAGGTCTAGCTCTCCCGATCTCGACGTTCATTCAGAGCACATCGACATACCACAGATTTCTGCATTTCTTTCAAGACATCAACAAACACTTGCATCGATAACGACGCTGTTTATGAAACAGCCATCGAGAACACCTGTAGGTGGTACTACTGAAGGTGCCATTCGAGGATCAGGTGGAAATCTCACCGGAGCGTACACCACAGCAGCTCTGCATGTGAGTAGTTCTGCCTCCGTGGTAGAAACTTCAACGAGTACTCTTAGTGAGTCTCGGTTTGTTACCAAAGAGGAATTGCAAGAGGCCCTCAACCCGATTACTAAAAGCTTAACCGAAATCAAGCAAACACTTGCTTCTCTAAAAACCAAGGTTGATGATGGCTCTAGCTTATCCACTGATACATTAAAATCCCTGCTCTATGTTAGATTGCTGGAGAAAGCCATAGACTATGAACAAAACCTAGATCTCCTTCAAACCCTTCAGAATGAACGAACTTATAAGGGAAGTAATCTAAATGAATTCAAGGAAACCATTCATAACTCTATGGAGGATCTGGGCAATATGGTCTTTCAAAAGTTAGATTTCAGTGGAAAACAGAATGACTATTCTCTAATCAACGTGCAAATCCCAAGCTGCTGTGTCAAAGCGCCGGCGTGACGACGATGATCCCGATCATGATCGTCAAGAAGGGGAGAAGAGAGCGCATGTTTTGACCTTTACTCCTCTGACTGAAAGATTAACGGCTACAATGGGGATAGGGGCAGAAACATAGCAACAACAACAACAACAAACCTAACAAAAAAAACAATAACAATAACAACAACAACAACAACAACAAACTCAACATGAGCCCAAACCCGACATCCCAATATTTGAATTTAAAACTAAAACTGTTGATCTTGGAGAAAGGGATGAGTCGGATGAGTTGCTGAAAAAAATTGGTGAGTTCTCCTTTGGCAAACTGCCAGAAAGAACAGAGGAAGTCCAGATTGTGGACAGGTTTGATGACATGCTAGTGTCGGAGATACAAAAGCCTGCTTCTTCAAGGGTTGCAAAGCCTGCGAATGATCTTGTAACTAAAAAGCAAATGGAGGAGGCAATTAGAAAGCTAAACCTTAAAAGAGTCCTCAAGGGCATTTCAAAGGAAGTTCATCTACTCTTCCTTCCTGAACCTAAGAAATTCCAAGTGTCGGCTGCCAACATCCTGAGGAAAAATCTTCAAGCAGAGCAGGCTCAACAACTCCAACAAACATCTGAATTGCCACTACCTCCTAATGTCCAACCAACTCCTTCAGTCCTTACTTTATCAAATCCAGGCCTTGATAGACACAACATGTTCACAAGAGACGCAATGAAAAACCCTATATGGGGTAAATATGGTGTGAATGCTGTTTACCTCGAGGATCGGGTTCCTACTATCTTTACTACTCAAATCAGAGACAAGATTCCTCCTGAACTGAGGTGTCATGATGAAGTTCAAAGGAGACGATACAACCACATCCTCAACAAATACAAAACACCGAGGGAGCAGATTGTATGAGAGTACCCTATCAGCAAAGTACTTCAAGTCAGTATGCAAAAATCTTTAAGGTACAGGTTTGCTGTATATGATGTGCAAAGGGCATATGGTCAAAAGATCTCTTTGAATGAGGTTCACTTCTAACATGTCAAGCTTCATGACATTGAGTTCATATATGAGGTGCTATCTACAAGGATCAACAAGTCCTACGAGGAACAGCAAGGACGATCAGCTCTGATGAAGTATATGAGAAGGTTTATTTAGTTTATACAAGAGCATGATCTTCAACTTAGAGCCGAGAGTAATCAACTCGAGGTGAATCTACTCAGACCACTACAAAACCATCCAAGTATACAAACCCTAGAAGATATAACCGTTATTGAAGAAAATCATCCATGCTTTACGGATCAAAGATGTGTCGTGTTCATCAACCAACGTCGACGAAAGATATTCGTTAGGATGGTGGACATGATGGCATATTCAGATGGTACTCTAAAACTGTTGTTCCACAGACTCCAAGAAAGGGCTAATAAAGATCAATCTACATTAAGTGAGTCAGAAAGGGCTGGGCTGATAAGGACAATTGATGCAATTAAATGGACACTAGATAGTCGTCGGATCATAAGAAGGTGGCAGATGATGGTTGGGATTAGAAACATATATATCTTGTAATAAATTTCTTTCTGCATTTCAATCTTTTATGTAATATGCTTTCTCTCCATTTAGGGGGAGATTGTTAGTTTAAAAATGTAGAAAAGCCTTATTTTAGGCGTGGCCTATAGATAGGCCCTTGGCCCATGGCCATTGTAATGCTTTGAAGACTTGAAAATTCTAATAGCAATATCAATATTCAAGCCCAAAGGTGTTTCTCTCATATCATCTTCTCTCTACACTAATACTCGAAATGATAATCGGGATAGCCGTCATCATCCAAATCAATATCATCAGTATCTGATAGGAATTGGTCTTCTTCAACCACAGTTATAACATTTTCTTTCTTCATTCTACTCCTCCTTCACAAATCTAGGTTTCTCTACAACCTTGAAGTTATCTGGTCTTCGGGACCCAGAAGTGTATCTTTGGCAGTTATTGGTTTTGGAATACCTTATCTTGAAAGCTTTTGTGATGAAAGACATGGCCTTAATGACTTGCTCCATTTTAGTACCATCCGACTCATTAGAATCTGAGTCAGACACGGCCACTTGCTTGTACTTCTATGTTCGGGAGGATTCACAGGGTAATGGTTTAGTAGCTACGAGAGCTAAGGGATCAGCAAACATTCTTGGAGATGACTTTGAGACTTCATCATGATACTGTTGGAGGTCCTCAAAGATATTGTGGTATGTAACAATCGTGAGATTTTGATTGATATGTTCGTACAGCTTAACATGCTTTTTGCATTCAGGGCCTAGAGCTCGTAGGAACACACAGTTGATATCATATGTTCTTTCAACCTTGTTCGTCCTTAGTTCATTATGGAGCTTGCAGAAATGACTGTAAGTATTGATTAACTGTTCGTTTTCCTTTGCAGTGAATTCATGGAACATGCTCACCAGTTGTGTTCTTTAATATGCTCTCCTTGCTCTATCCCTTGTAATTGTCGCTTAATCTCATCCCATATCTCTTTGGCCGTTGCTAAGCTATCTACTTTCGTGTACATCTCTGAAGATAGTCCTTGTTTGAGACAGTACTTAGCAACCCTGTCTGCTTTCTTTCTTTCCTTTTTAAGTTGCTATTAGCTCATCGGGTGTTTTCTCTCTTGCAACTCAAGGTATTGGAGGATTGTTATCAGGTTGTGCATTGACGATTCTATCAAATTTCTTGTTTCCTTTGAGAATAGAATATATCATCATTTCACCACACACTTTATTATGTTCCAAGATGTCCATAAACCTCCCTTTCCAAACTACATAGTCATTGTGGAAGAGAACAGGGGGTTTCGAATCTGCCTATAGGAAGAATTTCGTTGAAACTTGACATTTTGTTTTACTTGAAATTGGATAATGATCGTTAACTTGAAAAAATTGGTGATTGGGGTTCAAAGTTGTTTTCTTCGAAGTGTATTTCGAATTGGAAATCTATTCGAAATTTGATAAGGGTTTGAAGATGAAAGTGTGAATTCGAAGTGATTTTGAATTTGAAACAAGGAATGCTGGGTTTAGTGAATTTTGGTTCGAAGTGACTGAAAGTGTTCAAATAAGAGATTTGAAGTTTGCTTCGAATGAAAGAGTGAATTAAGGAATATGTTGTTCGAAGAGAATTCAAAAGGTTGATCTTCGTATACGAAGTGACTTGGTTTTCAAAATGTTCATTGATGGTTAAAACATGCTCGAAGTTAGTGGAGAATGACTTTCGTATTCGAAGTGAACACCTAAGTTTTCGAAGTGTCCTTGTGAAATAGTGACACGCTCGAAATCAGTGTGATGAATGGATTTCGTGTTTGAAGTGTTCTTATGAAACTAAAGACCCGCTTGAAGTCAATTTGTAGTAAGGGTTTCGAACTTGGAGTGTATGAGCTTCGAATTCGAGATGTATTGATTTCGAATTGGAGGAGTAGATCCGCTCGAAGTGTTCTTAATGTAACCAAATCCAGATTTTTTAGAGATTTCTTCTCAACTGCCAAGCTCGAAGTCTTCTTTTGAGTAACCAACAATCTCGAAATCCAAAGGCAAACACCAAAATGTTTAAATTTTCAATCCAAGTCAATCAAAAACCCAGATCTATACTGTTCTTCATGATTTTCATGTGTTCTTGACTAAAATTTTGAATTCTTATCTAAACTAATGAATAATCACTCGAATTTTATACCCTTGAATTCACAATTCAATGTAGATCAAGAATATCCCATTAATTCCATCATCCACATGATTATGATGAAATTTTAAGGCAAAAACCATAGACACTTCCACGAAAAACCTTCAAAACTCCAATCGATTATGATCCAAATCAAATAATATATGATTGTTCTTGATTTTAGACTTGATTTAGAGATGAATAGAACCAAATTCCAAAGAAAACTCACTCGAACCTCCATATCTTCGAATTCTGAACAGTAACCGTGATGAACAAAGCTTGTAATCTTTGATTCTTCTAGTTCTTCGATTAATCACCCAATCACGAGCCAACTTTCATCTAGTATGGCTCTGATACCAATTGAAAGATGCCCGATTATCCCTTCAAGTATGAATGTAGAGAGAAAATGAATTGAGAGAAACACACACTACACATTTTGGCTTGAATATTGATATTGCATTAAGTAGAATGGTCAAGCGTACAAAGGCCAAGGGCCTTGTGCCTACTTATAGGCAACACCTAAAAAAGGCTTTTCTAAATTTTTAAATCTAACATTACTGTATAACGGCTAGTAGACCAGATATAATGCTTTCTACATGTGTGTGTGCCCGCTTTCAAGAAAATCCCAAAGAATCCCAACTCGTTATTGTTAAATGCATCTTGAAATAACTGAAGGGAACCCCTGACCTTGGTCTATGGTATCCCCGTGACTCATCATTTGAATTGCTTGCGTACTTGCTAGTCCCAAGTGGTTCAAGTATGAATGGAGTAATGCAAGAATGTAGTGTGAGAGATGATTTACACCATACAAAACACACACTTAAACTTTGAATATGACAAAACTCACATATTACAAGGGTCATACCCCTATTTATACTCTATGAGTATTTTCTCAAGCAAACTCCTATTCTATACAATTTTATACTTTATATTCTCCCCCTTTGTATTGAAATAGGAGTGTAAACGCCAGTAACTTAAGGATTCTATTTGTCTTCCTTAGATTATATAAGCAGTTTAGGATGTAGCGTCCCACCAAATACATCAGTCTAAAACAATGCTTTATTTTGAGCTTTTGACAGCGGAAGCATCTTCGTTTTGTCTCCCCCTACAATGTACCTCAGATTATTCCCATGTCTTCATAAGTCTGATAATCTTGACTCCCCCTAGACATGATATAGACTGACGTTTCTTTATCTCTCTCCCCCTTGAGTTGACACAATAACTTATCAATATGTTCTTTTACAATCCCTCAGCAACTGAATCAACAATGTAAAATTTCTTTACTTAATTTTTTTTATTCTCCACCTCATGATGATTATGATACATTATGAGCATCATGCATAAAAGACATGACTATGAGAGTCAGTTGTAACAAACATGGAAAAGGGATGAGGAAGATCCTACATATTCAAGTCAAAAAGATCTCCAATTGTTGTATGACATGAATAGATACTCGAACTACTCTCAATTGTTAAGGAGAGGTAATGATTTGATTTGAATTTGTGAAGTTTTATAACTTTGTGTTGGATGTAATCTAAAATTGGAGATTAATGTTGTCAAGTAAGTCTCCCAATACCGTGTAATCAACCTTGACCAGACCACCGCAAGTCCCAAAAAACATTTTGGAAGACATACGGGTGCAAAAGAACTTGGGTACACATAAGTGGGTAGATGACTTTGATATAATAATCAGTGAGTCGGATCCATCCTTATTCAAGAGCATTCGCATGTAATACAAAATTTTCTCAAAAACCTAAAGTAATTTGATGTTGGTCAATCCTTCAAACAATTTCACCAATAACATGATCTGGGTCGTTAGAAATGACTGATAAAAGATAACCATGATTCAAAAGAAACAAGGAACTGATGGCCAAAATCTGGTTTTGAGACCAAAAATTGGTGACACTAAGAAAGAAGAACCAAAAATCAGTTAGGAAAGGGCAGGATGACTAGACATAAGGTTCTAGACATTTAGCATATGGTAGCAATGACCCAAAGTAAACCCAAATCTAGAAACATCAGAATGATAACTGAAACTTTGATAATTCCTGACTCAGCCAAAAAATCCAAACACCCGTCTTAGGAATCAAGGTGACCAGATAATTCAGTCACAACGACTACGGCAGTTCGGGGGCAGCACCCCTAATAGTGGGGTCCAAGGGGTGGGAGAAAATGATAAGAAAATTGAAATTCTGTCCAAATCCGCCCCAATCCCAAATCCGCTATCAGTATACTTTCAAGTCGGGTAGAAGGCAAATCCGGAACTTTCAAATCCGGTAGAAGGCAAATCCGGTACTTTCAAATCCGGTAGAACCAAATCTGCTAAAAGTCGAGTAAATCCGGTAAACACTTAATCGGATTTATGAAATCCGATAACTTCATCTTCCCATTCCGACAAATTCATATTCATCTCGCACGGATTAAAAAATTCTTCAAATTTGCACGAATCTGTATATTTCTTGCCCAGATCACTTCGCCTACCAACTACAATCAATCCTATATCAAATTTTCCAATAAACAACAACGAATTGATATCTAATTAGATGATTCTCTTCAAAACCCGTTTTTCACAAAACATACTAAAATCTTCGATTTGCTTGCTGTTTTGTTCTTTATTTGATCTCTTTCACTCCAAATTGATTCTAAAATGATAATCGAGCATCAATCAACCATAATCTTCACCAAAATCACAAAATTTTATGAAAAACCTAAAATCTCAAAATGTGTTCTCGGTTTTCTTAAAATTCTTCAAAAATCTTGAACTTGCATGTTGAATTCAGAATCAAATCACACTCCTTAGGCTCTGATACCACTTGTTAGTCCCAAGTGGTTCAAGTGTGAATGGAGTAATGCAAGAATGTAGTGTGAGAGATGATTAACACCATATAAAAACACACTTAAACTTTGAATATAGCAAAACTCAAATACTACAAGGGTCATCTCCCTATTTATACTCTATGAGTATTTTCTCAAGCAAACTCCTATTTCTATACAATTTTATACTTTACAATACTCCGATTTAGATTATGCCGGCTGCATGTTAGACAAAAAAATCGCATCGGGTAGTGCACATTTCATGGGAGATTGTTTACTCTGCTGGAGTTCCAAGAAACAGAATGTGTGTCCACGTCCACTATAGAAGCTAAATTACTGGCTGCTGCAAGGGACTGCTCACAGAGTTAATGGATGAGAAATAAACTAAGAGACTTTGGTCTGACATACTCTAAGATTCCCTTGCTCTGTGACTCTCAAAGTGCAATTGCCATCTCCTGCAATCCGGTACATCACTTAAAAACCAAGCACATTAACATCTGGTATCACTTCCTTAAAGACAATGTGGGGAAAGGTCTCATTGAATTACAGTACGTTCATACCAACAACCAGTTAGCTAACTTATTCACCAAACCATGAAATGAATAACGGTTTAACTTTTTGGTATCTAAGATTGGGATGCTAAATCTGAAACTGTAATTCATTATCCCGCTGTTTCCATTCTACTCTATTTTAATTCATCAAATAGTATTACATGTGTCTTTTCTTTCGTGTGTAGGAATAAGTGTTGCTCCAGTCTAGGGGGAGCGTTGCGGTTCACTGGCCTAGACGAATGCATTATTATGCACTCTTGTAAGGGGAGAAATATGAAAATTAGTTGTACTCACAAAAAGAGAAAAACATCGCATGCAACAACTCCAAATTATTTGTCTCATCACCGGTCAAGGGGGAGTTCACTCTATAATAATAAAATAAGTCAAAAGGAAAACAAAACAAAAATAGACAAAATCCAGAAAAACATAAATCAATTTGGTCAAATTTCATGTTGGGTTAGACCCGGCCCAAGAAACAGGATTGGGTCGACCCAAGTAGACCAAAGGTCGGATCACCCTATATAAGTGTGTATGCGAGCTTCGGAATCCCCCACACTTTCAAAACAACTGTCATCATTTTTCATCTTATTTTACCCTCATTCTCTCATTCGAAAAGATTCAACTGTCGTGGGTGAAATTTCTGAACAAATCGTGCTTTTCTTCATCAAATCACAAAGGTAAACAAAATGAATGTTGTGTAACAACAAACCGTTGTCGATTTGAGCCTATTCATCCCTGCTCTCACTCTATTTTATGACCGAAGGAGTATTTTCAATTTTTCAAACCATTTAATGTTGTTTCTTGAAAGTTAATCCTAGTCAGAATGATGTTTTGAGCAAGTGCGAACCCTTTTATACACACATTAGCCTAAAACATTGAGCAATTCCACGATTTTGAAAGAGGTTTTGTAGCCGTTAGCGCAACCATTAGAACGGTGGGATTAGTATATCCGACATTAGTATATCCGACTTTTGGATGAGGGAGCTTATAAGACTTTTGCTTGAACAAGATCTATACCACTTTCCGATGAGAGAACCTATGCGACTTTCACTTGAACTAAGTCTATCCGACTCTCACATGACCTAGTTCATCCGACTCTCACTTAGACAACTTCATCCAACTTTCAGTTACACTTAAACTATGCGACTTTCACTAGCTCAAGTCCATCCGACTTTCAGTTACACAAAGTCAATCCGACTTTCAATCAACCAAGTTCATCCGACTCTCACATGAACTATTCCATCCGACTTTGTCTTGACAAAATGTTGTGTGAAAAAGTTAAGTGTTTCCTGATGCGACATTCGAATGAATTTCAAGTCCATGCGACATTCGGACTGACCTAGACGATGCGACTTTCGAATGAACAAACGCATTCATGCGACTTTCGAATGAACAAACGACTCCATGTGACTTTCATTGTGAAACAAACCCATGCGAATTTTGAGTGACTATGTGATCCGACTTTCAACACCTAGTGAATTTTTGAAATTTTTCAAAAGAACACACTTCAAATCAAAGGTCAAGGTCCACACATAAGTCAAAGTCAGAGCTACATTTCACATGTGAAATTCATTAACGCAAAATCAAACACATTCACATGTGAATGCCATCACTTAACACTTAGCCATAACTGTCTGACTAGTATGATTTTCTCTACTTGTTATAGATGGCAGCTAACCAACCAGCTCAACCACTTCCCGAGGAAAGACTAGTCCTTGCTGACGAGCATCTCGAAACCAACAGCAACAACCTGTACTTTGATCTAGAAACTGACCCAAAAATCCCCTTAGTCACTGAAATCATTCGAGCTCACCCTTTATGCCAAGCCATAACCGAAAACCTAAATACTTCACCTACCAATGTACCAGAAATCTATCTTCAACAGCTGTGGTATACTTTTAGGGAAGGAGGTACACGTTTGGGACACCAGTGCATCCGTGGCAGAATCGAAAACGTCCGTTTGACCCTCTCAGCCACTAGACTCCGAAACGTACTACATTTCATGCATCCAGAACTTTAACATTCGGGTGACAAATCTGACCCTCTCATCATCATTGCAATTTCATGCATCCAGAACTTTAACAGTATAAAATGGTTAAGACTTCGGTCGAGATATCGTTGAAGCGGTATCGATACAGGAGGTATCAGCTAGTGTAGTAATGGCCGGAAAGATCGGTGGTATTTCGGGTGTAGTAGAAGATACTATAATAACTAGTGGTTGAGTTACAGGAACTTGTCTCTGTCGTTCCAATTCTTTCCTCAAATCATGTAGTTGTCCCTCTAACAGAAATATATATATATATATATATATATATATATATATATTACACTTTGTCATCTTCAGCTGTACTTGATGTACCGGCATGTTGAGGAATCTAGGTTGGCGTTGTAGAAATTTCGACTGTTGTTGGGATAAAAGGGTCACCAGTTGAGTTTTCATTATCAGCCATTGTTCTCTGTAATAATCACAACATCTCACGATTTATTAGATAAATATGTTAGTACATAACATACTAAACTCTACAACAACACTCTCATTCACTCCAATCCCACACCCAAGGAATAATTGACCCAACTCGAGCCAAGATTTGGGAATACAACACTTCCAACTGTGCTCACATCACCAAGAAAGGTTATCATATCAAACTGTAACACCATAATTTTGACCTAGATTTTTCTTTTTTTAGAATACTAAGCATGTGAAAAAATACATCCAATATACTTACAACTGAATATAAATAAACAGTTTTCCGAGTCATCATTATCTCAAAACAGTAGTGTTACAAAAACAACGGCTCATTAGAAAATAATATCAGAGTGCCAGTCAATTATTCCCCAAGCTACACCCACTCTCAACTGAATGGTTGACTTCCCAAAACCTTTAAAAAGAGTATGAGGTAGGGGATTAGCACAAAGATAAGTGAATGAAACGTTAAGGGTGACATGTACACACACTAGTTAAGGCACTTGCGTAAGTGACATGTAAAAAGAGTATGAGGCAGGGCACTTGCGTAAGTAGCACACGTTAAGGGTGACATGTAGACAGACTAGTTCAGGCGGCAGCTGAAAAGTTACCGTCTGATCATTGACTTTACGCACGACTTCGAGTGGGTCTATAGAACGTGGACTTAGCTTCCCCTTACGTCAAGAACGAATGATTTCTCTCCAAGGAGAAACCTTCAAGAACACACAATCGCCAACATCGAATGTAGCGGAACAGTAGAAGGGATCCACATACATCTTCTGTTGGTTACTAGCTATTTTCAACTTTCCAAGAGCTACACACGCACAAGGCATATCTTCTAACGTTTGGATCGTACATCCAGATTGGCCAACAGTTTGTAGGCGATAGGCAATGTTTAGGTGAACAAAAGTGCTTAACTCACATTGCTAACTTTGTCAAAACTAGGGACAACAGATAGTCAGAATCAAAACAATCAAACAAGAAAGACCATAACGTGACATAGTCTTATCAACACAAAATTGAATCAAACGAGTCAACAAAACAGACTCATTTGTGGCTAAGAAACAAACATCAATTCCGGAATATCAAATCATTACGGATGATCATTAAGTCTCTGGTATTCATCTCGACTTGCGTGTATATTTGATACCATCGTGACTTTCACAAATCTAGCTCCCGTTGACGGTCCTCTATGGTTTTAAGCATTCGTTAGAACGCTGGCTTCACGAGGGTGGTAACAAATTTTACAATAGATAGTAAAGTCTTCCGAACCTTCAAGCAAGGTGAGGATCGGAACTTCACACAACAATTTCTTCAAGGTCTAAAAAGCTTCCTCTTGAGCTTCCGACTAGACAAACGCTACATCCTTACGAGTCAGTTTGGTCAACGGACCCGCAAACTTCAAGAAATTACGGATGAACCGCCGATAGTAGCCAGCTAAGGCAAGGAAACTTTTAATTTCAAAAGGAGTTCGAGGAAATCCCTAATTCATTACAACTCATACCTTAGCTGGATCTACTTGACATCATCCTTATAGATGACATGACCAAGGAAATACATTTCCCTTAGTCAAAACTCACACTTACACAACTTGGCATACAATTTTTCTTACTTAAGAATTTCAAGAACATATCTAAGATGGAGCTCTAGCCACCGCAGTAGCTCCCAGAACAACTCAATCTTACAATTGACATCACTGACCGGAGGTAAACCCGGCAGTTCTTCATGAAACACATCAGGGTAATGAAATACTACTCTTATATATAGGACTGGTCATTTTTCTATCTTGGCATTAATAAATATGCGAAGAAAGAGTCACAACTTTTGAAACAGACATCTAAGTTCTTAACAACGGAGATAACTGGAATATCAGACTCCTGACAATCTCCACGAGCTATTGCATAAGATCCATCAGAAAGAGGAATCTTAATCAACTTTTTCTGTGGAATAGAGAATCTCAACATTACGACTTCTGAGGCAATCCATCCCATTGACAACATCAAAGCCCGCAATAGGCATACAAAGAATGAGGTAGGGAAACTACTTCCCTTGACATCAAGAACAGTTATTGAAACTTTCTCTGTAACCGAGACTACCTTACTACTAGCAACTTCCACATTAAGTGGACTGATCATTTTGGAAACAGGCAATTTCAATTTTTAACATCAAGACAATGAAACAAAGGAGTAATTAGATCCAGAGTCAAAGAACACACGTGCAGGGGAATAGTTAGTAAAGAATGTACCGGTATTGACATCCCCCGCTGCTTCCGCCTCCCCTGCTATCATCTGAAATGCTCTCCCTTTTGCGCGAGGTGCATCTTCTCTCTTTTGGCCCCTAGAAGACCCCTTAGATCCAGCACCCTGTCTCTCCGGGCAATCTGTCAGCTTATGCCCAGGCTTATAGCACCGGTAGCAGACATCCTCTTTAATACCACACTCAGAACTAGCGTGGCCCTTCTGTCTGCACCTCCAGCTTCGTTAGGTAGCACTAGAACACTCACCAGAATGGTAAGTGCGACATTGAGAACACCAAACATTTTCAGATCTCGGCTTCTTTGAAATTCCAATCTTCCCGCCTGCTAAGGATTGTCCTTTGGAAGGACCCAATTTCTCAGACGGATGAAACATTCTCTTTAAGCCTCCATTGGCATATTCGCCCTTGCAGTGAATGCGATCCCCCTCCATTTGCCGGTTTACTTCAAACGCCCGCTCCAAACTTGCAGCTGCCCGTACATGAGGGCGAAACTCCAACGGCAAGGTTGCCACAAATCTTCTTACTTTGGTGGTATCATCAGGAATCAGATGGGGAACAAACCTCATCTTGTCAGTGAATGAGGTGATATGTTCTTCTATCGGTTTATCTCCCTTCTGGAGATCAGTAAACTCCTTCTCCATCCTTTCCATGTCACACTCCGTACAGTACTTCTTCAGCAATTTCTCGGAAAACTGCTCCCAAGAGAGAGCACTCAATACTTCATTGCTGACAGAAGCTTTTATCGTATCCCACCAGAAGATAGAAACCTCTGATATGAACAAGTCTTGTGAGGCTTGTTCAACGTGGTTTGCAATAAGAGCTCTTTAGCAACACGTAGCTCTTCCTCCAAACGTCTGATATAGGCAGCCTGATCGTTCATCCTGAGCCTGATGAGGCATATGAGAAGCCTCATCTTCCATCTCTTTCAATGCTTGTTCGGTATTGCCACGTTCGGCAGACATCTTTTATAACTTTCTATATGACAGTGAAAGAGCAGTTAACACTCTATCTCACTTACTTATCTTACTAACAAACCATCTTACAATAATAGCATACATATAACACTCTCACTCAACCCCCCCCATAGGAACACTTCTTTTTGGTCGGGCCCGAGTTTGAGATCGAATACTCTTTCAAGTACCCAATTCACTAAAACTTAGGCTCTAATACCTAATTGTAACACCGCTTCTGAAAATAGTTACTTTAGTGATAATTCAGGTTTAGCAGCGGTAGTTTTTCTTTTAATATTAACAAACGGTGTTACCTACAACATTAATTGGTGTTACCTACAACAGGAAGCGACCATAAAGTATCTTATTACATTACAACATAAAGTGTCCCCACCCACAAGGGGCGTTTACATCAAAAAGTCACCCGCCTCACCAGGCCTTCTAGTCTTTACCTGAAAAGGGAAATCATAGCACCATTAGCTAACACTTAGCTAGTGAGTACATACAATCATAAGCATCAATACAGTAAGTCATGCAGCATACATATCATATATATCGTACTTAAGCAATCATTGCTAGCTTAACAAATAGCGGTGTGCTGTCAAGATCAGTAAGAGTCATATCTTGCAGGGGAGTTCGTCCTGCTCAACAACTCAGACCAGGGGATCAGACACAACCATCCGCGCTAGTGGGGGAGAATAAAGCAGTCCACCAAGCATTGTTCACGGAGCCAAAGGCTCCTCAAGTAATCCAGCCATTATCTAGCCGATTACCACTCACGTTAAGGCACGGCGGTTCTGCAGAACCTCGACCCGGGATGCACCCTGAATCACCGTTAAATCCTGAATTATGACCGAAGTCCCCTTAGGATCCAACTACAGAGTTGACCTTAACCATGCGTCACATTGTCTGCAGACAGTGCACATACACATATACGTACATTTGATCCCACAGGGATCCATCATCATCATCATCATCATATATCATACATATGATCCCATAGGGATCCATCATTTAATCATTCATTCGTACAATACATCTTTAATAACTATGCGGTTCCAATCTTGACCCCCTGGCATGCACCTATTATACATCTTACAAGCAATCATAACATCATTCAAAACTTACAATCACCTTCTTGAGCATACCTTCAAAAGCAAGTTAGACATACACAATACACTCACACATTCTAGAGGCGGTTTGCCTCTGGATTTTCTTAATTCCTTTTCTTCTTTTTTTGTAATTCATTTAATTCACACACATATACATATATTAATATGCAAGTACACACACATACACTTACAAACACACATAAAAATATATACATATGTACATCAACTTAACAAATACATATGACTAAGACACTCCTATTATATTAACTATATACACGTGCATGGTATTTACAACTAGGCCCAAGTTGACGATGTTACATCAACTTCCAAACTTCAACATCAAGTCTTATTCTTAGTTTTCTTCTTCTCCAGGAAAACACGCACAACACTTTTCAAGAGAGTTCACAAATGAGTAGGTGTCTTTGGTGAAACTAATCTTATCCAAAGCACACGTATACATAAACTTACCCAAATCAAAGCATAAGGTGGCATATCCATGTGATTTCACATATACTCACATAACATGCATACGTATACGCATATACCTACTTAATTAATTAAATCAATACATAATAAATAATAATTAAGTATTTACTCACCCAAAGCAAAATTAATTACTAGGCCCAAAAACTAGGATTTACAAGGGAAGAAGCTTGGATCTCCATCCTTGTAGCCAATCACCAAGAAATAAATGTCAAAGTGATAAGGTATGATCCCTGAGCTATTAATAATATAATTTTGTGCGATTTTACTGGGTTTTAAATATGATTCATGCCATTTGTGTAAGTCTATGTGGGTGGTCGAGCAGAGAAAGAAACCGTGGGTGTCATTCTTAAGAAGTTAGTAAAATGCAAGTTTAATATTAAAGAAAAGGTGTAAGTAAGTGAAGGTATGATTTGTAAAAGTTCTAAATCCATGTATCAACTTATATTATATATATATATACATACTAGGATCGTACCCGCGCAATGGTGAGGCGGTAAATAGTTTGTTTTACAACATGTCACTTTAAAAAATGTAATGATATGTTAAAGTAAATTAGTATGAGAGAATATATTTTAAATGAATTAAAAGTTAAAGTAAATTAGGAGAGAAAATGAAATGGTTAAAGATTGAGTGAATGAGAGTAATTTAGATAAAATGAATGGTCAAGATTTTTTCTTGGTTGAATTTTAAGAACTCTTAAAATTAAATAGGAGAGAGAATGTTAAATGGTTTATATAGTAGTATATATATATATATATATCTGCATGTGTGTATATGCGTTTGATGTGAACGACCAAGAAAGGGTTGTCCAACCTGAACTCATCCGACTTTGATTAATCCCACGTACATATGACTTGGTGCCTATCCGACTTGTGACCAAGGTAGCAATCCGACTTGGGTACTTCAAAAGTGAGGTCTGGCCTACTCGGTCCGACTTAGTGTGTGTGTGATCATGTCAAATCTGACTTAGAGTTCGACTATAGGTCCGACTTCTAAATCTTTTGGTCTGACTAAGAAGGGGTCCGACTTCTGACATAGAAGCACCCACGTGACTTGTTGATTAACTTCCGTCTTGTGTTCCTTCAAAAGCTAGGCCTGACTTTCACCCTAATTCTGACTTACTCTAAGAGTTGTGTGATGTACCATTATATCCGACTTATATATATATATATATATATATATATATATATCCGACTTGAATGAACGGACCTTTGGTCGGACTTTCACATATAACACCCAAGTCCAACATGTTTGTTTAGCATGGGTCCGACCTATATAAATATATTTTTGATGGGTCTGACTTAAGTAAAGAGAATTGGGGTCTGACATAGGAGGTTCCTATAACATCCTCGATTTGGGCCTAGCTGTTAATCGTGTATATAAGTGTATTTAAGTTAGTAATTTTGTAAGGAGTCTAAGTTGTAGGTCAATTATGTTAATGAAAAGGTTTAAATGTATATGTGTGTGTTTAATGTGTTTAATGTATTTTATGTGTATATATGTACATATATTGAAAGTTAATTAAAACAACGAAAAGAAAATAATTATCCAAAGGCGGTGCCTCTGGATATGAAAATATATATGTGTCTGAAATTTTGACTATGGTCAAAGTGTCAAAAGCGAACACACAAACACTCAAACTCTCGGATTTCTCTCTGTCTCTTTCCCGTGCCATTTGGTTTCTTGAAGCTTTGGAGATTTGTTGATTTTGAATTCAAACAAAGGTAAACATGTGGTTATTATAAAGATTTAACATATATGAAACTGTTTTTATGTTTAAAACCTGATTAAATACTCAAATCATTACAAAACACCACTTAGAACATTCAAAGCTTACTTTGCAAGTGGGTTTTGGTTGTTTGGTGTTATTGTTTGGGTTTGATATGTTTTTGAAGTCATACTACTGAAAATGGATGTTTTTGGAATGTATAAATATATAACCCATGAATGAAATTCTGGAAAATGAATCATGAATGAAGGTTGCGTTTTCTGGGTTGAAACTGTCGGATTCCGGTACTTGAATGTGTCAGAATCCGCATGGTTGCCCAAATCCGCAAGTTTCTCAAATCCGAATGTGTTGGATTCCGAGACTTGATGGTGTCGGAATCCGTATATGGTCTAAATCCGCGTATTTGTTCTAAATCCGATGGAGTATCGGATTTCCTAAAATTCACATGTATAATACGCAAGTCAAATCCAATTCCTTTGAAATTGTCGGATTCCGACAAAAGTGACGGATTCCGATAAAAGTACCGGATTCCGATTGATGGTCGGATTCAAATTGCATGTTAAGATTCACAAGTGTTTTATGTATTGAAATCCAAGTGTCGGATTTCCTAAGTATCGGATTTCCCTGAAATGTCGGATTTCATGTAATCCGACAGTTGTGTCGGATTTCCCATAATCCGACACATTGTTGGATTTATGTGGAATCCGGATTTTGAGATTTCCTTTGTTGATTTTAAGCCATTCTAAGTATCTTAAGATAATTAATGCAAGTCCTAATGTTCTAGGTGAACTTGACACCCTAGACAAGGCTGAAATAAAATAACTATCTATTTAAGTCACTCAGGTGAGTACCGACTTCCATAAGCCTCAGTAGAGGAAGAATTATGTGCTAAGTGTTTTAAGCGTACTTGTACTTATAACTAAATGAATAAGGATTACCATGCTACTTAATGTACAATACCATGCTAAATACTCGTCATAGGTAAATGAGTGCTATGCATGATACTGATTCTGAATGAATCAGTTAAGTGAAATTGTAATGATATGTGTGCTAGGGATCTAGATTGGATCCATAATGAAGTAAGTAAATGTGAATGCCTACTAAAAGAAGTAATTGAATATGCATGCTAAGTAAATGATCCAGATAGGATCAGTATGTGTTTGTGAAAAGTTCGCGGACATCTTCAAGCATGGTTAAGGTCAGCCTGATAGCTGGATCCCAGGGACCCTTGATCAGGAGATTCGGGATTTAACGGTGATTCGAGGTAACATTCCAGATCATAGGTTCTGCAGAACCGCCGTGCCTTATATCATGAGGAGTAATTAGCCAGTTGTAGCTGAATTGCGTAAGGAGCCTCTGGTTCCGTAAACGATTCTTGGTGGACTACTTTATGCTCCCCACTAGCAAGGAGGGTTGTGTCTGGTTCCTTAGTGTATTGGTGTTGAGTGGGACTAGCTATTAGCTATCCTGCAAGAAACAACTTATACCGATCTTGTCAACACACCGCAATGTGATAGGATAGCATTGTGTGCTTATTCCTGTAATGTATGACTTACTCTAATGATGCTTATGCTAAGTTTGTGCTCACTAGCTAAGTGTAGCTAAGGGTGCCATGTTAACTGCTTTTGCAGATTGAAAATAGCTTGCCTGGTGAGCTGGGTTGCCCTCGTACTGGATATTATTTTGATGGAACACTTGTGATGTAATTATACACATTATGGTTGGTTGTATTGTAGAGTAACAGCAGATACTGATACAAGTTTATTTTAAATATTTCCGCTACTTAATGTTATTTAATCGTGATTAAGTTCACGTTTGTTTAAAAAACACAAATTTTTGCTAAAATCTAGTATATGCAAAGGTGGCGTTACAAGTAGGTATTAGAGCCTAAGTTTGAGGGAATTGGGTACTTGCAAAAGTATACGATCTCAAACTCAGGTCTGACCATAAAAAATGTTCCTTATGGGGGGGTGAGTATGAGAGTTGTATGATTCTTACTTGTTATGATATAGCTTGTAAGATATGATGAGCAAGTATGATAAAGTACTAATTACTCTTCTATGTTATATAGAAGAGTTAAGTTAAAGAAAATGTCTGCTGATAAAGGAAATACTGAGCAAGCGCTCAAGGAGATGGAAGATGAGGCTTCTCACATGCCTCGCCAAGCAGAGGATTAACGCTCCCAGCATAATGATGGAGGCGAAAGACATGATCCAGACCAACTCGCGTACATAAAACGTCTGGAAGAAGAACTCCGTTTAGCTAAGGAGCTCTTGTTGCAGTCTACTCTCGGCAAACCACGCAAGACATGTTCTTATAAAAAGTTCTTGTCGTGTAAGCCACCGACTTTTGAGGGGAGTGATAACTCCACTGTTACTATCCAATGGCTCCATGAAATGGAGCAAACTTTTGAGTCCTGCGAGTGCGAGCCAGAGTACCGTGTGAAATACGCAGTACGTATGTTAAAGGGCCATGCTATTTTCTGGTGGGATATTGTGAAGTCCTCTGTCAGCAAGGAGGTATTAAGTGCTCTCTCTTGGGAGCAATTTTCTAAGAAGGTGCTCCAGAAGTACTGTACCGAGTATGATAGGGAGCAGATGGAAAGAGAATTTAGAGATGTCCGGAAGGGAGATAAACCGATCAAGGAGCACATAACCTCATTCACCGATAAGATGAGGTTTGTTCCACACCTGATTCCAAATGAAGTCACAAAAATAAGAAGGTTTGTGGCGACTCTGCCACTAGAATTTCGTGCCCATGTGTGGGCAGCTCTGACACTGGACCGGGCGTTTCAAGTGGCCCGACAAATGGAAGGTGATCGCATTCAGTGTCGGGGCGAATTTGCTAGTGGGAGCGGCAAAAGGAATATTCAGCTATCTCTCTAACCGGGCTCTTCAAAAGGGCAATCCTAGGGAGGTGGGAAGACTGAATCTCCTAAGAAACCAAGACCTAACGATCCTTAGTGTTCTTCATGCCGTACCTATCGTTCTGGAGAATGCTCTGCAGCAACCAGGTGGTGCGGCAGGTGTGGGCAAAGAGGGCATTCAGTGAATGAATGCCCATACAAAGAAGATGTTTGTTACTGGTGTCGCAAACCCGGTCACAAAATGGTGGAGTGCCCTGACCGACAAAGCTCCGGAGCAGCTGGGTCTTCTGGAGGGTAGAAGAAAGATAATGCCCCTCGTGCCAAAGGGCGGGCATTTCAGATGACTGCAGACGAGGCAAAGGCTGTAGGTGACGTCGTCACTAGTACATTTCTTATCAATTATATTCCTGCTAGTGTACTATTTGATTCAGGAGCAACATATTCTTTTGTTTCTGTTGCTTGCCGTAAAAGACTCCAGTTACCTGTTGTGCCCTTAGACGAGCCTCTTAATGTAGAAGTTGCTGACGGCAAAGTAGTCTCGGTTACAGAGAAAGTCCCTATTGCCGTTATTTATATTGATGGGAGTAGTATCCCTATCTCATTCTTTATTATGCCTATTGTGGGCTTCGATGTCGTGATTGGAATGGATTGGCTTAGCAAGCGTGATGCTGAGATTCTCTGTTCCAAGAAGATGATTAAGATCCCTCTTGCTGATGGATCTTATGCAGTTGCCCGAGGAAAACGACGGGAGTCTGATATTCCTTTTATCTCCGTAATTAAAGCACAAAAGTCCATTTCTAAAGGTTGTGATTCTTTCCTGGCATATGTTATTGATGCTACGATGGAAAAGCAACTAGTTCGAGATATCAGGGTAGTATCTGAATTTCCAGAGGTCTTTCCTGATGAATTACCGGGTTTACCACCTGTAAGAGATGTCGAATACAAGATCAAGCTTATTCCTGGAGCTACACCTGTAGCTAGATCTCCATATCATCTCGCTCCTTCTGAAATCCGCGAGATGATGACTCAAATCTAGGAGTTACTAGAGAAAGGTTTCATTTGTCCAAGTTCCTCACCTTGGGGAGCTCCTTTACTATTCGTTAAAAAGAAGGATGGAACCATGAGGATGTGTATTGATTACAGGGAGCTAAATAAGCGAACTGTAAAGAATAAGTATCCACTTTCGCGTATCGATGATCTCTTTGATCAGTTGCAGGGAGCCACATATTTCTCAAAGATTGATCTCCGTTCGGGGTATCATCAAGTACTAGTTCACGTAGAAGACATTCTGAAGGCGGCTTTTCGGACTCGTTACGGCCATTATGAATTCTTGGTTATGCCATTCGGCTTAACCAATGCTCCTGCCATATTTATGGATCTGATGAAGCGCGTCTGTCATCCCTTTCTTGATAAATCTGTGATTGTTTTCACTGACGACATTCTTTTCTACTCGAAGACTGAGGCTGATCACGAGCTTCATCTTCGTCAAGTTCTCGAAACTCTCGAACGAGAACAATTGTACGCCAAATTTTCTAAATGTGAATTTTGGCTTAGAGAAGTACATTTCCTTGGCCATGTTATCTGTCAAGAAGGCATTAAAGTAGATCCGGCTAAGGTGGAAGCGGTGATGAACTGGGAGGTTCCTCGAACTCCCTCGGAAATAAAAAGTTTCCTTGGCTTGGCCGGCTACTATCGGCGATTCATTCGCAACTTCTCTAAACTTGCGGGTCCGTTGACTAAGCTGACCCGTAAGGATGTTGCATTTGTCTGGTCGGAAGCTCAAGAATAAGCGTTGCAGACCTTAAAGTGATTATTATGCGAAGCTCCATTTCTCGCCTTACCTGAGGGTTCGGAGGACTTCGTCGTTTATTGTGATACCTCATATGCGGGTTTGGGTTGTGTCCTTATGCAGAGAGATAAAGTAATTGCTTATGCCTCTAGCCAAGTGAAATCTCACGAAAGGAACTACCCAACTCACGATCTCGAACTTGCTGTTGTTGTCTTCGCACTAAAATTATGGAGGCATTACCTTTATGGCACAAAGTGCATGATATGGACTGATCACAAAAGCTTACAGTACGTCATTACACAGAAAGAACTCAACATGCGGCAGTGCCGTTGGTTGGAGTTAATAAAAGACTACGACTATGAAATCCGCTACCATCCGGGTAAAGCCAACATTGTAGCGGATGCTTTGAGTCGTAAGGGCCAGCAGCCGAAGCAAAGTTTATGAAGCTTACTGTTGTATCAGATTTGATTGCAAAGTTAAAAGACGCTCAGTAGTTAGCTTTGTAAGATGACAATCTAAAATCTGAAACGATGAAGAAACTGAATGACCAGCTGGGTGAAGATAATCGTGGATTAAAGACTTTTTAAACCAGGATTTGGGTGCCTTTTCTTGGAGGTAATCATGAGCTGCTTTTGCAAGAAGCTCACAAGTCTAAGTTGTCTATCCATCTGGGTATCACCAAAATGTACTATGATCTGAAAAGGTTGTATTGGTGGCCCACTATGAAGAAAGACGTTGCTTCATTAGTGGAGAAATGTCAAATACGTGCCCAAGTCAAGACAGAGCATCAAAGGCCTTATGGTAATTTGCAACAGCTTGACATTCCGGAATGGAAATGGGATCACATTACGAGGGATTTCGTGACTAAACTGCCAAAGACTTTCAAAGGGCATGATATGATTTGGGTCATTGTTGACCGACTGACTAAAAGTGCCAATTTCTTGGCAACCAACGAGTCAACTTTGTTGACTCGTTTGGCACAGCTGTACATTGATGAGATAGTATCACGTCACGGTCTTACTTTGTATCTAACTTCTGGCAAAGTTTGCAATGTGAGTTAGGCACCCGTGTGCATCTGAGCACTGCCTATCACCCGCAGATCGATGGCCAATAAGAACGAACAATTCAGACTCTTGAAGACATGCTTCGGGCGTGTGTGCTTGAATACGGTGGATCATGGGATTCTCGTCTCCCATTGATTGAATTTACCTATAATAATTCGTATCATTCCAGCATTGGAATGCCACCGTACGAAATGCTCTACGGGAGACTATGTCGCACTCCGACCTGCTGCTTGGAGCCAGGAGAGAAACAGTTAGCAGGACTAGAAATTGTCCAGATAACTTCAGAAAAAGTGAATTTGGCTCTAGAAAAGCTTAATGCAGCCCGAGACCGAAAAAAGATGTATGCGGACCCTAAACCTCGCCCACTACATTTTACGTTGGTGATCGTGTATTCTGGAAAGTTTCCCCTTGGAAAGGCGTTATTCATTTTGGGCGCAAAGGGAAGCTAAGTTCATGCTTCATAGGCCCATTCAAGATCATGCATAAAGTCAATGATTAGACGGTACCTCTTGAGCTGCCACCTGAGCTATCTGGAATCCACGATACATTCAATGTATGTTACTTACGTAAGTGCAACGTTGAAGAGGAGCAGATTGTTCCATTACGAGAACTAAAGGTTGACTCTTCTAAGCGACTCGTAGAAGAACCTGTTGAAATTCTTGACACGAAGGTCAAGAAGCTATGAAAGAAGATGATCAAGCTGGTTCTTGTTAAGTGGAAACACAGTTTAGGTCCGAACATGACATGGGAAATCTAGGACGAGATGAAGACAAGGTACCCTCACCAGTTTATCACTAAGTAGATTCCTAGGACGAGATGAAGACAAGGTACCCTCACCAGTTTGTAACATCCTCGATTTGGGCCTAGCTGTTAATCATGTATATAAGTGTATTTAAGTTAGTAATCTTGTAAGAAGTCCAAGTTGTAGGTCACTTATGTTAATGAAAAGGTTTAAATGTATATGTGTGTGTTTAACGTATTTTATGTGTATAAATGTATATACATTGAAAGTTAATTAAAACAAAGAAAATAAAATAATTATCCAGAGGCGGTGCCTCTAGATATGAAAAAAATATATATGTGTGAAATTTTGACTATGGTCAAAGTGTCAAAAGCGAACACTCAAACACTCAAACTCTCGGATTTCTCTCTCTCCCGTGCCATTCGGTTTCTTGAAGCTTTGAAGATTTTATGATTTGGAATTCAAACAGAGGTGCACATGTTGTTACTAAAAAGATTTAACATATATGAAACTATTTTTATGTTTAAAACCAGATTATATACTCAAATCCTTGCAAAACACCACTTAGAACATTCAAAGCTTACTTTGCATGTGGGTTTTGGTTGTTTGGTGTTATTGTTTGAGTTTGACGTGTTTTTGAAGTCATACTAATGAAAATGGATGTTTTTGGAATGTATAAATATATAACCCATGAATGAAATTCTGGAAAATGAATCATGAATGAAGGTGGCGGTTTCTGGGTTGAAACTGTCGGATTCCGGGACTTGAATGTGTCAGAATCCGCATGGTTGCCCAAATCCGCAAGTTGCCCAAATACGAAAGTGTCAGATTCCGAAACTTGATGGTGTCGGAATCCGCATGTGGTCTAAATCCGCGTATTTGTTCTAAATCCGATGGAGTATCGGATTTCCTAAAGTTCACATGTATAATACGCTAGTCAAATCCGATTCCTTTGAAATTGTCTGATTCCGACAAAAGTGTCGGATTCCGATAAAAGTACCGGATTCCGATTGAAGGTCGGATTCCAGTTGCGTGTTAAGATTCACAAGTTTTTTAAGTATTGAACTGCAAGTGTCGGATTTCATAAGTATCGGATTTCCCTGAAATGTCGGATTTCATGTAATCCGACAGTTGTGTCGGATTTCCCATAATCCGACAGTTTGTCGGATTTATGTGGAATCCGGATTTTGAGATTTCCTTTGTTGATTTTAAGCCATTCTAAGTATATTAAAATAATTAATGCAAGTCCTAATCTTCTAGGTGAACTTGACACCCTAGACAAGGCTGAAATAAAATAACTATCTATTTAAGTCACTTAGGTGAGTACCGACTTCCATAAGCCTCAGTAGAGGAAGAATTATGTGCTAAGTGTTTTAAGTGCACTTGTACTTATAAGTAAATGAATAAGGATTACCATGCTACTTAATGTACAATACCATGCTACTTAATGTACAATACCATGCTAAATACTCGTCATAGGTAAGTTAAGTGCATGCCAGCAGAATCCAGAATTGGAACTGCTTAGTTAAATGAGTGCTATGCATGATACTGATTTTAAATGAACCAGTTAAGTGAAATTGTAATGATATGTGTGCTACGGATCCAGATTGGATCCATAATGAAGTAAGTAAATGTAAATGCCTGCTAAAAGAAGTAATTGAATATGCATGCTAAGTAAATGATCCAAATAGGATCACTATGTTTTTGTGAAAAGTTTGCGGACATCTTCAAGCATGGTTAAGGTCAGCTGGATAGCTGGATCCCAGGGACCCTTGATCAGGAGATTCAGGATATAACGGTGATTCGAGGTAACATTCCAGATCATAGGTTATGCAGAACCGCCATGTCTTATATCATGAGGGGTAATCAGCCGATTGTAGCTAAATTGCCTAAGGAGCCTCTTGTTCCGTAAACGATTCTTGGTGGACCGCTTTATGCTCCCCACTAACATAGAGGGTTGTGTCTGATTCCGCGGTGTATTGGTGTTGAGTGAGACTAGCTATCCTACAAGAAACAACTTATACCGATCTTCTCAGCACACCGTAATTTGATAGGATAGCATTCTATGCTTATTCATGTAATGCATGACTTACTCTAATGATGATTATGCTATGTTTGTGCTCACTAGCTAAGTGTAGCTAACGGTGCCATGTTAACTGCTTTTGCATATTGAAATTAGCTTTCCTAGTGAGCTGGGTTGCCCTCCTGCTGGATATTATTTTGATAGAACACTTGTGATGTAATTATACACATTATGGTCGGTTGTATTGTAAAGTAACACCGGATACTGGTACAAGTTTATTGTAAATATTTCCACTGCTTAATGTTATTTAATCGTGATTAAGTTCACGTTTGTTTAAAAAACATAAATTTTTGCTAAAATCTAGTATATGCAAAGGTGGCGTTAAAGTTCCGGCCTGTAGGAAATCCATGCACATCAACACCTGTATGCAGCGGAAGTGACGGTATCAAGAACCGGGGTTTTCGGGTAATAAAACCGACATGTATGTACTTCCTAATTGGGGATCGGGACTACAATGAGATATAGCAACAAAAAAACAAAGAGAGGGGGGAGAAAAGTATACCATCTCAAAGCTGGAACGATCTATCGAGACTAGGAGGTAGAGAACTCCAACCCGAGCTCCTCTATTGATTGTCCACACCAAGTGAGCGAGATTCCATCTTGCTAACTGTAACATCCTGAAATTGGGCCTAGAGATTAAATTGGCTTTGGTACGTTAACACGTGATTAGTATTTGATTATACGATTAATTAATTACTAGTTAACCTTATATGAATTAATTGTTAAATTAATTAACTAAGTTGAGATATTTGCTTACATGAATATATGTACGGATATATGCATATATGCATATGTATGTTGCATGTGGAATAGGAAGATATTTGTGATTAATGGACACCTCATGCTACACCAATTGAGAAAGTCATACGTGGGTTCTTAATAGGTGACTTCAACGTTAAGCAACTCATTTGAAAACCTTTAGTGTGTGCTTGTGTGTGTTCTTGAGAGCAAAGTCAAGAAAGCTAGCTACTTGGAAATTGAAGTTAAGATTTATTGGGTGATAATTCAAAGCAAAGGTATGATGATGTTCGTGATAGGATACTAGTCATTTTGTTATGTGTTTATGTTAAACATATGTTGGTTTCATGGAATCACCATGGATGAATAGGAAGAAAACCTTCTTAAGTGCGTTTTGTTTGATTCAATGGTTTTGATGTTTTAAAACATGTTCTTGATGTTTCTTAGCATGTTAAATGATGTTTTTATGTATTTAGAAACATTAGAATTGATTTCTAGACTTGTATGAATAAACTGCATAAGTTGGATATGGAGTTTGAATGTTCTGCGAAGAAGAAGAAGATACGATTCTAGAAAATGAATGTCGCGGAGCGACACATATAGGTTGAGGCGCGACCGTGAGTTTCGAGTTCAAAAGATTTTATGTTCGAAGGGACTTCCCATTTGAAAGGTTTGGGCCGCTCGAAGGCTTGTCGCAACGCGACGGGTCCAGGGTCGCGACGCGACGCGTTGGGTTTGAATTCGAAGTGGCATGTTCGAAGTCTTTTGCGAAGGAGGGTGTTCGAAGGAGCGTCGCGATGCGACGCGTTTGTTGGTTGCGACGCGATGCGTTCACATGCTTATGGGTTTTCTTGGTTGATTGTATTACTTAAGGCTATGTGTTATATGTTTATACATATGTGAATCTTACATGTTCATGCTTTATTAAAGGGATATAAATATATGTGTTTAGTATATATTTATGAATCGGTTACTGATTTCGGTATGTTGTGTTCTCAGGAACAGACAAGGCTTAGTAATATAAGATCACTGAGTGGAGAAGCTGAAAGCTCGAGGTGAGTAAATGTTTACTCACGGATAGTATTAGTTGTAACTATTATTGGTTTGACGCATGGATATATTGTGCATCTGATAATTGATTAACTGTTGAATGTTAATTAATTGTTGCGTCAGTGATATGTATACATGATGGTTAGAAAGTCAGTTTCGGCTGGGCATATGGTGTTGGGAATCCATGGGGATCAAAACACGCAACGGAAGCAACAAAAACACACAAAACGATTCCATGATTTCCCAATGGTGGTGAAAACTTGTAAGAAGGTACATGCAACCAAACAAACACAAAGAGAATAAGGTAAGCAAGCCATACCCTTGAAGCCTTTGATAATTCTGGAACAACTTCAATGTGTGGGATGAGCTCTTGAAACAAAAGGCCTCAAGCACCAAAGAAGTCCACACCAAGCTAAGACTTCGATCTCTTTGTACTAGCAAACCAAAGAAGCACCAACACTTGACGATCTTCTTCTGGAACAGCCCTTGAACCACTTGTGCACTTACCACCTTCACTTGTTCTTGCTCTCTCTCTCTATGGAAGAACTCACAGTGTATGTGTAATGCACAAAAATGACCATAAGGTAGAATGCACCAAGAAGACCACATTTATAAGCTTTCTATCTATTCAAGGAGCCCAGAGTCGGAGCTAAGTGGCACACCATCATTGGACCAACAAAATGGTCCAACCAAATACAAGTGTCACATAGAATTCTCCCTTCACGACTTCTTCACGGGCACTTACGGGCCGTGAAGGATAAATACACCACGACCGGCCATTAATCCTCCACTAGCCGTGCCGCGCCGTGCATGAATCGTGAGAGTTGTGCCTTCATGACCTCCTTCATGGGCCGTGTAGGGTCATGAAGCCCTAGGGTTTCACGAACCATGCGGCCCACGACAGGACTCGTGGACACGAGCTGCTTCACGACCCGTAGAGCATCCTTCATGGTCTTGAAGCCTTGGTCAACTGGAATTTGACCATTTTGACTCTTTCCTCTTATTAGTAGGCTGTCGAGATTGAAACTTGGTGTGTGATCCAATAGGCCTACACTTCATTGGCAGTGATGCCGGCCTACGCATGTCGGTAGGCAGATTCCAACAAACTTCCACTTGCACATGACACACCGTACCCATGGGCACCACAGACTTGGAGCGGCCTCTAGTAAGGCATCCCTGCCCCCAACTAAACACGGGGTATGTCATCCCTGACAAGTACCAAGTTAAAGTAAAAGAGTTTGACATGCTCCTATAGATAAGTGATCAATTATCTTATTGTTCGCGATATCCAAGTGAACACGAGACATGGTACAAAGTCATTCTCCGATCGTTCACGATTATGTTTCTCGATCAAGATTGGTGGTGACCAAAAAGGTGAGTTGCAACTGATCAACAATCATTGCAAGCTCGAGCATGGCCACGCATTTTTGGTCTCAGCGCCCAATCATCGAGGGGCCTAGGGATATCTCTCTTTACAGAGGATCAAATTCCTTGGACTACATTGCCTCCAATAAAATGGCAATACTTTACCCAAATACCTCCTTTATAATAGCCAGTTACGGACTACGTTTGAAAGTAGTCAGAATAAAGCAAACCAAAATAGTGAAACACATGCATCTCCGGTCTAAGTATAAAAGATATTATCATCCTGATTTAATCTTGACATGTACCATGAAGTAAGATCAGGTGTGGGTCATCCAATCACTTGAAACTCTTTTCAAGTATAGGCGAAATATTGCGTCACTTGTATTCAATCCCATTGAACACTATGACCAATCATTTCCCTCGATCTTTGTTCATACTTCCTTCAATGAAGAATGACCGATCGTGGACTATTTAGAATGTAAACATTCAAGGAAGTGATAAAACATGCAAAGTTGGAACACAATAAAGATTTAAAGAAAGTATTCGCTACACGCGTATCATTAAATCTCCATTTAATAATCAATACATTCAAAAAAACAATATTGCTTAATGTTCCCAATAATATGGTAAATACATCGAATACTATAACCAATATACAACTCAAACCAAGTCACTATCAAATCTAATCCCAATAGCACGTGTGTGGGCATCATGCTTAGCTTGCGACAACGGTTTAGTGAACGGATCAGCCAAATTGTTATCCGTGTGTACTTTGCTGATGACGATGTCTCCATTTTCGACCACGTCTCGGATAAAATAATATTTCCGCGGAATATGCCTCGTGCGTCGATGAGACCTCGGTTCCTTTGCTAAAGCAACGGCACCCTCGCTGTCACAAAAGATCTCAACAGGGTCGCTGATGCATGGAAGCACTCCCAGATCAAGCAGAAATTTCCTCATCCATACGGCCTCCATAGCAGCTTCACTAGCCGCAATGTATTCCGACTCATTAGTGGAATCGGCCACGGTGTCTTGCTTGGAGCTCCTCCAGGATATAGCACCGCCGTTTAATAGCAACACGAACCCTGATTGTGATCGGCAGTCATCCCTATCGGTTTTGAAGCTTGCATCAGAGTAACCCTTTACTCTAAGCTCTTCCTAACCTCCGTACACCAAGAACATCTCCTTAGTCCTCCGAAGATACTTGAGAATGCTCTTCACCGCCGTCCAATGAGCTTCGCTAGGGTTGGCTTAATATCTACTCGTCATGCTCAAGGCACAGGATACATCAGGCCTAGTACATAGCATGGCGTACATGATCGAGCCCACAGACGAAGCATATGGCACTCGCTTCATTACTTCCCGTTCCTCTAGGGAACTAGGGGATTGAGTCTTACTCAATACCAAACCATGTGCCATTGGAATGAACCCCTTCTTGGAGTCTTACAACCTAAACCGCTTTAGGACTTTGTCAACATATGTACTTTGTCTAAGCCTAATAAGTCTCTTGGATCTATCTCTATAGATTTTGATCCCAAGAATATAAGTCGCATCTCCTAGATCCTTCATTGAAAAACAATTCCCTAACCAAGTTTTTACACCTTGAAGGGTCGGGACATCGTTCCCAATGAGGAGTATGTCATCGACATACAAGACTAGGAACACAACTATGCTCCCACTAGCCCTGACGTATACGCATGGCTCATCCTTGCTTTTCGAAAATCCAAACTCTTTGTCTTTCTTATCACAGGTTCCAACTGCGCGATGCTTGCTTAAGTCCATAAATGGACTTCTTAAGCTTGGAGACTTTATCCGGATGCTTGGCATGTACAAAACCCTCGGGTTGAGTCATATCGACCTCCTCGCTAAGTGTCCCATTAAGGAACACGGTTTTTACATCCATTTGCCAAATCTCATAATCATGAAATGCGGCAATTTCCATGAGTATCCGGATAGACTTCAACATTGCCACCGGGGAAAAGGTTTCATCATAGTCTACATCATGAGTTTGCATGAAACCCTTAGCCACCAGTCGGGCTTTGAAGGTGTCTACCTCTCCAACTATGCCGGTTTTTTCTTAAAGACCCATTTGCACCCTACGGGTCTACACCCGCGTACCGGATCTACCAAATTCCAGACTTGGTTATCTGACATAGATTGCATCTCGGACTCCATAGCCTCTTTCCACCTAGCGGACTCAGGGCCCACCACCGCATTCCGATAAGATGATGGTTCATCATGATCCACCACTAGGTCGCAGCCCTTAGACATGAGAAACCCATATCTCTCTGGCTCGTTGCGACTCCTACCGGATCTCCTAAGAGGTAAAGGATCCGTGTCACGTTCTCCAGGAGCGCCGTGCTGAGAATCATCTTGTGAACTAGCGCCAACTTCAGGTTGGTCATTGGAAGGTTCCTGAATTTCTTCAAGATCATCCTTTCTCCCACTAGTGTCTTTGGATGGTTTGTAAAACAAATATCCCATAGACCCGGCAGGATATCCAATGAACAAACACCTCTCTGCTCGGGATTCCAATTTGTCCTCCACCTCACGTCTCACGTAGGCAGGACAACCCCAAACCTTTAGATATGAAAGCGATGGAACCTTTCCATGCCACATCTCAAAAGGTGTCTTCTTGACCTTCTGAATTGGTACGAGGTTAAGGATTCTAGCGGCTGTTTCCAATGCATAGCCCCAAATGCTAATGGGTACATCCGTACGACACATCATACACCGAACCATATCCAACAATGTCCGGTTCCTCCTCTCGGCGACACCATTTATTTGTGGTATCCTAGGAGGTGTCAATTGCGAAACAATTCTACAATCTTTTAGATAGTCACGGAATTCCGAACTTAGATACTCACCACTACGATCTGATCTGAGCATCTTAATTCGTTTACTCAATTGGTTCTCAACTTCGTTTTTGGAAGTCTTGAAAACCTCAAAGGTTTCCGACTTTTGTCTCACCAAGTAGACATACCCATACCTACTAAAGTCATCCGTAAAGGTTATGAAGTACCTTGAGTTATCCCTAGTAACATGCTTGAACGGACCACACACATCCGTGTGAACGATATCCAACAAGTCTTTGCCCCTCTCACAAATGCCGGTGAAGGGTGTTTTGGTGATTTTGCCCAACAAGCAAGATTCACATACATCATCCGACCCATGGTCAAATGATTCCAAGATCCCATCCGCTTGGAGCTTGGCGATACATTTCTTGTTTATGTGGCCCAAACGACCATGCCATAAAGATAACTTATCCAAATCACATTTGGATTTAGAACCAACATTCATGATTGATCTATTACTTTGCAAGCATACGCTTGTCTCATACATGCCACGACATGGATGTGCTTTAAAATAAAATAAATCATTCTTAAATCATGAAATAATTCCATTAGAGAAATTAAAATTAAATCCATCGTCAACAAGTGCATAAAATGATCAAATGTTTCTTGCCACGCAGGGCGAATAAGATACATTTATTAAAGTAATAAATAAGCCTGATGGAAAGGCGAGATCCACACTCCCTATCTTCTCAACCGGGACAACCGCCTTGTTTCCCATGATGAGATCCAGCTCCTCATCAACCAAGTCCCTACTTCCTCTTAGTACCTGCACATTATTAACTATGTGAGAACCACACCCAGTGTCCAAGACCCAAGCGTTAGAAGTAGAAGTGTTATGGAGTTCAATCAGATACATACCGGAGGCGCCTTGTCCCTTGGCGCGAAGCCTATTGAGCTCCTCCGTGTACTTGGGGCAACTACGCCAGTAGTGTCCCTTCTCCCCACAGAAGAAGCAGGTGGCCTCTTCCGGTGAGGGGGCTATAGGAGTGGGTTCCTTCCCCTTCGGCTCCGGTGCCGGGAGTGGTTTGGGCTTGGGTGTTGCCACCTTCGCCTTTCCCTTCCCCTTTCCCTTGAAGCTTGAAGCGGGCCGCTTCCTCTTAGCACCACCCTCATGGATGGCTAGGACGGGTGCGGAGGTCGATGGCTTTGCCTTGGCCATGTTAGACTCGTCGGTCTTCAACATGCCGTGCAACTCCATCAAGGACTTGTCCATGTTATGCATATGTTAGTTCACAATGAACGGACCATATGCCAACTCTTTCCCTATTGGAAAGCCCAACCTCTCGAGCAGGTCCATGTATTGCTTCATACGAAGCACGTAGGAGCTCACGTTCCCGCCCTCCTACATCCGGCACCCTATAAAGGCCTTGACACACTCGTAGACTTCTTGCCTCGCTTGCTGCTGGAACATTTCCTTTAGCTGCGAGATCATGTCAAACGCACCAACGTCCTCGAATTGCCTTTGCAACTCGGAACTCATGGTCGTCAACATGAGGCAAGTCACCTCATTGCTGTCTTTAAGGCGCTTCTCATAAGCATCCTTAACGGCCTGCGTAGCGGTGGTAGCAGGAGCCTCCGGAAGAGGTTCCTCTAGGACGTACAACTTGCTTTCATGGTGCAAGACAATTCTCAATTGCTAATGCCAATCCATAAAGTTTACGCCTATGAGTTTCTCTTTCTCCAAAAATGGACGGAGTGACATGTGTGTCGCGGTGTTGCTTGTAGATGCCATCTAAAAGAAGGCAAAGCACACAAAAGGTTAGTTCGACATATTTTAATCCTTGTTAAATAATTACCCAATAGCTTAACACTTAAATTTAACAAGGGCTAAGAACCCAACATAACTTCACTACATGACGGGTTCACCGCGGATCACTTCGTGAAGAAGGTATTTAGGCCGGTAAACACTTTACCAATTGCAATCCGTGATTACAACTATTAGGCACTTGCGGGATCCATCGGTACTCATAGCACCGGTTCGGCATGTTTGATCCCTTCCCTCACCGATTCCTCAATAAGCCGCTTTGATAACTCGGTATAGGCACGACAATTATCAAGGCGTATTAAATTGGAATTGCAAATCGTCTAACAAGATACACGATGACGCCCTTGACAATAATTGACTCGTGCTAAGCTCGACAATTGTCCCATGCTTCATTCGATTCGGGTGGTGTCATCTTTTGGATGGCGTGTGATTTATGTTTTTAAGAAAAACGGGACTTTTGTTTTTCCAGTTAAAAACCTCTTTTCGTTTTGATTAACAAATAAGTGAGAAAATGCATTTTTCACCAATTGAACATAAACACTTTATATTCGTTTGTTAATCATGTGAGCGAGCGGCGTTTGTTAACCAATTAAGGAAAACTATATAGTTTTATTATTTTCAAAAGATTTTCCAGCCTGCGAAGATCCTACAACCACGCAAGAAAAAAAAATAAATAAAACTACACTCGATCCCGCGCCAAAACCGATTTGAGCCAACCTAAGTGATCCCCGGTGAGCCAACCGAGGAACTAAGTCTACTAAGGACAAACAATCCAAGACTTGGTGGCGTGCTCCCACTCGATCCCGCGCCTCCGGATCTGAGATAGCCGAGACATCTCCCAAGACTCCCGTTGGTGTCTCCGGTCTTCTCTTCTCATTACTTACATAATTTAAAAAGAAATGGCATGCAAGCCACACAATCTATTCTAAGCTAATATACAATTAAAACGAATAAATACTTTGGCGTGCAAGCCACAAATAAATAAATTATTACAAACCGGATTAAATAAATTATTACAAACCAAATGTGGTACAAACCACCAAATGAATGAACAATAAATAAAGCAACCAAACAACCACACAAAGGTCTAGGCTCAAACCGGTGCTCACAAAAACGAAACAACCACAAAGCATGGTGTGCCACACCAAACCATGCACAAAACAATATCCCAATTAAGTTTATTGAAAAACTAAAGGCACAAGAATAAACCTTGTACATATGCATTAGGATTCCAAACACTTTGAAATTCATATCCATATATACACAATATACATGTATGCATGTGTTCATTTTATGGCAAAACCACCCAATACATACATATATAAGAATTAGGATATTATGGGGCTTAATCTACATGGCTAAACAGCCTAAAATGATTATGGAAACACGAAAATCATGTGCTAAAATCCACATCAAGTTTTCTTTTTCAAAAAGGCCAAAAACAGCCACGCCTTCAGGAGCTACTACTCTTCACGGGCCCTCACGGGCCGTGAAGGCAGTACGCTTCACGACTCGTGAAACAGATTATAAACCTTTCATGACCACCACCCCACGAGATTGGTCGTGTGGCCTTCACAACCCGTGAAGCTTCTGGACAGAATGTCCAAAATCGAAAATATGGATTTTCAAGCCACAAGGGTGCATGCATCTTACAAGTATGGCTCTGATACCACTGTTGGGAATCCATGGGGATCAAAACACGCAACGGAAGCAACAAAAACACACAAAATGATCCCATGATTTCCCAATGCTGGTGAAAACTTGTTAGAAGCTACATGCAACCAAACCAAACACAAAGAGAATAAGGTAAGCAGGCCATACCCTTGAAGACTTTGATAATTCTAGAACAACTTTGATGTGTGGGATGAGCTCTTGAAACAAAAGGCCTCAACCACCAAAGAAGTCCACACCAAGCTAAGACTTCAATCTATTTGTACTAGCAAACCAAAGAAGCACCAACACTTGATGATCTTCTTTTGGAACAGCCCTTGAACAACTTGTGCACTTACCACCTTCACTTGTTCTTGCTCTCTCTCTCTCTACGGAAGAACTCGCAATGTATGTGTAATGCACAAAAATGACCCAGAAGGTAGAATGCACCAAGAAGACCACTTTTATAAGCATTCTATCTGTTCAAGGAGCCCAGAGTCGGAGCTAAGTGGCACACCATCATTGGACCAACAAAATGGTCCAACCAAATACAAGTGTCACTTACCATTCTGCCTTCACGACTTCTTCACGGGCTTTTATGGGCTGTGAAGGATAAATGCGCCACGACCGGCCATTAATCCTTCACGAGCCGTGCCGCGCCGTGCAAGAATCGTGAGGATTGTGCCTTCACGATCTCCTTAACTGGCCCTGTAGGGTCGTGAAACCCTAGGGTTTCACGAACCATGCGGCCCACGACAGGACTCGTGGACACGAGCTGCTTCACGACCCGTGGAGCATCCTTCACGGTCGTGAAGCCTTGGTCAACTAAAATTTGACCATTTTGAGTCTTTCCTCTTATTAGTAGGCTGTCGAGATTGAAACTTGGCGTGTGAACTAATAGGCCCGCGCTTCATTGGAAGTGATGCCGGCCTACGTGTGTCGGTGGGCAGTTTCCAGCATATGCGCTGGGTTTGTTTGCGATCGGTTAATTAGTATTGGGATCTTTTGATGCATTTGTTGCAACTTAAGGCAATACTATGTGAGAATAGCAAATGAACAATCGGTAAACCTTTGCTTTGGTCGGCATTGGTTGTAGGTTCCTACAGAACCGCCGGTCTTCCCGGGGCACGATTATATGTTATCTGTTGTTGATATCATGCGGTTCTGACTGATGTATCTGTTGTAATTTTTACTCCATTTACTTAGATTTGTGCTAATCCCCCACCTCTCACTCTTTTACAGGTTTTGGTAAGTCAGCGGCTCGGCTGGGAGCGGTTAGCTTGGGGAGTTATCACCTAGGACTCTGATATGTTATGTTGTGACGAGCCGTGTTTTGTAATACTGATATTTAAATAGTTGTTTTTGTACAGTTGTAAATACTTTGGTTATTTAATTCGCTCCCACAGTGATTATCAAAATGAAAATTTTTGGGTTAAAAATACGGTGTTACACTAAAGACCCTCAAACTCGAACCACTCCAAAGCCTTCGAGTCCTTGGAGCATTAACCATCACACTAAAGTCATTGATTAAAATACTACTCCAACTTAGCTCAAGTAGAACTCAAGTATCATGAGAGTGTTAATATTCTACAAGGTAGCAAGCCTTCTACATGAGAGGTCTAGAGGCCATTTTATAGGTTGTAAAGAAGTGGGAAGGATACCAGGGTCGGCCATAAAGGTTGCATCCCATTAGGCCAACACAAAGGTCCAATAAAAACAAAGTGTCACTTTGACTTCTGTTTTCATGGGCTCTCACAGGCCGTGAAGCCCTGGTGAAGGTCTCAATGCCCGGGTACCACCGCACACTCTCATTGGGGCAACAAGGTAGTCCAATAAGATCAAGGTGACTGCTATAACGTCCCTATTTTTTTCCAATACTAAATCATACGATTAAAAGTCTACGATAATTGAAACATTGTATAATACCAATTACATCCCGGGTGAAAACCCATAAAAATCCTAAGTTCAAGTACAATCATTTTGGATTACAATAGAAAACTCATGAGAGTGAAAACATTGCGGAAGCTTGCTGGGGATGAGCTATCAAACACGAGCTGGAGCCCCGCCGTGGTCATTAACTGAAAAGATGGTTAAACAACAACCGTACGCACAAAGCTTAGCGAGTACTTTACTTACAAACCAAACAATTCATCAAATGCATTCACCGTACGCACTACCGTAGTACGTGGTCTCAACATACCCATCTTTTAAGCGGTCTCATCAAATAACACATAACTAGGGACTCACCCTCGGCCGCATTTCGGGTCCCAACCGTTTGATGCCTAAACCGGAATCACATCCTGCTATCATGTAACACATAACTAAGGACTCGCCCTCTACCGCATCTCGGGTCCTACCCGTTTGATGCCTAATCCGGGCCCCGCCCGCTATGACTCATCACAGGTCCCACCTTTAGATGAAGTCATCTGCCCTAGCCGACCACGAAGGCACGGTTGGTAACAGGAATTAAGCACATACATTGCAATAGTAAACATCTTGCATATCACTTACACATTACAGGAATTAAAGTAAGTTAGGGTAACTCACATGTCTCATAACTTATCACCTACTTACACATCGTTAGTCGTATGCAAAGTCTATTTAAAACATACCCGACACTGGAGTGTTGGTCTACACATAGCATTCACGTATTCCCCCATTATTAATCACTTTCTTAGGCACTATCAAACATATTTGATGTCTATATGTAAGTAAGAATACTCACCTATTTGCAGTCTCAGTTACACAATCTTAGCTCACTAATTTCCTTGCGATAACTTGTTAGTCAACCTTCTCCTACAATAGGTCTCAATTAAGTCAACACCGTGTATAACTCCCTTATTCATTTGCTCACATAATTCCTTCGGGTCTCACATTGGACCCCGTTAAAAAGTTTCATAAGTCGGACCATATGAAAGTGGCATGAACACCTTGGCCAAATGAAAGTCGCATGACCACTTGGCCATCTAAAAGTCAGATGGCCTCTTGGCCATCTGAAAGTCGCATGGCCCCTTGGCCATATGAAAGTCGCATGGCCTCTTGGCCATATGATAGTCGCATGACCTCTTGGCCATATGAAAGTCGCATGAACATACACTTGCATTTTAGAGAGTCAGATGAAATCACATATGTTAACTGGATACCCCATGCAAATGTCGCATGGAGTGAGCGCAAAGTCGCATGAGTCCACATTCATGAAAGTCGCATGGGGGTAACTTTGGTAAGCCCAAATGGCTTATTTACATAAATCCATTTATTCATCCGTTTATAAATATATATATATATATATATATATATATATATTTTCCTATATATATACATTCAAACCCAAGTATCCAACTGGCCCAAGTAAATATATATATATATATACACACACACATATATAGTCCATTTAACCAACTATTCATCCAAGCCAACAAAAATTGAATTTATTTCATAGTTAACTTTATCATCCAACACAACTATCATTTTCTCAATAAATTATTATTTTTATTTATTTTTCGAATTTCGGGTATTATAACTCTCCCCCACTTAAACACAATTTCGTCCTCGAAATCTTCACTTGAATAATTCGGGGTAGTTTTTTCTCATTTCTTCCTCGGACTCCCACGTCCATTCCGAACTCTTGCGGTGCTCCCATTGCACCTTTACCATTCCCACTTCTCTGTTGCGTAGTCGTTTGATCTTTTTTTTAGTATCGCAATCGGTCACTTGATGTAGTTCAGTCTTTCATCTACGGTGATGTCCTCCAACGGTACAAACGCCGACTCGTTGGCTAAACACTTCTTAGGTGAGATACATGAAATGTGTTGTGTATCTTTGATAACTTCTCGGGTAGCTCCAAACGGTAATCAACTTTGCCAATTCTTGCGATAACTTGAAAGGCTCGATAACTCTTAGGTTCCGATTTCCTCGCTTTGTAAATCGTATTACTTTTTTCCACGGAGATACTTTTAGCAGTAAAAAATCACCAACCTGGAATTCCAATAACGATCTCCGCTTATCTGCATAGCTCTTTCTGTCTAACCTCACCCCAACAGATCGGGGTTCTACATTTCCTACCGTACAACATCTCGTATGGTAGCATGCCGATACTCGCGTGGTAACTATTGTTATATGAAAATTCTGCTAGGGTAAGTATAAATTCCAGCTTTCCCACTGAATTCGATCACCCAAGCTCGTAGCATATCTTCCAACGTTTGGATGGTTCGTTCACTTTGCCCATCGGTTCGGGGGTAATACGCCGTACTCAAGTTCACCTCGTTCAAAAATCCTCATGAAATTTGCTCCAAAATATGGATGTGAATCATACATACCTATTAGATATAATGCTAACCGGCACTCCGTGTCTCAAGATTATCTCTTTCCCATAAAAATCAGCCAATTTTTCTGCCGAGCTAGTTCCTCGTATGGGTATGAATGCGCGCTTTTGGTCAATCGATCCACCACAACCTAAATTGGGTCGAAATTTCAACTTGTGAGCTTCGTCTAGAGTGATATTTCGGACCTCCGTAGCCTTTGGTACCCCAAATCCACCCGTAGCAGATCTACAATCCAAGATTATCAATGATCATGAATGCCAGTTGTCTCTTAATCCGCTCTGTTTTCTAGTTCTCTTCCTTCGTCGCCTCGATTTGAGTCATCAAAATCATCTCGAAAAGTGAAGTTGTGACCATCATTCTTAGGCATCACACATGAAATTTACAACTGGCTCGTCATGTGACTCAGCACATGCACCACCACGTTGGCCATTCTAGGATGATATAAGATCTCCCAGTCGTAATCCTTGACTATGTCTAGTCGTCTCCACTGCTGTATTGTTCAAATTCTTCTGATCGGAGAAGTACTTCAAGTTCCTGTGACCTGGGTAGATGGTGCACTTGACCCCGTATAAGTAATGTCTCCAGCACCTCCCGTAGGTGTTTCTCAAGCTTCGCCTCGGTCTTGGACTAAACTAGAATGTCATAGATGAATACTATCACGGACTTATCAAGCATTGGTCTTCAGACTCGGTTCATCAGATTCATGAATGTTGCCGGCGCGTTAGTAAGACTGAAAGGCATGACGAAAAACTTGAAGTGCCCATAGCGCGTGCGAAAAGCCGTTTTGGCTATATCCTCCTCCCGGACCTTGAGTTTATGATATCCCGACCGTTAGTACCAAACATACTAACTAACATACAGCTTCACTAATTCACTCTAATTCCCCCAAGGAAAGTTTGACCCAACACGAGCCAAGATTTGGGAATGCAACACTCTAGTCGTGCCTGCATCGCCAAACCTAGGCTTTGATACCAAACTGTAACACCGCAAATTCTCAAGCCATTTTTTTAAATCGTTGCGGAAGCGTTTGCTGATTTCATTAAAACAAATACTAACAAAGTACAAAGTACTGTTTACAAACATCACATCACGTTGTGTTACAAAATATTTATAAACAAGGCTCGTCTCTTCTCAAAACATAATATCAGAGCGTTGGTCAAATTTCCCTTCCCCACAAACAAGGCTAAACAGCCAAACCTGCAAAAAGCAATCAACCGAGAGGAATTAGCATAGAGCTAAGTGAATTGAAGCAACAAACAAGCATCCATAATCAACAATTACAAGAAATCACCATCCGATCAAAGAAACAGGTCTCAAACAGATTAAACCATCATCACAAACCAATCCAACCTCTAGAGGAACAGCGGTTCTGTAGAACCTGCCACTGATGCGGGCAAAAGCAAAGGTTTACCGATAGCTATTTGCTACTTGGTACAGTTAAACCCCTTTTGATGCAACAAATGCATAGAAGATCAAGAACTGTGCAACCAATAGCAGATAGCCCAGCCCAACACATACGATAGCTGACCCCTAACCATGTACGCATATCATTAACCATATGTACAGGTCTCGCCACGTGCACATATCATTAAACATGTACACTAGCCACACAACAATCTAAGCAATCACAATCAACAAACAACAATGACCTACCAACGAATAACAATCAAAATAGTCTATGAACACGCATCAAGTAACACATTCCATACTAACAACTCAACTTACACAGTTTATCATGGCATCTTAGACTAAACAGTCTATCAAGGCAATTCAGACTAAACAGTCTATCATGGCATCTCAAATCATAAGTATATCTCAATTCGTATAACTATAAGTGTTACCACCAACATCAATCATGTGTACTCCACTGACCTCAGTCCTCGTTCCCGTCTGCTCAGTTGTCTAATATCACTGAGTCTTTGCAATCCCTGAGAATACAACAAACTGAAGTGAATCTCTGAGTTATAAATATATATATCCACAATATTTATATCTCTATATAACTTGTAATCAACATATAATAATCATATAATGATAATCCATTTCATCCCAAACAAGTACATATCAAAAAATAGAAATTCCTCTTAACCAGTCTTTGTGTCGTGCCGCGACGCCCTTGTTGGAGATCTGCCCACTGACACACGTATGCCGGTATCACTGCTAATGAAGCGCGAGCCTATTGGGTCACACGCCAAGGATTGATCCCGACAGCTTTATGTGGATGGAGAAAGTCAAAGAATCAAAAGTGTTTTGATTCGGGGCTTCACGACCGTGAAGGGTGCTCCACGGGTCGTGAAGCAGGCTGCCCTAACGATTGTTCGACGGCTGCCACGCGTCGTGATGCCTTTGTGCTCCACGACTCGTGAAGAGGTCGTGAAGGAGATGCCCTCACGAGTCTCGACCGGGCGGCACGGCTCGTGGAGTTTTAAGTCCCCTCGTGGCGCACTTAGGCTTCACGACCCGTGAGAGCCCATGAGGGGTCTTGATATGGGTAGCTGCAGTGGCAGTTGTGTTTTATTGGACCATTTGATGGTCCAATCAAATGACATGCAATTTAGCCGAGTTTCTGGTGTCAATAGGCATGTTTTTGAGGCTGTAGAACACAAGCAACCATATACAACTTATCTCTACTCCATATTCTCTCTTGGCACTAAATGGGTTTCATGCTACAACACTAAGATGGTGATCTTGAGTGTTCATATGAAGATCATTGGTGCAAGAGGAGGACATCTTTGGGCTGTTCCAGATGGTGAAGTCATGGTGGACGTTCATATATGGGTTGCTAGTACAATGGGATTAAGCATACTTGGTGTGGACTTGCAATGGAGAAGAAAGCCCTTTGTTTTCTTCGTGTTCATCCCAATCCACATGAGAAGCTCGAATTCCAGCCATGGTAAGGAGGTACTTTCTACTCCTTCTTCTTGTTCTTTAGTTGCAATTTGCTTTGTAGCGCGTTCCACCATTGGAACTAGTTGTGGGCTTTGTGTGTTCTTTCTCTACTTTTCTTGTTTGCTTCCGCTTCGTTTGTGCCCACCACGTGTTCCAACAGTGGTATCAGAGCCATCTCTACAAAGAAATTGCACTTTGATGGCTTGAAAACCGAAAATGGACATTCTGTCCAGATGAGCTTCACGGGCCGTGGAGGTTTTGGCTTCACGGATCGTGAAGCCTACACGAGTGGCTTCATGGGGTGTCGCTCGTGAAAGGTTTTGACTGTGTCAGAGTCGTGGAGCTCATGGGCTTCACGGGCCGTGAGGGCCCGTGAAGGCTTCTGGGCCGTGAAGGTCTCGTGAATAGTGTTTTTATCCTTGTTTTTTTAAAAGAAATAAATTTTCGGTTTTAGCACCTTGTGATTCTATTTTTGTTGTTTGGACATTCGAAAAGCCCCGTTTATGTGTCTTGATTCATATATTTATATGTATTGGGTGGTTTTGGCATAAAATGCACACATGCATATACTTATATTGTGTATATATGAATATGTGTTCTCAAAGTGTTTGGGATACTAATGCATATGTACAAGGATTGTTCCTTTTGTGCCTTGAGTGCTTTGCTTGTTTGAACAATCTTAATTGAGATACATTTTGCGTGGTTTTGTTGTGGCACACCATGTTTTGTTTGTGGTTGTTTTGTCCGGTAACGCCTTGCCCGTTAGACCAATGTGTTGGTTGTTTGGTTGTTTATTTATGTATTCATTCATTTGGTGACTTTTAGTCACAATGGTTTGTAATAATATTTAATTCGGTTTGTAAATTTGTAAATTTATTATGGCTTGCATGCCATTGCTTTCCTTTGTACTTGTTGTAAGTAGCTTAGAATAGCAATCGCAGCTTGCATGCCGTTTCTTTTCAAATTGTTTGTAATTGTGAAAAGAAGACCGAAGACAACCATCGAGAGTCGTGGGAGAGACATCTCAGCTATATTTGATCTGGTGGATCATTTGGAGATGACGGATTCAGTGGGAGCACTTCCAGTGAGGCCATTTGGTTGTGTCCTTAGTTTGGCCTTGCTCTCTCCGTTTGGCTCACGGGGAGGGCGCATAGGGTTTAGGGGCGTGTTACCGGATATTTGCTTTCTGCGTGGTTGTGATTTATTTTGTTATTTTCTTGCGTTGTTGTTAGGATCTTCGCATGCTAGAAAACTTTTCAAAATAATAAAATCACAAGAGTTGTTAAATTGTTTAACAAACCCCGCGCACTCACGATTAACAAATAAATATAAATTGGTTTATATTAAAGTGAAAAATGCATTTTGTCACTTGTTTGTTAATCAACTTGAAAAGAGGTTTTTTAAACCGGAAAGACAAAAGTCCCGTTTTTCTCAAACGTAAATCACACGCCACCCGCAAGATGACACCACCCGAATCTTGTGATACATGGGATGATTGTCGAGCTAAGCACGAGTTGTTCCATGTGGATCTGTGTGGAAGGTGAGTGTGGCGACTTGAAATTATTGGTTGTCGAGCTAAGCACGAGCCAATGATTGTCAAGGTTATCACCGTATATCTTGACGGACGATTTACAATTCCAACTTAATACGCCTTGGTAATTGTCGTGCCTATACCGAGTTGCCAAAGCGGCTTAACAAGGAATTGGTGTGAGAAGGGATCAAACATGCCAAACCGACGCTATGAGTGTTGATGGATCCTGCAAGTGTCTAAGAGTTGTAATCTCGGATTGCAATTGGTAAAGCGTTTACCGGCCTAAATAACATCATGAAGTGATCCGCGGCAAACACGTCATGTAGTGAAGTGAAATAAGGTTCTTAGCCCTTGTTAAGATAATTGGTTTTCTTAAAACTAAATGGGTAATTATCGTAACGAGGATTGTATCAAAACTAACTAAAACGTGTATTCTTATATCTTTAATTGGCAAACGTTAACGACACCGCTTCAACTTAAAACTCCGTTCGTTCCTAAAGAAGTTGAGACTCACCAATGTGGACTTCGTGGACTAGGATTGGTTGTTGAGGATTGTCTTCCACCATGAGTCAAAGTTGCACATTTTAGAGAAATCCCTTCTAGAGCCAAAATGCTACCAACGCGACCTACACCTCTATATGCATGTAAAAGTGCATCGTGGTCTTGATCGGTTGAAGGATGCATGAAGGCGGGAAAATTAGTGTCCATATCCTTGAGTTACAGAGGTACGTGGACCTAAAGGAGAGGCATGGATTCGCCATAGGGAGGGAGCTTGTGGTGAATGAAAATTCTCCAAAGTCCCTGCCCACGTGATGTAAATAGTTCATTGTGAACTATCACATGCACAATATGGAGAAGTCCTTTATAAAGAATTATGGCATGTTATGGACTGCGAAGTCCTGCATGGCCAAAGTATGACTTGCCTCACCAACTCCTGCTAACATTATAAAGGAACAAGAAACCGAGAAGAAGAAATTGACCTCAAGTGGAAAGTTTGGTTTTACCAAACCTACCATATATGTGAAGTCAGAGGGCAATGAGATTGTGCCTCAAGATATGACTCCACAAAGGGTAATTTGCTACTTCCGCGGAAAGATTGGAAAATTGGCGCCACCACGCCTGCCCTATGAGCCTGAAAAAGCTAAAATCACTTATGAGTAAGAGAAATTAGCTCCTTGACTTCAGGGACATTCATGATCAAACTCCATTGCTCTTCTGCTTCTAAAGGCTAGGTTTTAAACGCTAGCAATAACGCTCACGTTTGTCACAAAGTGAAGGTGTTAAAAGAGAAGTAGGCGGATGAGGCATGGAGAGTTGGAATTCTAAAAGGGAAACATAGTTGTTGTCCCTATTGAGAGGATTGGAAGTTTGTATCTTGCCTTTCCTTCCAGCTATTCTATTACTTTATTGGATGTATGTTTATGCCATGTATGGCTAGAAACATTATATCTAAATGCCTTTGTTGATGATGGATATTACTTTGACTTTTGAAATTAGTGGTGATTTATTTCAAAGTTTATCCATGTCGTGGCATTTAAAGTAGGCTTTTGCTTAAGGAGTAATAGAAAGATCATAAATGTACTAATAAGTTATCCTTATGTAGAAGTCGATTTAGCTATATAAACAAGACTTGCTTCACCAAGATCCGTGAGGTTTAGGAACTTGGAACCCCTTGACCATGGGTCAAATGTTGAATGCATATCTTGTTTATTAGGTTAAATGACTTAAACATCCTTCACTTGAGTATGTGAGAGGATTGAAAGCTTGCTGGATTTCGTTCACACTTTTAGTGTGTTGACCGTTCAAGCAAACATTAAGGAGTAACTTTAGATACCTAACCTTTACCGGTGATGGTAGAAGGGATGGTATGTCTATTTTAATGGACTAGTTTTTGAAACCTTATAGGTGTTCAAAACTCACCATAACGAGGTACATGATAGAGAGGGCAATGCAACTATGATACTCGAATCTAGTTAAGATGTTGAGTACCTTAGTTTTATATTATGAGACTATCATAAGAATTGTGGGATTGTCTCACAATTCATTCCTCTTAAAACACATTGTTACATGTGGTCATCTAAAGGAGGAACCGGACATTTTGATATGGTCCGACAAGTGATAGGTTACACTTTTATGTCCAAAATTGTTTTGGGTCATTCTCCAAATGGTGGGCATGAGTTCTAAATCTTATAAACAACAAAGATGGTCATGTAAACGCCTTAGAGGATATGACAAAAAGGAGGATCCTTGTTTGTCTATTCCAAAGTCTGGATTGTCTAGCCTACGTTTAGACGTGAGGTGGAGGAACCCAGTATCTAGAGGTATTTACTCCATTAGGTACTCTACTAAGACCATGGGATATTTGTCTTGACAAACCTTGTGAGAACTTGTAAGTTGCTCAAAGGTAGAGTCTCTTAAGAAATTAATATCCATGGATGCTAGTGAGAGTAAAGTATACCTTGAATGGAAGAACCTGATGTTGACACTAGAATCCAATCAGAAATGATTGGAACTCAGCATGGCAATGCTGGAGAACCTGGCATAAAATCGTTACCTCTTGGTAGAAGTTGTCATAAGACTAGAAAGATATAACTCATTATATCTGAGGAAGACAACTTAATGATGATTCATGATGAATACGTCAACTACCGGAAAGCGTAGTGGGCTTGGAGTCCGCTAGGAGAAAGGAGGAAATGATAAGATGAGATGCTATCCATGACGGATATCCAAGGTTTCGACTTGGTTGATCCTACACCTGGGTGTGAACCCGCGAGGTGTGATTGGTTATTTGAGGAAATAGAAAAAAACATGGATGAGTTTGTAGACTACTTCAAATACCGACTGGTAGGAATGGTTTCACGATGATTGACCATGAGGAAGGTATCATCTAGAAACATTCTCCCGGTGATTATGTTGAAGTCCACACCGATACTTATTTTATAAGTGCCTTTTAGGCTATATTGGATAGAAGTGAAGACTACATTCCTTAATAGGAATTTCTGAGGAAATTCTCACAACATTTTCGAGGGTCTTTCACTATCAATAAGTGTCCTAATGAAATCTACAAACCCTAAGTAGTCCACTTGTGGACTTATGTTGCCATCTCAATGTTAGAATCTTTGCGTTGATAAGAAAATCATTTGTTAAAGTTTTCAAATAGCAATGATGAAACATGGAAGAATGCCAGTGCTAGTGGGGGCATTTTGTAATCCTATTCTAAATATGTCTAGTACATACATCGTGTTGGAGATAATGTCCTGATTTCGCTTGAAAAGCTTAAATCAAGAATTATGCATCCATAACGATTATAGGATATACAAAACCTATGGATGGAGTTAAAGAAATATTGAAATATGTTCTTGATGATCTATAGTAAGAAGCAACATAGAATAAGTTGTTATTCAAATGCTTGCTTATATACTTCTTAGGATAACTGCCGATCTTTATCGGGGTTCGTGATCCTACTAAATATGGTGTTAATAAGTATGCTTCTCAAAGCATCGCTGACTCTATTGGGATCTTATGAGACAATGAGAGTATGATGGCTTAAGAAAGATAACCTTTATATCAAGCATCCTTGATCTTATTGAGTTATGATGAATCAATGAAGGTGCGATAGCTTGACAAAAGATCGTTATCTCACCTACGCACACTTTTTTGTGATTGGTTGAGGTAGAGATATGGTCATCTTACATGGTGGCATAGTGGCAGATCCGTTTTGCTAAAGCCGTAGTTGCAAGATAGTGATGATTGACATACTAATGCTTGCAAAGACTTGGCTTGAGTTTGTTTTAGTTGAAATTTTGATATGCTGATTATGGGAACGTTAAGCAACATTGTGCTTCTACTAGTATCGATTATCAAATAGGGATTTGTTAATACACGTGTAGCGGGTACTCTCAGTTGCCTTTATTGTGTTCCATCTTAGCATGTTTACCACTTCCCTGAATGTTTTACATTCTAAATGTCCACAGTCAGTCACTCTTCATCGGAAGGAAGTATGAACGAAGACTGAGGGAAAGCATTGGTCGTGTATTCAATAGGGATTGGATACGAGAGACGCAATACTTTACCTATACTTGAAAACAGTTTCAAGTGATTGGATGACCCACACCTGAGTGTACTTCATGGTACATGTCAAGAGTAACTCAGGATGATAATATCATTTCGTCCTTAGACCGGAGATACATGTGTTTCCATGACATTGGTCTGCCTTGTTCTGATTGCTTTCAAACGCAGTCCGTAACTGGTTGCTATAAAGGAGGCTTTTGGGCAAAGTATTGCCAATGTAATGGGGCAATGTAGTCGAAGGAATTTGTTCCTCTGCTTAGAGAGATATCCCTGGCCCCTCGATGATTGGGCGCTGACACCAAAATGCACAGCCGTGCTCATGCTTGCAATGATAGTTGATCAGTTGCAACTTAAATATTTTGGTCACCACCAATCTTGATCGAGAAACATAATCGTGAACGATCGGAGAATGACTTTATACCATATCTCGTGTTCACCCGGATATCGCGAACAATAGGATGATTGATCACTTATCTATAGGACCTTTTCAAACCCGTTTGGATTGTGATTAGGTACTTGTCAGGGATGACATACCTCGTGTTGATTTGGGGGCAGGGATGTCTTGCTAGAGGCCGCTCCCTGTCTGTGATGCATATGGGTACGGTGTGTCATGTGCAAGTGGGAGTTTGTCGAAGATCTGCCCACTGACACACGTATGCTGGTATCACTGCTAATGAAGCGCGAGCCTATTGGGTCACACGCCAAGGATTGATCCCGACAGCTTTATGTGGATGGAGAAAGTCAAAGAATCAAAAGTGTTTTGATTCGGGGCTTCACGACCGTGAAGGGTGCTCCACGGGTCGTGAAGCAGGCTGCCCTAACGATTGTTCGACGGCCGCCACGCGTCGTGATGCCTTTGTGCTCCACGGCCCATGACGAGGTCGTGAGGGGTCGTGAAGGAGATGCCCTCACGAGTCTCGACCGGGCGGCACGGCTCGTGGAGTTCTAAGTCCCCTCGTGGCGCATTTAGGCTTCACGACCCGTGAGAGCCCGTGAGGGGTCTTGAAGAGGGTAGCTGCAGTGACAGTTGTGTTTTATTGGACCATTTGATGGTCCAATCAAATGACATGCAATTTGGCCGAGTTTCTGGTGTCAATAGGCATGTTTTTGAGGCTGTAGAACACAAGCAACCATATACAACTTATCTCTACTCCATATTCTCTCTTGGCACTAAATGGGTTTCATGCTACAACACTGAGATGGTGATCTTGAGTGTTCATATGAAGATCATTGGTGCAAGAGGAGAACATCTTTGGGCTGTTCCAGATGGTGAAGTCATGGTGGACGTTCATCTATGGGTTGCTAGTACAATGGGATTAAGCATACTTGGTGTGGACTTGCGATGGAGAAGAAAGCCCTTTGTTTTCTTCGTGTTCATCCCAATCCACATGAGAAGCTCGAATTCCAGCCATGGTAAGGAGGTACTTTCTACTCCTTCTTCTTGTTCTTTAGTTGCAATTTGCTTTGTAGTGTGTTCCACAATTGGAACTAGTTGTGGGCTTTTTGTGTGCTTTCTTTTTGTCTTGCATGCTACTTTTATTGTTTGCTTCCGCTGCGTTTGTGCCCACCACGAGTTCCAACAGCCCTAGGATTTGGGGTGTCGGATTTCCGGAATCGGATTTCGGATAGCTGATTCTTGGGTTTCGGATTTTGCATTTGTCTTATTTTCAAGGACCCGGATTTCTCGGGGTCGCGCCGCGACATGCTAAGTTTCAGATCTTCTTCCTCTTAAACTGTCGGATTTCCAGCCAATCCACTTTATATATATAACACTTAACATCAATTTTCTCCATTCAAAACACCTTTAACATACATGGAAACTTCATATAACATCTTTACATACATCATGAACATCTTAAACCTTATTAAATCATCAAACACATAAAACCCATTTAACACTTTTTGAGCTTCATGCTCCTACAATGGTGGTTCTTCATTTAAACATGTATTTCAGCATATAAACACATCAAAACACTCTGTAGCATCATATAAACACATACTAACCTTTACCTTGATTTATCTATCCACAAATCTTTAACTTGAAATTCCAAGTCTTGCTCTTTCTTTGTTTTAAGAGGTTTCTTCAAGGGTGGTTTAACACACAAACACACACTTCACCTTTTTACTATGAGATGGTGAATTAAATCCACGTACATATATAAATTTCATTTTACCAAGCAGGAGGTGTTGATTTCTACATGCATACATACATACATACTACACATACATACATCACATGACTTTTCCTTCTTTTATTTCTTTTAATTCCAGTAACACAAACATATATATATTTATATATATATGTACATATTCAATTCATGAATTAATTTAACCAACTCCAATAACCACTTAGCCCACAAAATGCAAATAAGCACAAAATTACTTAACAATCACCCGCTAATCAACTAGCCCGGGTTTACGGGTGTTACAAAATCAAATCGCGGTTTCACCTCGTGTCCCCCGTCGATTATCATTTCTCCCCCACTTAGGGTTTGAACCTGTATAGTTTCTCATTTGCATAATATACTGGCTTAGTAACGAAATAGCCAGTCCATTCCCACCGCTAATTGAAACTCCCGCGTGAGTCAGAATAAAGTCTATATGGAAGTTCGACATCACCTTCCTCTATCGCATTAACTCTAAATATATCAATTGTATTTACGGATTCCTCATCTGCTAACTCTACCTCTCGAGGTGTTTCTTGTGTTGCTGTTACATTAAAACCTTTACTACATAATACCATGTTCCACCCTTGCCCGTTCCACTATCAAACAGGTGGCCTCATTAGATATCTTAATCATAACGTACATTGCGTCCACATAACGTGTGGACTTTTAACATGCTTACCGCATAATCTACAGCAGCCCTAGTCATACTATGGCATTTCTACTCCATAGGAATACTATCGTCACGCTATCATCTACTTCAATAGGTGGGCTTCCAAAACCCGTTTCAGTTGGGATCAGGGATCTGTTTCTTATATTCACCACACTAGATGTATAGACAATGCACTAATCAATAGGCGACATTGCCATACAGTCCTCACTACTATATAAGTTCATATCATGTATCACTTGTCAAAACATAGCTAGCAGGCAACCCTAGACTTTCTAAGGCACCCTAGCTATAGGCATTCTATCTCTACAAGTATCCCTTACCGGATTCACAAGATTCCCTTGGATGCTGGTACGCTCCTGTAAGTATCTTGTGTAGCTAATAATATGGGCCCTATTATTACCAACACACTATACATACTGGATCCTAACATTACCCTTGAAAATCCCGATTCATTGGCTTGGGCTATGTATCATCTCTTTCTACAGCATCTGGTTCTCACATGTAGCAATCATATAAAGGTTGTACTGTCTCTTCGCTACCCTTCTAAAGTAGCTTACTATCAGAAGCTACATAAACTAGCATATAAGGTTTCACATTCAAGTCATCATATCCTAGTTTAAGCATATCATGTATACATCTATGTATAACGTTAACTCATATAAATGATCGAGTGTTTGATTCTACCCTACCCCAACATCAAACGAGAACATGAGATAGGGCCAAATAATCCATTCTAAACCTATATGGTTACCGTTATACATAGTACACAATATTCATATATACTTAAACATGGATATAGTCTTTAACACTTTCGACAGACATCATGGATTCAGTTACACAGTACCTTATCAAATCTAAATTAACATAGTAATCGTATCATAGCTCATACCTTGTACTCGCGTGTGACCACGCGGACTAGCTCCAACAGATAACTCATCGTAATATTTAACACTTGAAAAGGTTTTGAAAACGTTGTTTAAAGTCTTTCACGAACCAAGGTTTAAGTTCAAACACGTGGAAACGTGTCCGAATCTCTTAAACCTAGGCTCTGATACGAAGTTGTAGCATCCCAATTTTTTTTCCAATACTAAATCATATGATTAAAAGTCTACGATAATTGAAACACTGTAGAATACCAATTACATCCCGGGTGAAAACCCATAAAAATCCTAAGTTCAAGTACAATCATTTTGGTTTAAATTAGAAAACTCATGAGAGTGAAAACGTTGCCGAAGCTTGCTAGGGATGAGCTATCAAACACGAGCTGGAGCCCCGCCATGGTCATCACCTAAAAAGATGGTTAAACAACAACCGTAAGCACAAAGCTTAGCGAGTACTTTACTTACAAACCAAATAGTTCATCAAATGCATTCACCGTACCCACTACCGTAGTACGTTGTCTCAACATACCCGTCTTTTAGACGGTCTCATCAAATAACACATAACTAGGGACTTACCCTCTACCGCATCTTGGGTCCCACACGTTTGATGCCTAAACCGGAATCACATCCTGCTATCATGTAACACATAACTAGGTACTCGCCCTCTACCGCATCTCGGGTCCCACCCGTTTGATGCCTAATCCAGGCCCTGCCCGCTATGACTCATCACAGGTCCCACCTTTAGATGATGTCATCTGCCCCAGCCGACCACGAAGGCACGGTTGGTTACTATCACAACATCACAATAATACTTAACAGTCAATCGTAATTAAGCACATACATTGCAACAGTAAACATCTTGCATATCACTTACACATTACAGGAATTAAAGTAAGTTAGGGTAACTGACATGTCTCATAACTTATCACCTACTTACACATCGTTAGTCGTATGCAAAGTCTATTTAAAACATACCCGACACCGGAGTGTTGGTCTACACATAGCATTCACATATTCCACAATTATTAATCACTTTCTTAGGCACTAGCAAACATATTTGATGTCTATTCAGAAATGTGAGTAAGAACTCACCTGTTTGAAGTCTCAGTTACACAATCTTAGCTCACTAATTTCCTTGCGATAACTTGTTAGTCAACCTTCACCTACAATAGGTCATAATTAAGTCAACACCGTGTATAACTCCCTTATTCGTTTGCTCACATAATTCCTTCGGGTCTCACGTTGGACCCCATTAAAAAGTTTCATAAGTCCGACCATATGAAAGTCGCATGAACACCTTGGCCAAATGAAAGTCGCATGGACACTTGGCCATTTGAAAGTCGCATGGCCTCTTGGCCATATGAAAGTCGCATGGCCTCTTGGCCATATGAAAGTCGCATGAACATACACTTGCATGTCAGAGAGTCAGATGAAATCACATATGTTAACTGAATACCCCATGCGAAAGTCGCATGTAGTGAACACAAAGTCGCATGAGTCCACATTCATGAAAGTCGCATGGGGGTAACTTTGGTGTGTGATAGTCGCATGACTACCCACCCCTCCTCATGCGAAAGTCGCATGGGGTGAGGTCCTGAAACTCGCATGACTGATGATTCTCTTGACAATTCCTTGAGTTTTCAACAATTCTTGATGTCTCCTTCTCTCGCTTCTTTGTGGGTTTTAGCACACACCAACACACACTAAATTCTTTGTTTGAACGAATGGAACAGTAGCCAAAAATGTTGGGGGTTGTGCCCTAAACCCCCTTATATAATTCCTCCTCAAAAGGCCTAAGCCCACTTTCAATTGAGTAAGCCCAAATGGATTATTTACTTAAATCCATTTATTTATCCATATATATATATATTCCTATATATATACATTGAAGCCCAAGTATCTAATTAGCCTAACTTAATTATCCACATTAGTACTTTTATCCAAGTATATATATATATATATATATATATATATATATATAAACATATATATAGTCCATTTAACCAATAATCATCCAAGCCCGCAAAAATTGAATTTATTTCACAATTAACTTTATCATCCAACACAACTATCATTTTCTCGATAAATTATTCTTTTTATTTATTTTTCAAAGTTTGGGTATTACATCTACTTTCATGAGCTCTCACGGGTCGTGAAGCTCTCGTGAATGTAGTACCCCCACGACTACTTTTCCGGGTTGTGAAGCCTCGTACAGGGTTTCTCTTCACGACCTCTTCACTACTTGTGAAGCTCGGAAGAAACCCTAATTTCATATTCTCTCATGTTTGGGTTGTACTGTCAAAATCTACACTTGGGGTGTGACCTAATAGGCTCGTACCTCATTAGCAGTGATGCTAGTGCATGTGTATCAATGGGCATATACCAACAAGAACACATATATACATATATTTCTCCAACTTCAAAATATAAAATTTTGTATCTCCTAAGTATTATCATGAAGCAATAGTTCCACATCTTAGGTTTATAGAATACCTAACAACGGGACATTATCTTCACTTGGTATATACTTCTATGAATACATCAAAGCTCCCAGTAGCCCTGACATATGTAAAAGTCTCATATAGGATTCTAGAAAACTCATCACTTTGATTGTCTCATGGAAACAAAGATCTTACTTTTAGATGCTGGCATAGGTCCAAAAGGACTTATCCACGCTTGTAGACTTAATTTGGATACTACGAATAAATAAGACCCTCGGAGAGTGTTGTAAGCACTTCCTCAACATATTGTTCCATGATGGAATGCGGTCTTGTATATCCGTGCATTATCTCATATTGCCTAAAGGAGACAACAATATCCATACGTATTTGTTGGGTATTGGTGGTCCAACGAAAACGCAACGAAAACATAAAAGGTATAAAATAATTTTTTTCTTGAACCACACAATACTCACCAAATAGACCAAAACTATAGACATATCAATGCTACAAAATAACAAGAAAGAGATAGAAGTATACCCTTGATGTTAGTCCTTATCTAGCTTGTGGATTTGAGCCTTGGAAGAAGAATACACAAATTAGTGTACCTCTAGTTTAGTCCACACCAAGTGTACCTTAGCTCCCACTTGCTAGAGTGTTGATAAGACTACCAAAGCACCACCAAAGGACAATACACTTGAATTCACAAAAACTTGTACTCAAGTGTGCATGCGAGAGTTTAAACACAATATATCAAATATGTAACCATGATCCTTAAGCTTCGTATGGCTCTTATAGTACTCAAAAGGACTGTTCACCGTTGTGCGAGCCCAACCCGGCCCGCCCAATTCACGCCTAAGTTGGGGTCGTGCTTGGGCTCTTGGCATGGCCGTACCCCAAAGAGGCACGGGCGTGCCTCGGCCCACCAGAAGCATTTTCTGGTTTTTCTCTCTCCTTTGACCATTTATGATACCGGAACCAATACTTCGCGTGTGACCCAATAGGCCCTTCCTTGATGAGCAATATCACCAACTCGTGTATGTCACCAGGGATAATCCAACAGACTCCCACTTGCACATGACACTCCTACGAAAGGTGATACTGACATAAAGCGGCCTCTAGCATGGCATCTATGCCCCCAAGTCAGCATAGGGTATGTCTTTCAAGATAAATACCAAACCAAAAGAATGGTCGTATAAATAAGTGATCATTCATCCCTTTGTTCACAATATCCGGTATGAATGAGAATCATGGAGTAGCGTCAACTTCAAGACATCTAAAATTATGTTTCTCGATCTAGAATAACTATGATAAACAAAAGAAGTTGCAAAGTTGATCGATTATCAATTTCAACTTGATCACGGCTATGCATTTTTCTTTCATCAACTTAGTCAACGAGGGGCCAAGGATATCTCTTCAAAGTGGAACGAATACCTTTGACTACATCTTTCATTCATAATAACAAGTCATTGCTTGAAAACTTTACTTATAACAACCAGTTACGAAGTGCGTTAAAAAGCAATCTAAACAAGACCAAGCCATTACTCAAGAAGCACATGTATCTCCGGTAAGAGAACAAATGATATTATCATTCCGGTTTATTTGTGACCATGTCCATGAACTAAACTCAGGTATGGGTCCTCCAATCACTTGATCCATTATGAATACTCTACCAACCACTTACCTCGATCTTAATTCACTTCTTCCTTCCAATAAAGAACGACCGATCATGGAGCATTTAGAATAAATTTATTCAAGGAAGTATTAAACATGCAAAGAAAGAACACAATAATATTTCACGAAAGTAATCGCACCATGCGTATATTAAAATCTCCATTTAATAGTCATCACAATCAGAAATACATTATTGTAGCCGCGCTTGGAACAATATACTCTAACTCCGTGGTTGAATCAACCTCGTGCGTCGATGTGTTCTTGGTTCCTTAGCTAGAGATACTTCACCCTCATTGTCACAAAAGATCTCAATAGGGTCAGCGATGCTAGGAATAACTCCAAGATCATGAATGATTTTTTTTTCCAGACAGCTTCCTTTGAAGTCTCGCTTGCAGCAATATACTCTGACTCTTTGGTTAAATCAACCACGGTATCTTGCTTGGAACTCCTCCAACTAATATCAACACCATTTAACAAGAACACAAACCACGATTGAGACCGGCAGTCATCCTTCTCGGTTTGGAAGGTAGCAATCCAGTAACCTTGAGCTCCTACTATCCACCGAACACAAGAAACATTTCTCGAGTCTTCCGAAGATACTTGACTATGTTCTTACCCGCAACCTAATGACTTTGACTAGGATTAGCCTAATATCTACTCGTCATGCTCAAAGCATACGAAACATCAAGCCTAGTACATAGCACGGCGTACATGATCGATCACACTACTGAAGCATACGTGACTTGACTCATCTCTGCTAGTTCTATTTAAGAACTAGGAATTCAGACATGCTTAATGCCACGCCGTGCACCATAGACAGACTCCCTTTCTTGGAACCCTGCATCTTGAATCTCTTCAAGACATTATCTACATATGTATTCAAGCTCAAACCAATGAGTCTCTTATATCTATCTCTATTGATCTTAATCCCCAAGATGTATGCTACCTCTCCCAAGTCAGAAACAACTCCCACGCCAGGTTTTAACCTCCTCCAAGATAGTAATGTTATTCCCTATAAGCAGTATGACATCAACTTACAAAACTAGAAATACTACAGCGCTCCCACTAGCCCTAATATACACACAAGGCTCATATTTGCTCTTGGAAAAGCAAAACTCTTTGACTTTCTCATCAAAAAAAAGATTCCAACTCCGAAATGCATGCTTAAGACCAAAAATAAGACCTCTTAATCTTGCAGACATTATTAGGATACCCGTGCCCGGTCAAAGGCATGCCTATACCCTGTGGAGTAACAACCTCTTCAATAGTCTTTTAAGGGTAGTAAAAGAGGTGTTATCACTATTAATTCATGTAACTGATCTAGGCTTTATTGTGCACATTTTTGAACAGTCCTTTTGAGTACAATAAGAGCCATATGAAGCTTAGGATCAAGGTTACATGTTTTGTGACTTAGCATTTGACATATTATGTTTAAACTCTCTCATACACACTTGAGTACAAGTTTTTGTGAGTTCAAGTGTTTGTCATTTGGTGGTGCTTTGGTAGTCTTATCAACACTCTAGCAAGTGGGAGCTAAGGTACACTTGGTGTAGACAACACTATGGGTATAGTAATTTGTGTATTATGAACACTCCATTTCCTCCGGTTCGCCAACCTCAAAAGTGCTACTAGTGCCAACATCAGGACTTTTATCGGTGTTATCTTGAATTTCTTGGAAGCATAAATGGTAAAAGCTAATTTTTTTTCATGGTAATGGAAGCATAAAAGGTAAAAAAAACAATTTTCTTTTTTTGAACCAGACAACACTCACCGAATAGACCAAAACTCTAAACATGTCAATGCTACAAAATAACAAGAAAGAGATAGAAGTATAACCTTGATGCTAGTCCTATTCTTTCTTGTGGATTTAAGCCTTGGAAGAATAATACACAAATTACTGTACCTATAGTGTAGTTTACACCAAGTGTACCTTAGCTCCCACTTGCTAGAGTGTTGATAAGACTACCAAAGCACCACCAAATGACAAACACTTTAACTCACAAAAACTTGTACTCAAGTGTGTATGAGAGAGTTTAAACACAATATATCAAATGCTAAGTCACAAAACATGTAACCTTGATCCTAAACTTCATATGACTCTTCTTGTACTCAAAAGGACTGTTCAAAAATGTACACAATAAAGCCTAGATCAGTTACGTGAATTAATAGAGATAACACCTCTTTTACTACCCTTAAAAGACTATTGAAGAGGTTGTTACTCCACAGGGTATAGGCGTGCCTTTGACCGCACGGGTGTGCCAGACCATCCTGGCCCGCCCAAGTCATTTCTTACTTGGGCTCATGCCTTGGCTCTGGGCATGGCCGTACCCTAAAGGGGCACAGGCGTGCGTCGGCCTACGAGAACTATTTCTTGTTTTTCTCTCTCCTTTGACCATATGTGATGCCGAAACCCACACTTGGTGTGTGACCCAATAGGCCCTTGCTTGATCAGCAATGTCACGAACTCGCTTGTGTTAGCGGGCATATTCCAATAGTATCCAATAATCTTCTATATAGCTACTAGGAAAAGTTTCCACATAACTATCATGAAACCTTTACCCCTTGTCGATATTTAAAGTTGTCTATAATTCAATCGATGTAAATTCCATTTACACCTCCACGGTTTGCACCTTGGTATGGGATTAAACAAAGTATTTGAATACTAAAAATGGATTACATCTTATGATTAATTACTTCTTTTATCTTAGTGAACACAGGGCCCACTATGTCTTCTGATAGATGGTGACATCAATCATGATTTACCATCCTGTCATTGCCACTTAGATGTGCGAAACCCATATCTCTTTGGTTTCACATGACTTCTATCTGCCTTAAAAGAAAGTAATTGCCCATAGTTAGGTTAACCCGCATACCAATGCCGATTCTTAATCATATGCTAGTACCAATATCATGTCTTTCATTTAAGTTTTACATTTTTCCACTAGAATGTTTTAGTTATTATCTACCCCTTTTGAGAAACAAAACATTGTGCTTGAAAGGTTAAATATCTAAAACTCAGAAGAACTCCTTAAATAAATTATCACTTTATAAGTTCATTAGTCTTACACTGAATGTAGATTGAATAACTTCAAACTTTGAGATATATAAGCAAAGAACTCTTTCAAGTCATATCTCATTGGGTGCTAAGAAGACCATCAAGTTGGTCTTGGGTTGAGGACTTGGCTCGCCACAATTTAAGTGTATACCAATAAGTTGAATATTCATATTTGACCTAACATGAACCAGATCATATTCAACAATATCTGGTTTCCTACAACGTGACACCATGTACCAATGTGTCTAAGCAGGAAATGAATTGTGAGATAATCCCACAATTCATTATGTGGTCATAGATAAAGTACGGTATCTTAGCATCTTAACTAGATCTAAGTAGTTCATTTATATGCCCCTATTGATTCTCCAACTAGTTTTGGTTAGTTTTGAGCACCGACAAGGTTTCAGATATATACCTAAGTTGGTATACGTTCCACAATTACTACCACCAAGGTAGTGATTAGGAAGTTTTTATTTAGTTTCTCTTTGTGATGTGCTTGTACGGATTGTCCACAAAGGTGTGATCATTATCCTACAAGTACGCATCCCTTTCACAAACACGGTGAATGGTTTCATAATCATCTTGGCCTAATAGATAAGACTAGCATCTAATGTTTAACCCGAGGTTAAACCATTTCAAGATCCTAACCACATGGATCTAGGCAATACGTGTCTTATTTATATGGTTAAGTTGATCATGTCATAGAGACAACTAATCCAAACAACTTTGGACCCAGAATCAATTATTCATGATTTTTATTAATGTAACAAAAGATTGTGTATGTCGTGACATGGATAATTTTGACTTTACCAACCATTAAAATATTTTTCATAACAAGATTTAAATTTCAACTATAAATTTATCGTCATCAAATGTATAATAATGCGTCATGAAGGAGAAAATAAAATATAAGCTATGACATGAATTAACTTCAAAACTGAACAAATTATGTGAAAATTTTTTTTTCAACAAGTCCCAAAATTTCAAAATTACATCCATCATCTTCATGAGCCTACAAATAAACACAACTTGCCATGCACGGAAACAAAAAAACATAGTAATAAATAAACCGGTAACAATAGGCGAGATCAAGACTCTCAATTCTCTTGTAAAGGACAATCATCCTAGTTTCCTCTTTTGAGATCCGGCTCTTCACACTCTTCTTTCTTCTTATAATTAGTACCTACACTTTGTAACAAAATAAATTTGTGCCAAATGTGAGTTAGTTAGATCTGTCAACAACCCAACCTTCAAAAGAATAGCAATGAATCATGCATGTACCGTAAGAAGGGAAATTAACTCTCTCTTTTCTTAGAAGTTTACTATCCTCTAGGCACGTGTGTAGGCGTGACCGCCCCAATCTCCAAATCTTTGGCATAAGTAGCAAACTACCCTTTCTTGAATCTCTTCTCGAGGCACACAATCTATGTCCTCCGACTCAATGTTAAGGATAGGATTGGAAACTCCAACCTCTCCTTTTGGTGTTAGTTTCTTCTTTGTTTTCTATTGTTCACTTGAACTCAATACGGGAATGGAAGATGTGGAGTTATGCTTTGTAACACTACCTTTGAAAATAGAGAATTTAGTAAAATTGAAGTTTTTAAAGTGTACGGGTCTATTTGAAATTAAAATAATTCGACAATAAGCCGTGGAAATTATAACCAAAACTCTATTTCTTATGTAATAGTTAACCTCATATATGTACAATCCAAAACTCTGTAAGAACATTGTTTGGCGTTACTCTAACCAATGACCGACCATAATAAAACATCATAGCATACAATTAAGTGTTCCTCCAAAAAGTATATACAACCAACAGCATGCAACCTAATCTCACCAGGTCACCTAATCTTTACTTGTAAAAAGGGTCAACATAGCAACATTAGTTGCCACCAAGGTTAACTCTTCCGAACGAATCATAGAAGAACCTGTTGAAATACTTGTCACTAATAATATAGGAATAAGCAATCAATGCTATTCTATGATTCGTTCGGAAGAGTTAACCTTGGTGGCAACTTAAGTGCAACCACCCGATCATTAACTTTTCGAACAACTTTGAATGGACCTATAAAACGTGGACTCAACATGCCTTTTCGTCCAAAACGAATGACACCCTTCCAAGGAAAAACCTTCAAGAATTCTCGATCGCCAACGTTAAATATAACGTGTCGGCATTTATGATCCGCATACATCTTTTGTCGGTTATGAGCAGCTTTCAGCTTCTCAAGAGCCACATTAACTTTGTCTGACGTAATCTGCACGATTTCCGGTCCGGCAAATTGCTTATCACCAAATTCTAGCCAACAAGTTGGAGTGCGACAACGCCTCCACTAGAGCATTTTGTAAGGTGGCATTCCAATTTCCTTGATGTAAAGTTAAGCTAAATGATCGGAAATAATAGAACACGGAAAACCGTGACGTGACACAATTTCATCGATATAAAGTTAAGCTAAACAAGTCAATGATGCAGACTCATTTGTGGCTAAGAAATGGGATCTGGTCAAACGATTAGCCATGACCCAAATCACGTCATGTTCTCTAAATTTTTTTGGCAGCTTTGTCATGAAATCCATTGTAATGTGACCCCACTTCCATTTAGGAATTTCAAGTGGCTGCAAATTGCCGTAAGGCCTTTGATGTTATGTCTTGACTTGTGTATAGATTTGACATCTTTCCACAAAGGAAGCGATGCCTCTTTTAATAGTAGGCAACCAATACAACATTTTCAAGTGATAGTACATCTTCGTGATTCTTGAATAAATAGATGGTTTGGACTTATGATCTTCTTGTAATACTCACTCACGCTTACCTCCAACAAGTGGTACCCAAATTCGGGATTGAAAAGTTTTCAACCCACGATTGTCTTTACCAAGTTGATTTTTCAACTTCTTTATCGTTTCAGTCAGGTTATCCTCCTGTAACGCCATTAATTGTGATTTTTTTAATCTTGCAATTATATATTGAACCACTATAAGCTTCATAAACTTAGTTTCTGCCGATGATCCTCTACAGCTCAAGGCGTCCGCTACATATCGAGTTCTTTCTAGGTAAATATATATTCTAAGCTCTTGTGATTAGTGTAAACTTCACACTTCATGCCATAAAGATAATGCCTCCACAATTTCAAGGAAAACAACATAGCAACAAGCTGTAGGTCATGAGTTGGGTAGTTCTTTTCATGTGATTTTAATCGACGAAAAGTATAGGGAATTAATTTATCACGTTGCATTAGAACACAACCTAATCTTATATAAGAGGCATCACATTGAACCATTAGGCAAGGTGAATATCGGAGCTTCACACAATAATCGCTTCAACGACTAAAAGGCTTTCTCCTGAGCTTCTTACCATACATAGGCTACATCATTTTCAGTTAATTTGGTCAAAGGACCCGCAAGTTTGGAGAAGTCGCAGATAAACCGCCGATAGTAGACAGGTAAGCCGAGAACACTCTTGATCCCAGAAGAACTCCCTAATTCATCAGTCTTCAACCTTAGCTGGATCTACTTTAAGACCTTCCTTGCAAACTATATGGCTGAGAAAATTTACTTCCCGAAGCCAGAATTCGCAATTAGAAAGTTTAGCATATAGTTGCTCCCGTTTAAGGGTTTCCAGAACTTAACGGAGATGTACTTCATGGTCAGCTTCAGTTTTTGGATAAACAAGAATGTCATCGACAAATACGATCACGGATCTATCAAGAAACGGATGACAAACACGATTCATAAGATCCAAGAAAATGGTAAGGGCATTCGTTAAGCCAAATGGCATCACAAAAAATTCATAATGACCATATCGGGTTCGAAAAGCAGTCTTTAGAATATCTTCTTCATGAACCCGCACTTGATGGTACCCTGGCCAGAGATCAGTTTTAGAAAAATAGGTTACCCCATGTAATTGATCAAAAATATCGTCTATTCGTGGAAGAGGATACTTGTTCTTCACAGTTCCGCATAGTTCCGTCCTTCTTCTTGACAAATTGAACTGGAGCACCCTAAGGAGAAGAAATCAGGCGAATAAAAGCCTTTGTCAAGTAACTCTTGACTAATTCATCACTTCGCGAACCATAGAAGGAGCAAGCTCTAGCCACTAGAGTAATGTAACATCCTTAAAATGGGCCTAGTTGTATGTAATGAGTGCGAGTGTGTAACTTGAACAAAGTAATGAAATATGTGTATTTTAGTTGTTATATGAGATTATAAAATTAGTAGCAATGTAAATAAAATAGATGAATTGGTAAACGTTTTTGAATAAGAATTACAAAAATATCCCTGTTAGTAGGTAAACGAGGTTCAAGTTGTAAGTTGAATAGGGGAACAATACCCCTTGTGGTTATACTTGAAACTTAAGTCGGTCTAAGTCTTGTGTACACTCACGTATACATTCAAGCACACATATTTCATTCAGTGTGTTATGTTCTTCGAAGCTTGGAGAATAAAATTAAGAAAAGATCTTGCAAGTGATATTCTTGTGGTAAATCCAAGTGTGTGCATCAGCCCTAGTTCATCTTCATGTTCTTCCTTTCTTGAAAGTTCAAGTTCGTTCATGTTCTTGTGTTGAGGTTAAAATTGTGTTAAGCATGAATTAAGTCAAAGAACTGAGATTGATACCTCAATCTATTCCTACAAGTATTATATATGGATTAGAACACAAATCAAAGCTTGAAGTGATGATTTAAGTTGAATTCTTTGAAATTGGTTCAAATGGGTCAACTAACTAAATTTGATCCTAAATCTTCAATATTTTGTTATCGATGTAAGTGGGTGTTTTTAGACTCATATGGATACTCTCTATGAAGTATAAACACTGGAAATCAATTAGAAACTCGTTTGATAATGTTTTGAAGGAAAATAGCCGAAATAGGGGGCTGTCATCAGACCTGTTCTAAAACGGATCTGCTTGCGGGCGCAGAGGGTTGTCCTTGCAGCCGCAAGGGTGGTTCAAAGAGTACTTGTGGGCGCAAAGATGAGTCTTTGCGACTGTAAGGATGGCTTCGAATTGATGGTTCGAAGGGGCTTTGAATTGTTGGTCCGACTTAACTTAAGTGGCCCGACCTTGTGCTTGCGGGCACAAGTAGGCTTCCTTACGGGCGTAAGCATCAAGGCATGCGGCCGCAAGGGTGTGTTTTTTAGTAATAGTACATAGTTTGTTTAACTTATGTGTTGTAACATTTGGAAGTTCGATGTGGCCTTGTAAGTTGACTTGAGATGTCATTAGAAGATTCCTATTCGTATTCTAGTAGTAATACCTCGTGTGTGTAAACATTTAACATAAATAATGATGTTTTAGATAAACCTGACACACGAGAAGAGCTGGTGAAATATATCTATTTATTGTAAGCTCAACATGTGAGTATCGGCTTTCATGAGCCTCAAAAGAGGGAGAATCGCTTGCTAGTTGACTAACCTGATTAATTGAATACGGTATGATATATGTTGTAGTTCTGATTCAGAAATGTGTAGAGATGAAGGTTTTAACCTTATTAAGTTGCTTTGATATGATATGCCATGTTTAATACTTGTTGATTATATGATTCATGCATGCTTTAGGATCTTGATTAGATCCCCCTCGTTGAAATTGTTGATAAGCATATGTATTGATTGATCTTGATTGGATCAGCTGTGTTTGTACAAATTGGCTGCGGACCACAAGTTGCTAGTAGATTGAGGTCAGCCCATGAGGCTGGTTCCCATGGGACCTTTGGGTCATAATCCGGGATCAACGGGGACTCGAGGGCCCATTCCGAGTCTAGGTTCTGCAGGACCACCGCTCCTTGACGAGTTGGAACTTTCGATTCCACAAGAGCCTATGGCTTCATAACGATGCTTGGTGGACTGTTGTATGCTCCCTTACAAGCACGGATGGTTGTGTCTATCCCCCGATTTGTGTCGTTAAGCAGGACTGGCTATAGTTCAAGATATGAGCTTACCGATCTTGTCAGCACACCGTAGTGTGATAGGATAGCATTGATTGCTTATTCCTGTGTTATGTGTCTCGCTTTATTGATACTTGTGATAAGTTAGTACTCACTAGCTATTTAATAACTAATGTAGATTCTTTGATCCTTTTTATAGGTAAGGATTAGGTGGCCTGGTGTGATAGGTTGCCTGTTGTTGGTTGTATATACTTTTGGGGAGGAACACTTTATGTATGCCATGTTATTATGATGTGATCGGTTGTGGGTTAGAGTAACACCAAACACGTGGTTTCAGAGATTTTGATTGTAAATACATGATGTTAACTTTTGATTTAAACTTCCACTCCTTATTATAGTAGTATCATATTTTCAAATGGATCCACATGTATTAAAAACTTGTATTTTTACTCAATTCGTTGTTTTACAAAAGCGGTGTTACAATTAGGTATCAGAGCATATGTTTGAGGGAATTGGATACTTGAAAGAGTATTCAGTGTCAAACTCGGACCCGACCATTATCAAGTGTTCCTTATGGGGTAATCTGAGTTGAGTGTAAGTGTTAGGTGATTACTGTATATGTTATAAATTAACTTGTCATGTTGATAACTAGATATAGTGGTGTATTAAATACTCTTCCCTTTGTGTAGCAAGTTGAAATAAGATGTCGGGTCAACATGGTAATACAGAGCAGGCTTTGAAGGATATAGAGGACGAGGCTTCACATATACCTCATTGAGGTGAGGATGAATGTTCCCAACACCAGCCTCTATGGGGTAGACCTGAGCAAGGTCATGAAGAATACATAAGACACCTAGAAGAAGAGCTTCGTTTAGCAAAGGAACTACTTCGGACCACCATGAGTAAAATACGTCAGTTGTGTTTGTTCAAAAATTTCTTATCCTGTAAACCTCCTATGTTTGAGGGGAGTGATGGCCCATACGTTACTATGCAGTGTCCCAGAGAAACTGAGTAAACGTTTGAATCTTGTGAGTGCGAACCGGAGTATTGCATGAAATACGCAATACAGTGAAAGCCTCTGTTAGCAAAGAGGTGCTTAGTGCTTTGTCTTGGGAGCAGTTTTTAGAGAAGCTATTAAAGAAATATTGCACAGATTATAACGTGGAAAGAATGAAGCGGGAGTTTAATAATCTCCAGCAAGGGGATAAATCCATGGAGGATCTCATAACTACTTTCAATGATAAGATGAGATTTGTTCCACATCCTATACCTAATCAGGATGCCAAGATCAGAAGGTTTGTAGGAACCTTACCATTGGAGTTTCGCGCCAATGTTCGAGCGGCTATTCATCTTGATTGAGTTTTTGAAATAGCTCGACAGATAGAGGTAGATCGTCTCTAGTTTAAGGGCGAATCTGCTAGTGGGGGTTAGAAAAGGAAGTCCTAGCCATCTTTTAAATGGGGTCCTTCAAAAAGACAATCCTCTACATGTAGAAGAACAAATAGTTCCATGAAATTGAAACCTGAAAGGGCACGCTATTGCCGAATGCAGATACAAGGAAGATGTTTGTTATCGGTGCCACAAACCCGGACATAGAACTGTTGATTGCTCGGAAAGACAAAGTGAAGGAACAAGAGGGTCCTCGTTGGGGCAAAGGAGAGAAGATGCATGTCGCGCAAAAGGAAGGGCATTCTAGATGACGGTAGAGGAGGCATAGGCGGTGGGGGATGTGATCACTACTACATTCCTTATTAATTACACCCCTGCACGTGTATTATTTGACTCGGGAGCTACTTATTCCTTTGTCCATGTGTCTTGTCGTGATAAGTTGCAATTGCCTATTTCCACATTAACTGATCCAATTAAAGTAGAGATTGCTAGCAGTAAAGTAGTTTCTCTTGATAGCGTTCCCGTGGCTGTTGTTGATATTGATGGGAATAGTTTCCCTATTACATTTCTTGTTATGCCTATTTTGGGGTTTGATGCGGTGATTGGAAAGGATTGTCTCAGCAATCAAAACGCTGAGATTCTTTGTTCCAAAAAGATGAGTAAAATTCCTCTACCCGACGGGTCGTATGTAGTAGCTCGACAAGAGAGACGGGAGTCTGAGATTCTTGTCATTTCTGTTATTAAAGCACGGAAGTCTGAAGTGAAAGATTGTGCCTCCTACTTAGCATATGTGATTAATGCCAAGATGGAGAAGCGACTAGTCAAAGATATTAGGGTAGTGTCTGATTACCCTGAGATATTTCCTCAAGAACTGTCGTGCTTACCTCCGGTCAGAGATGTTGAATATCAAATCGAACTTGTTCTATAAGCTACTCCTGTGGCTAGAGCTCCTTATCGTCTTCCTCCTTATGAAATTCATGAGATGATGACTCAAATCCAAGAATTACTTGACAAAGGCTTTATTTGCCCGAGTTCCTCACCATGGAGAGCTCCACTAGTGATAGTACTCAGGAAAGCTGGCTATTAAAGGTCAAGGGTTCAAACCTTGGCAACAACCCAAATGAGGTCCAAATTAATTAAATTGGCTACCAGAGGGGTTGGGGTGTATTGGGTTGTGGACCTAACATGCCGGAATGGATAGTGCCGGAATGGGTAATGCCGGGAGAGGCCCGGTTAGCGTCGACCGGTCGGCGGTATGTTACAGGGGTAGATTTGTAACATCCTTAAAATGGGCCTAGTTGTATGTAATGATTGCGAGTCTGTAACTTAACTAAAGTAATGAAAGACGTATATTTTAGCTGTTATATGAGATTATAAATTTAGCAGTAATGTAAATAAAATAAATGAATTAGTAAATGTTTTTGAATAAAGATTACAATAACATCTTTTTTAGTCGAAATGGGTAAATACGGGACAAGTTGTAAGTTGAAAAGGGGAACAAAATATCTCTTGTGGATATACTTGGAACTTAAGTCGGTCTATGTCTTGTGGAGTATACATTCAAGCACCCATTTTCATTCGCTGTGTTGTGTTCTTGGAAGCTTTGAGATAAAAATTAAGAAGAGATCTTGCAAGTGATATTCTTGTGCTAAATCCAAGTGTGTGAATCAAACCTAGTTCATCTTCTTCCTTTCTTGTAAGTTCAAGTTCCTTCATGTTCTTGTTTTGAGGTCAAAAATTGGTTAAGCATGAATTAACTCAAGGAACTGAAATTGATACCTCAATATGTTCCTACAACTATTATATATGGATTGGAACACAAAACAAAGCTTGAACTACTGATTTAAGTTGAATTCGTTGAAATTGGTTCAAATGGGTCAAACGACTAAATATGATCCGAAATCTTCAATAATTTGTTTTTGAGGTTAAAGTGGATGTTTTTAGACTCATATGGATACTCCCTATGAAGTATAAACACTGGAAATCAATCAAATACTCGTTTGATGAAGTTTAGAAGGAAAATAGTCTAAACAGGGGGTTGTCGTCCGACCTGTTCTGAAACGGGTCTGCTTGCGGGCGCAAGGGGTTGTCCTTGCGGCCGGAAGGGTGGTTCGAAGGGTTCTTGCGGGCGCAAGGATGAGTCTTTGAGGCCGTAAGTATGGCTTCGAATTGATGGTTCAAAGGGGCTTCGAATTGTTGGTCTGACTTAACTTAAGTGGTCTGACCTCGTGCTTGCGGGCGTAAGTAGCGTTCCTTACGGGCGCAAGCATCAAGGCTTACGGTTACAAGGGTATGTTTTTTAGTAACAGTACACAGTTTGTTTAACTTATGTATTGTAACATTTGGAAGGTCGGTGTGGCCTTGTAAGTTGACTTGAGATGTCATTAGAAGACTCTTATTCGTATTCTAGTAGTAATACCTCGTGTGTGTAAACATTTAACATAAATAACGATGTTTTAGGTAAACCTGATGCAATAGACAGAGCAGTATATATGTTTATTGTAAGCTCCACATGTTAGTACCGGCTTTCATGAGTCTCAATAGAGGGAGAATTGCTTGCTAGTTGACTAACCTGATTAATTGAATACTGTAGTATGATACTTGTTGATTATATGATGCATGCATGCTATCGGATCCTGATTAGATCCACCTCGTTGAACTTGTCGATATGCATGTGTATTGATTGATCTTGTTTGGATAAGCTATGTGTGTGTGAATTGGCCGTGGACCTCAAGTTTCTGGTAGGTTGAGTTCAGATGATGTGGCTGGTTCCCATGGGACCTTTGGGTCATAATCCGGGATTAACGGGGACTTGAGGGCCCATTCCGAGTCTAGGTTCTGCAGGACCACCGTTCCTTGCCGAGTTGGGGCTTTCGAGTCCACAGGAGCCTATGGCTTTATAATGATGTTTGGTGGACTGTTGTATGCACCCTTACTAGCACGGATGGTTGTGTCTATCCCCCGGTTTGTGTCGTTGAGCTTGACTGGCTATCCTGCAAGATATGACCTTACCGATCTAGTCAGCACACCAAAGTGTGGTAGGATAGCATTGATTGCTTATTCCTATGTTATGTGTCTCCCTTTACTGATACTTGTGATAAGTTAGTACTCACTAGCTATTTATAGTTAATGTAGCTTCGTTGATCCTTTTTACAGGTAAGGATTAGTTGGCCTAGTGAGATAAGTTGCCTGTTGTTGGTTGTATATACTTTGGGGAGGAACACTTTATGTATGCTATGTTATTATGATATGGTTGGTTACGGGTTAGAGTAACATCAAACACGTGGTTTCAGAGTTTTTGATTGTAAATACATTATGTTAACTTTTGATTTAAATTTCCGTTGCTTATTATAGTAGTATCTTATTTTTAAACACACCCACACGTATTTAAAACTTGAATTATTATTGAGTTTGCTGTTTTACAAAACCAGTGTTAAAATAAGGTATTAGAGCCTAAGTTTGAGGTAATTGGATACTTGAAAGTGTATTCAGTCTCAAACTCGAGCCCGACCATTATCAAGTGTTCCTTGTGAGGTAATTGGAGTTAAGTGTGAGTGTTTCGTAATTATTGTATGTTATAAATTAACTTGTCAAGCTTATAAGTACATACAATGGTATATTAAATACTCTTTCCTTTGTGTAGCAAGTAGAAATAAGATGTCAGGTCAACATGGTAATACGGAGCAGGCTTTGAAGGATATGGAGGACGAGGCTTCACATATACCTCATTGAGCTGAGGATGAACGTTCCCAACACTAGTCTGAAGGTGGTAGACAAGAGCAAGGTCATGAGGCGTATATAAGACACCTGGACGAGGAGCTCCGTTTAGCAAAGGAGCTACTACTACAGACGACCTTAGGTAAAACAAGTCAGTCGTATTTGTTCAAAAAGTTATTATCCTGTAAACCTCATACGTTTGAGGGGAGTGATGACCCCTTGGTTACTATGTGGTGGCTCCGAGAAATGGAGCAAACATTTGAATCTTGTGAGTGTGAACCGGAGTATTGCGTGAAATATACAATACAGATGTTAACGGGGCGAGCCATTTTCTGGTGGGATACAGTGGAAGCCTCTATTAGCAAAGAGGTGATGAGTGCTTTGTCTTCGGAGCAATTTTTAGAGAATCTATTAACGAAATATTTCATAGATTATGGCATGGAAAGAATGGAGCGGGAGTTCAATAAGATGAGATTTGTTCCACATCTTATACCTGATGAGAATGCCAAGATAAGGAGCTTCGTAGGAACCATACCATTGGAGTTTCGCACCAATGTTCGAGCGGCAATTCATCTTGATCGAGCTTTTGAAATAGCTCGACAGATAGAAGTAGATCGTCTCTAGTTTAAGGGCGAATATGCCAATGGGGGTTATAAATGGAAGTTTCAGCCATCTTTTAAATCGGGTCCTTCAATAGGACAATCCTTTACAGGTGGAAGAACTAATACTTCCAAGAAACCAAAACCTGATACTCCTTGGTGTTCTCATTGTCATACTTACTATTCTGGAGAGTGTTCTAAGGCAACCCGCAGGTGCCTGAGGTGTGGGCTGAAAGGGCACACTATTTCCAAATGAAGATACAAGGAACATAGAATGGTTGATTGCCCGGAAAGACAAATTGTACGAACAAGAGGGTCCTCATCGGGGAAAAGGAGAGAAGATGCCCCTTCCCCATAAGGAAGGGCATTCCAGATGAAGGCAGAGGAGGCAAAGGTCGCGGGGGATGTGATCATTGGTACATTCCTTATTAATTACACCCCTACATGTGTATTATTTGACTCATGAGCTACTTATTTCTTTGTCTATGTGTCTTGTCGTGATAAGTTGCGATTGCCTATTTCCATATTAACTGATCCAATTAAAGTAGAGATCGCTAGCGGCAAAATAGTTTTTGTTACTGATAGCGTTCCCGTGGCTAATGTTGATATGGATGGGAATAGTTTCCCTATTTCATTTCTTATTATCCCTATTTCATTTCTTATTATGCCGACGGGTTGTACGCAGTAGCTCGAAGTGTGAGACGATATAATTAACAATCCTTGCACCCATAAGCAATATAACTAACAACACCCCTTGCGGCTGCAAGGAACTCCCTTTGCACCCGCAAGCATAAGTCAGACCAATCCTTGCGGCCTCAAGGACTACCCTAAGCGCCCGCAAGCAAACCTATTTTAGTACTCGTCGAACGACAGTCCCCTGTTCCAACTATTTTCATTCCAAACTAATCTTAAATAAGTTCGAACTGATCTTCAGTGTTTACATATCATAGGGAATTCCTGTATGAGTCTAAAAACATCCACTTTAACATTATTAACAAACCAAAGAAGATTTGGGACCAAATTTAGTCATTTAACCAATTTAAACCAATTTCAATGAATTCAACCAAAATAACCATTTCAATCTCTGTTTTGTGTTCTAATCCATCCATGAAGCAAGGGCTTATTGGGTCACACGCCAAGTATCGATTCCGGTATCACAGATGGTCAGATGAGAGAGAAAACCAGAAACTGTTTCTGATGGGCCTAGGCACGCCCATTCCTCGATAAGGTACGGTCGTGTCCTACGGGCAGGCACGAGCCGAAGTTGGGCGTGACTTGAGCGTGGCATGTGGCTAGGTACGCCCGTGCCTCATGCAGGCATGCCCGTGCCCAATGCCCAGTGGACAAGCATGAGCCCAAGCCGGGCGTGACTTGGGCGTGGCCTTTTGGGCTGGCACGCCCGAGCCTTGGGAGGCACGGCCGTGCCTTGTGCAGTAACAGCCTTTTTAATTAGCTTTCAAAGCTAATTATGATGGTGTTTATGATCATAACTCTAGTAACTCTCTAAACTCTCTAAAAGCACTTCAAGAACACAAGGCTTTGGGGTTCATTGTGTAAAGACATTTGGTGGTGTAGAGTTTGGGATATCTTACACTCTAGCAAGTGGGAATTGATGATAACTTGGTGTGGACTTCACTAGTGGTGTACAAATTAGTACACATCCCTTCTAAACTCCAAATTCAATTGCAAGGAGAAGATAGCATCAAGGGTATGATACTATTTCTTTATCTCTTTATTTTGTTGCTTTGGTTGGCATCCAGAAAACACAGCGGAAAGAAACGAGTATAAAATAATTTAGATTTTATGCCACCTATCACACCACCCAATGGACCACACTCTAAACAATAACAATGAAACTAAAGAAGGAGAACAAGGATAAGAAATTATACCATACAAAATGCCTTCTCCTTCTTGCCTTGGAAGATTTGTACACAAAGTAGTGTACCACTATCGGTATCCACACCAAGTGTTAATGATCCTCACGTGCTAGCTGTGTTTGGACGCCGCCAAAAGCTTCACCAATGACTTACCACAACTTGAAGATCAATAGTGCCTTGTTCCTTATCTTCCAAGTGTATTTTGAGAGATGAACCAACTGTTGGATTAGGCCCACTGACACACACACGAGTTGGCTTCATGGCTAATGAAGCAAGGGCCTATTGGGTCACACCTTAATCATCAATTCCGGCATCACGGATAATCTAATGAGAGAGAAAACCAGAAACTGGTTCTGGTGGGCTATGGCACGCCCGTGCCTCTATGAGGTACGACTATGCCCTACAGGCAAGCACGAGCCCAAGTCGGGCATCACTTGGGCATGGCCTATGGCTAAGTATGCCCGTGCCTCTGGGAGGCACGCCCGTGCCCTGTGCCCAATGGATATGCACGAGCCCAAGTCAGGCGTGACTTGGGCGTGGCCTCTTGGGCTGGCACACCCGTACCTTGTGAGGCACGGCCGTGCCTTATGCAGTAACAACCTCTTTACTAGGCTTCCAAAGCTAGTTACAGTGTGTTTATGTGTATTGATCATGTAACAGCCATGAGATTAATTGTTGCACGTTTTTTGAACTCAATTTTGAGTTCTATATAAACCACATGAAGTCATATGGTTTTGGTTGCTTGAAAGAAATAAACAAAGTTGATATAATTTGCATAACTCTCTCAAACACACAAAAATACATCCAAGGCTTTGGCTCTTTTGTGTAGATCATATTTATGGTGTTTAAGTTGGCACACCTAACACTCTAGCAAGTGGGAAAAGATCAAGACTTTGTGTGGACTTCGATAGAGGTGTACACGTTAGTACACACGCTTCCAAACTCCAAATTCGTTTGACTAAGGGACATAGCTTCAAGGGTATGAACTTATTCCTTCTTGTCTTCATTTAGTTGCTTGTCCATGTTTAGAGTTTTGGTCCATATGGTGGGTGTGTTCGTGGTCAAATTTTGAAACTCTTTTACTACTCGTTTTGCTTCCGTTGCGATTTTAGACCACGAAATCCCAATAGTGGTATCAGAGCCATCTCAAACATGGCTTTGCACTTTTGGAATTAAACCGGATTTTATGAGTTTTCTGCCAAAATTGGTTTTCGAGTGACCGGGCACGGTCTTACCTCTAGGGGTACGGGCCGTGCCGGCGACTGGGGCACGGGCGTACCAGTGAGGGTACGGGTCGTGCAAGCAGAATTCGTAATCTGTTTAAAAATGTTTAAACTATACACTGACAAAAGGGCAGGCACGCCCGTACCCTCTGGGGTATGCCCGTGCCTTCTGGTTTTTTGGTCAGAATTGGTTTTTGAAACAATGTGATTAAATATATTAAAATCCGGGTTTTAGGCTAGTGTTGATTCTGTTGATCCCCACTATATTTTGGTTCCTAATTCTATATGTTTTGTGTGACTTGTCATGAAGTTCACAAAAATATATATTTTTATGTGTATATATGAATATGCTGTTTTAAAGGTGCATTAAAATTGCTAATGCATATGTACAAGGATTGCTTGTTGTGTCTTAAGTGTTGTTTTGCAATCTTGATCAAAATATATCTTTGTTGGACATGGTTATGTGGGACACCATTGCTTTCGTTTGGTGGTGTTTGTTGTGCTTGCCCGGTAACTTGATATGCCCATAGACTTTGTGATGCTTGTGGTTGGTTTTGGTTTTGGTTTTGGCATGCGTGCCGTAATGTTGTAATATTCATATTTGGTGCGACTTACATGTCGTTTATTTAAATCTTTGTACTCGTAATATATTATTAGGATCGCGACATGCATGTCGTTTTCTTATTATTATGTACTCGTACTTAGATTATTTCAAATATGTAAATATTGCTTCGAACCAACCGGGAGACACGGTGTTGGCGTCTTGACGAACCTAATGCGGGAGATTCGCCGGTGTGGAGATCGTGACGGAGCATTCATTGGTGTTGTCCCTAGATTGACTATGTTCTCCCCGTTTTGGTTCACGAGGAGAACGATTAGGATTTGGGCATGTTACCAGGTCTTTATTTATTTTTATGTGTGGTTGTTTTATATTTGAATTCTTTAGGATTTGCATGCTAGAGAATTTTTTGGAAAATATATAAAACAAAGAAATTTATAAATGGGTTATAATTTCTACGCGCATAAGAATTGGCATACATTAATATAAAAAGGTGTTTATATTAAACGGTGAGTAAAAAGGAGTTTTTGTCACTTAAATTGCTAATTCGTCAAAATTGTTAGAATATTATTTTAACCGGAAAACAAAAACCCGTTTTTCGAAAAAGTAAGTCACGCGCCACCCGTAAGACGACACCACCCAAATCTAACGAAACTTGGATGATTGTCGAGCATTAGCACGAGTAATGCCTTGTGGAGTTGTGTGGAAGGTGAGTGTGGCAACCCGCAATATTGGTAGTCGAGCTTAAGCACGAACCAATGATTGGGCTAGGGTACCAACGTGTGTCTTGACGGGCGACTTACAAATTCTTTTATGTTGCTTAAATGATGTCGATCTCTAGCCGAGTCATTTAAGAAATAATAAAAGGATTGGTGTATGAAGGGATCAAGCATGCCTTAGACATTTGATGTCGAAAGGATCCCGCAAGGATCTAAGAGTTGCAATGATTGCAATCGGTAATTTGTCTACCGGCCTAAATAACTTATTTCATGATCCGCGGTAAACCTGTCAAGATAGTGTGAAATATGGTTCTTAGCCTTGTTCAAATAATTAAGTTTTATAACTATTGGGTAATTATTTCTACAAGGATTTTAACAACTAAAATTGGTACTCTAATTTTGTAGATGGCATCCAACAACGCTTCTACATCTTCATCGAACTCTATTTCCCTAAAATTGTTCCTCGAAAAGGCCAAACTCGATGGCCAAGACTTCATGGATTGGTTCATGCAACTAAGGATAGCCCTTAGGTATGAACAAAAGATGTGGGCCATCGAGGAGCCTTTGCCGGAAGCACCTGTGGCGAATGTGACTAGGGCGGTCCGAGACGCGTATGATAAGCGTGTCAAGGAAACGAACGAAGTGGCTTGCATTATGCTCTCCCCAATGATTCCTGAGCTTCAAAAGCAAATGGAACATTTAGGAGAATATGACATGCTTAACTAGCTGAAGGAAATGTTCCAACAGCAGGTTAAGGTAGAGCGCTTCGAGTGCCTAAAGTCCCTTTTCGATTGCCATATGCAGGAGGGCGGAAATGAGAGCGTTCACGTGCTTAAGATGAAATCATTGGTTGATCGCTTGGAGACGTTGGGATTCCTGTTGGGGAGGGAGTTGGCTGTGGATGTGATCCTCCGTTCTCTTCCTAGTTCCTTTTCACAATTTGTGTGGAACTATCATGTCCATGGCATGGACAAGTCCCTAATGGAGCTTCATGGAATGTTAAAGACCGTCGATTCCGACATGTCCACGAAGCTCTCCTCGTCCAAACCCGTCCTAGCTATCCAGGGAGGTAGAACCAAAAGAAATGGCGCTCCCCCTCTAAGGGAAAGGGTAAGGGGAAGGTTGCAATGCCTAACCCGAGTCTGGCCCCGAAGGGCAAGGGGAAAGCCGTGATGGTTCCACCGGCCGAGGACCCTGCGGAAGCCGAGTGCTTCCACTGCAAGGAAAAGGGGCATTGGCGGCGTTCTTGCCCAAACTATCTTGAGGAGCTCAAGCAGGTAAAACCGAAGGGAGTGGGTAACTCAGGTACGTTTATGATTGAACTCCACAATACCGCTACTTCTAACGGCTGGGTACTTGATACCGGTTGTGGCACTCATATTTGTAATAATGTGCAGGTGCTAAAAAGAAGTAGGGCGCTGGGTGCTGGAGAGCTTGACATGATCATGGGAAACAAGGATGTGGTTCCCGTGGAGCGGATAGGGAGTGTTGATCTCGCCTTTCCTTCAGGACTTGCTATTACCTTATTAAGTGTTTGCTTTTTGCCCTGCATGGCACGAAACATTATTTCCCTTCACGCTTTGTTTGCCGATGGTAATGAGTTTAATTTTAATAATGGAATTATTTCTTGTTTGAGAAATGATGTTCATTACTTTAAAGCTTATCCATGTCGTGGGATTTATGAAACAAGTGTGTGTTTGGATGGTAATAAATCAATCATGAACATTGATTCTAAGTCCAAAGGTGTATTGGACAACTTGTCTTTGTGGCATAGTCGCCTTGGCCATATAAGCAAGAAACGTATCGCCAAACTCCAAGTGGATGGGATTTTGGAATCGTTTGACCACGGGTCAAGCGAAGTATGCGATTCTTGTTTATTAGTGTTAGATTAAATATTGTGTTCATTATATTAGTTTAGTTATGTTTGTCATTTATCATTGTAGAGGGTAGATCTAGTAAATACCTTATGGGTATATATACTAGTCTACCTACCCCAAGTTAATAGAGCATTTCATTATTCCTAAAAGTGTGAGTGTGTGAATTCTCTATTCTCTCTCATCAATTCATACATCATCATTGTCGATTTGCACCAAGATCAAATATATCATTAATATTTGGGACCAACAAGTGGTATCAGAGCCTAGCTTGATAAAAGTGAGGCTCGTGATTGTGTTTTTTTTCATCAAGATCAGAATTCAAAGATTAAGGTTTGATTGTTCTCTATCTTTAATTTGAAGCTGTTTATTGGTTATTAATCGAGATCTGAGATCTACGAATCAAAAGGAATAACTTTTGAGGCTATTATTCAAAGGTTTCATCAATATTCAAATTTTATTGAAGAACACTTGAAAAAGGTGAAGAACAATGAAGAAATATTATTTTGATCGAAAATTCCTCTGAAAATCAAATGAAAAAGGTTTGGTAGACCAATTCGAGCTGTTAGCCACGCGCCTGTTCACTTTGAAATTGTTTGTTACAAACAATATCCCTGAAAATCAGGAAACATGTCTCTTGTTCAGACTTCGAGCGCTTTTTATTTGCCAATACACTTATACTTCGTGCAATTAAACTTACAAGCACACTTCGAAGTCAAAGAATTGAATATCAAGTGCACTTCGAGCGCATTTAATTTCCATTCGAACGCTACATTTAATTTCCAAAACAACACTTCAAGCGCATTTAATTTCCATTCGAACTCCACATTTAATTTCCAAAAGAACACTTCGAGCGCATGTTGTTTTCCCCTAGCACACTTCATAGTCCACATTAATTCCATTCGAAGAGTGATTTTTATTCAATTCGAAGTCCACTTTCCATTCGAAACCTATATAATTAATTGATACCCAAATTAATTCATATATGCATGCACACACTTCGAAGGCCCATAGTTTCTTTTCCATTCGAACACCCAATTATATCCCATGCACTTCGAGCAGCATTAAAATCACTTCCATTCGTAGCACATTAAAATCCATGCATTAAATTTCCATACACACGCAATTCGAAGCCCAATAATTCCCATGTATACTTCCATTAATTTCATGCACAAGTCCATATTTTAATAGCCAATTCTTCCTCCAATTTGAAGTCTACAATAAATCCATTCGAAGTCCATATTGAAAGCCTTTAATTTCATGCACATTTCGAACATAGCTAAACTCCATTCACACCTCGAACCCATTTCCTTGCCATTCAAACTTTGAACTGCACAAAGCCATTCACACTTCGACCGGTTTAACTCCATTCGATTCGAAGGCCACGTGTTCTTCGAGCACCTCTTTATTTTGCCATTCACTTCAAGCACCAAATCCTTCAAAATCTTTTTTTAACTTCAAACAAACTTTTAAATCAACTCCGAACTCTTCATATCTTGTTCGATCACCTCGAATTTCAACCTCGAACACAATCACAGCTATACTTCTCAAGTTAACGATCATCTCAAAACAAGTTCTCAAGATGAGTCTTATTAAGAGAGAACTACAAGAAGGTTTATCAAGATGGTTTGCATGCAAACTTACCAGAATAGAGCATGAACAAATATTATACAACAAGGTGAATGAAATGTATCTTCTATACGATAACTTAGAAAAGGAGAATGCTAAACTTACCCTACAACTTTCTGAATTGACTGAGAAACTTCACACGTCCGAGAGCAAATTTCAAGAGTTTGAGATTGAAGAATGTGCCAAGAGAAGAAATCTTGAGCAACAATTGTTGGATATTCAAAGAAAGTCAACTAAAGAAAGAAAGAATTTTGAGACCGAAAGAAATCAATTTGTGATTAAAATTCAGAATTTGGAGCAAGACTTACAAAATTGTGAAGAAGAAAAGGTCATGACATCTTTTGATTCTGAAAAGATTAAAAAATGTAAGTTTTCCAAAGGAAAGGAAATCAAGGTGGTTCCTGTAACAGTCCTTGCGTCTAAACTCCAAATGCTTTAAGGATCATTACTCAAGTTCCAAATCATACACAAAGTAGTTCATAAACAGGGTCAAGCTTCGGAGAAAGATTTGGAATGAAAGCAAAGATAATTTTGAAGAAATGATAGAGAAAACTCTTCTTCAAAGGAATTGTGGAACACCTCATCATGCTGCTTATCCATTTGCACGTGTTAGTCAAACAAGATCATTCTCGAATACTAACACGAATGCACGTCTTCCCACCTTGCTAGAGCTTAAATATCCATGTGTGGTTCGTTCTATCAAACATCTCTTAAGACTTTCTAAAGAGAAGATTTTCATAAAACAACCTTATTTTTTAGTAGATGTTTATCATAAGAAGATATATGCTCGTAAGATCAAGGGGGAGCATAGAAATGAAAATATATCAAGTCATTAATGAATATTGAGAGCTTCATTCATGGGGGGAGTGTATTTTTCACTTGAAGAATAACCAGGATGATAAAAGTGAAAATTCCCTCAACATTCAAACTGCTCCTTCAAAGAAGACATTTTTCATTTATCTTGCTTTATATGTATAATGAACACAAAGGGGGAGATTGTTAGATTAAATATTATGTTCATTATATTAGTTTAGTTATGTTTGTTATTTATCATTGTAGAGGGTAGATCTAGTGAATACCTTATGGGTATATATATTAGTCTACCTACCCCAAGTTAATAGAGAATTTCATTATTCCTAAACGTGTGTGTGTGAATTCTCTATTCTCTCTCATCAATTCATATATCATCATCGTGGATTTGCTCCGAGATCAAATATATCATTAATATTTGGGACCAACAATTAGGCAAAATGACTAAAGTGCCCTTCACCGGCGTTAGTGAAAGGGGCAAAGACTTGTTGGACATTGTTCACACGGATGTGTGTGGTCCGTTCAGGTCTGCTACAAGAAACAACTATAGGTACTTCGTTACTTTTACTGATGATTTCAGTAGGTATGGTTATGTTTATTTGATTAAGCATAAGTCTGATACCTTGGAGGTGTTTAAGACATACCAGAACGAAGTGCAGAATCAATTGGGCAAGCGGATTAAGATTCTCAGATCCGATAGGGTGGTGAGTATCTTAGTACCGAGTTTCTTGATCATCTTAGGGGTTGTGGAATTATTTTACAACTTACTCCACCCAGGACACCACAATTAAATGGGGTCGCCGAGAGGAGGAACCGAACTTTATTGGATATGGTTTGGCCCATGATAAGTCGTACAAAGCTACCCGTAAGTTTTTGGGGTTATGCTTTGGAAACCGCTGCTAGGACCTTAAACCTTGTACCAACAAAGAAGGTTGCAAGTACACCATTCGAGATGTGGCATGGAAGGGTTCCTTCACTAGCCTATCTTAAAGTCTGGGGTTGTGAGGCTTACGTGAGACGTGAAGCTCAAGACAAACTTGAACCCAAAGCCGAGAAGTGTATTTTCACTGGCTACCCAGCTGGTTCTATGGGATATTTGTTTTACAAACCTTCGGAGAACAAGGTGTTTGTTGCTCGAAGGGAGGTCTTCCTTGAAAGGGAGCTGATATCTGCAAAAGCCAGTGGGAGGCAAGTGGATCTAGAAGAAGTTCTAGATGACACCAATGATCAACCTGATGTTGGCACTAGTACCGCTTCTGAGGTCGGCGTACCGGAAGAAGTGGAACCTCAACCAGTGGTGGATGAGGTGCCTGATACACAATCATTAAGGCTCCGTAGATCTGGTAGAGTTCGTAATGAGCCAGAAAGATATGGGGTTCTCATATCCGAGGGCGACGAACAATTGGTGGATCATAGTGAACCGACCAACTACCGGGAAGCCGTAGCAGGCCCTGAGTCTGCTAGGTGGAAGGAGGCAATTGATAGTGAGATGCAATCCATGGCGGATAATCAAGTCTGGGACTTGGTTGATCCGGTACCCGACCACAAGCCAGTAGGGTGCAAATGGGTCTTTAGGAAGAAGACTAACATGGATGGAAAAGTAGACACCTTCAAAGCCCGACTGGTAGCAAAGGGTTTCACCCAAACTCATGGTGTAGACTATGACGAAACTTTTTCTCTAGTGGCTATGTTGAAGTCTATTAGGATATTAATGGCTATCGCTGCATATTACGATTACAAAATATGGCAGATGGATGTTAAGACTACCTTCCTTAACGGGAAGTTGGCAGAAGAGGTTAACATGGCACAACCTGATGGTTACGTAAACCCCAAATATCCTAATAAGGTCTGCAAGCTTAAGAGGTCCATTTATGGACTTAAGCAAGCATCTCGGAGTTGGAACATTTGCTTTGATGAAAAGGTCAAAGAGTTTGGCTTTTCTAAAAGCAAGGATGAACCTTGTGTATATGTCAGGGCTAGTGGGAGTGCTGTAGTTTTTCTAGTCTTGTATGTAGATGACATACTACTCACAGGAAGTGACGTGACTACCTTGCAGGAAGTGAAAACCTGGCTTGGGAGTTGTTTCTCTATGAAAGACACGGGAGAAACGGCATATATTTTGGGGATAAAGATCTATAGAGATAGATCTAAGACTCATTGGTTTGAGCCAGAGTACGTACATAGATAAAGTCTAGAAGAGGTTCAAGATGCAAGATTCCAAGAAAGGGAATTTGCCTATGTTGCATGGTATGGCGTTGAGCAAGTCTCAATGTCCTAGTTCCCAAAAGGAACTAGAGGAAATGAGTCAAGTCCCGTATGCTTCGGCAGTGGGATCGATCATGTATGATATGCTATGTACTCGGCCTGATGTGTCGTATGCCTTGAGCATGACGAGCCGATATTAGGCTAACCCCGGTCAAAGTCATTGGGTTGTAGTTAAAAACATCCTTAAATATCTTCGGAGAACTAAGGAAATGTTTTTAGTGTTCGGTGGATCGGCGGAACTCAGAGTTACTGGATATTCTGATGCTAGCTTCCAAATGGACAAGGATGATTGCCGGTCTCAATCGGGATTGGTATTCTTGTTAAATGGTGGAGCAATAAGTTAGAGAAGTTCCAAGCAAGATACCGTGGCCGATTCAACCACAGAGTCAGAGTATATTGCTGCAAGCGAGGCTGCTAAGGAAGCCGTCTGGATGAAGAAATTTATTCCAGACCTTGGAGTTGTTCCTAGCTCACTAACCCTATTGAGATCTTTTGTGACAATGAGGGTGCAGTAGCTCTAGCCAAGGAACCAAGAACGCATCGACATACGAGACACATTGCTCGGAAATATCATTATATTCGTGATATCATCAAGAATGGTGATATTGTGGTTAACTTGACAGATCCACTCACCAAACCTTTGTCACAAGTTAAGCATGATTCTCATGCTAAGTCTATTGGTATTAGACTTGCTAGTGACTTGGTTTAATTGTTTTAGTTGTATTTTTTATTGAGAACATTAAAGCAATAATGTATTTCTTATTGTAATGACTATTAAATGGGGATTTAATATACGCATGGTGCCATTACTTTATGAAACATTATTGGGTTCTATCTATGCATGTTTAATACTTCCATGAATAAACTTGTTTATTCTAAATACTCCACGATCGGTTGTTCTTCATTGGAAGGGAGAAGTGAATTAAGATTGAGGCGAGAGGTTGGTAATGTTTTCATCTTGGAATGAATACTTGTTTACGCAACACTAGCCTGTACTTAATGGTGATTAAGTAATTGGAGGACCCGTACCTAAGTTTACTTCAGGGATATTATCATGAGTAAATCAGGATGATAATATTATTTATCCTTCTACTAGAGATGCACGCGTTGCTTGATTATTAACTTGGACTTGTTTAGATTTCTTTCTAACGTAGTTTGTAACTGGCTGTTATAAGGGAAATTTTCAGGCATGAACTTGTTATTATGATAGGGCAGTGTAGTCAAAGGTATTCGTTCCTCTTTTGAGAGATATCCTTGGGCCCCTCGTTGACTAAGCTGATGACAAATCAAAACGCATGGTCGTGCTCAAGTTGAATTGATAATGGATCAATTGTGCAACTTGTTTTGTTAGTCATAGCTAGTCTATATCGAGAAACATAATCGTGAATGATTTGGATTTGATCATGTTCCATGACCTGCATTCACAACGGAAATCGTGAACGAATGGGTATATAATCACTTATCTATAGGACCTTTCCTTATGGTTAGGTATTTGTTTTGGGAAGACAAACCCTGTGCTGACTTGGGGGCATAGATGCCTTGCTAGAAGCCGCTTTATGTCGGTGACGCTTTTCGTGAGTTTCTCATGTGCAAGTGGGAGTGTGTTGGATTATGCCCACTGACACACACACACACACGAGTTGGCTTCATAGCTGATGAAGCAAGGGCCTATTGGGTCACACGCCAAGTATCGATTCCGGCATCACGGATGGTCTAATGAGAGAAAAACCAAAAACTGGTTCTGGTGGGCTAAGGCACGCCCGTGCCTCTATGAGGTACGGCCGTACCCTACGGGCAGGCACAAGCCCAAGTCGGGCTGACTTGGGGGTGGCCTGTGGCTAGGTACGCCCGTGCCTCTAGGAGGCACGCCCGTGCTCTATGCCCAATGGACAGGCATGAGCCCAAATCGGGCGTGGCCTCTTGGGCTGGCACGCCCGTACCTTGTGAGGCACGGCCGTGCCTTATGTAGTAACAGCCTCTTTACTAGGCTTTCAAAGCTAGTTAAAGTGTTTTTATGTGTATTGATCATGTAATAGCCATGAGATTAATTGTTGCACATTTTTTGAACTCAATTTTGAGTTCTATATAAACCACATGAACTCAATTTTTATCTGTATTGATCATGTAACGGCCATACCTCTTGGGGTACGGGGCATGACCGTACCAGTGGGGGTACGGGCTGTGCCGGCGGAATATTTGTATGCTTGAAACTGTTTAAACTGTACACTGTCAAATGGGCAGGCACGCCCGTACCCTATTGGGTACGCCCGTGCCTTCTGCCTTTTGGTCAGATTTTGTTCTTGAAATAGTGTTTTAAAATTATATTTAAATTCCGGATTTGTTGGTTGGACTAGTCTTGGATCTAGTTTTTCCCTACTATATTTTGATTCCTAGAATTTATATATTTTGTATGGCTTGGCATGAAGTGCATAAAAATATATATATTTTTAGGTGTATGTATGAATATGTAATTTTAAAGGTGTATTAAAATTACTAATGCATATGTACAAGGATTTCCATTTGTGCCTTTAGTGTTTTATTGGCAATCTTGATCAAAATATAATTGACATGGTTTTGTGGCACACCATGGTTTTTCTTTGGTTGTGTTTGATTGTGGTTCGGTAACTAGTTCCCTTTAGACCTATGTGTGGTGGTGGTTGGTTTATTTGGTTTTGGTGGCCTATGTGTTGTATTGTTGTAAATTTTTATAATTATTATTTGGTGCGGCTTGCATGCCGTTTATTTATTCCTTTGTACTTGTATTAGTAGCATATGATTGTGGCTTGCATGCCATTTCTTCTTTTATGTATTTGTGAAATAGTATAGAAGTTGATATTGTATGTAATAAATGTTAGTCCAAAGTGATTCGAGTATGAATGGAGTAATGCAAGAATGTAGTGTGAGAGATGATTAACACCATACAAAACACACACTTAAACATTGAATATGGCAAAACTCACATATTACAAGGGTCATATCCCTATTTATACTCTATGAGTATTTTCTCAAGCAAACTCCTATTTCTATACAAATTTATACTTTACATTCTCCCCGTTTGTATTGAAATAGGGTGTAGCGTCCCACCAAATACATCACTCTGAAACAATGCTTTATCTTGAGCTTTTGACAGCGGAAGCATAAACACTTTTGATGTGATGGGAAGAATCTTCTTTTTGTCTCCCATCTCTTCATAAGTCTGACAATCTTGACTCCCCCTAGACATGATATAGACTGACGTTTCTTTGTCTGTCTCCCCCTTGAGTAGACACAATAACTTTTCAATATGTTCTTTAACTCTCCCTCAACAACTGAATCAACAATGTAAAATTTCTTTTATTCTCCTCCTCATGATGATTATGATACATTATGAGCATCATGCATAAAGGACATCACTATGAGATTCAGTTGTAACAAACATGGAAAAGGGATAGGGAGGATCCTAGATATTCATGTAAAAATGATCTCCATTTGTTGTATGACATGATTAGATACTCGAACCACTCTCGATCGTTAAGGAGTGATAATGATTTGATTTGAATTCCTGAAGATTTATAACTTTGTGTTGGATGTAACCTGATATTCGAGATTAATGTTGTCAAGTAAGTCTCCCAATACCATGTAATCAACCTTGACCAAATTACCGCAAGTCCCAAAAAATTTTTGGAAGACATACGGGTGCAAAAGAACTTGGGTACACATAAGTGGGTAGATGACTTTGATATAATAATTAGTGAGTCGGATCCATCCTTACTGAAGAGCATTCGCATGTAATACAAAATTTTCTCAAAAACCTGAAGTAATTTGATGTTGGTCAATCCTTCAAACAATTTCACCAATAATGTGATCTAGGTCGTTAGAAATGACTGATATAAGATAAGCAAGATTCAAAAGAAACAAGGAATAGATGGCCAAAATCTGGTTTTGAGACCAAAAATTGGTGACACTAAGAAAGAAGAACCAAAAATTAGTTAGAAAAGGGTAGGATGACTAGACATAAGGTACTAGACATTCAGCATATGGTAACAATGACCGAAAGTAAACCAAATCTAGAAACATTAGAATGATAATTAAAACTTTGAGAACTCCTTAATTTGCCAAAAAATCCAAACACTTGTCTTAGAAATCAAGGTGACTAGATAATTCAGTCACAACAACTACGGGGGTTCGGGGGCAGCGCCCCCGATAGCGGGGTCGAAGGGGTGGCAACCCCTGGCTGGTACTTTCAAATCCGCCAAATCCCAAATCCGGTACTTTCAAAATCCGACACTTTCAAATCCGATAGAAGCCAAATCCGGTACTTTCAAATCAGATAATTTCCAAATCCACATAAACCAAATCCGACAAATACTATCGAATTTATGAAATCCGATAACTTCATCTTCAAAATCCGATACATTCATATTCAAAATCCGGTACCTTCATCTTTAACCCGTTCAGATTAAAAAATTCTTAAAATTGGCACGAATCTATATATTTCTTGCCCAGATCATATCGCCTATCAACTACAATCAATCATATATCAAATTTGTCAATAAACAACATCGAATTAGGCGATTTTCTTCAAAACCCGTTTTTCACAAAACATACTAAAATCTTCGATTTGCATGCTGTTTTGTTGTTAATTTGATCTCGTTCACTCCATAATGATTCTAAAATGATAATCGAGCATCAATCAACCATAATCTTTAGGAAAATCACAAAATTTGATGAAAACCCAAAAAACTCAAAATGTGTTGATTTCAGAATCAAATCATACTCCTTAGGCTCATATACCACTTGTTAGTCCCAAGTGGTTCGAGTATGAATGGAGTAATGCAAGAATGTAGTCTGAGAGATGATTAACACCATACAAAACATACACTTAAACATTGAATATGGCAAAACTCACATATTACAAGGGTCATATCCCTATTTATACTCTATAAGTATTTTCTCAAGAAAACTCCTATTTCTATACAAATTTATACTTTACAATAAACCAACGAGAATCAAGGCGTTGATGTCTCGGCAATGTGGAGTCCAAATTACTTTTTGGAGATACTGGCTTCAGTTGGAGCACACCCAACTAGGTACTTTGGATCTTGGATTCCTTAGTTGACCTTGTTTTCCCCGTGTGGCTCGTGGGGAAAACGCATAGGATTTGGCCATGTTACCAAACTATTGTGTGTGCGTGGGTGTTTTATATATTTGTTATTTTGCACGTATGTGTAGGATATCGCATGCTAGATAATTTTTCCAAATATATAAAAACGCAAAGATTTAAAAAATTGGTTTATATTTCTTTCCGCGCGTATAGAATTAACAAGATAATATAAATTTGTATTATATTATAAGTGGATAAAAATTGTATTTATCACTTGATTTGTTAATTCGTAAAATGGGTTAAAATTGTTTTAACCGGAAAAACAAAATCCTGTTTTTAAAATGTAAATCACGCGCCATCCGTAAGACGACACCACCCGAATCTAGTGAAACTTGGATGATTGTCGAGCTTTAGCACGAGTCATGCTGAGTGGAACTGTGTGGAAGGTGAGTGTGGTAACTTGCAATATTGGTTGTCGAGCTTAGCACGAGCCAATTATTGGCGAGAGTTCCACCGTGTGTTTTAACGGGCGGTTTACAGTTCTTTTGGTGACACTTAGGTGGCGTCGAGCTCTAGCCGAGTCATTTAAGAGGATCAAGTTAGAATTGATGCGAGAAGGGATCAAACATGCCAAAAGACATTTTGATTGTCAATGGATCCCGCAAGGATCTAGAAGTTGCAAAGTGTTTGCAATCGGTAAAATGGTTACCGGCCTAAATAGCTTTGTTTTGTGATCCGCGGTAAACCCGTCATAAGGTAAAGTGAAATATGGTTTCTAGCATTGTTTAAATAATTTGTTTTGAAAAACTATTTGGGTAATTATTTCTACAAGGATTATATCTAAAATAACTAAAATGTGTACCCTAAAAATGTAGATGACAAACGTTAACAACGCAACACCGAATTTATCACTCCGTTCGTTCCTAGAAAAGGAAAAACTCGAAGGTGTGAACTTTGTGGATCGGTATAGGCAATTGCGAATTGTCCTTCGCCATGAATCTAAGTTGCACATCCTCGAGGAACCTCTTCCGGAACCACCTGCTACCAACACAAGTTGGGCCACTAGACACGCCTTTGAAAAGCGTTTCGAGGATGCAAAAGATGTTTCTTCTTTCATGTTATCGACTATAAGCTGCGAGCTGCGAAAGCAACTCGGGCACATGAGTGCGTATGACATGACTAATCGGTTGGATGACATGTTCCAACATTAGATTAGAGAGGAACACTTTATCTGTGTCAAGGCCCTTGTCGGTTGCCGGATGCAGGAAGGTGTGAAGGTTAGTGTTCATGTGCTTCGTATGAAGGCACACATTGACCAAATGGAAATACTAGGATTTCCCATTGGGAGGGAGCTTGCGGTGAATATGATTCTCGAGTCCTTGCCCACGTCTTATGATGAGTTTATCAAAAACTATCAAAAGAACAAAATGGTAGAATCTTTAGACGAGTTGCATGGCATGCGTAAGACTTTCGAGTCTAACATGGCCAAACACAAGTTCGTTCCCACCTGGTTATTTGAGGAACGTAAAACTGAGAAAGAGAATACGACTCCTAAGGGAGAAGTTTGCTATTTCTGCTGTAAATATGGAGATTGGCGCCGCCACGCTTGTCCTAAGTGTTCGGAGGAGTTAAAGCTTCCTATGAGGCAAGGGAATAGCTCCTCGTCATCAGCTACATTCATGGTTAAATCTATTGCTTTTCTACTTCTTAGCTAGATTTTGAAATGCTGGCTATAACACTCACGTTTGTTGCAAAATTGTTTTGTTACAAAGTGTAGGTGTTAAACGGAAGAAGTAGTTGATAAGGCATGGAGAGCTAGAGCTCAAGATTAGGAAACATGGACGTTGTCTTGATTGAGAGGATTGGGAGTTTTAGAACTCGTCATTCTATCTAGCAATTTTATTACTTTACTAGATTAATATATTATCTGCCCTGCTTGGCGAGAGAAATATTAAGTCTATTTATACATTGGTTGACGATGGATATTACTTTGTATTTGATATTTATATATTATTGGTTTATTTCAAAGTGTATCCATGTCGTGGCATTTATAAGCTCTTGCTTAATGGTAATAAAATAATCATGAATAGAATGTTTAAATCCAAAAATGGTTTGGATAAGGTATCCAAATGACAAGGTTATTTAAGCTATGTAAACAGACTTGCTTCACCAAGGTCTGTGTGGTTTGGAATCTTGGATGCATTTGATAGTTGATCAAATGTTGAGTGCGAGAATTGTTTATTAGGCTAAATGACTTGTATATCTCTCATCGGCATATGAAAGAGGATTAAGAGCTTGTTGTAATTAGTTCACACTTATGTGTTTAATTCGTTCAAGCAAATCCAAGGGGATAACTACATGTACTTCGTTACCTTTACCCGTAGTGGTAGTAGGGATGGGTATATTTTGAAACCTTTGAGGTGTTCGACAATTACCATAACGAGGTTTGTGGGAAAAGGTTAAGTTACTTAAATCTTGTAAAGATGTTGAGTATCTTAATTTATGAATTTTGTGATCATCATAAGAATTGTGGGATTTATCTCATAATTTATTTCTTCTAGGACACATTGGCATATGGGTCGCATAGAGGAGGAACCGAACATTCTTGGGTATGTTTGGGTCTTGATGGATCACAAATTCATACCCAAAGTGTTGGGATGCTTAAATATGGCGGGCAATGTTCTATATACAAAATCAACAGAGATGGTTTAGTACGCATCTTAGGAGAAAAGACTAGAAAGAGTGTCTTTGCTTGTCTATCTCAAAACCTATATTATCCAGCCTACGTGTAGACATGAGGTGGTAGAATCCGGGGAATAAAGATTGTACTCCATTAGGCATTCTGCTGATACCATGAGATATTTGTTTCACAAACTTTTGAGGACAAGGTTTTTGTCGCTCAATGGCAAGTGGAAATATCTATGAGAGCCAGTGAGAGTAAACGGAGCCTTGAGTGGTAAAACCTAATGTTGGCACTAGCATACAATCAGTAATGATTGGAACTCAACATGGCGATGCTGGAGTACTTGGCATATGTAACACCGTGATTTTGAGAACCAAATTTTTCTTTTTAAAATACAATTTAAGATTTCAAACTACGTGGGTTTGACTATAAATAGAAGAATCAAACCTGCCTTATAATTTAGAAATGCAGCGGAAGTAAAATCACATGGCAAACTATTTAAACAGTCAAAATGATGCCACAAACAACAGTTGGTGTTACGGAATACATAACCGGCTGACCATTATCTTAAACAAACATAAACATAATTCAACAGAGTTTAAAACATAATAGAAGTGTTCCTCCCAAAGCATATAAACTACCTGCAGGCTCCCGAGATCACTGAGGATTACCTACACATGTGGAGTGTAGCAACTGTTAACTATAATAGCTAGTGAGTACTAAATAGCATGCAATCAATATAAGTACATCACATATCATCAATCATGCTCAGATAGTTCTATCCTAGCATCTCGCGATTAGCTGGCGTAGTCAGGAGTTAGCATATCTTGTAGGGGAGCTAACCTGGCTCAAAGCACCAAACTAGGGTACCAGACACATCAACAGCGCCAATAGGAGAGCTATACAACATCCACCATTGCGTTTCAGAATCAATCGATTCTTCTAAGTAAAGCCCTGAGCTAAACCCACAGAGGACAAACCTTGTCCAGGGCAAACCTTGCCCAATAGGTAGGACAGCTTGGTCTGGGGCAAACCTTGCCCAATAGATCCGTACCGATCACAAACAACTAATCTGATTCAATCGAATCATAAATCAATGTGCGCACATATTCAATTATCATTATAGCATACACCTAATCAAGTTCATACTACATTGTGTCAACATGGTAAGTTCTAGCATCATCATGCAATCCTACACTTAAACAAGTGTGTGTACAAATCATGGTATACAATTCCGTGATCATTGTTAAAATATGTTATAAGTATATTAATTTTTATGTCACTCGACACTCACCTGATAGGCTAGATTAAGCAAAGACCTTGCTTTGGCACTCATGGATTGTTAAGTCGACCTATAATACCAATATCAACGCACTAATCACTTGAACACGCGAGGAACGTCTAGGATACTTGAAACAATACCCTAATGATGTTATTTAACCATTTATTAAATAACTATAGTAGTCCAAGCAACAACACGCGAATACCTAGCACAAAACAGCACCATAGGATGTGTATAGGGGCATCGCGCTGCGACACCCCCTTGGGTCGCGCCGTGAACAACCTACAGTGCACCAGCAGCCTGCTGTTTTGTGCACAGCAATACCATTTTTGTTCTATTAAACTGCAAAACAATTTTAGTAAAATTATAGTGTTTCATAGGACCATTTGACACTTGTGGAAGCTTTCTAACATCAAAACCTCCTATCCAATTAATTCATACAAAAATCACAATTAAATGGACAAAGACGTGCGCATAATGGCCAAAACTTGGTGTAGACCAATTCCAACACTTGCAACACCCTAATATGATGTATTGAAGGTGTTGTAACTGACCAAAACCTTTAAACTCATTGTTTGGTATCATTTTCCAATTTTTTGTCTATTTATGGCATATTTTCCACTATTTTAGCCAATTTAAGCAAAACTACCATTTCAATTCAAAACCAATGTTCTAATAAATTCATACAAGTCATATGAACCTATTAGAACCTTAAAAATCAGTTCTTGATGTGTAAAAACAGATCTAGGCCATTTAGGCTAAATATTGGATTTATGCAAAAACACTACTTCTAATGCACCAATTGAGTTCTAATCAATCCTAACAAATTATAAGATCAATTAGAACACTAAATTTCAGTTCTTGAAGGTCAAAATCAGTTTGACTTGTATTTGACAATTTTTGACCCATTTGATCCAAAATTCAAAACACAACAAGAACACTACTTTAATTCATGGAATTGATTCCTATACACTTATAAATGTATTAGAACCTATTTCAATCATCAATTTCAGTTCTTGATTGCAAAATCACAATAACCCATCAAAACCTAGAATTTCAAGAACATGAAGAACACTAGCATGAACAAGGATGAATTGGAACTTACAAGGATCAAGGGATGATTAGGAACAACTTGTAAGACCAATTAGAAGCTCAATTCACTGCTGGAACAAATCTTAGTGAGTTTTCTTTCAAAACCCAAAAATCAAGAACATGGTAGTTTTCATGGAAGGAAAGCTTACAATGATAGAGACGATGAAGATGACGATTGTGGACTAATTAGAACTTCAATTTGTGGCTGGAACTTTCTGTTTTGATGATCTCCTTTGATCTTCTTCTTCTATTTTACAAGAACAGGAGAAAACTTGAAGATATGTATGTTGATACGTGTGTGTGTGTGGTTGTCTGTGTAAGAGAAGAGATAAAACCGACTTGTGGGTAATTATTATCCACAATTGGGTATTTTGTTCCCCTTTTCAACTTAAAAGTCGTCTCTCGTTTAACCATTTCAACTAACAAGGATATTTTTAGAATGCTCGTTTGAAACCGTTCGATATTTTATAATCTTTATATATTTTTATTAATATTTTTAATAACCCATTTGTTTATTCTTTTTCATATTTTTTTATCATTTTCTAGAATAGATATATATATATATATATATATATATTATTTAACTAAATTAAAAAATTGACGTACCACGTTCGAACACGTTTAGGCCCGTTTTGAGGTTGTTACAAATCTACACCCTTTAAAAAGATTCCGTCCTCGGAATCTACTTTAAGTGAACAAATGGGGATAGCGGGCCCTCATATCCTCCTCGGTCTCCCAATTCAGGTTTGACCCGAGGTTGTGCTTCCATTTGACCAAAACCAGCTAAATAGTCTTCTTCCTCAGCCGCTTAGTCTTTGTGTTCAAAATTTCAATTGGTTCTTCCACGAGCCGTGTAGAAGAATCCACATTCAAATCTTGCAGAGGTAGAATCTGATCTTCATCTATCTTGCATTTGCAAAGATAGAAAACATTAAAGGTATTATGAATACCTGATAACTCCAGAGGTAATTCCAAAGATACCGTCTGCTTGTTGATTTTCTGAAAGGTCCAATTTATCGCGGGCTCAACTTGCCCTTCTTGCCAAACCTGATAACACCCTTCCATGGAGAAACCTTCAAGAAACCCAATCACCTATTTCAAAGGTAACCATCCTAAGTTTCAGATCTGCATACATCTTTTTCCTGTCTCTGGCTGCTTTAAGTTTCTCCCGTGCAAACATGACTTTATCAGCAGTAATCTGGACAAGATGAGGTCCAGCATACTGTTTCTCCCCTGGTTCAAGCCAACAGGTAGGTGTACGACAACGCCTACCATAAAGCATCTCATACGGTGGCATACCAATACTAGAATGATATGAGTTATTATAAGCAAACTCAATCAAAGGCAAATGAGAATCCCACGAGCCACCGTATTCAAGTACACATGTGCGTAGCATGTCTTCAAGAGTTTGGATAGTCCTTTCGGACTGTTCATCTGTCTTTGGATGATATGTGGTACTCAAATGAACACGAGTATCGAGCTCCCGCTGAAGACTGCTCCAGAAATGTGAAATAAACTGTGTATCCCTATCAGAGACAAAAGATAGAGGAACACCGTGTCGGGCAACAATTTCATTAATATATAGCTGAGCAAGACGAGGCATAGAAGATGATTCATTCACTGCTAGGAAGTGTGCACTCTTGGTGAGTCTGTCAATAATCACCCAGATCATGTCATGCCCTTTTGAAGTCCTGGGAAATTTAGTAACAATATCCATAATGATGTTGTCCCATTTCCATTCAAGAATTGGTAATTGTTGCAAATTACCATAGGGTCTTTGGTGCTCGGTCTTCACCTGTGCACATATCTGACATTTCTCCACATAAGAGGCAATGTCACGTTTAAGAGTAGGCCACCAATAAAGTGCCTTAAGATCATGGTACATCTTAGTGCACCCAGGAAGAACAGATAAATGAGAATTGTGCGCCTCCTTCAAGATAAGATCCCGGTTCCCTCCGATGCTAGGTACCCAGATTCGGGACCTGTATGTCTTCAATCCCCTGCTGTCATCTTGTAGCTGCTCCTTCATCTTAGACATAACCTCAGCCTTCAGATTAGCTTTTGTTAAGGCTTCTTGCTAAGCCTCCTTCAGTTGAGTGATAAGATCAGAAACAATAGTGATTTTCATGAATTTAACGGTTTCTGTGGAGCCCTTTCGGCTTAGAGTATCAGCCACCACGTTAGCCTTGCCCGGGTGGTATTTGATTTCACAGTCATAGTTATTAATTAATTCCATCCACCTGCGTTGTCTCATATTGAGCTCCTTCTGTGTAGAAACATACTAGAGACTCTTATGATCAGTGAATACCAAACATTTGGTGCCATACAAGTAGTGGCACCATAGTTTCAGAGCAAAGACAACAACTACCAACTCAAGATCATGAGACAGATAGATTTTCTCATGTGGCTTCAGTTGGCGGGAAGCATAAGCTATCACTTTGTCCTTCTGCATAAGGACACTTCCCAAACCTATGTAAGAAGCATCAAAGTAAACAATAAAATCTTCTGACCCATTTGGCAGAGTCTGAATTGGAGCTTGACATAAGAGTTGCTTCAATATCTGGAAGGCATTATCTTGTTCATCAGACCACGAATAGGGAACATCCTTTCGTGTAAGCTTCGTCAAAGGACCTGCAATCTTAGAAAAATTCTGAATGAATCGCCGATAATAACCGGCAAGTCCTAAGAAGCTACGAAACTCAGATGGGGTTTTGGGAATTCCCCAATTCATCACCGCCTCAACTTTGGTTGGATCAACCATTACACCATCCTTTCTTATCACATGCCCAAGGAAGTGTATCTTTTCGAGCCAAAACTCGCATTTAGAGAATTTAGCATATAATTGTTCTCGCATCAAAGTGTCAAGAACTATGCGAAGATGTGCCTCGTGTTTTGCTTCTGATCTGGAATAATAAGAATCTCATCGATGAATACAATGACAAATTTGTCAAGAAAGGCACGACAGAACCGGTTCATAAGATCCATAAATATTGCTGGAGCATTTGTCAATCCGAAAGGTATCACAAGAAACTCATAATTCCCATATCTCGTCCTCAAAGCCGTCTTTGGAATATCTTCATCGCGTACACGGACTTGATGATAACAAGAACGAAGATCTATCTTTGAAAAGCAAGTAGCACCCTGAAGTTGATCAAACAGATCATCAATACGAGGAAGAGGGTACTTGTTCTTTACAGTTCGCTTATTCAGCTCCCTGTAGTCAATGCACATCCGCATCGTCCTGTCTTTCTTTTTAACAAACAAGACTAGAGCTCCCCAAGGCGAAGAGCTGGGACGAATGAAACCTCTATCAAGTATCTGAGTCATTATCTCGCGGACCTCAGGTGGTGCAAGACGATAAGGAGATCTTGCTACAGGCGTAGCACCTGGTACAAGATCTATCTGATATTCTACATCTCTTACCGATGGCAAACCCGGTAATTCATCAGGGAAAACACCCGGGTATTCAGAAACTACCCGAATGTCATTTACAGCTTTCTTCTCCATGTGTGTATCAATAACATTAGCCAAATAGGACTCGCATCCCTTGGCTACAAATTTGCGAGCTTTCATCAAAGAAATCAATGGAGTTTCCGAAGTTCTTCCTTTACCACGAGCCACGGCATTTGACCCGTCAGAGAAAGGAATTTTAATAATCTTTTTAGAGCAAATAATCTCAGCATTTTGATTGTTGATCCAATCCATCCCGATTACTACATCAAACCCAGCAATCGGCATAACCAGAAAAGAAACAGGGAAACTAGTCCCGTCAATATCAATCAGTGTGATAGTAACTCTATGAACAACAGAGACTATCCTACCACTAGCAACTTCAACGCTTAATGGATCAGTTAGTGTACAGATAGGCAATTGCAGTTTAGCACATAAGAATGCAGAGATGAAAGAATATGTTGCTCCCGAATCAAATAAAACACAGGCAGGAGAATTGTTAATAAGAAAGTGTTAGTCCCAAGTGGTTCGAGTATGAATGGAGTAATGCAAGAATGTAGTGTGTAGAAGATTTACACCCTACAAAACACACACTTAAACATTGATTATGGCAAAACTCACTAATTACAAGGGTCATATCCCTATTTATACTCTCTGAGTATTTTCTCAAGTAAACTCCTATTTCTATACAATTTTATACTTTACATTCTCCCCCTTTGTATTGAAATAGGAGTGTAAACGCCAGTAACATAAGGACTGTCTTCCTTAGATTATATAAGCAGTTTTGGATGTAGCGTCCCACCAAATACATCAGTCTGAAACAATTCTTTATCTTGAGCTTTTGACAGCGGAAGCATAAACACTTTTGATGTGTTAGGAAGAATCTTCTTTATGTCTCCCCCTACAATGTAGCTCAGATTGTTCCCATGTCTTCATAAGTTTGACAATCTTGACTCCCCCTAGACATGATATAACTGACGTTTCTTTGTCTCCCTCCCCCTTGAGTAGACACAATAACTTTTCAATATGTTCTTTTACTCTCCCTCAACAACAACTAAATCAACAATGTAAAATTTCTTTACTTATTTTTTTTATTCTCCCCCTCATGATGATTATGATACATTATGAGCATCATGCATAAAGGACATCACTCTGAGATTCAGTTGTAACAAACATGAAAAAGGGATGGGGAGGAGCCTACATATTCATGTCAAAAAGATCTCCATTTGTTGTATGACATGAGTAGATACTCGAACCACTCTCGTTCATTAAGGAGTGGTAATGATTTGATCTAAATTCGTGAAGATTTATAACTTTGTGTTGGATGTAACCTGATATTAGAGATTAATGTTGACAAGTAAGTCTCCCAATACCGTGTAATCAACCTTGACCAAATCACCGCAAGTCCCAAAAAAAAATTTGGAAGACATACGGGTGCAAAAGAACTTGGGTACACATAAGTGGGTAGATGACTTTGATATAATAATCAGTGAGTCAGATCCATCCTTACTGAAGAGCATTCGCATGTAATACAAAATTTTCTCAAAAACCTAAAGTAATTTGATGTTGGTCAATCCTTCAAACAATTTCACCAATAATGTGATCTAGGTTGTTAGAAATGACTGATATAAGATAAGCAAGATTCAAAAGAAACAAGGAATAGATGGCCAAAATCTGGTTTTGAGACCAAAAATTGGTGACACTAAGAAAGAAGAACCAAAAATTAGTTAGAAAAGGGTAGGATTACTAGACATAAGGTACTAGACATTCAGCATATGGTAACAATGACCGAAAGTAAACCAAATCTAGAAACATTAGAATGATAATTAAAACTTTGAGAACTCCTTAATTTGCCAAAAAATCCAAACACTTGTCTTAGGAATCAAGGTGAATCGATAATACAATCACAACGACTACGGGGGTTCGGGGGCAGCGCCCCTGATAGCGGGGTCCAAGGGGTGGCAACCCCTGGTGGGGTCCAAGGGGCAGAGCCCCTTATAGAAAATTTGAAAATCTTCCCGAATCCGCTCAAAACCCAAATCCGCCAAATCCCAAATCCGATACTTTTAAATCCGGAAGAAGCAAAATCCGATACTTTCAAATCCGGATGAAGCCAAATCCGACACTTTCAAATCTGGAAGAAGCCAAATCCGACACTTTCAAATCCGGAAGAAACCAAATCCGAGACTTTGAAATCTGGAAGAAACCAAATCCGAGACTTTGAAATCCGGAAGAAACCAAATCCGAGACTTTCAAATCCACCAAATTTGAAATCCGATAATTTTCAAATCCGCATAAACCAAATCCGGTAAATACAATCGGATTTATGAAATCCGATAACTTCATCTTCAAAATCCGATACATTCATATTCAAAATCCGGTACCTTCATCTTCAACCCGTTCAGATTCAAAAATTCTTCAAATTTGCATGAATCTATATATTTCTTGCCCAGATCACTTCGCCTATCAACTTCAATCAATCCTATATTAATTTTTCTGATAAACAACAACGAATTGATATCGAATTAGACGATTTTCCCTAAAACTCGTTTTTCACAAAACATACTAAAATCTTCGATTTGTTTGCTGTTTTGTTGTTAATTTGATCTCGTTCACTTTAGAATGATTCATAATGATAAACGAGCATCAATCAACCATAATCTTCACAAAAATCAAAAAAATTTGATGAAAACCCAAAAATCTCAAAATGTGTTCTCGGTTTTCTTCAAATTGTTCTAGAATCTTGAACTTGTATGTTGAATTCATAATCAAATCACACTCCTTAGGCTCTGATACCACTTGTTAGTCCCAAGTGGTTCGAGTATGAATGGAGTAATGCAAGAATGTAGTGTGTAGAAGATTTACACCGTACAAAATACACACTTAAACATTGATTATGGCAAAACTCACTTATTACAAGGGTCATATCCATATTTATACTCTCTGAGTATTTTCTCAAGTAAACTCCTATTTCTATACAATTTTATATTTTACAGAAAGGTGCCAGTGATAACATCACCTGCAGCCTTACCCTCATCGGCTGTCATTTGGAATGCCCTGCCTGGTGCACGTGGTGCAACATTCTTCCCCCGACCTGAGGAAGATCCACCAGCTCTTCCAGATCCAGTGTTGGGACCCGATCTGCAGTCAACAGATCGATGTCCCGGCTTAAGGCATTTGTAACACACGTTGTCTTTATATTTACAGCTTTCAGCTGTATGCCCCTTTTGTCCACATTTAGGACACCTCAAAGTATCCTTAGTACAATGCCCGGTATGCCTAGATCGACACTTAGCACACCATAAATCATCAGAAGGACTGTACCTTGAACCCCCTTGTTGCTGCTGGTGTTGTTGTGGCTGCCTCTGCCATGATCCTCCACCTGTAGCCTTCGACCCCGAAGACTGTTCAAACTTCCTTTTGGAAGTTCCCCCGGCCTGTGATGCGTGAATACTCTCATACCGGCATGCATAATCAAATGCTTTATCCAAAGTGGTGGCAAATCGGATGGATGATCGATACTCCGGTGGCAGGGCGAGTGCAAAGCGATTAATCATTGCATCCTCATCAGGTAAAGAACCCTGCACAAAACGGATCAACTCGGTATACCTGGTGATAAGATCCTCAACTGTTCGGTTGCCTTTAGACAAGGCTCTGAACTCGTTATCCACTGCTTCTACTGCTTGGGCTGAACAATATTTAGCCCTCAGGATCCTTAGAAAATCCGTCCAGGTCAAGAATTAAGGACGGCAGCCGGTGTAGAATCCATCACTGTATCATACTAGGAAACCGCTCGACCCCAAAGCATCTTTCTAGCATAAGCCACCTTCTTGGACTCTTCAGCTTCACAGGTCTCAAAAGCCAACTCTGAATCACGGAGCCACCGCTCCGTGACAACCATATCCATATTACCGTCAAAGGTAGGTGGCGAACACATCATAAAGGCCTTCAGTCCCATGCCCATTTTCTTCTCAGGAACTCGTTCCTCAGAGGCTATGAGACGAGCCTCTAAGTCGTGAATAAAAGCCTCTCAATCATCAGTTCCCGACATTATAAATCTCTAAATTCTGTTAGATCATTAAAGTCAGACATACTTAATACACTTTTTCATACTTGATTAATCATGTTAATCAAATAAGCAAATAATCAACAACGGTGTTAGTCATGTGAATCATATCAATCTCTCTCACACACCAATACCTCCCGAGGAACACTTTAAATAATGGTCGAGCCTGAATTTGAGACTGAGTACTCTTTCAATTACCCAATTCACTCAAACTTAGGCTCTGAAACCAGCTTGTAACACCATGATTTTGAGAACCAAAATTTTCTTTTAAAATACAATTTAAGATTTCTAACTGCGTGGGTTTGACTGTAAATATAACAATCAAACCTTTCTTATAATTTAGAAATGCAGTGGAAGTAAAAACACGTGGCAAACTATTTAAACAATCAAAATGATGCCAAAAACAACAGTTGGTGTTACGGAAAACATAACCGGCTGGCCATTATCTTAAAAAAACATAAACATAATTCAACAGACTTTAAAACATAATAGAAGTGTTCCTCCCAAAGCATATAAACTACCCGCAGGCTCCCGAGCTCACCGAGGATTACCTGCACATGTGGAGTGTAGAAACTGTTATCTATAATAGCTAGTGAGTACCAAATAGCATGCAATCATTATAAGTACATCACATATCATCAATCATGCTTAGATAGTTCTATCCTAGCATCTCGCGATAAGCTGGCATAGTCAGGAGGTAGCATATCTTACACGGGAGCTAACCCGGCTCAATGCACCAAACTTGGGTACCAGACACATCAACCACGCCGGTGGGGGAGCTATACAGCGTCCACCGTTGCGTTTCAGAATCAACCGATTCTTCTGAGTAAAGCCCTGAGCTAAACCCACAGAGGACAAACCTTGTCCGGGGAAAACCTTGCCCAATAGGTAGGACAGCTTGGTCCGGGGCAAACCTTCCCCAATAGATCTGTACCGATCAAAAACATGTAATCTGATTCAATAGAATCATGAATCAATGCACGCACATATTCAATTATCATTATAGCATACACCTAATCAAATGCATACTACATTGTGTCAACATGGTATGTTCTAGCATCATCATGCAATCCTACACTTAAACAAGTGCGTGTACAAATCATGGTATACAATTCCGTGATCATTTTTAATATATGTTATAAGTATATTAATTGTTATGTCATTCGACACTCACTTGATAGGCTAGAATAAGCAAAGACCTTGCTTTGGCACTCACGGATTGTCAACTCGACCTATAATACCAATATCAACGCATTAATCACTTGAACACGCGATGAACGTCTTGGATACTTGAAACAATACCCTAATGATGTTATTCAACCATTTATTAACTAACTATAGCAGTCTAAGCAACAACACGCGAATACATAGCACAAAACAACACCATAGGCTGTGTGTAGGGGCATCGCGCCGCGACACCCCCTTGGGTCGCGCCGCGACCAACCTCCAGTGCACCAACAGCCTGCTGTTTTGTGCACAGCAATACCATTTTGGCTCAATTCAACTCCAAATCAATTTTAGTAAAATTCTAGTATTTCATAGGACCATTTGACACTTGTGGAAGCTTTCTAACATCAAGAACTATTATCCAATTAATTCATACGAAAATCACAATTAAATGGACAAAGACGTGCGCATAATGGCCAAAACTTGGTGTAGACCAATTCCAACACTTGCAACACACCATATACACCTAATATGATCTATTGAAGGTGTTGCAACTGACCAAAATCTTTAAACTCATTGTTTGGTATCATTTTCCAATTTGTTGCCTATTTATGGCCTATTTTCCACTACTTTAGCCAATTTAAGCAAAACTACCATTCAATTCAAAACCAATGTTCTAATCAATTTATATAAGTCATATGAACCTATTAGAACCTTAAAAATCAGTTCTTGATGTGTAAAAACAGATTTAGACCATTTTGGCCATTTTGACCCATTTAGGCTAAATATTGGACTTGTGCAAAAACACTACTTGTAATGCACCAATTGAGTTCTAATCAATCCTAACAAGTTATAATATCAATTAAAACACTAGATTTTAGTTCTTGAAGGTCAAAATCAGTTTGACCCGTATGTGACCAATTTTGACCCATTTTAGCCAAAATTCAAAACACAACAAGAACACTACTTTAATTCATGGAATTGATTCCTATACACTTATAAATGATATTAAAACCTATTTCAATCATCAATTTCAGTTCTTGATTGCAAATTACAATAACCCATCAAAACCTAGAATTTCAAGAACATGAAGAACACTAGCATGAACAAGGATGAATTGGAACTTACAAGGATCAAGGAATGATTAGGAACAACTTGTAAGACCAATTAGAAACTCAATTCACTGCTGGAACAAAGCTTAGTGAGTTTTCTTTCAAAACCCAAAAATCAAGAACATGGTGGTTTTCATGGAAGGAAAGCTTACAATGATAGAGATGATGAAGATGATGACTGTGGACTGATTAGAAATTCAATTTGTGGCTGGAACTTTGTGTTTTGATGATCTGCTTAGATCTTCTTCTTCTATTTTGCAAGAACAGGAGAAAACTTGAAGATATGTATGTTGATACGTGTGTGTGTGTAGTTGTCTGTGTAACAGAAGAGATAAAACCGACTCGTGGGTAATTATTATCCACAAGTGGGTATTTTTGTCCCCTTTTCAACATACAAGTCGTCTCTCATTTAACCGTTTCAACTAACGACGATATTTTTGGAATCCTCGTTTGAAACCGTTCGATATCTTATAATCTTTATATATTTTTATTAATATTTTTAATAACCCATTTGTTTATTATTTTTCGTATTTTATATCATTTTCTAGAATATATATATATATATTATTTAACTAAATTAAATAATTGATGTACCACGTTCGAACACATTTAGGCCCGTTTTGAGGTTGTTACAGCATAATTCGTTACTCTTCCTAATTCTGATAGGAGTTGTCGTAAGGCCAGATGGATATATGTTTTATATCTAGAGGAAGATAAATCAATGATGAATTGGTTGAATTCATAATTCAACATCTATCGGAAGTCGTAGTGGGCCTAGTGTCTACTAGAAGGAGAGAGCTAATGAGAATGGGATGCAATCCATGTAGGATATCCAAGTGTTGGACTTGGTTGATCCGATGCCTTGGTGTAAACCTAAGGGTTTACATGAATTGAGATGCAGACAACTTCAAATACCGACTAGTGGTAAATGTTCTGATATGATTGACTATGAGGATGGTATCATGAAAGAAAATTTTCCTAGATGTTATGTTGAAGTCTACTTGGATGACTTATGGTGTATCACTGCCTTTTCTTGATTATGAAGGGTATGATAGTGAAATGAAAAGACTCTATTCCTTTATAGGAATTTTAAGGAAGTGTTTTAATACTCTCCGAGAGTCTTGTACGTTATTAGTATCCTCGTATGGTCTACAAGCCCAAGAAGTCTATTCATGGACTTGAACTTCAAATACCACCTAATGATAAATGTTCTGTTATGGTTGACCATGGGGATGGTATCATAAGGAAATCTTCTTAGTGTTTATGTTGAAGATTACTCTAATACATGTGTTTATCACTACAATGTAAAGATCGTATTCCTTCATGGGAATTTTGAGGAAGAGTGTTTTGAGACTTTCCGAATGTCTTGTATGTTGAAAGTATTGTTAGATTATGCCCACTGACTTACACACGAGTTTGTATCATGGCTGATGAAGCGAGGGCTTATCGGTCACACACCAAGTATCAATTCCGGCATCACGGATGGTCTAGTGAGAGAGAAACCCAGAAACTAGTTCTAGTGGGCGAAGGCACGCCCGTGCCCTACGGCCAGGCACGAACCTAAGTTGGGCGTGACTTGGGCGTAACCTGTGGCTAGGTACGCCCATGCCTCTGGGAGACACGCCCGTGCCCTGTGCCCAATGGACAGACACGAGCCCAAGTCGGGCGTGACTTGGGCGTGGCGTCTTGGGCTGGCACACCCGTACCTTGTGAGGCACGGCCGTGCCTTATGCAGTAACAGCCATTTAACTAGGCTTTCAAAGCTAGTTAAATGTGGTGTTTATTGTCATTATTCTAGTAATTGAAAATGACATTAGTATGCAGGAATTTGAACTACTTTTTGAGCTCTATATAAGTGCTATGATGCTAATGTGGTCATGTTACAAGAATTGTTTTACTAGAATATATATATATATATATATATATATTTGCATATACACAATTCTCTCAAGCACAAGAGGTACTAAGGCATTTGTGTTCTTGTTCTAGACATCTTGGTGGTGTTTAGATAGGCTTATCTAACACTCTAACAAGTGGGAGGCGATATTAGCATGGTGTAGAATTTGATAGAGGTGTACACGTTAGTGCACGAGACTTCCAAACTCCAAACTCACGCGTACAAAGAAGATAGCATCAAGGGTATGATTCTATTCCTTTGTATCTTTATTTAGTTTCTTATCCATGTTTAGAGTTTTGGTCCATATGGTGGGCGTGTTCGTGGTCAATTTTTGAAATTCCTTTTCTACTAGTTTTGCTTCCGTTGCGATTTTAGACTAAGAAAACCCAACAAGTATCCTCGTAGACTTGAATAAATATCATAAGATTGTAATCTTCACTTTAATGAGAAAAACGTAGATTTGAGTTTTCAAAAAGGGAAAATTAAGCTTGGGTGTATGCAAGAGCTAGTGGGAGCGCTTATGTTACAAATATTGTGTATCCATGAGAAGAATTGGCGGTTCATAAAACTGGGGTTGAGGAATTATTGCTTCATAAGAAGAACTGGAAGATACGAACGTGGATTTTTTAGAGTGACAAAACTAAGAGAGTGACATTGAAACATGATGGACTAGTGTGTTAATTTAATTAGCAACTTGGTTTATCACATGTTTTCTTTCCTCTCATTTTGACATACTTGGAAGAACTATTGGTACATTGTTCTTCAAGTTTATGTTCGGTGGTAGCAAGAAACTTTGAGTAATGTATTATTCTTAGTGAATTGTTATTGTTGTGTTGTTAAGTGAAATGTTATCGACAAGAATGGTTCTATAAGAATCATTGATTCTATTTGGTTTCTTTTGAGACAATGAGAGTATGATGGCTTATATATATGAATCATAGTCTTGTGCATTGTGACTGTATTGGGTTCTTTAAAACAATGAGAGTACAATGACTCATAGATGAGAACTATGGTACGCATGGATGTCACTTTGTGAATCCGTTTACTAAGCTTTAGTCACAAGCTAGTGATGAACTTTCATACTAGGCTTTTGTACACTTGGTTTACAAGTGGCTTGGGCTTGAGTTTGTTTTAGTTGAATTTGATGTGTTTTGAGTTGGGAACATTAAAGCAATAATGTGCTTTGATTGTATCGATTATCAAATGGAGATTTGATAATGCGCGCGGTGCGGGTACTTTCGTTAGCCTTTATTGTGTTCCATCTTAGCATGTTTAACTACTTCCTTGATTAAATTTATTTATTCTAAATGCTCCACGATCGGTCGTTCTTCATTGGAAGGAAGAAGTGAATTAAGATCGAGGCAAGTGGTTGGTAAAGTATTCATAGTGGATTGAATATATGTTTCGCAACACTAGCATGTACTTGATAGTGATCAAGTAATTGGAGGACCCGCACCTGAGTTTACTTCATGGACATGATCATAAGTAAACATGTATTCAGTCCACTATGAATACTTTACCAACCACTTGCTTCGATCTTAATTCACTTCTTCCTTAAAATGAAGAACGACCGATCGTGGAGCATTTAGAATAAATAAATTTACTAATGGAAGTAGTTAAACATGCTAAGATGGAACACAATAAAGGCTAACGGAAGTACCCGCTCCGCGCGCATTACCAAATCCCCATTTGATAATCGATACAATCAATGCACATTATTGCTTTAATGTTCCCAACACAAAACATATCGAATTCAACTAAAACAACCTCAAGTTACAGCCGCTTGTAAACCAAGTGTATGCAAGCCTAGTATGAAAACTCATCACTAGTTCGCAACTAAAGCTTATTAAGCGGATACACAAAGTGACATCCATGCGTACTCTAACAATTACAATATCTTTTCTCGAACAACCACTTATAAAGTGTGCGTCGACAAGATCATGGTCCTTTGTTCAAGCCCTCGTACTCTCATTGTCTCAAAGAGAATAATATAGTAAACGATGTTTCGAACAATAGTTCTCGTCCATGAGCCATTGTACTCCCATTGTTTTAAAGAACTCAATGGAGTCACAATGCACAAGACTATCGTTCTCGTATGTAAGCCATCATACTCTCATTGTCTCAAAAGAACCCAATAGAGTCAATGATGCTTAAAGAACCATTATAGTCGATAACGTTCCACTTAACAACATAACAATAACAATTCACCAAGAGTAATACATTACTCAAAATTCCTTGTGACCACCGAACGTCAACTTGAAGAACAACGTACCTAGAGTTCTTCCAAGTATGTCTCATTGAGAGAAAAGAACTCATGTGATAAACCAAGTTGCTAATTAAAATAACACACTAGTCCATCATGTTTCAATATTACTCTCTTTGTTTTGTCACTCCGAAAAATCCACGTTCGTATCCTCCAATTCTTCTTATGAAGCAATAATTCCTCAACCCCTGTTTTATGAACCGCCAAGTTAGGATATTATCTTCAATAAGAAGTATATCATGGATACACAATATTTGGAACATAAGCGCTCCCACTAGCTCTCGCACACATCCAAGTTTAATCTTCCCTTTTCAAAAACTCAAACCTTTGATTTTCTCATTAAAGTGAAGATTACAACCTTGAGATGTTTATTCAAGTCTACGAGGATACTTTCAATGTGCAAGATACTTTCGGAAATTGTTAAAACACTCTTCCTCAAAATTCCCATAAAGGAATACGATCTTTACATTGTAGTGATAAACACTTGTATCCGAGTAACCTTCAACATAACCACTAGGAAAATTTTCTTATGATACCATACTCATGGTCAATCATAATGGAACATTTATCATTAGATAGTATTTGAAGTTCAAGTCCATGAATAGACTTCTTGGGCTTGTAGACCATACGAGGATACTAATAATGTACAAGACTCTCGGAAAGTGTTAAAACACTTCCTCAAAGTTTCTATAAAGAAACAGAGTCTTTTTCAATTCACTGCCCTATTTTCATAGCCATGAGAAGGTAGTGATACACCATATGTCATCGAAGTAGACTTCAACATAACCACTAGGAAAGATTTCTTTTATGATACCATCCTCATGGTCAATCATATCAGAACTTTTACCACTAGCCAGTATTTGAAGTTGTCTACATCTTAATTCATGCATACCCTTAGGTTTACACCAAGGTATCGGATAAACCAAGTCCAATACTTGGATATCCTACATGAATTGCATCCCATTCTAATGACCTCTCTCCTTCTAGTAGACACTAGGCCCACTACCACTTCTGATAGATGATGAATTCAACTAATCAATCACCGAGTTATCTTCCTCTAGATATAAAACACATATCTATCCGGCCTTACAACAACTCCTATCAGATATAGGAAGAGTAATGAATTATGCCAGGTACTCCACCATCGCCATGCTGAGTTCCAATCAATATTGATTGTGTGCTAGTGCCAACGTCAGATTTTACCATTCAAGGCTCCGTTTACTCCCACTGGCTCCCATAGATATTAAGTTACCACTTGCTATCGAGCGACAAAACCTTGTTCTCAAAAGTTTGTGAAACAAATATTTCATGGTATCATCAGAATTCCTAATGGAGTAGCATCTTTAGCACCCGGATTCTACCACCTCACGTCTACACGTAGGCTGGATAATCTAGGTTTTGAGATAGATAAGTAAAGACACTCTTTCTAGTCTTTTCTCCTAAGATGTGTACTAAACCATCTTTGTTGATTTTATATATAAAACATTGCCCGCCATATTTAAGCATCCCAAACACTTTGGGGATGAATTTGTGATCCATCATGACCCGAACATATCCAGGAATATTTGGTTCCTCCTCTATCCGACCCATACACCAATGTGTCCTAGGAGAAATAAATTATGAGATAAATCCCATAATTCTTATAATGGATAGAAAATCACTTATTAAGATACTCAACATCTTTATAAGATTTAAGTAGCTTAACCTTTTTCCCACAAACCTCCTTATGGTAATTATCGAACACCTCAAAGGTTTCAAATATACCCATCCCTACTAGCACAACGGGTAAAGGTAATGAAGTGCATGTAGTTATCCCCATGGATTTGCTTGAACTAATTAAACACACAAGTGTGAACTAATTACAACAAGCTCTCAATCCTCTTACATACGCCAATGAAAGATGTACAAGTCATTTAGCCTAATAAACAATTCTCGCACTCAACATTTGATCAACTATGTAACGCCCCAATTTTCAGAAAAACATAAATAAAACCATACTTGAAGTTCTTTAGAAATAAAAGAGATATTTTACCAATAAGCGGAAGTAACAAAACTGTTTTGAACCCTCGGTTCATATAAAAGCCTGAAAGATACTTATTTACATCAAAAGATGCTTTCTCGCTAAACAACTAGGCGTTAAGTTTCAAAACACTGTTTTACTTAAATACATGACAACCGTCAAACTGAAGTTTTGCCCCTAGTCTTTGATAAAACCTGCAAAACATTTTAGAAAATAATATCTGATAAGCTGCGAGAGCTTAGTGAGTAAACTAGACTGCCAATCGTACAAACACATGAATATAATCATATGATAAACACTGATAATAAAACTCTGAGTAATTAACTGAGCCACTACTGCCCAAGGCAGTATGCTTATTGATTCACATAATTAATTAACTGAGCCACTACTGCACAAGGCAGTATGCTTTCTGATATCTGATTAATTAACTGAGCCCCAGTACTGTGCTATTTCTGAGCCATTACTGCACAAAGCAACATGCTTATTATTACTGAGCCTTACTGTACATAGAAGTAAGCTTAACACACATAATATATATATAATGTAACATTACTGTAACACTACTGAACCTTACTAAACATAGCACCCATATCTGAGTGACCTAACATATCAATAACCTGATATAATAACATACATGCCGTAAATATGACTAGTAGTCTAGAAGACTCACCTTATAGTCTGTGATGCTATAATAGTCCACAATCAATAATAATCTAGCGAATGCGCCTCTGATAAGTCTCTACATGAAATAATATTGTATATACATCAACACATGCATCTGCTGAACTGAACAACTGAACAAAACACTAGGCACGCCCGTGCCTTACTCAAGGTACTCCCGTGCCTTACTCAAGGTACTCCCGTGCCTTACACCCAGACCACCCCGTGGTCTTTAGGCACCCTCTGGGCCTTTCTAGAACAGGGCACGCCCGTACCCTAAAGGTCACGCCCGTACCACCTTAGGTACGACCAAGGGCACGGTTGGATCTTGAAGGTCACGCCCGTGCCCTTCAGCTGGTAGCAGCAGTTTGGCCGACTTACTTGCTGTCTCCGGCCAAAACACCCCAAAAACCCAACTTTAATACATAAAAACGCTTCTGGGATGTTTTCCTACATCCCAAACAACTTCTAATCCATAAATAACAACAATAACAATCTGAAATCTGTGATTCACCATTGAATCATTTAAAAACCCATAAAACTTAAAAAACTTGATTAAGAACTCTTACCTCCACTTGTGATCAAATAATATATGTTGTATCCTCTTATTCTAGCTCCAAAATTCAAATGAAAACCTCTGCTCCAGAGCTTAAATGAAATTGCAAATGAGTTTGTGAAGACTTTGACTATAAGAAAGTCAAAGTTGGCTATATATGTTTAAACTATGGACTAATTGCACAATTAGTCCCTCAACCTTTCCAAGTTCCGTTTTGACGGTTTTACCCCCTCTAGTTCATAACCACATACTATCACGTATATCCATTAGTAACTCGTATACCACTTTGTACATTTCTCGCGTTAACTTAATAATAGAATTTCCAGGTGTTACAACTCTTCCCAACTTGAAATGATTTCGTCCCCGAAATCAACTGTTGTTATGTTCTGAATAATAACTTCATTTCCTGTACATGCCCTCATGTATATTCTGACCCCTCTTCTATACCTTTACCGGTTCCTTGACCCTTCTACTCTGTTTATTAGATTCAACTGCTAACATCAGCTGAAATATAACACACGAAAAGGTGTTCTGAATTTATAACAACTCTTCTGAAAACTCTGATCTATAAACTACTTTTCCCCACATGTGCAATAATTCTGAATAACTGATTGAATTTTGGGCTTAGTTTTCTCTCTTTTCTGAATCTGATCATCTCTTCCACAGTACCAATGTCAATAATACATACTTCTTCACTGAAACCGATGTGATAATCTCTGTTTATCTGTATAACCCCTCTGTCTATCTTGATCATCTTACAATCTATTACATACCTTCAGAATCTGTTCTGTCTTTCGCTGTACCATTTCTGTACTACCCCACTCTGTCTGACTCACATCACCCAATACACTGAAGTTCAATATTAATATCATACATTAACATCCTGGTGCTGGACTGGTATTTGTTACAATACGAATTTCTGTCAAACAAATTTGTACCCCCGGCTTTCCTTCTCAATCGATAACACAATCATAACATATATTTTCCATCAACTGTATATCCCTTTCATTCTAACTGTACTGAAATAAGACTTATCCCTCATCTCAATATCAAATCTGTTCCAAATTCTGAAAACACAACTGGCATCCCTGTCTTATTCAGTAGAAACTGATGTAGTACCACAAGATACAATTTCTTTCGCACATACCTCTGATAACTATTCTGCATGACAAGTTTTCTCTAATGAAAACAAGTTATATATCTTTTAAGGATATTTCCCCACTTGTCTGACTATATATCTCATTTTACCTCCAACTATCAATAATTCACTCTTAGGTATTCATACCCCTAGTAACTTCTAACTACATTATCACTATAAACTTATGAATTTCATATAGGTGTGTCTTACACGTACCCCCATAACCTGATACTCTTATACCACTATATCCAATTAACATATCATAACTGTTTTTAAACTGATTGACTACTTGTCCCCTTTAATCCCTTCGTTATAATACTTTCCACCTTTCACTGAACTGTTCTCAACACCTCTGAATAAGAGTGTCGTCACTATCATTTAGATAATTAATTCATATAAGTATTATTTCTGGTTTCCTGTTCAAACTGTTGGCTATACCATTAGCCTTACTCTGAATAACATAATATTCTATTCACAACCCTCCACTGATTCTGACCACTGTTTCTGTCAACTTTACAGGTCTTTCTTACTCAACAATTATTCCCAACTGTTATAATTTAGTGTAAACAACACTTCACATACAAACACATAATCTCATCATACCATACTGAATGCTACTGTAACATACTAACGGTAGTCTTACATCTACTCATCTCTAAATGCAATCGCAGCGCACTGATGATAGTCTCACATCACCTATGAATGCTATTGCGGCGCACCGATAATAGTCTTACATCCACATATCCACCCACTATCGGGGTATAACCATCACGTATCATATACATAACATGTCACATATACTACTATCAAGTTCAAGTCGGTGTATTCATCCTCATCCTATTTTAACTGTCTAAAAGTGTAAGTAATAATTCTGCCCCTCAGCATTAAGACACAATCCCTGCCGCTGTACAAAGCAAACTCAAACCACTGTCATTTCTTTAATCAATTCAGGTAGCGCAAAACTGTCGTTTCACAAAATTTCTGTTAATAATCCGATAATGATACTGACCACAATCTGCCTGTCTGATGGTAACCCTGGGTACTTCCTCGGTTTACACGTCGAATATTCGTATACTACTTTCGCATCTTCAAAACTCATCTGTTTCTTCTCTAACTAATACTCGTAACACAAACTAAAGAAATAGTATATCCATACTGAGGATACTTCCTATTTCTATAAACTAGCCATACACATAACTTTTTGGTTTTTGGTACTAACACATATATATAGTTATTCCCCACTTGGGATATGAACTCATATCAATTTCTGTTCACATAATACTGCAACCTGGTTACTATCAAACCAGTCTATTCCAATTATTGTTTGGAATTCTCTCATAATCATGGCTATAGTTTCAATAAGGAATCTAACTATATCTAGTTCTAACACACTTGACTGAACTCTTTATAGAATAACTAAATACTAACAATTTACTTGTAGCAGAATCAAATAACATACGAGCATACAAACTGTTGACAAGATATATACCTGAACTACACCTGGCTTTGTTTATACTCCTTCTCCCACTTCATCTCAGAATATGCGTGGACGGTAAAATTGAAGCAGACTTGAAATTGGTAAGCGCCATTATTGCGGTTGGATTGGGACATTCAGACCTCTGATGACCTGACTTATAACAATTATAACACACCTTGATAGGATTCTTGCAATCTCTGCTCCAGTGATCAGGTTTCCCACATTTATAACACGCCAAGGAACCAACCCTGCATTCTCCCAAATGACGTTTCTTGCATAACGAACAAACTGGATATGTCTTCTGCATGACCATCTTTTCTTGAGTTTCAACTCTCGGTTTCTTATACACTGGCATCGCCTTCTCCGCTGGCTCTCTTTCTGTTTCCTGTCTGACAAATTCTAACTCTCTAGCCCTTGCAGCATCCATCATGGATTTCACTATTTGATGCTTACTAGCATCAATAAACTCTCGAATGCTAGGCTTGAGCACCATCATGTACCTGTACATCTTCATCTTTTCATTTGCCACATAGTCTGGGCAAAAACGAGCCTTCTCCATAAACTTTGCATTAATCTCTGGTACAGTCTCCTTTGTCTATTTAAATTTGTGGAATTCATCCACAATCTTATCAACTTCTGCCTGTGGTACAAATTGTTCGAAAACAATTTCTTTAAACTCTTCCCATGTCATAACTTCTATCTAAACATAACCTCTTTGTTTTACCTCCATATCCCACTAATCCTTAGCTGCACTTCTCAGTTGATTGGTTGCATATCTCACTTTATTCTCAGGTGCACACGAACAAGTGTGAAACGCACCTTCAACTTCGGAGATCCATCTATGACTGATGACTGGATCAGTTGCCCCATGAAACAACAATGGCTGACAAGCTGCAAAGTCTCTGAATGTACAACTTTTTGGGGCTTCACGTATAATAACTTGAGGTTGAAGATTAACCCCAACACTTCCTAGCTGCGACTTCCCGTCCAATCACTTCCTTAATCTGATCATTTACCTGATCTACAACCTGTTTTATGATATAAGGAATACTTTGTTCCAACGCTTTACTAATTTCTCTTGCTACAATTTCTCTAATTGCAGCTTCTGGTATTTTCTGATTTATCTCTGGGGCTCCTCCCTCCCCATCATACTGTGTTCCTAAAAGAACATGCTCATCTATCACACTAGTCTCTACCCCTTCGGGTCTACGACTGGGACCACCCTTAACATTATTAACTACTCTTGAACCTCTTGTATTAACCATCTTGGTAGTATAGATAAAGCATTTAGGAAAAGGTAGCTCTATCACACCATCCTCTATAACAAACAGTTACTAATACATCCAACATATCAGTACACCTATCATCTGATCCAAAGTATTTCTGCATATACTAAGGCATTCTATATATCTATAATCTCAGGTGTACTACTTCTACAAGTACCCCTCACCCGATTCACAAGATTCCTCATGATTTCATTAAGTTCCAACACGTATCATATGTCTGTAATAATATGAGCTCTTATATTATTATAAACACATTACACACGTTCAATCTTAACTTTACCACAAAAAGTCCCAATTCACAGACTTAGGCCATGTATCTCTAATAAAGTATATCACATATTCATGTCATAATTTATCTCATACTGACTGCACATGTAAAACCAACTCTTAACAGTTGTAAGCATACATATCATATATGTCCTAAACACATCATGCACTGACACATAAAGCTCGCATAACACATATCAATATAATTACTAGTATACTCACTAAGCTGCAAGCCTCCACTTTGACTAACTCCGCAGAACCATGGTTTAAGTCCAGACGATGCATAACACACCTCCAGATCCCTCAAACCGTGGCTCTGATACCAAGTTGTAACACCCCAATTTTCAGAAAAACATAAATAAAACCATACTTGAAGTTCTTTAGAAATAAAAGAGTTATTTTACCAATAAGCGGAAGCAACAAAACTGTTTTGAACCCTCAGTTCATATAAAAGCCTGAAAGATACTTATTTACATCAAAAGATGCTTTCTTGCTAAACAACTGGGCGTTAAGTTTCAAAACACTGTTTTACTTAAATACATGACAACTGTCAAACTGAAGCTTTGCCCCTAGTCTTTGATAAAACCTACAAAACATTTTAGAAAATAATATCTGATAAGCTGCGAGAGCTTAGTGAGTAAACTAGACTGCCAATCGTACAAACACATGAATATAATCATATGATAAACACTGATAATAACTGATAATAAAACTCTGAGTAATTAACTGAGCCACTACTGCCCAAGGCAGTATGCTTATTGATTCACATAATTAATTAACTGAGCCACTACTGCACAAGGCAGTATGCTTTCGGATATCTGATTAATTAACTGAGCCCCAGTACTGTGCTATTTCTGAGCCACTACTACACAAAGCAGCATGCTTATTATTACTGAGCCTTACTATACATAGCAGTAAGCTTAACACACATTATATATATACTATAACATTACTGTAACACTACTGAACCTTACTGAACATAGCACCCATATCTGAGTGACCTAACATATCAATAACCTGATATAATAACATACATGCCGTAAATATGACTAGTAGTCTAGAAGACTCACCTTATAGTCTGTGATGCTATAATAGTCCACAATCAATAATAATCTAGCGAACGCGCCTCTGATAAGTCTCTACATGAAATAATACTGTATATACATCAACACATGCATCTGCTGAACTGAACAACTGAACAAAACACTAGGCACGCCCGTGCCTTACTCAAGGTACTCCCGTGCCTTACACCCAGACCACCCCATGGTCTTTAGGCACCCTCTGGGCCTTTCTAGAACATGGCATGCCTGTACCCTAAAGGTCACGCCCGTACCTCCTTAGGTACGGCCAAGGGCACGGTTGGATTTTGAAGGTCACGCCCGTGCCCTTCAACTGGTAGCAGCAGTTTGGCCGACTTACTTGCTGTCTCCGGCCAAAACACCCCAAAAACACAACTTTAAGACATAAAAACGCTTCTGGGATGTTTTCCTACATCCCAAACAACTTCTAATCCATAAATAACAACAATAACAATCTGAAATCTGTGATTCACCATTGAATCACTTAAAAACCCATAAAACTTCAAAAACTTGATTAAGAACTCTTACCTCCACTTGTGATCAAATAATATCTGTTGTATCCTCTTGTTCTAGCTCCAAAATTCCAATGAAAACCTCTGCTCTAGAGCTTAAATGAAATTGCAAATGAGTTTGTGAAGACTTTGACTATAAGAAAGTCAAAGTTGGCTATATATATTTAAACTATGGACTAATTGCACAATTAGTCCCCCAACCTTTCCAAGTTCCGTTTTGATGGTTTTAGCCCCTCTAGTTCATAACCACATACTATCACGTATATCCGTTAGTAACTCGTATACCACTTTATACATTTCTCGCGTTAACTTAATAATAGAATTTCCGGGTGTTACAAATTATCAAATGCATCCAAGATTCCAAACCACACGGACCTTGGTGAAGAAAGTCTAGTTTACATAGGCAGATAATATATTAATCTAATAAAGTAATAAAGTAATAAAACAGCTAGATAGAATGACGAGATCAAAACTCTCAATCCTCTCAATCGAGACAACTTCCAAGTTTCCCAATCTTGAGCTCTAGCTCTCCATTCCTTGTCAACTACTTCTTTCGTTTAACACCTGCACTCTGTAACAAAACATTTTTGTAACAAACGTGAGTGTTATAGCCATCATTTCAAAAATCTAGCTAAGAAGTAGAAATGCAATGGAGTTAACCATGAATGTACCTGATGACGAGGAGCTATTCCCTTGCCTCACAGGAAGCTTTAACTCCATCGAACACTTAGGACAAACGTGGCGGTGTCAATCCCCATATTTACCGTAGAAATAGCAAACTTCTCCCTTAGGAGTCGTATGCTCTTTCTCGGTTTTATGTTCTTTAAACAACCAGGTGGGTACGAACTTGCGTTTAGCCATGTTAGACTCCAAAGTCTTCAGCATGCCATGCAACTCGTCTAAGGATTCTACCATTTTGTCCTTTTGATAGTTCTTGATAAACTCATCATAAGACGCGCGCAGGGACTTGAGAATCATATTGACCATAAGCTCCCTCCCAATGGGAAATCCTAGTGTTTCCATTTGGTCAATGTATGCCTTCATACGAAGCACATGAACACTAACCTTCCCACTTTCCTGCGCCTGGCAACCGAGAAGGGCCATGACACACATAAAGTGTTCCTCGCTAATCTGATGTTGGAACATGTCTTTCAACTGATTAATCATGTTGTACGCACTCATATGCCCGAGTTTCTTTCGTAGATCGCATATCATAGTCGATAATATGAAAGAGGAAACATCTTTTGCGTCCTCGATACGCTTTTCAAAGGCGTATCTAGTGGCCCAACTTGTGTTGGTAGTAGGTGGTTCCGGAAGAGATTCCACTAGGATATGCAACTTAGATTCATGGCGAAGGACAATTTGCAATTGCCTATACCAATCCACAAAGTTCACGCATACGAGTTTCTCCTTCTCTAGGAACAAACGGAGTGATAAATTTAGTGTTGCGTTGTTAACGTTTGTGATCTACAATTTAGAGTACACGTTTTAGTGAATTTAGAAATAACCCTTGAAGAAATAATAACCCAAATAGTTTTCAAAACTAATTATTTAAACAAGGCTAGAAACCATATTTCACTTTACCTTATGACGGGTTTACCGCGGATCACAAAGTAAAGCTATTTAGGCCGGTAACCATTTTACCGATTGCAAACACTTTGCAACTTCTAGATCCTTGCGGGATCCGTTGACAATCAAAATGTCTTTTGACATGTTTGATCCCTTCTCGCACCAATCCTAATTTGATCCCCTTAAATGACTCGGCTAGAGCTTGACGCCACCTAAGTGTCACAAAAAGAATTATAAACCGCTCGTCAAGACACATGGTGGAACTCTCGCCAATAATTAGCTGGTGCTAAGCTCGACAACCAATATTGCAAGTTAGCACACTCACCTTCCACGCAGTTCCACTCGGCATGACTCGAGCTACAGCTCGACAATCATCCAAGTTTCACTAGATTAGGGTGGTGTCATCTTACGGATGGTGCATGATTTACATTTTAAAAACAAGATTTCGTTTTTCCGGGTTAAAACAATTTTAACCAATTGAGCGAATTAACAAATCAAGTGATAAATACACTTTTTATCCACTTATAACATAATACAAATTTATATTATCTTGTTAATTCTATATACGCGGAAAGATATATAAACCACTTTTATAAATCTTTGTGTTTTTATATATTTTAAAAAATTATCTAGCATGCGATATCCTACATATCTATACAAAATAATAAAATATATAAAACAACCACGCATACACAATAGTTTGGTAACATGCCCAAATCCTATGCGGTTTCCCTGTGAGCCATACCAGGAAAACATGGTCACCTAAGGAATCCAAGATCCAAAGCACCTAGTTGGGTGTGCTCCCACGGAAGCCCGCATCTCCAAAAGGCAATTCGGACTCAATGTTGACGAGACATCAATGCCATGATTCCCGTTGGTTTACTACATACAAAATCAACTTCTATACTATTTTACAAAAACATATAAGAAGAAATGGCATACAAGCCACAATCCTATGATACTAATACAAGTACAGAGGAATAAATAACCGGCATGCAAGGCGTACCAAATAATAATTATAAAAATTACAACAATACGGCACGCAGGCCAAGAAAACCAAATAAGCCAAACACCACAACACACAGGTCTAAAAGGCATCTAGTTACTGAACCACAATCTAACACAATCAAAGAAAAACCATGGTGTGCCACAAAACCATGTCAAAAATATTTTGATTAAGATTGCCAACAAAACACCCAAGGCACAAAAGGCAACCCTTGCACAGTTGCATTAGTAATTTTAATACAACTTTAAAATTACATATTCATATATACACCTATAAATATATATATTTTTATGCACTTCATGCCAAGCCATACAAAATATATAAATTCTAGGAATCAAAATATAGCGGGGAATGATTAGATCCAAGACTACTCCAAAACAGACAATTTTAAGAACACCAAATATCACAGTTTCAAAAATCCAGATTCTGGCCAAAACACGACGGGGCACGGGCGTTCCCTATGAAGGGTACGGGCGTGCTCGCCATGTGCCAGTACACGGATTTAAATATTTCTACTCAGGTTAAAATACTGCCGGCATGGCCCGTACCCCCACCGGTACTGTTGGGTTTTGGTGGCATCTAGAAAACGCAGCGGAAACAAAAACGAGTATAAAACAATTTCATTTTATGCCAGCAATACCACACCCAATGGAGCAAACTCTAAACAATAGCAATGCAACAAAAGAAAGGAACAAGTAGAAGAAATTATACCATACAAGTATCTTCTAGCTCCACGTTGATGATGAATATGACAATACAATGTTGTATTCCTCTACCGGTATCCACACCAAGTTTGGTTTGATCCTCACTTGCTAGAGTGCTTGTATGCCAACAAGAACACCACCACTAAAGAACCAACATCACTTGAAGATTATGAGTGCCTTAGCTTCCTTCCAAGTGTGTTTTGAGAGAGTATGAACTAACATGCAAGTTACAAGTTCATGTGTGGATAATATGTATCTATATTATCCAAGATTGGCTAACCCATCATACTAGACTTCTAGGACAATTTATAGACCCATTCCAACAGCCAAAAAACGTCCATAATAAGTCTAGCATGAATAGCCATAAAGCCACATTAAATCTAGACATAAAAGCCCAGTTGAATTGGCTTTTACAGCGTGAAGCACTGCCGTACCTTTTAAAGCACGCCTTACCAGCCCAAGCAAGCAAGCCCCGAGTCACACAACTTGGGCCCGTACCCTGACCATAAGCACGGCCATACCAACAAGAAGCACGGCCGTGCTTTGCACACCACGACCGTACCAACAAGATGTACGGCTGTGCATAGCACTACCAAAACCATTTTTGGTGTTTTTCTATCTCTCGTTCAAAGGTGTTGTTGGAATCAATACTTGGCGTGTGACCCAGTAAGCCTATGCCTTATCGGCAGTGATACCAACTCGTGTGTGTCAGTGGGCATATTCCAACAAACTCCCACTTGAACATGACACACCCACGAAAGGTAAGACCGGCATAGAGCGGCCTCTAGCAAGGCATCTATGCCCCCAAGTCGGCATAGGGTATGTCGCCCATGACAAGTACCAACCTGTAAAGAATGGTCCTACAGATAAGTGATTATTCATCCCTTCGTTCACGATATCCATTGTGAATGCAGGTCATGGAACACCGTCAACCCCAAATCATTCATGATTATGTTTCTTGATCTAGACTAACTATGACGAACAACACAAGTTGCAAAATTGATCCACTATCAATTCAACTTGAGCACGCCCAAGCATTTTGATGTCATTAGTTCAGTCAACGAGGGGCCCAGGGATATCTCTTTAAAGAGGAACGAATACCTTTTACTACATCGTTCCATCATAATAAAAAGTTCTTGCCTGAAAACTTCCCTTATAACAGCCAGTTACGAACTGCATTAGAAAGCAATCTAAACAAGATCATATTATTAATCAAGAAATGCATGTATCTCCAGTAGAAGGACAAACAATTTTATCATCCTGATTTACTCGTGATCATGTCCACGAAGTAAACTCAAGTGCGGGTCCTCCAATTACTTGATCACTATCAAGTACAGGCTAGTGTTGTGAAAACATGTATTCAATCCACTATGAATACTTTACCAACCACTTTCCTCGATCTTAATTCACTTCTTCCATCCAATGAAGAACGACAGATCGTGGAGCATTTAGAGTAAATAAATTTATTCAAGTAAGTGGTTAAACATGCTAAGATGTAACATAATAAAGGCTAACGAAAGTACCCGCTCCGAGCGCATTATCAAATCTCCATTTGATAATCGATACAATCAAAGCACATTATTTCTTTAATGTTCCCAACTCAAAATATATCAAATTCAACTAAACAAACCCAAGCCAAAGCCACTTGTAAACCAAGTGTATGCAAGCCTAGTATGAAAACTCATCACTAGCTCATTGTTTCAAAGAACCCAATGGACTTAACGATGCTTCGAACAATTTTTTTTCCGTCTATGAGCCATTGTACCATTATTGTTTCAAAGAACCCAATAAAGTCACAATGCGCAAGACTATGGTTCATATATATATAAGCCATCATACTCTTATTTTCTCAAAAGAGCCCAATAGAGTCAATGATGCTTAAAGAACCATTCTAGTTGATAACACTCCACTTAACAACACAACAATAACAATTCACCAAGAGTAATATATTACTCAAATTTCCTTGTTACCACCGAACATCAACTTGAAGAACAATGTACCAAGGGTTCTTCCAATTACGTTAGAATGAGAGAAAAGAAACCATGTGATAAACCAAGTTGCTAATTAAAATAACACACTAGTCCATCATGTTTCAATATTACTCTCTTTTTTTTGTCACTCCGAAAAATCCACGTTCGTATCCTCCAATTCTTCTTATGAAGCAATAATTCCTCAACGTAAGCGCTCCCACTAGCTCTGGCATACATCCAAGTTTAATCTTCCCTTTTTGAAAACTCAAATCTATGATTTTCTCATTAAAGTGAAGATTACAACCTTGCGATGTTTATTGAGTCTACGAGGATACTTTCAACGCACAAGACCTTCAGAAAGTGTTGAAACACTCTTCCTCAAAATTCTCATGAAGGAATACGATCTTTACATTGAAATGATAAACACACGTATCCGAGTAACCTTCAACATAACCACTAGGACAATTTCCTTATGATACCATCCTCATGGTCAATCATAACGGAAAATTTATCATTAGTCGGCATTTGAAGTTCAAGTCCATGAATAGACTTGTTGGGCTCGTAGACTTTACGAGGATACTAATAATGTACAAAACACTCGGAGAGTATTAAAACACTTCCTCAAAATTCCTATAAAGGAATAGAGTCTTTTCCTTTCACTATCATACCTTCATAATCAAGAAAATGTAGTGATACACCACAAGTCATCCAAGTAGACTTCAACATAACCATGAGGAAAAATTTCTTTTATGATACCGTCCTCATGGTCAATCATATTAGAATTTTTACCACCGGTCAGCATTTGAAGTTGTCTACATCTCAATCCATGCATATCCTTAGGTTTACGCCAAGGCATCGGATCAACCAAGTCCAATACTTGGATATCCTACATGGATTGTATCCCATTCTCATTACCTCTCTCCTCCTAGTAGACACTAGGCCCACTACGACTTCCAATAGTTGATGAATTCAACTAATCCATCATCGAGTTATCTTCCTCTAGATATAAAACATATATATATCCGGCCTTACGACAACTCCTATCATAAATAGGAAGAGTAACGAATTATGCCAGGTACTCCAGCATCGCCATGCTGAGTTCCAATCATTACAGATTGTATGCTAGTGCCAACATCAGGTTTTACTCCCGCTGGCTCCCATAGATATTAGACTTCCACTTGCTATTAAGTGACAAAACTTGTCCTCAAAAGTTCGTGAAACAAATATCTCATGCCTAATGGAGTAGCATCTTTTGTCACCGGATTCTACCACCTCACGTCTACACGTAGGTTGGATAATCTAGGTTTTGAGATAGACAAGCAAAGACACTTTTTCTAGTCTTTTCTCCTAAGATGCGTACTAAACCATCTTTGTTGATTTTATATATAGAACATTGCCCGCCATACTTAAGCATCCCTACACATTGGGTATGAATTTGCGATCCATCAAGACCCGAATATTCGGTTCCTCCTCTACGCGACCCATATGCCAATGTGTCCTAGGAGAAATTATTTATGAGATATATCCCACAATTCTTATGATGATCACAAAATTCATATATTAAGATACTCAACATTCTTACAAGATTTAAGTAACTTAACCTTTTGTCCATAAACCTCGTTAAGGTAATCAATGAACACCTCAAAGGTTTCAAATATATCTATCCCTACTACCACTACGGGTAAAGGTAACAAAGTGCATGTAGTTATCCCCATGGATTTGCTTGAACAAATTAAACACACAAGTGTGAACCAATTAGAACAAGCTCTCAATTCTCTTACATACACCGATGAAAAATGTACAAGTCATTTAAACAATTCTCGCACTCCACATTTGATCAATTATCAAATGCATCCAAGATTCCAAACCACACGGAACTTGGTGAAGCAAGTTTTGTTTACATAGCTAAATAATCTTGTCACTTGGATAACTAATCCAAACCAATTTTGGATTTAAACACATTATTCATGATCACTTTGTTACTTTTAAGCAAAATCTTATAAATGCCATGACATGGATAAACTTTGAAATAAACCACCAATTTATATATCAAATACAAAGTAATATCCATCGTCAACCAATGCATAATAGACTTAATATTTCTCTTGCCACGCAGCGTAGACAATATATTAATCTAGTAAAGTAATAAAATAGCTAGATGAAATGGCGAGATCAAAACTCACAATCCTCTCAATCGAGACACCGTCCAATTTTCCCAATCTTGAGCTCTAACTCTCCATGCTTTATCAGCTACTTCTTCCGTTTAACACCTACACTTTGTAACAAAACAATTTTGCAACAAACGTGAGTGTTATATCCAACATTTCAACAAATCTAGCTAAGAAATAGAAAAGCCATTGAGCTAATCATGAATGTACCTGACGACGAGAAGTTATTCCCTTGCCTCATGGGAAGTTTTAACTCCTTCGAACACTCAAGACAAGCGTGGCGGCGCCAATCTCCATATTCACCGCAGAAATAGCAAACTTCTCCCTTAGGAGTTGTATTCTTTTTCTCGACTTTACATTCCTCAAACAACCGGGTGGGAACAAACTTGCGTTTGGCCATGTTAAACTCGAAGGTCTTAAGCATGCCATGCAACTCGTCTAAGGATTCTACCATTTTGTCCTTTTGATAGTTTTTGATAAACTCATCATAAGACGCGGGCAGGGACCGGAGAATCATATTCACCACAAGCTCCCTCCCAATGGGAAATCATAGTATTTCCATTTGGTCAATGTATACCTTCATACGAAGCACATGAACACTAACCTTCCCACCTTCCTACATCCGGCAACTAACAAGGGCCTTGACACACATAAAGTGTTCCACTCTAATCTGATGTTGGAACATGTCCTTCAACCGATTAATCATGTCATACGCACTGATATGCCTGAGTTGCTTTCGCAGCTTATAGTCGATAACATGAAAGACAAAACATGTTTTGCGTCCTCGATACGCTTTTCGAAGGCATATCTAGTGGCCCAACTTGTGTTGGTAGCAGGTGGTTTCGAAAGAGGTTCCTCAAGGATGTGCAACTTAGATTCATGCCGAAGGACAATTCGTAATTCCCTATACCAATCCACAAAGTTCACACCCACGAGTTTCTCCTTTTCTAGGGAACGAACGGAGAGATAAATTCGGTGTTGCGTTGTTAACGTTTGTCATCTACAATTTTAGAGTACACGTTTGAGTGAATTTAGATATAATCCTTGTATAAATAATTACCCAAATAGTTTTCAAAACCAATTATTTAAACAAGGCTTGAAACCATATTTCACTTTACCTTATGACGGGTTTACCGCGGATCACAAAGCAAAGCTATTTTTACCGATTGCAAACACTTTGCAACTTCTAGATCCTTGCGAGATCCATTGACAATCAAAATGTCTTTTGGCATGTTTGATCCCTTCTCGCACCAATTCTAACTTGATCCCCTTAAATGACTCGGCTAGAGCTCGACGCCACCTAAGTGTCACAAAAAGAATTTTAAACCACCCGTCAAGACACACGGTGGAACTCTCGCCAATAATTGGCTCATGCTAAGCTCGACAAGCAATATTGCGAGTTACCACACTCACCTTCCACGCAGTTCCACTAGGCATGACTCGTGCTAAAGCTCGACAATCATACAAGTTTCACTAGGTTCGGGTAGTGTCGTCTTACGGATGGCGCGTGATTTACATTTTAAAAACAGGATTTTGTTTTTCCGGTTAAAACAATTTTAACCGATTTTGCAAATTAACAAATCAAGTGATAAATACAATTTTTATCCAATTATAATATAATACAAATTTATATTATCTTGTTCATTCTATACGCGCGGAAAGAAATATAAACCAATTTTATAAATCTTTGTGTTTTATATATTTTGGAAAAATTATCTAGCATACGATATCCTACAAATCCATGCAAAATAATAAATATATAAAACAACCACGCATACATAATAGTTCGGTAACATGCCCAAATCTTATGCGTTTTCCCCGTGAGCCATACGAGGAAAACAAGGTCAACTAAGGAATCCAATATCCAAAGCACCTAGACGGGTGTGCTCCTACTAAAGCCGGCATCTCCAAAAGGCAATCCGGACTCCATGTTGCCGAGACATCAACGCCGTGATTCCCATTGGTTTATTACATACTAAGTCAACTTCTATACTATTCTACAAATACATAGAACAAGAAATGGCATGCAAGCCACAATCCTACGCTACTAATACAAGTACAAAGGAATAAATAAACGGCATGCAAGCCGTACCAAATAATAATAATAAAAATTACAACAATACGGCACGCAGGCCACCAAAACCAAATAAACCAAACACCACAACACATAGGTCTAAAGGGCATCTCGTTACCGAACCACAACCAAAGCAAAACCATGGTGTGCCACAAAACCATGTCAAATATATTTTGATTAAGATTGCCAACCAAAACACCCAAGGCACAAAAGGCAATCCTTGTACATATGCATTAGTAATTTTAATACACCTTTAAAATTACATATTCATATATACAACTATAAATATATATATTTTTATGTACTTCATGCCAAGCCATACAAAATATATAAATTCAAGGAATCAAAATATAGTGGGGAAAGCTAGATCCAAGACTAGCCCAACCAACAAATCCGGAATTTAAATATAATTTTAAAACATGTTTCAAAAACAGTTTCTGGCCCAAAATGAGAAAAGCACGGGCGTACCCTCTAAGGGTACGAGCATGCCCGTCCACTTCTAGTTTACAGTTTAAGCCTTAAAACAATTCTACCGGCACGGCCTGTACCCCCACTAGTACGGCCATGCCCCGGCTGCCGGCACGCCCCGTACCCTAAGAGGTAAGGCCGTGCCCGGTCACCGGAAAATCAGATTTTGACAAAAAAACTCAAAATTCCGGTTTCAGTGCAAATCCATTGTTGGGTTTTGGTGGCATCTAGAAAACGCAGCAGAAACAAAAACGAGTATAAAACAATTTCATTTTATGACACCAATACCACACCCAATGGAGCAAACTCTAAACAATAGCAATGCAGCAAAAGAAAGGAACAAGTAGAAGAAATTATACCATACAAGTATCTTCTAGCTCCACGTTGATGATGAATATGAGAATACAATGTTGTATTCCTCTACCGGTATCCACACCAAGTTTGGTTTGATCCTCACTTGCTAGAGTGCTTGTATGCCAACAAGAACACCACCACTAAAGAACCAACATCACTTGAAGATTATGAGTGCCTTAGCTTCCTTCCAAGTGTGTTTTGAGAGAGTATGAACTAACATGCAAGTTACAAGTTCATGTGTGGATATTATGTATCTATATTATCCAAGATTGGCTAACCCATCATACTAGACTTCTAGGACAATTTATAGACCCATTCCAACAGCCAAAAAACGTCCATAATAAGTCTAGCATGAATAGCCATAAAGCCACATTAAATCTAGACTTAAAAGCCTAATTGAATTAGTTGTTACAGCGTGAAGCACGGCCGTCCCTTTTAAAGCACGGCCGTCCCAGCCCAAGCAAGCACGCCCCGAGTCACACAAGACTTGGGCCCGTACCCGTACCAACAAGAAGCACGGCCGTGCTTTGCACACCACGACTGTACCAACAAGATGTACGGCCGTGCATAGCACTACCAAAACCATTTTTGGCGTTTTTTCTCTCTCGTTCAAAGGTGTTGTCGGAATCAATAATTGGCGTGTGACCCAGTTGCCCTATGCCTTATCGGCAGTGATACCAACTCGTGTGTGTCAGTGGGCATATTCCAACAGGTACTGCTGTGCCCCGGCCGCTAGCACGCCCGTACCCCAAAAGGTGTAGCCGTGCCCGGTCACCGGAAAACCCATTTTGATAGAAAATTCTAGTTTTTCAGACCAAGAGTACAAAGCCATGTTAGAGATGGCTCTGATACCATTGGTTGGGTTTTGGTGGCATCCAGAAAACGTAGCGGAAACAAACAAGTATAAAATAATTTAGATTTTATGCCACCAATCACACCACCCAATGGACCACACTCTAAACAATAGCAATGCAACTAAAAGAAGGAGAACAAGGACAAGAAATTATACCGTACAAAATTCTTTCAATTTGTTGCCTTGGAAGATTTGTACACAAAATATTGTACCACTATCGGTATCTACACCAAGTGTTGATGATCCCCACGTGCTAGCTGTGTTTGGACGCCGCCAAAAGCTTCACCAATGACTTACCACAACTTGAAGATCAATAGTGCCTTGTATCTTATCTTCCAAGTGTGTTTTGAGAGAAGTAATGAACCAACACAATGTTGCAAGTTCATATGGTTTTCTTCACATGTTCATATGTTGATCAACCATTTCAAGAACATGTCTAACCCATTTGATTGAGTTCTCCTAACATACAAAGCCAGCCAAAATGTTCTCATAAAGTTAGACTTAAGTAACCATAATACCATATTCAATCTAGACTTAAAAGTCTAATTAAATTGGCTGTTACTGTGTGAGGCACGGCCGTGCCTTACAGGACACACGCGTGCCAACCCACAGGCTCACACAAGTCACACCTGACATGGGCTCGTGCTTTTGTACTAGGCACAGCCATACCTCCACGAGGCACGCCCTTGCTGGCCCCAATGGGTACGTCCTAGGCACGCTGGCCTTGGGCCCGTACCTGGCATAGGGCATGCCCGTACCTCCACAAGGCACGACCGTCCACAACCCAACCAAAACCCATTTTGGCATTTTTCTCTGTCTTGTTCAAAGGTATTTCCGGAATCAATACATGGCGTGTGACCCAATAGGCCTATGCCTCATCGGTAGTGATACCAACTCGTGTGTGTTAGTGGGCATATTCCAACAACTTTGTCATGCTTACATTTTTGGTCCATTTGGTGGGTGTTGCATGGTCAAAATTGAAAACTACTTTTCTACCCGTTTTGCATCCGCTGTGTTTTTAGAACACGAAAACCCAATAGTGGTATCTGAGCCATCTCTAACATGGTTTGCGACCGGGCACGGTCGTACCTATAGGGGTACAGGCCGTGTCGGTCCTGTCCATGCCGGCAGAATTCCTTAAACCACTAAAAATTGTTTAAACTGTACACTAACAAAAGGGTAGGCATGCCGGTACCCTTTGGGGTACGCCCGTGCCTTCTTGTTTTTTGGTCAGATTTTGTTTTTGAAATAGTGGGTTTAAAACTTATATTAAAATTCGGTTATATTCGTTTTGGACTAGTCTTGATTCTGGTTATCCCCACTATATTTTGATTCCTAATTCTCTATGTTTTGTATGGCTTGGCATAAAGTTCATAAAAACATATATTTTTAGTTGTATATATGAATATGTAATTTTAAAGGTGTATTAAAATTACTAAGGCATATGTAAAAGGATTGCTTGTTGTGTTTTAAATATTTTTTTTGCAATCTTGATCAAAATATATATGTTGATTCACATGGTTTTGTGGCACACCATTGTTTTCATTTGGTTTTGTTTGTTGTGGTTGCCCAGTAACTTGATATGCCCATAGCCTTTGTGTTGTTTGTGATTGGTTTTGGTTTGGCCTGCGTGTTTTATGGTTGTAATATTTATATTTTGGTGCGGCTTGCAGTTTGTTTATTTAAAATCTTTGTACTCGTAACAGTTTATTAGGATCGCCACTTTCATGTCGTTTTCTTATTATTATGTACTCATACGTAGATTATTTTTAAATATATATATATATATATATATATTGCATCAAACCGATCGGGAGGCATGGTGTTGGCATCTGGATGAACCTATTCCGAGAGATTCGCCGGTGTGGAGATCGTGACGGAGCATTTATTGTTGTCCCTAGATGACTATGTTTTTCCCGTTTTGGCTCACGGGGAAAACGTTTAGAATTTGGGCATGTTACCGGGTTTTTGATTATTTTATATGCGTGGTTATTTATACTTGTTTCCTGCTTGATTCTTTAGGGTTTGCATGCTAGAGAATTTTTTGAAAATATATAAAACAAAGAGATTTATAAATGAGTTTATATTTCTTTGCGCATAAGAATTAACAATATTAATATAAAAGGTGATTATATTAAATGGTGATCGAAAAGTGCTTTTATCACTTAAATTGTTAATTCACAAAATTGTTAAAATATTCTTTTAACCGGAAAACAAAAAACTATTTTTCAAAAAGTAAGTCACAAGCCATCCGTAAGACGACACCACCCAAATCTAACGAAACTTGGATGATTGTCGAGCATTAGCGCGAGTCATGCCTTGTGGAGTTGTGTGGAAGGTGAGTGTGGCAACTCGCAATATTGGTAGTCGAGCTTAAGCACGAACCAATGATTGGGCTAGAGTACCAACGTATGTCTTGACGGACGACTTACAAATTCTTTTATAATGCTTAAATGATGTCGATCTCTAGCCGAGTCATTTAAGAATTATAAAAGGATTGGTGTAAGAAGGGATCAAACATGCCTTAGACATTTCATGTCAAAAGGATCCCGTAAGGATCTAAGAGTTGCAATGGTTGCAATCGGTAAAATGGTTACCGACCTAAATAACTTATTTCGTGATCCACGGTGAACCCGTCACGGGATAGAGTGAAATACAGTTCTTAGCCTTGTTTAAAATAATTGGTTGTATAACTATCGGGTAATTATTTCAACAAGGAATTCAACAACTAAAATTGGTACTCTAATTTTGTAGATGTCATCCAACAACGCTTCTACATCATCGAACTCAATTTCCCTGAAATTATTCCTTGAAAAGGCCAAACTTGATGGCCAAAACTTCATGGACTCGTTCATGCGACTAAGGATAGCCCTTAGGTATGAATAGAAAATGTGGGCCATCGAGGAGCCTATGTCAGAAGTACCTGCGGCTAGTGCGACAAGGGCGGTCCGAGACGCACATGATAAACACGTCAAGGAAACAAATGAAGTGGCTTGTATCATGCTTTCTTCGATGATAACTGAGCTTCAAAAGCAAATGGAACATCTAGGGGCATATGATATGCTTAACAGACCAAGAAAATGATCCAACAGTAGGCTAAGCTTGAGCGCTTCGAATGCCTAAAGTCCCTATTCTACTGCCATATGCAGGAGGCCGGAAATTTTAGCGTTCACGTGCTTAAGATGAAAGCATTGGATGATCGCTTGGAGAGGTTGGGATTCCCGTTAAGGAGGGAGTTAGCGGTGGATGTGATCCTCCATTCTCTGCCCAGTTCCTTTTCACAATTTATGTGGAACTATCATGTCCATGGCATGGACAAATCCCTAATGGAGCTTCACGGAATGTTGAACACCAGCGAGTTTGACATGTCCAAGAAGCCATCCTCGTCCAAATCCTTCCTAGCTATCTAGGGAGGTGGAACCAAAAGAAAAGGCGTTCCCCCTCCAAGGGATAGGATAAGCGAAAGGTTGCAAAACCTAACCCGAGTCCGGCCCCTTCGGGGAAGCCGAGTACTTCCACTACAAGGAAAAGGCGCATTAGCGGCGTTCTTACCCAAAGTACCTCGAGGAGCTCGAGCGGGTAAAACCGAAGGGAGCGGGTAACTCAAGCACGTTTATGATTGAACTCCACAACACCGATACTTCTAACGGCTGGGTACTTGATACTAGTTGTGGCACTCATAGTTGTAATAATGTGCAAATGCTAAAAAGAAGTAGGGTTCTGGGTGTTGGAGAGCTTGACCTGATCATGGGGAACAAGGAGGTGGTTCCTGTGAAGCGGATTGGGAGTGGTGATCTCGCCTTTCCTTCAGGCCTTGCTATTACTTTACTTAATGTTTGTTTTTCGCCTTGCGCGATACGTAACATTATTTCCTTTCATGTTTTGTTTGACGATGGATTTAAGTTTAATTTTGGTAATGGAATTATTTCTTGTCTAAGAGATGGTGTTCATTACTTTAAAGCTTATCCATGTCGTGGTATTTATGAAATAAGTGTGTGTTTGGATGGTAATAAATCAATCATAAACATTGATTCTAAGTCCAAAGGTGTTTTGGACAAGTTGTCTTTGTGGCATAGTCGTCTTGGCCATATAAATAAAAAACGTATCACCAAACTCCTACAAGAAACAACTGTAGGTACTTCGTTACTTTTACTAATGACTTCAGTAGGTATGGTTATGTTTATTTGATTAAGCATAAGTCTTAAACCTTTGAGGTGTTTAAGACATACCAAAACGAAAAGCAGAATCAATTAGGCAATCGGATTAAGATTCTCAGATCCGATAGGGGTAGTGAGTATCTTAGTGCCGAGCTTCTTGATCATCTTAGGGGTTGTGGAATTATTTTACAACTTACTCCACCCAGGACACCACAATTAAATGGGGTCGCTAAAAGGAGGAACCGAACTTTATTGGATATGGTTCGGCCGATGATGAGTCGCACAAAACCCGCAAGTTTTTGGTGTAACACCGGAAAATCACAAGCCATTTTTTTAAATGCACTGGGAAGCTTAAGTAAACAAACTCATTTACATACAAACCAATATTAACAAATTTTCAATCACCGTTCACAAGCAAAAGTATTATCTATCTTAGTGTTACAAAATAAACAGGCTCGTTTCTTTTTAAAATCAAATATCAGAGTCAGGTCAACTTCTCCTTCAGCAAACCTCACAAACACGAACCTGCAAAACAACAACTTAGGAGAATTAGCACAAAGCTAAGTGAGTAGAGGCTAAACACAAAAGCAAATATCCACAATCAATATCAAAGCATGTAATCACATATCCAAGAAGACCGGCGGTTCGGCGCAGAACCTACAACCAATGCTGGCCAAAGCAAAGGTTTACCGAGAGCTCTCTACTGAATTGGCACAGTGAAATCCTCCTCTGAAGCAACATATGCAACAGTAAGGCTACCACTGTTCAACCAATCAGTAAACGAGCCCGGCCTAATTCCACGTATAGCTGACTTCTTAAACGCAACTCAAAATCATCCTAAGAGCGCGTATGGACCAATTAGTCATGTAGCATATATCAACAATCAATATCACAATCAACAGCTCAATCAATCAATCCAATCCCATCATGCATCACATCAATAATATTAACCGAAATCTTTACCATCCGCGATTAACGTCCACTCACCTCAAAAATCTACACGAGCTCAGAGATCTAATATTACTGGGTCTTTTGTTTGCCTGAAAACACAGCAACAATCAAATTTGTCTCGAATATATAAATTTATCTTTCCACATATATTTATATCTTAAATTCATATAAACAACTCAATATAATCTTATAGGTAATATCCCAACTTATCCCAATCAAAACACAAATATAATAAGTAATCTTTCTGAAACAGGCCCGGTCACGCCGCGACACTATCGGATTTCAAATCCGAGAATCAACTATCGGATTTAAGTGTCGGATTTCAAAAGAATCGGATTTCAGAGCCGGATTTGGTATTTCTTGGATTTCTAAGGGTTGGTTTTGTAACTTCTCGGATTCCCACAATCCGATTCAAACATGTCGGATTTCCACAGGGTCGTGCCGCGACCCTTTAAAATGTCGCGCCACGATCGTCGGATTTGCATGTCGTCTTCTTCCTTTTCTCGGATTTCAGTCAACATAAATTTCTTATAAACCTTTCTAACATCATATTTCTTCAAACAAAACACATATAAAACATATAGCATGTATACAAAACATCATAAACACCTTTTTAATCAATCAAAACAACAAAATCTATAAAACCCACTAATCAAGCTTTCTTCCAAAACTCCGTTAATGGTGAAACTTTATATAACCATGTTATCCAACAGATAAACACATCAAAACGAATCATAGCATGCTATAAACATATCCTCACCTCCTTTTTGAATTAAAGAACTCTAGATCTTCACTTCACAATTTCAAGTAAACTTGTTTCTTCACTCACGGTTTTGCTCTCCAAAAACACACACTTCACACTTTCAACTTTTCTTTGATATGATAAGATGAATACTACTTTCTATACACGTATACATATATGTTTATTGCACCAAAGCAGGTGGTGGCAAGAAGTGCCATGCATACATATTATCATATTTACATACATACGTACATACATACATGCACATTATTAATTCTTTTCTTTCAATTCCAAACTTTCAGTAATCTAACACACAATAATATATTAGTTAATTAATTCAATTAACCCTTAATAAACACATAACATGTTAAACACAATTAATCACATACCGCCAACCCGCTAATCTCCTAGCCTAGGTTTGCGGGTGTTACAAATCTCCCCTCCTTAAGAGGATTCCATTCCCGGAATCCCTTCTCGCTCAAGCAAATGGGGATGTCTATCTTTCATTTCTGCCTCAGTCTCCCACGTCAAATCAGAACCTAAAGTGTGTTTCCATTTGACCAACACCATCGGTATCTGCTTCTTACGGAGCTTGGTCACCTTTCGATCTAACAGTTCAACAGGTTCTTCTATCAGTCTCTTCTTTGAATCCACTTTCAACTCATGCACGGGAGAATCTGGCTTTCATCTTCCACCTTACATTTCCTCAAGTAACAGATATTGAGCGTGTCGTGGATTCCTGCAAGCTAAGCGGGAAGATTCAGTGTAACTGTATGATCATTAACTATTTGATGGATGCGGAAAGGACCAATAAAACGGGGAGCCAACTTCCCGCGTTTGCCAAAACGGATCATGCCTTTCCACGGTGACACTTTCAGATACACTAACTCTCCCACATTAAATGTTACTAGACGACGTCGCAGATCTGCATACATTTTCTGTCTATCTCTGGCCGCTTTCAACTTCTCTCTGGCTATAGCAACCTTGTCAGCAATTAACTGAACAATCTCGGGCCCTGCAAACTACTTTTCACCAGCCTCTAACCAACACGTCGAAGTACGGCAGCGGCGGCCGTATAGCATTTTGTACGGAGGCATCCCAATATTGGAGTGGTAAGAATTATTATATGCAAACTCTATCAATGGCAGGTGCGAATCCCAAGATCCATCATACTCAATTACACAGGCACGTAACATATCTTCGAGTGTCTGTATGGTTCGCTCAGTCTGACAGTTAGTCTAGGGATGATAAGCTGTACTCAAATTAATTCTCGTCCCCAATTCCCTTTGTAGGCTCCTCCAGAAGTTAGAAACAAACATGGAGTCTCTGTTAGATACAATTGACAATGGTATGCCATGCCTCGCAACTATTTCATCAATATATAGTTAAGCCAACTTACTAAGAGAAGTCGTCTCACATGTAGCTAGAAAATGGGCACTCTTCGTTAGCCTATCCACGATCACCCAAATCATATCCTGATTCTTCTGAGTTCGCGGAAGTTTAGTCACGAAATCCATCGTTATATGTTCCCACGTCCACTCAAGAATCTCCAACTGTTTCAAGGATATGTAAGGCTTCTGATGTTCTGCCTTCACTTGCGCACAAATATGGCATGATTCTACAAAGTGTGCCACATCTGCCTTCATTGTAGGCCACCAGCATAGGCACCCACACACGAGTCTTGTATATTTTAGTGCTTCCTGGGTGTACAGACAGTCTCGACTTGTGTGCTTCAGTTAGAATCAACTTTCTCAATTCTCCAAGCATAGGCACCCACACACGAGTCTTATATAACTTCAATCCATGGGAATCATCAGTAAGTTCATCCTTACGCTTCCTCATTAATTCATTCTTCAAGTTTTCTTCCTTAAGGGCTTCCAACTGTGCAGGCTTCAGTCTATCCACTAGATCAGATACCATCTTCATACGCATAAATTGGATGGAACTTCCTGCTCCCTTCCGGCTTAAGGCATCTACTACCACATTTGCTTTCCCAGGGTGGTATCTGATCTCACAATCATAGTTTTTTATCAACTCCACCCATCGTCCCTGTCTCATGTTCAGTTCTTTCTGTGTAAACACATATTGAAGACTCTTATGACCAGTACAAATCACGCACTTGGTTCCATACAGATAGTGTCTCCACAGTTTAAGGGCAAATACAACTGCTACCAGCTCTAATTCATGAGTCGGGTAATTCTTTTCATGTGGTTTCAACTGTCTTGAAGCATACGCAATCACCCAATCCCTCTGCATAAGCACACATCCCAATCCAGCAAACAACGCATCGCAATAAACAATAAAGTCATCTGATCCACTTGGCAATGCAAGAATGGGAGCCTGACATAACAACTACTTTAAAGTCTGGAAAGCTTTATTCTGCTCACTACCCCAAACAAACTTCACGTCTTTCCGAGTTAACTTAGTCAATGGTCCCGCAATCTTAGAGAAGTCTTTAATAAACCTAGAAAACTCTTTATCTCAGACGGTGTCTTTAACTTAGTCAATGATCCCGCAATCTTAGAGAAGTCTTTAATAAACATGCGGTAATACCCGGCCAAACCCAGAAAACTCTTTATCTCAGACGGTGTCTTTAGAGCATTTTCCACTTTCGAATGATCCACTTTCACTCCTTCATTACATATAATATGCCCCAAGAACTGAACTTCTCTCCACCCGAATTCGCACTTTGAGAATTTAGCAAACAATTGTTCTTTCTTCAAAGTTTCCAGAACCTGCCTCAAATGCTGTTCATGCTCCTATTCAGTCTTCGAATAAATCAGGATATCATCAATGAAAACTATCACAAAATCAACCAAGAATGGTCGACAAACCCTATTAATCAAATCCATAAAAATCGCAGGTGCATTGGTTAAACCGAATGGAATAACCAAAAACTCGTAGTGCCCATAGCGTGTACGAAAGGCTGTCTTTGACACATCGTCCTCTTAAACACGCACTTGATGATAACCTAATCTCAAGTCAATCTTCGAAAAGAACGAAGCTCCCTGTAGTTGATCAAACAAATCATCGATTCTTGGCAACGGATACTTGTTCTTTATCGTCCTTTTATTCAATTCACGGTAGTCGATACACATACACAATGTACCGTTTTTCTTTTTCACAAATAATACCGGTGCTCCCGACGAGGATGAACTCGGACGAATAAACCATTTATCTAGCAGATCCTGAATCTGCGTCATCATCTCCCGGATTTCTGAAGGTGCCAACCTATACAGAGCCATCGCCACTGGTCGAGGACCAGGAATTAAATCTATCTTGAACTCCACCTCACGAACTGGAGGCAATCCTGGCAATTCTTCTAGAAACACTTCCGGGTATCCCGTTACCACGTGTATATCATTCGTCATCTTCTTCTCTTTCTTCCCGTCAATCACATATGCTAAGTAGGACTCACATCCCTTATCCAACGCTTTCTTTGCTTTTAAACACGAAATAATCGGGATCACAGACCCAGCCTTCTATCCCCTTGCTACTACCCATATACCATCCGCAACGGGAAAGACATCAACTTCTTGTGGCACTTGATACTCGCCTGATTCAGACTCAGCCAATCCATCCCAAGCACCACATCAAACCTAGACAATAGCATAACAAGAAAATAAACAGGAAAACACATCCAATCTATATCAATTTTAGCTCCAGCCACAGCAGTCGTGACCGGAACCATCATGCCATCAGATACCTCTATCTCTAAAGCAGTAGCAAGTCTAATTATAGGCATATTCAGCTTATCACAGAATTCCACAGAAACAAAGGAGCGATTTGCCCCAGAGTCAAATAACACTCTAGCATGAGTAGAGTTTATTAGAAACATACCCTTGATAACGTCGTCTATGGTGGTGGCATCATCCACCGCCATTTTGAACGCCCGACCCTCAGTAGTTGGTGGGTTTTTTCTTTTCTGGCCAGCTGAAGACGATCCCCTAGCTCCTCCCCCTCCTGACCCTTACCGTGTCTTTTTACTGATCGGGCAGTCACCAACTCTATGCCCCTCCCTCTAACAATTCCAACAAACACTTCTTGGGAACCTACAGTTCTTTAAATCATGACCAAACTAGCCACACTTTACGCATCTCACAGTCTGGTGCGTACACTGCCCGTGGTGATACGATTTGCACCTACTACACCAAGGTGCTCGCTGAGTAGACCCACCTGGAGTAGGCGTCCTATTCTACTCCCCCTGCCTATTCCTACTACTATGTCCTCCCTATCTCTGCTAAGTATTGTAATGTTCAAATCTTGTCTTTTGTTGGGAGATTCTCTCCCCACTCAGTCTGTTCCTCGCGATCAAATCCCCTTCAGCTGATTTGGCTAAAGTGAAAGCCTTGGATAAAGTGGTAGCCCACCTAGTAGCGCTACGGAGATCCGGGTGCAATGCTCCAACAAAATGGGAAATCTTTGATTCTTCATCGGGTACCCAGTGTTTAACAAACCTCATCTTTTCATTAAACTGCTTAATCAAATTGTCCAAAGTCATGTTCCCCGTCATCTGTAAATCCATAAATTCCCTCTTGATTTTGGCAATCTTGAAGGTACTGCAGTATTGTTCACATAACTTTTCCTGGAATTGACTCCAGGTGATGCTCTCCTGTTGCTGCTCGGTGAAATGGCCGATAATAGAATCCCACCATACCATCGCGTCTCCTCTCAACATCCGCGTTGCATACTTTACTTTTAATTCGTTTTCGCAATTACAGGCGTCAAGTGCCTTCGCCATCTCTCTTAACCAGTTCAAGGTAACGTTGGGATCAGCACTCCCTCGGTATTCAGAAGGTTTACAATCGAGAAATTGCTTGTACGTGCATAGTTGTTTATATCTAGGAAACGCAAAGGGATAAGCTCCTGGTTTTGGATACGGATAAAAAAAAGGTTGTTGCATCATTTGGGTCATTGGTGGTAGAGGTACTGTCACTGGTGCTGTTGTTGCTTATGTAGGAATTGCAGTCGGCACCGGGGTTGGTTCTTGTTGATTCTGTTGTTGTTGCTCCATACTCTGTACTTTGAATCTGAGTTCTACCAACTCATTTTCCAACTGATACACATAATCACTGTGATCCTCTTCCCAGGCTTGACCCCATGTTCCTGCAGTCTCAGTATTCCCAAGATGTTCAAGTACTGGTTCTTCATTTGTAGCTTGGGTAATAGGAGGAAGGATGGGAGTCTCTCTGTCAGCCATAATCTGTTACAATCACATCACCTCATAGCTCATTAGCATAAACCGTTAGTACTCAAATCCTAACTACTACATACAACTCTAACTCACCCTAATTCCTCCAAAAGAAAGCTTGACCCGCCACAAGCCAAGATTTGGGAATGCAACACTCTAGCCCTGCATGCATCGCCAAACTTAGGCTCTGATACCAAACTGTAACACCGAAAAATCACAAGCCATTTTTTTAAATGCACTGCAGAAGCTTAAGTAAACAAACTCATTTACATACAGAGTCAGGCTAAACACGTTTTTATTTAAAATCAAATATCAGAGTCAGGTCAACTTCTCCTTCAGCAAACCTCACAAACACGAACCTACAAAACAACAACTGAGGGGAATTAGCACAAAGCTAAGTGAATAGAGGCTAAACACAAAAGCAAACATCCACAGTCAATATCAAAGCATGTAATCACATATCCAAGAAGACCGGCGGTTCGGCACAAAACCTACAACCAATGCTGGCCAAAGCAAAGGTTTACCGAGAGCTCCCTACTGAATTGGCACAGTGAAATCCTCCTCTGAAGCAACATATGCAACAGTAAGGCTACCACTGTTCAACCAATCAGTAAACGAGCCCAGCCTAATTCCACGTATAGCTGACTTCTTAAACGCAACTCAAAATCATCCTAAGAGCGCGTATCGACCAAATAGTCATGCAGCATATATCCACAATCAAAATCACAATCAACAGTTCAATCAATCAATCCAATCCCATCATGCATCACATCAATAACATTAACCGAAATCATTACCATCCGCAATTAACGTCCACTCACCTCAAAAATCAACACGAGCTCAGAGATCTAATATTACTGGGTCTTTTGTTTGCCTGAAAACACAGCAACAATCAAATCAGTCTCGAATATATAAATACATCTTTCCACATATACTTATATCTTAAATTCATATAAACAACTCAATATAATCTTATAGGTAATATCCCAACTTATCCCAATCAAAACACAAATATAATAAGTAATCTTTCTGAAACAGGCCCGGTCACGCCGCGACACTATCGGATTTCAAATCCGAGAATCAACTATCGGATTTAAGTGTCGGATTTCAAAAGAATCGGATTTCAGAGTCGGATTTGGTATTTCTCAGATTTCTAAGGGTTGGTTTTGTAACTTCTCGGATTCCCACAATCCGATTCAAACATGTCGGATTTCCACAGGGTCGCGCCGCGATCGTCGGATTTGCAGGTCGTCTTCTTCCTTTTCTCGGATTTCAGTCAACATAAATTTCTTATAAACCTTTCTAACATCATATTTCTTCAAACAAAACACATATAAAACATATAGCATGTATACAAAACATCATAAACACCTTTTTAATCAATCAAAACAACAAAATCTATAAAACCCACTAATCAAGCTTTCTTCCAAAACTCCGTTAATGGTGAAACTTTATATAACCATGTTATCCAACAGATAAACACATCAAAACGAATCATAGCATGCTATAAACATATCCTCACCTCTTTTTTGAATTAAAGAACTCTAGATCTTCACTTCACAATTTCAAGTAAACTTGTTTCTTCACTCACGGTTTTGCTCTCCAAAAACACACACTTCACACTTTCAACTTTTCTTTGATATGATCAGATGAATACTACTTTCTATACACGTATACATATATGTTTATTGCACCAAAGCAGGTGGTGGCAAGAAGTGCCATGCATACATACTATCATATTTACATACATACGTACCTACATAAATGCACATTATTAATTCTTTTATTTCAATTCCAAACTTTCAGTAATCTAACACACAATAATATATAAGTTAATTAATTCAATTAACCCTTAATAAACACATAACAAGTTAAACACAATTAATCACATACCGCCAACCCGCTAATCTCCTAGCCCAGGTTTGCGGGTGTTACATTTGGGGCTATGCTTTGGAAACTGCTACTAGGACCTTAACCCTTGTACCAACAAAGAAGGTTGCAAGTACACCATTCGAGGTGTGGCATGGAATTGTTCCTTCGCTAGCCTATCTCAAAGTCTGGGGTTGTGAGTCTTATATGAGACGTGAAGCTCAAGACAAACTTGGACCCAGAGCTGAAAAGTGTATTTTCGTTGGTTACCCAGCTGGTTCTATGGGATATTTGTTTTACAAACCTTCCGAGAACAAAGTGTTTGTTGCTCGAAAGGCGGTCTTCCTTGAAAGGGAGCTGATATCCGTAGAAGCTAATGGGAGGCAAGTCGATCTAGAAGAAATTCTAGATGATGCCAATGTTCAACCTGATGTTGGCACTAATACCACTTTTGAGGTCGGCGTACCAGAAGAAGTGGAACCTCAACCGATGGAGGATGAGGTACCTGACACACACCCATTAGTGCTCCGAAGATCTGGTAGAGTTCGTAATGAGCCGGAAAGATATGGGTTCCTCATATCCGAGGGCGAAAAACTATTGGTTGATCATAGTGAACCAACCAACTACCGTGAAGTCGTAGCGGGCCTTGAGTATGCTAGGTGGAAGGAGGCGATGGACAGTGAGATGCGATCCATGGCGGGTAATAAAGTCTGGGACTTGGTTGATCCAGCATCCGGCCACGAGCCAGTAGGGTGCAAGTGGGTCTTCAGAAAGAACACTAACAAAGACTAACATGGATGGAAAGGAAGACACTCAAAGCCCGACTGGTAGCAAACGGTTTCACTCAAACTCATGGTGTAGACTATGATGAAACTTTTTCTCTAGTGGATATGTTAAAGTCTATTAGGATGTAAATGGCTATCGCTGCATATTACGATTACGAAATATGGTAGATGGATGTCAAGACTGCCTTCCCTAACGGGAAGTTGGCAGAGGAGGTGTACATGGCACATCCGGATGGTTACGTACATCCCAAATATCCTAATAAAGTCTGCAAGCTTAAGAGGTCCATTTATGGTCTTAAGCAAGCATCTCAGAGTTGGAACATCTGATTTATGAAAAGGCCAAAGAGTTTGGCTTTACTAAAAGAAAGGATGAACCTTGTGTGTATCTCATAGGAAGTGACGTGACTACCTTGCAGGAAGTGAAAACCTGGCTTAAGAGTTGCTTCTCTTTGAAAGACATGGGAGAATCAGCATATATTTTGGAGATAAAGATCTATAGAGATAGATCTACAAGACTCATTGGTTTGAGCCAAAGTACGTACATAGATAAAGTCTTGAAGAGGTTGAAGATGCAAGATTCCAAGAAAAGGAATTTGCCTATGTTGCATCGTATGGCATTGAGCAAGTCTCAATGTCCTAGTTCCCAAAAGGAATTGGAAGAAATGAGTTAAGTCTCGTATGCTTCGGCAGTTGGATCGATCATGTATGCTATGTTGTGTACTCGGCCTGATGTGGCGTATGCCTTGAGCATGACGAGCCGATATCAAGCTAACCCTGGTCAAAGTCATTGGGTTGCTGTTAAAAACATCCTTAAATATCTTCGGAGAACTAAGGAGATGTTTTTAGTGTTCGGTGGATCGGAGGAGCTCAGAGTCACTAGATATTCTGATGCTAGCTTCTAAACGGACAAGGATGATTGCGGGTCTCAATCGGGATTTGTATTCTTGTTAAATGGTGGAGCACTAAGTTGGAGAAGTTCCAAGCAAGACATCGTGGCTGATTCAACCATGGAGTCAGAGTATATTGCTGCAAGCGAGGCTGCTAAGGAAGCTGTCTGGATGAAGAAATCATTCAAGATCTTGGAGTTGTTCCTAGTATCGCTAACCCTATTGAGATCTTTTGTGACAATGAGGGTGCAGTAGCTCTAGCTAAGGAACCAAGAGCGCATCGACGTACGAGACACATTGCTCGAAAATATCATTTTATTCGTGATATTATCGAGAATGGAGACATTGTGGTCAGTAGAGTACCGACTGAGGGGAACTTGGCAGATCCGCTCACTAAACCTTTGTCACAAGTTAAACATGATTCTCATGCTAAATATATAGGCATTAGATTTACTAGTGACTTGGTTTAATTATTTTAGTTATATTTGTTATTGAGAACATTAAAAGAAATAATGTATTTCTTATTGTAATGATTATTAAATGGGGATTTAATATACGCCTGATGAGATTACTTTATGAAATATTATTGTGTTCTATCTTTACATGTTTATTACTTTCTTGAATAAATTTATTTATTCTACACAGTCCATGATCGGTCGTTCTTCATTGGAAGGAAGAAGTGAATTAAGATCGAGGCAAGTGGTTGATAAAGTATTCATCTTGGGTTGAATACATGTTTACGCAAAACTAGCATGTACTTAATGGTGATTAAGTAATTGGAGGACCCGTACCTGAGTTTACTTCATGGATATGATCACAAGTAAATGAGGATGATAATATTATTTATCCTTTTACTAAAGATGCATGTGTTTCTTGAGTAATAATATGGACTTGCTTAGATTGCTTTCTAACACAGTTCGTAATCGGCTGTTATAAGGGAAGTTTTTAGGCAAAAACTTGTTATTATGATAGGGCGATGTAGTCAATAAAAAATGCATCGTCGTGCTCAAGTTGAATTGATGGTGAATCAATTATGCAACTTGTATTGTTAGTCATAGTTAGTCTAGATCGAGAAACATAATCGTGACTGTTTTGAGGTTGACCATGTTCCATGACATGTATTCATATCGGATATCGTGAACGAAGAGATAAGTAATCACTTGTCTATGGGACCTTTCCTTTTGGTTAGGTATTTGCTTATCTTCAAGTTCATCCCAAATATTTTTTTAATACTGAAAATAAAGATGACCTGCTATGAGAATTGTGACCTGCTATCATAGGTTGTCATACATAAAATGGTAGTTTTACAAAGTTTGGTATATTAAATGGTAGTTTTAAAAGATGGGTATACACAATAGCAAAAAGTGACAACTTCGGTATACTTTTGGATACTAAACCCTTTTATATTGTATAGAAATAGAAGTTTACATTGTGGGTGAAGTTTTCATTAAAAGAAAACATAAAGGGCCTATCATCTAAATAATCTTATGAGTATAAATAGGGATATGAATTATTGTATAAACCGTTAACTATATTGAATGTAAAAGGATCTAGGAGTTTGTGTGTGATTTTATATTTCTTTCTAGATTTACATTACAATCAAGTTCATCCATGTACGCTTGAGTCACAATGGGATTAACAATCTATCAACAGTGGCATCATTATTCGTTCGACAGAAAACCATCGATAATTTTTGTGCCCTATATGATGCTACCACTCATTCTTGCTCTTTGATCTACTAATAACTAATGATGGAATAAACAGGTGATTTTCCCTTCCTTCAAATGATTTTTTGCCAATGGAAAACCCTTGACAGATATGTGCCTTAGTGTAGATCTGTGTTTGTATGGAGACTGCCACTCTATCATCAAATGACTCTCTCTCATTGGACGCTCCTCTCTCTCTGGCGAAGCCCTATCCTTGCTTAGTTATCTTGTGCATTTTGGTGTCCCTGTGATTTGTGAACAAGAAATCCCAGGTGGGTATTGCTTTTGTTGAAATCTCGGTAAAAATGCAAGCTCATTGAGTAGACATGTTTTTTTAAAAGTATGATAAACATGTTTGTTTTGCTTTTTAGGAATAGATGTTTCATTTTGACTATAAATTTAAAAATGCACATAATTTGTTGTTAAAATGCAGTTAACCACATGGATTGTTGGCTGCATATAGTTAGCTGCATTTTTGGATCTTTGAATATTTGTTGGGATATGCATTTCTAGTTCTTTTAATTAGGTTTGACGTTGCATTTTGAATCTGGGTTATGCATTTTAATATTTTATTTCGGTTGCATTTCAGGTTGCATTTTTAAAAAATAATTCACAACTATAGCAAGATTGATTTTATTTTAAATATGGTGAAAAACTAAATATAATGATGTAAATTGCGCCGTGTGTTTTAAAATTTCAAAAACTAAGTTCTTATATATATATTTATATTAGTTTTTTCTTAATGTATGTGAGTTGTTTCTTTTGGAAAAATTTACCTATTGATATCCTTGTTACTAGTTTATGATGGTCTTTGGGTTATCTTAGTATTTTAAGCTTAAGTTTATTAGTTTATTGGCTTATGAACTTATTAGTTGGGGGTGATATTTGAATCAATTTGTAGTTTATAATTAGTTTAAAAAATATTCACAAATAAGAGGAAATTGCCAAAAAAACCAAATATGCTACATATTAAAGTGTTTAGATTACATAGTATTGAGGACAAAAAAAGATGATTGAAAGGGTAGTTAAGTAAATTTAGGTTAATAAGACTAAAGGGAGTGGTCACCTCTCACCATACTCACCACACCCCTATATTATTTTTCCACTCCAACCACCCAGACACGTAGCGGTCACAAAATTTTGAGACCAACTTTATTTATTAATTTCATATTTAATTTTAAAATATTTAATAAAAAATATAATACAAATAAAAGGAGATAAAATTCTATTTTAATTCAAAAAATTAAAACATAGCACAATAATAAATAACAACACGTACTTTTGAAAACAAAACATTACATTTTTTAAAATAAATCATGTTAAAATTAAAACATAAAACATTACATTTCATGTGTTGAGGATATCTATTGATTGAGTTGTCCCATGCAAATAAAAAGGAAATAAAAAAGCCAACAATTGAAGGACAACAATTTAATTCAACGACATTTAATGTTTTTCGGTAAGAAAAGATGAAATTGATAATTTAATAAGCACGCCACTTCCCTAGTATATCACTTGTCATGTTGCCATAGAGTGACAGAGCCTCCCACCATGGCTCATCGGGCTCTTTTCCACGCGGCTAACACCGCCCACTCTATTCTTTTGAAATAACTTGTATAAATGTGATTGTCAAGGCCTAATAAGTCAATAAGATTAAACTTATAAGCTAAGAAAAAAGCTAATTTGCTTAAAAGCATGCTAAATAAGCTAATAAGCCATCTAAATAAGCTAAGCCAAACATCTTCTCAATGTAAATCGACGAAAATCTTGTATGTATTTTGAACTACATTGAAAATACAAAGGGTACAAGAGAAACCCTAATGGACCCTAGCCCATTTATACAATTAGATGTTGGATTTCGGTGGCATCTAGAAAACGCAGCGGAAGAAAAACAAGTAAAAATAATTTTCAAGATAATGCCACCAATGCACCAGTCAATGGACCATACTCTAGATAATAGAAACGTAATAAAAGAAAAGGAAGAAGGATAAAAATGTACCATTCGAATAGTCTCCAATGTTGACACTTCTCGTTGTTGTTGATGAAGGTGTCGGATGTGAAAACACAACAAAGTACTCCTCTACCGGTATCCACACTAAGCACGTATGAATCCCACTTGCTAGAGTACTTGGATGCCGCCAAGAACACCACCAATGTCAAACTAACACCACTTGAAGATTATAGGTGCCTATACCATCTTCCAAGTGTGTATTGAGAGAGAGTATATGGTTCAATTCTTTCTAGTAACAATTCAAACTTGCTACAACCATTTCCATGGTTCATAAAAAACAAGTCAAATGACCTTAGAACAGCCAAAAAAACGTAACTCCAGTTACTAGCATCAATATCCATAAAGCCACCATTAAACTAGTCTTAAAGACCAATTAAAGAGGCTGTTACAGCGAGAGCCACGGCTGTGCCTCATAGGACACGCCTGTGCCAGTCCAACGGGCACAACTATGTCTCACCCGACTTGGGCTCATGCCTAAGAACTAGGCACGACCGTATCTTTACGAGGCACGCCCGTGCTGGCCCCAAAAGGTATGCCCTAGAGACGCCGGTCATGGGCACGTACCTGGCCGAGGGGCACACGCATACCTTCATCAGGCACGGTCATGCCTGGCCCACCAAAACCAACTTTTGCCATTTTTCTCTCTATCTCGTTAAAAGGTGTTTCCAGAATCAATACTTGGCAGTGATACCAACTCGTGTGTCAATGGGCATATTTCAACAAACTCCGACTTGCACATGACACACCTACAAAAGGTAGCACCGACATAGAGTGGCCTCTAGCAAGGAATCTATGCTCCGAAGTTAGCATAGGCTATGTCATCCATGACAAGTACCCAAAACATTCACGATTATGTTTCTCGATATAGACTAACTATGACGAACAAAACAAGTTGCAAAATTGATCCATTATCAATTCACCTTGAGCACGGCCATGCATTTTAATGTCATCAGTTTAGTCAATAGGGGCCAGGGAAATCTCTCTGAAGAGGAACGAACACCTTTGACTACATCGTTCCGTCATAATAACAAGTTCCTGCTTGAAAACTTCCCTTATTAGTTATGAACTATGTTAGAAAGCAATCTAAACAAGACCATATCATTAATTAAGAAACGCATGTATCTCCAGTAAAAGGACAAATAATATTATCATCCCGATTTACTTTTGATCATGTCCATGAAGTAAACTAAGGTGCGGGTCCTCCGGTCACTTGATCCATTATCATGTACAGGATAAATGTTGCGTAACCATGTATTCAATCCAACATGAATACCTTTACCATCTACTTACCTCGGTCTTAATTCACTTCTTCCTTCCAATAAAGAACGACCGACTGTGGAGCATTTAGAATAACTATGTTATTCAAGGAGTGGTTAAACATGCTAAGATGGAACACAATAAACGCTAACGAAAATACCCGCTCCACGCGCGTTATCAAATCTCCATTTGATAATCAATACAATCAAAGCACATTATTGCTTAATGTTCCTAACTCAAACATACCAAATTCAACTAAAACAAACTCAAGCCAAAGCCACTTGTAAGCAAGTGTATGCAAGCCTAGTATGAAAAATCGTCATTAGCTCGAGACTAAAGGTTAGTAAATGGATTCACAAATTGATGTCCGTACGTACTCTAACAATCAATATATCTCTTCCCTCGACCAATCATTTATAAAGTGAGCGTCGGCAAGATCATGGTCCTTTGTTCAAGCCTTCATGCTCTCATTGTTTCAAAAATCCAATAGAGTCAACGATACTTCAAACAATAGTTCTCGTCTATGAGCCATTGTACTCTCATTGTTCCAAAAGATCCCAATAGAGTCACAATGCATAAGACTATGGTTTGTATATATAATCCATCATACTCTCATTGTCTCAAAAGAATCCAATAGAGTCAAGAATGTTTAAAAAGCCATTATAGTCGATAACATTTTACTTAACAACACAACAACAACAATTTTACCAAGAGTAATACTTTACTCTAAGCTCCTTGTCACCACCGAACATCAACTCGAAGAACAATGTACCAAGAGTTCTTCCAAGTATGTCAAGGTGAGAGAAAAGAAACCATGTGATAAACCAAGTTGATAATCAAGTTAATACACAAGTCCATCATGTTTCAGTATCATTCTCTTAGTTTTGTCACTCTGAAAAGTTCACTTTGTATTTCCTAAATCTCCTTATGAAGCAATAATTACTCAATCCCGGTATTTATGATCTGCCAAGTTAGGACATTATCTTTAATAAGATGTATATCAAAGATACACTATATTAGGAATACAAATTCTCCCACTAGCTCCGGCATACATCCAAGTTTAATCTTCCCTTATCGAAAATTCAAATATATGATTTTCTTATTAAAGTGGAGATTCCAACTTTGAGATGTTTATTCAAGTTTACAAATAGACTTCTTAGGCTTGTAGACTTTACGAGGATACTTACAATGTACAAGACTCTCAAAGACTGTTAAAACACTTCCTCAAAATTCCTATGAAGGAATACAGTCTTACATTCAAGTGCCATACCTTCATAGCCATGAGAAGGTAGTGATAGTCACATGTATCCGATTACTTGGATATCCAACATGGATCGCATCCCAGTCTTATTACCTCTCTCCTTCTAGTCGACTCTAGGCCCACTACGATTACCGATAGTTGATGAATTTAAAAAAATCCATCGTCGAATCATCTTCCTCTAGATATAAAGAATATATCTATCCGGCCTTATGACGCCTACTATCAGATATAGGAAGATCAATAAATTATACCAGGTACTCCAGCATGGCCATGCTGAGTTTGAATCATTACTAATTGTATGCTAGTGCCAACATCAAATTTTACTATTCAAGGCTCAGTTTACTCCCATTGGCTCCCACAAATATCAAGTTTCCATTTGCCATTGAGCAACAAAAACATGTCCTCAAAATTTTGTGAAACAAACATCTCATGGTATTAGCAGAATGCCTAACGGAGTAGCATCTCTAGTCCCCGATTTCTCCACCTTACGTCTACACGTCGGCTGGATAATCTATGCTTTGAGATAGCCAAGCAAAGATACTCTTTCTAGTCTTATCTCCTAAGATGCATAGTAGACCATGTTTGTTGGTTTTATATATAGAACATTTCCAGCCACATTTGAGCATCCCAAAACTTTGGGTATAAATTTGCGATCCATCAAGTCCCAAACATATCCAAGAATGTTCCGTTCCTCCTCTATGCGACCCCATACCCCGTCTTAGCCCTTTTTCGGGCCGTGGACTTTGGGCCTACACGGCCGTGTTGTTGAACACGGGCCGTGTACGTTCGCTGTAACAGCATAATTAACATCTTTAAACTCTCATTTTAATGGGATTAAGTGTATGTTAATGCTAGCTACGGTTTTGGTGTCATATGAACAGACTTGAGAGAGTTCAAGAGGCTAGTTGATGTTCATATTTTCTCTTGGTTCTTCTTTTTTTGGTGATCAAGTTTTGGTACACAAGGAGAAGAATATACACACATTACTTTGTTGTCTTGGTGATTAAACACTAACTTGCTAGCACTTGGGAATCAAAGAAGCTTGGGGTGACAACACTAGAGGAATTCTTGTTTGAATTCTTGCTTTTTGACAAAAAGGATTACTTTGTGTTTTTGTATTAAGGTATAATCATTTCTTCTCATCTTGTTTATCTTACTTGCAATTTCATGGTTAGATTTTGGTCCATGGGAAGTATTTGTTTGCTTGGCTATGAATTTTTGTTCTATATATTGCTTCCATTGCTACTTGATTGTGCCAAACGAATACCTTCAGTGGTATGAGAACCATATCTAACATGGCTTTGCACTAACGAGTCTAGAAAAACCATATAAGTATTTTATTTGATAAGAAAATTATTTTCTCAAAATGGTTTTTTATGAAGACTCTTGTTGGGCTAAAATTGAAATATTTGTAGTCTTCATAATATTTTACTTTTTATATTTATATATTTGTTGTAACTTGGCATGAAGTGTACACAAATATATACTTATAAATGTATATATGAATGTGTCTCAAAAATGGTTTGGTACACTAATGCATATGTACAAGGATTGTCATTTTGGTGCCTTTGATGTTTTTGACAATTTTAACTAAAATATAGATATATATATTTGTATCATTGTTTTGTGTGGCACACCATGTTTTCTATTTGATGCGTTTGGTTAGATTCAGTAACATGATATGCCCTTAGACCTATGTGTTGTAGTGGTTGATTAATTTGGTTTTGGCGGCCTGCGTGCTGTATTGTTGTAATATTATTTATTTATTTATTTGTTGGTGCGGCTTGCACGCCGTTTCTTTGATTCTGTGTATTTCTATAAATAGGAAAGCGACATGCGTGTCGTTTATATATATTCTATATATTTGTAAATAGTATAGAATATGAACCGGAGATGTCAACGGGAGTCATGATGATGACGTCTTGGCAAGAAGGAGTCAACACGCTATTGGAGGTGTTGGATTCAGTGGGAGCTCACCCAACGAGACACTACCTTGTCCTTAGGTTTTGGCCTTGTTTTCCCCGTTATGGCTCACGGGGAAAACGCATAGGATTTTTTGGGCATGTTACCGAATTATATATATTTACGTGGTTGTATTTTATTTTCTATGCATGGATTAGGATTCGCATGCTAGACAATTTTTCCTTTAAAATTAAATAAAATACAACGCTTGTTAAAATGGTTAACAATCTCGCGCGAATAGAATTGACAAAGAAAAATAAAGATGGTATTATATTTAAAAGTGCTTAAAATCATTTTGACACTTACTTTCTTAATTCACAAAAGGTTTTTTTTATAAACCAGAAACAAAATCCTGTTTTTAAAACCGTAAATCACGCACCATCCGTAAGATGACACCACCCGAATCTAACGAAGCAAGGATGATTGTCGAGCTAAGCACGAGTCATTTCTTGTGTAGTTGTGTGGAAGGTGAGTGGGGTAACTCGCATGATTAGTTGTCGAGCTAAGCACGAGTCAATTAATGGTCGAGAGTGCCACCCGTGTGTCTTGTCGGACGATTTACAATTTTAGTATATAATTCTTGATTATTTGTCGAGCTAAGCACGAGCTAAACAAAAATTATATATTAAGATTGGTGTAAGGAAGTGATCAAACATGCCAACCGACATAATGGATGTCAACGGATCCCGCAAGTGTCTAAGAGTTGTAATATAGATTACAATTGGTAAAATGGTTGCCGGCCTACATAGCTTCGCCACGCGATCCGCGGTAAACCCGTCACGGTGTGAGGTGAAATAAGGTTCTTAGCTCTTGTTACAAATAATTGTTTTGTTTAAAACTATGGGTATTTATTTTAACAAGGATTTCCAAACTAACTAAAACTACTTTGCTATTTTAGATGGCGTCTTCAAGCAACACCAACACCACCAACCATTTTCCGCTAAGAGTTTTCCTTGAAAAGGAGAAATTCAATGGTAACAACTTTTTGGATTGGTTTAGGCAACTCAAGCTTGTCTTACGCCAAGAAGGGAAGATGGTTACCATAGAGGAGGCCCTACCCGAGGCTCCTACTACCAATGCTACTCGGGCTATCCGAGACGCTTATGAGAAGCATGTCAAGGATACCGAGGACATTACATGCCTCATCTTAAGTACTATGATCCCTGAGCTTCAAAATCAAATGGATCATTTGAGTGCTTTTGACTTGATCACTCAGCTTAAGGAAATGTTCTAGCAGCAAGCAAGACAAGAGAGGTTTGAGTGTCTTAAGATGGTTCTTGGTAGCAAGATGGCCGATGGCGGGAATGTTAGTGCTCAAGTGTTGCGCATGAAAGCAAACGTGGAGCGCATGAAACGGCTTGGATTTACCATAGGGAGGGAGCTAGCCGTGGATTTGATCCTATGGTCCCTGCCCACCGCGTATGATCAATTTGTCATGAGTTATTATATGCATAGTATGGATAAATCCATCATGGAGATACATGGTATGCTCAAGACAATGGAGTCTAGCATGACCAAAAACAAGCCCGCCGTTCCAAATCCCGTTCTTGCTATAAGGGAATGGCGAATCCAATGCTCAACCCCTTGAGCTTCTTAGGAAGAAGCATTCCGCTTCATCTGGAGTTTTGGCTTGTTTTCATGCACTACACGATAATGGTTTTGGTTTTACATTTGACAATGGGGTTATCGCTTCTTACATTTTACATTTGTTATTTTAAAGCTTTTCCTTGTCGTCGTATTTACGAAGTAGATGCATACGTTAGTAATAATCGTTCAATCATGAATATTGATTCAACGTCTAAAAATGGTTTAGACAAATTGTCTTTGTGGCATGGTCGACTTGGCCATATAAACAAGACTCGTATCGCCAAGCTCCAAGCGGATGGGATCTTGGAATCATTTGACCATGAGTCAAATGAAGTATGCGAATCTTGTTTATTAGGCAAGATGACTAAAGCACCCTTTTCCGGCGTGAATGAGAGGGGTAAAGACTTATTGGACATCATACATTCCGATGTGTGTGGTCCGTTTAAGCACATCACAACAGACAATTCTAGATTCTTCGTTACCTTTATATATGATTATAATAGGTATGGGTATGTCTACTTGGTTAGACAAAAGTCTGAGACCTTTGAGGTCTTTAAGATTTTCCAAAACGAAGTACAGAATCAATTGGACCAACTGAAATTTCCACACAAGCAACCGTACCACCAGTATCAATACCTTTACCACCAATGACACACATGATGCAACAGCCATTTTTCTATCCGTATCCACAACCCGAAGGTTATCCATTTGCATTTCCGGGATATAAACAACCATGCACTTACAAACAGTTCCTTGACTGTAAACCTTCTGAATACCGGGGGAGTTCTGATCCTAGTATCACCCTAAACTGGCTTAGGGAAATGGCGAAGACATTGGATGCCTACAATTGTGAAAACGAGTTGAAAGTGAAATACGCATCAAGGATGCTGAAGGGAGACGCCATGGTCTGGTGGGATTCAATTACCGGCCACTTTACAGAGCAACAGCAGGTGAGCATCACTTGGAGTCAATTCCAGGATAAAGTTTGCGAGCTGTACTGTGGTACTTTTGAGATTGCTAAAATAAAGAGGGAATTTATGGAGTTGCAGATGACCGGAAATATGACTGTGGATCAACTCATCAGGCAATTCAACGAAAAGATGAGATTCGCGAAGCATTGGGTGCCAGATGAAGAGTCCAAGATTGCACATTTTGTCGGGGTCTTACATCGTGATCTCCGTAGTGCCACCACGTAGGCTACCACAGTATCCCAGACATTCACTTTAGCCAAGTCGTCTGAAGGGGATTTGATAGCAAGAAACAGGTTGAGTGAGGAGAAGATTTCCCAACAAAAATCGAGATTTGAACACTATAACACTCAACAAAGGCAAGGAGGGCAGGGTAGTGGAAACCGTCAGGGTAATCGGAGTAGGATGTCTACTACAGGTGGGTCTGCTCAAAGGGCACCTTGCTTCAACAGGTTTAAGTCATATCATCACGGTCAGTGTACAACCCAATCCATGAGGTGTGTGAAATGTGGCCAGTTTGGCCATGAATTGAAGAATTGCAGACTGCTGAGGAGCATCTGCTGCAATTGTTAGAAAGAGGGACACCGGGTTGGTGATTGCCCACCGAGTAAGAAAACAGGGTCTGGGTCAGGAGGGGGAGGAGCTAGGGGATCATCTTCAGCTGGGCAGAAAAAAAAAGAACCCACCCACTGCTGAGGGTCAGGCATTCAAGATGACAGTGGATGATGCCACTACCACGGACGATGTGATAACCGGTATGAATCTAATAAACTATACTCCTACTACAGTGTTATTTGATTCAGGGGAAAATCGCTCCTTTGTATCTGTAGAATTCTGTGGTAGGTTAAATGTGCCTTTAACTGAACTTATTACTACTTTAGAGATAAAGGTAGCTGATGGTATGATGGTTCCGGTCACGACTGCTGTGGCTGGAGCTAAGATAGATATAGATGGTATTTGTTTTCCTGTTTATTTTCTTGTTATGCCGTTATCTGGGTTCGATGTGGTGCTCGGGATGGATTGTTGAGTCTGAATCAGGCCAGTATCAATTGCCACAAGAAGTTGATCTCCTTCCCGTTGGCTGATGGCACAAGAGTGGTAGCAAGGGGAGAGAAGGCTGGGTCTGTAATTCCGATTATCTCATGTTTGAATGCTAAAAAGGCGTTGGATAAGGGTTGCGAATCGTATCTAGCCTATGTTATTGATGGAAAGAAAGAGAAGAAGACTATGAACGACATCCGGGTGGTAATGGAATACCCGGAGGTGTTTCTAGATGAATTACCGAGACTACCTCCAATTCGTGAGGTAGAGTTCAAGATAGATCTGATTCCTGGTTCCCGACCAGTGGCGAAAGCACCATACATGTTGGCACTTTCAAAGATCCGGGAGATGATGACTCAGATACAGGATTTTTTAGATAAAGGGTTTATACGTCCAAGTTCGTCCCCGTGGGGAGCACCGGTATTGTTTGTAAAGAAGAAAGACGGTACGTTGCGAATGTGTATCGACTACCGTGAGCTGAACAAGAGAACGATAAAGAACAAGTATCCGTTGCCAAGAATTGATGATCTGTTTGATTAACTACAGAGGGCTTCGTTCTTTTCTAAGACAAATTTGAGATCAGGGTATCACCAGGTGCGGGTTTCAGAGGAAGACGTGTCAAAGACAGCTTTTCGTACGCGCTACGGGCACTACGAGTTCTTGGTTATGCTGTTCGGCTTAACCAACACACCTGCGATTTTTATGGATTTAATGAACAGGGTCTATCGACCATTCTTGGATAACTTTGTGATAGTCTTCATTGATGACATCCTGATATATTCAAAGACTGAGGTGGAGCATGAACAGCATTTGAGACAGATTTTGGAGACACTGAAGAAAGAGCATCTGTTTGCCAAGTTCTCAAAGTGCGAATTCTGGTTGAGAGAGGTTTAATTCTTAGGGCATGTGATCTGTAACGAGGGAGTAAAAGTGGATCCTTCGAAAGTGGAAGCAGTTATGAATTGGAACGCCCCAAAGACACCGTCCGAGTTTTCTGGGATTAGCTGGATACTACTATAGGTTTATAAAAGACTTTTCCAAGATTGCGGGTCCGCTGACTAAGTTGACTCGAAAAGATGTGAAGTTTGTATGTGGCATTGTACAAGAGAAAGCCTTCCAGATGTTGAAAACAGTTGTTATGTCAGGCCCCCATTCTTGCATTGCCAAGTGGATCGGAGGATTTCATTGTTTATTGCGATACATTGTTTACTACATTGGGCTGTGTACTTATGTAGAGGGATCGGGTGATTGCATATGCTTCAAGACAATTGAAACCACATGAGAAGAATTACCCGACACATGACTTGGAGCTGGCAGAAGTTGTATTTGCCCTAAAGCTGTGGAGACACTATATGTATGGCACCAAGTGTGTGATTTGTACCGACCATAAGAGTCTACAGTATGTATTTACAAAAAAAGAGTTGAACATGAGACAGAGACGATGGGTGGAATTGATTAAAGACTATGATTGCGAAATCAGATATCACCCAGGAAAAGCGAACGTGGTAGCAGATGGCTTGAGCCGCAAGGGAGCGGGAAGTTCTATCCAGTTTATGTGTAACATCCTCAAAACGGGCCTAAACGTGTGCGATCGTGATACGTCGAGTATTTAATTGAATTAAATAAAATATATATATTTTAGAAAATGATATAAAATATGAAAATAATAGATAAATGGGTTATTAATAATGTTAATAAAAATAGATAAAGGTTATAAAATATCGAACGGTTTCAAACGAGGATTCCAAAAATATCCTCGTTAGTTGAAACGGTTAAACGGGAGATGAGTTGTAAGTTGAAAAGGGGAACAAAATACCCACTTGTGGATAATAATACCCACAAGTCGGTCCAGCCCTTTTTGAATACACAAACACATACATTCTCACGTACATACACACACACCTCAAACAAACTCTCTGTTCTTGCAAGAAATTGAAGAAGAAGACTTAAGTGAATCATTCAAGCTTTGATTTCTACTACAAATTGAGGATTGATTCTGCCCTAGATCATCACTTTCTTCCTTGTAAGCTTCATCTTCCATGTCTCCATCTCATGTTCTTCATATTCTTGAAATTGGGTTTTTGAAAGAAAACTTATAAAGCTTTGTTCCAGTAGCTAAATAAGGATCAAAATAGTTCTACAAGTTGTTTCTAATCATCCTTTGGTCATTGTAAGTTCCAATTCATCCTTGTTCTTGGTTTTGCTCTTTCAAGACTTGAAATTTTAGGTTTCAAGTGGGTTCTTTGATTTAGCAATCAAGAACTGAAATTTATGATTGAAATAGGTTCTAATATCATTTATAAGTGTATAGGAATCAATTCCATGAATTAAAGTAGTGTTCTTTATGAGTTTTGAATTTTGGCTCAAATGGGTCAAAATTGATCAAATACGGGTCAAACTGATTTTGACCTTCAAGAACTGAAATTTAGTGTTCTAAATGATCCTATAACTTGTTAGGATTGATTAGAACTCAATTGGTGCATTAGAAGTGGTGTTTTTGCACAAATCTAATATTTAGCCTAAATGGGTCAAAATGGCCTAAATGGCCTAAATCTATTTTTACACATCAAGAACTGATTTTTAAGGTTCTAATAGGTTCATATGACTTGTATGAATTGATTAGAACATTGTTTTTGAATTGGAATGGTTGTTTTGCTTGAATTGGCTAAAATAGTGAAAAAATAGGCCTTAAATAGGCAAGAAATTGGAAAATGATACCAAACAAGGAGTTTAAAGGTTTTGGTCAGTTGCAACACCTTCAATACATCATATTAGGTGTATATGGTGTGTTGCAAGTGTTGGAATTGGTCTACACCAAGTTTTGGCCATTATGCGCACGTCTTTGTCCATTTAAATGGGATTTTCGTATGAATTAATTGAATAGGAGTTTTTGATGTTAGAAAGCTTCCACAAGTGTAAAATGGTCCTATGAAACACTAGAATTTTACTAAAATTGATTTGGAGTTGAAATGAGCCAAAATGGGCTTGTTGTGCACAAAACAACAGCTGCTGCAGCCTCTGCAGGCTGGTCGCGGCGCGACCATAAGGGTGTCGCCGCGTGACACCCCTGCACACAGCTTTCTTTGTTGTTTTGTGCTACGTGTTCGCGTGTTGTTGCTTGGACTGCTATAGTTAGTTAATAAATGGTTTAAAAACACCATTAGGGTATTGTTTCAAGTATCCTAGACGTTCCTCGCGTGTTCAAATGATTGATGCGTAAGTCTTGGTATTATAGGTTGAATTGACAATCCGTGAGCGCCAAAGCAAGGTCTTTGCTTATTCTAGCCTAACAGGTGAGTGCCTGATAACATAACAATTAATATATCTATAACATATATTAACAATGAATTGAATTGAATACCCGGACTTGTAAACGATTGATTAAGCGTTTGAATATGTTGTTGAAAGGTTGTATACCTTGTAGTATGTATGATAAATGATTATCAGGATATTATACGCACTTGATTAAGTGTAGTTTGTAAAGCATGACGATGCTAGACTTAACATGTTGACACAGTATGATACGCACTTGTTTAAGTGTAGATTGTATAGCATGATGAAGCTAGGCTTAACTTACTGATATACATAATAGTATGCACTTGATTAGGTGTATGTTATGATGATAGATATATATACATTATTGCGTGCGCGCAATGAGGTAAAGAATGAATGGCATGATGATGCTAGATATTTGATTGGTATAAATAATATGCATCTGTTTAGGTGTATGTTATATGGACATGATTATTGATTGATTGATGATTCGGTTGAATCAGTTTATGTGTTTGTGATTGGGCAAGGTTTGCCCCGACAAAGCTGTCCTACTTGATTGGGCAAGGTTTGCCCCGGACAAAGCTGTCCTTTTTGGGTATAGATGTGGCTGTACAACAGAGGAATCGGTTGATTCCAAAACGCAACGGTGGACGCTTAACAGCTCCCCCACCGGAGCGGTTGATGTGTCAGGTACCCCAGTTTGGTGCATTGAGCCGGGTTCGCTACCCTGCGAGATATGCTACCTCCTGACTATGCCAGCTCATCGCGAGATGCTAGGATAGAATTACTTGGGCATGATTGATGATATGTGATATGTTTATATTGATTGCATGTTATCGTGTACTCACTAGCTATTATAGCTAACAGATACTACTCTCCACATGTGCAGGTGTTCCTTAGGCTGTGAGCTCGGGTGCCTGCGGGTAGTTGCATGTTTTTAGGAGGAACACTAGATTTTGTTTAACTCTGTTATAATATGTTTAAGTTTGTTTAAAGATAATGGTCGGCCGGTTATGTGTCCGTAACACCAAATGTTGTATGTGCAATGTTTTGACTGTTTATACAGTTTGCCACGTGTTTTTAATTCCGCTGCATTTTTAAATTATAAGACAGGTTTAAATATTCTATTTACAGTCAAACCCACGCGGTTTGAAAACTTAAATAGTATTTTAAAAAGAAAAATTTGGTTCTCAAAAGCACGGTGTTACATTATGCGTATTGAGATTGTATCTGATCTAGTGGATAGACTAAAATCTGCACAGTTAGAGGCTCTGAAGGAAGAAAACTTGAAGAATGAACTGATGAAGAAACGTAAGGATGAACTTGATGATGATTCTCGTGGATTGAAAGTATACAAGACTCGTGTGTGGGTGCCTATGCTTGGAGATTTGAGGAAGCTGATTTTGACGGAAGCACACAAGTCCAGATTGTCACTACACCCAGGAAGCACTAAAATGTACAACGACCTGAAAGTGCTTTACTTGTGGCCTACTATGAAGGCAGATGTGGCACATTTTGTGGAGCCATGCCATATTTGTGCGCAGGTGAAGGCAGAACATCAGAAGCCTTACGGATCCTTGAAACAGTTGGAGATTCCTGAGTGGAAGTGGGAGCATATAACGATGGATTTCGTGACTAAATTTCCGCGAACTCAGAAGAATAATGATATGATTTGGGTAATCGTGGATCGACTGACGAAGAGTGCTGATGAAATCAGGTTTTAAATTTAAGTCCAAAACCACCTAAGTTTCACCACACACTACCAGCAAGTATGACTGGATCGTGCAGCAGTATAGCCTAGGGAAGTAGGTATCGTCTCCACAGGGAACAGTAGAAATATTTTATTAAACTAGATTCTAGTAATTAACCTAAACAGATTAATTAAAAGGAGGAATTTGATAGCTTAAATAAAGTAATTAAATAGAAAGGCGACTAATTGAATAAACTAACGAGCAAAAGAACCATGGAATAGATTGGAAACTGACTATGAACAGTATCGAAGATTTGCTTCACCTAGAGTCGAATCCACCTAGTCTTGATTAATTATGAAACATGAATTATGGAGGTTATGATTCTAACGGGTAACCTAACTCATCTCCCGAATCGTCAAATTAAATAAATAATTAAACTAAGGTAAAGAAATCCCTTTCTAAAGCGGTCTAACTAATTACACCCTATTTACAATCCAATAGGAGGCTAATCTCCCGAATCGCCCTTTAACCTACTAACTCCCGTTTGATAGGTTAACACTAACTTAATGCCTAAGTTATCAATTAATTATTCCTAAATATCATCCCTAATGTTTATTTAGTAATCTAACAAGTACATTACTAATACGGATAACATGCATAGTTAACTCTCATTAAAAACACATAACAACCCATAGAATAATCAATTAAAAGTAAAAGAATTAAACGAGTGGATCTTTAATTGGATGTAACTTACAAGAATCAAACACATAATTCACAAATCAAAATAAATCAATCCATAAGTTTCATCTAACTAGGTAAAAAGGAGCTCTAACTCATAGACAAGTCAGAAAACAACAAATACAAAGAAAAACTAAGTGTATAAATCATTATAGACTGATGAGAAACAAACCGAGTTAATCCCGTATAAGTCGTGGTCTCCCTTTTCAAACACTGCTTCATAGAGTGCTCCCCTTTATCTGATTTAGCACTTCATCGTAACCATTTCTTTTGTTTCTGCCGTCGATCGAAAAAGTGCACAGCCGCCGTCTTTTTTTTTATCTTCTCCATTCGTATATTGCGGCTGATTTGGTGAATTAATGTTGTTCTTGTGTTAATGGGCCAAAAACCCATTTTCTTCTTTTGTTTTTTTTTTAATTTCGTACATAGATAGTATATATATATATATATATATATATATATATATATATATATCTTAACAATTCTTTTTTTAATCATATGTTGGCCCAACTTCTGATTCTAACAAGAATAGTAACATGCACGTCGGCCCATTTTAAGTCTTAATTGTTTTCATCTTCTGTTATGTGCATAATTCAATGACTTTTGCACGTTTCTTCATTGTTGAGCACTCTTGACCTGAAATAGCCACATATTTGATTAAGTAGACATTTGAACATAATTTACGCTATTATTTAACCAGAAAAACATAGATATTGTCGTAAAATAAATATATATTATATGTTGAAATACGACAATATCAAACACCCCACACTTAAACTTTGTTTGTCCCCAAGCAAACCATGATGAAAAATACTCAAACTAGACCAATCAAATTTATCATTCTCACCCAAACACAATCAATTTATCTAGCCGCATGAATCAATGAACTCTATATCTATACCAGGAAGCATTAAGCATCTCTAAAACTAGGCATGACCTCACATCCTCACCAGGTATTAACTCTTCACACAAGTGTTTAGGCAAATTTATTTAGTGAACACACAAATGTCAAGAAACACATCATTATCATAAGCTTGTATCTAGATCTAATCTCTACCACTAGAGGACTAAGAATTTCGAGAAGACTTTGGGGTTGTAATGTTCAGGCTAAGGGTCAGGGTAGGAAATGGAAATTTGAAGAGACTAAAACATAGCAAAAACTCAAATCTGGCTGGATAACACACGCACACTACCATTCAAACTGGAATGGCAAAACATAAACACTGAACACGAACAAATAACGACACACACTAATAGATAAACGGAACACTCAAACATAATATGGATACTTGCATGCACGATTCTTCTTTTTAAGCATATATATTTTCTTTCATTTAATTTTTTCATGCTCTTTTTTTTTGCATTCTTTTTTTTTGTGTGCATCAACTTGCAAGATTCAAAGATAATGCCCCCATTTTAAGTACTAACTATCAACTCTCGGCATATCTATTTTTATTCACAAACTGACATAACACTAATATTAAGAAAACGCTAACACGATACATATCCAACCAAACTGAATTTAAGCCAAGGCCAAAAACAAGGCTAAAATAAATGGAAAAGGCTAAAAATTTGGGTTGAACAAAGAAAAAATCTTAGGCTCGACATGGCTAACTAGGGTTTCGAGTGCTAAAACTGAGCACTATGCAAATTAAGGGCAGGACTAATTAGATAGCCTAAAAGTGAGGCTATCTAACGAACAAATAAATGGCTAAAACAAAATGCTAAACACAATGATGGCCTCTCTCGATACAATAGTCTAGTACACTCATTATGGTGGTTTCGACAAGAATCTAGACACAAGTTCTAAAATGAATGCATACAGACATACTCACAACAAATGAATACAGAGTCAAGAATGACATCTGTTAGGCTCAATCTCTCAAGTAAGTGTAGGCTATATGTATGCTAAGTCATGGGGTTTCATCAACACTCAACTACTCTCTAATATAGAATATAGAAAACGACCTAACTCATGTAGTTCAATCACTTTCATGCAGATGGAATAAGAAATCTTAAAAAATTGGTCCAATTTAAACACTTTCACACAGCATGCAAGGGCAAACAAAAGCTTAAGTGAAACTTAACCCCCACCCCACACTTAGAAATTTGCATTGTCCCCAATGCAATGACAAAATAAGCATAGAAATGTGTAAAGGTGAAAAGTAAGAGAACAGATACTCCCTGGGGTTAACTGAGTCATCAACGGTCAGGCTTTTAAATCTGGAGATTAGCAGCTCTTGGGGAGATCAGTCTGCACAAGGTAGAGTTCCACAACTTGCAACAGAACAACCTCAAAAAAAAATCTATCTATAAAGAACAAAATAAAATAAAATAAAAACTAAACTCACTTTCGTAGGAATCACGGTTGCATTTAGCGTATGCAACAAGCCTTTAAACCCCTCGGTAGCCCGAGTGGACGAGTTATAGTCTCGTGAGGGTTTCTAGTAAATACACCCACAAGTTTTATACGAAAAAATAAATAAAAATGAACCAAAAACCTACACTAAGCACGGGTTGCCTCCCGAGAAACGCTTGTTTTTGTCCGAGTCTCTAGCTCTGCCCTTATTTACTAGGAATTAGGGCATCCCACCCCACACTTGCAATGAAGTGAGGGTGGTAGTAGTGATACATACCTGCTATACATGAGTTACCTATCATCATCTTGGTAGGTTGCATCTTGTTCCATTCCACCTCGCTTGTTTCCTTCTTAGTTTCCTTTATGCTCTCGAATATAGGACTCACCTTGGGTTGTGAATTATCCTCTGATTGGAGTGTGACCTCGATAACCACCGGTGAATCATCTGGGGAATTCTCCTCATTTACCTCCACCTTATCATAGGACTCGTCCTGCACAATCGAAATATGATCAGAGTCAATAATATCAACCAGTTGGAGAACTTACTTCTTCATCATTGGGTGGCCAATCCTCTAAAGGTGCTACATCAATGAGCTGACTAATCCTCTCAACCTCCCTTTCCAGTCTCTAGATTGACTCTTGCTGCTCCATCTGAATACGTTCATTAAGGGCTTGTTGTTGCTCCAGCTGTACTCTAATCCGTTCAATAGACGCAGTTTGAGTCTCCATGAAGTTCCTCATCAGCTCCTCAAGATTTGATTCACTCTCTTCTTTTCGTTGAACTGGTTGAGGATAGGCAAATTGATCATAATATGATGCCTCTAGTGGTTGTTGGATCACGGGATAAGCTTCCCAAGGTGATAGCATGGGCATGTCATCATCAACAAGTGGTGTTATAGACCAATTATCTCCCGGTGAAAACATTGGTTCATCGTCTTTAACTGAACTCATAGGCATGTCATAAGCTTTATGCAACAATCTTGTTCTCCAGTCTTCCCCAGGTAAGAACATCGGCCGGTCATCATCACAACTCTTGACAAAACGCATCCCTCCTTTAAACGAGAATGGTGAAGCTCCTTGATAATCCATTCACTTGCAAAGGAAACACGAAAGGAAATCACGAGTAGGATGGAAAAGAAAAGATAACCAAAGCAAACAATAAATAAAAAAAATAAAGCAAATAACTTTCACAGGAATAAATCCCAAGAAATGATCGATTAACTAATAAAATCTAATAAAATAAAATAAACACCGTTCCCCGGCAACGGCGCCAAAAACTTGATGCGTGAAAATCAGGTTTTAAATTTAAGTCCAAAACCACCTAAGTTTCACCACACACTACCAGCAAGTATGACTGGATCGTGAAGTAGTATAGCCTAGGGATGTAGGGTATCGTCTCCACAAGGAACAGTAAAAATATTTTATTAAACTAGATTCTACTAATTAACCTAAACAGATTAATTAAAAGGAGGACTTTGCTTGCTTAAATAAAGTAATTAAATAGAAAGGCGACTAATTAAATAAACTAACGAGCAAAAGAATGATGGAATAGATTGGAAAGTGACTATGAACAGTATCGAAGATTTGTTTCACCTAGAGTCGAATCCACCTAGTCTTGATTAATTATGAAACATGAATTATGAAGGTTATGATTCTAACGGGTAACCTAACTCATCTCCCGAATAATCAAATTAAATAAATAATTAAACTAAGATAAAGAAATCTCTTTCTAAACCCGTCTAACTAATTACACCTTGTTTACAATCCAATAGTTGGTTAATCTTCCGAATCGCCCTTTAACCTACTAACTCCCGTTTGATAGGTTAACACTAACTTAATGCCTAAGTTATCAATTAATTATTCCTAAACATCATCCCTAATGTTTATTTAGTAATCTAACAAGTAAATTACTAATACGGATAACATGCATAGTTAACTCCCATTAAAAACACATAACAACCTATAGAATAATCAATTAAAAGTAAAAGCATTAAACGAGTGGATCTTTAATTGGATGTAACTTACAAGAATCAAACACATAATTCACGAATCAAAATAAATCAATCCATAAGTTTCATCTAACTAGGTAAAAAGGAGCCCTAACTCATAGACAAGTCAGAAAACAACAAATACAAAGAAAAACTAAGTGTATAAGTCATTATAGACCGATGATAAACAAACCGAGTTAATCCTGTATAAGTCGTGGTCTCCCTTTTCAAACACTGCTTCATAGAGTGCTCCCCTTTATATGATTTAGCACTTCATCGTAACCATTTCTTTTGTTTCTGCCGTCGATCGAAAAAGTGCACAGCCGCCGTCTTTTTTTTATCTTCTCCATTCGTATATTGCGGCTGATTTGGTGAATTAATGTAGTTCTTGTGTTAATGGGCCAAAAGCCCATTTGCTTCTTTTTTTTTTTAATTTCGTACATAGATAATATATATATATATATATACATACATATATATATATTATATATCTTAACAATCCTTTTTTTAATCATATGTTGGCCCAACTTCTGATTCTAACAAGAATGGTAACATGCACGTCGGCTCATTTTAAGTCTTAATTGTTTTCATCTTCTGTTATTTGCATAATTCAATGACTTTTGCACGTTTCTTCATTGTTAAGTACTCTTGACCTGAAATAGACACATATTTGATTAAGTAGACATTTGAACATAATTTAGGCTACTATTTAACCAGAAAAACATAGATATTGTCGTAAAATAAATATATATTATATGTTGAAATACGACAATATCAAGTGCTCACTTTCTAGCTACATGTGAGACGGCTTCTCTAAGTAAGTTGGCTCAACTTTATATTAACGAGATTGTTGCGAGATATGGCGTGCCGTTGTCAATTGTATCCGATAGAGACTCCAGATTTGTTTCTAATTTCTAGAGGAGTTTATAGAGAGAATTGGGGACAAGAATTAACCTGAGTACTGCTTATCATCCCTAGGCTGACGGTCAGACTGAACGAATCATACAAACACTTATGCATGTATTCTATGTATGTATAAAACCGAATGTATGTATGCATGAATATATTTGTATATGTGGGTGTCATTTGAGGAGGTGATGCCACCTCCTGTTTTCAAGATTGTATACGTGGGTATTAGATAATAAGTTTCCATTATCTCAATTAAGCAAAAGTGAAGTGTGTGTATGTGAAGAATTTTCTCTGCCAACAAAACCGAAGAAGAAGAAAAGAAAGAACAACCATCGGATTTTCTATCTTTTTTGTTTCAAATCAAGTTCAAGGTTAGATACATATTTTATTGTGTTTGCATGTTAAGTTAGGTAGGATTGTTAGTGATTAAACATGAAAATCATGAAGAACTATAGAATCGGTTTTTGAAGAACATGAGTTTTTGGGTCAGTTTTGTGTTCATATGTTTTGTATGATATTATGGTGTTTTGATGCATGTAATTTGTGTTTAGAAGTGTTAAAATATGTTTCTGGTGTGTTTGGATGAATTTATAAATTCTGGGTTTGAGCAACAAAGATGGCGGATTGGATGTATTTATGAACTGGCGGTTTTTGTTGGAAGAAGGTCAATTCCGATATGTAGGAAAACCGATAGTTTGGAAAACCGGAAGTGTTGAAATCCGACACTCGTAAAACCGACACTTGTAAATCCCATACCTTGAAAACCGATAAGCTTGAAATCCTATACTAGGGAATGTAAAGATAGAATCCGGTACTTAAGTTTGGCAGATTCCAAAATCCGATAGTCTCAAAATCCGGGTCTCAGAATCCGAGTGAATGGAAATCCGACACATTAGTAGAATCCGACACTCAAGAGTTGCAGATTTCTAAGAATCCGATAGTTTTGGAATTCCGACAATTTGTATTTGAATTTGTAATTGTTTATTGTTTGTTATTGTTTGATAAATGATTTATAAATATATGGATAGATATATATTTATGAGATTGATACTGATTTGGTTATTGCTGTATTTTCAGGCAATCCAAAAGCTAAGTAATATTAGGCAACTGAGTACGTGCTGAAATAGAGGTGAGTGGACGTTAATTGCGGGTGGCAAAGATTGTAGTTAATATTATTGATGTGATGCATGATTGTGGATTGAGATTGGATTGATTGAACTGCTGATTGTGATATTGATTGTTGATATCTGCTGCATGACTATTTGGTCGATACGCACTCTTAGGATGATTTTGAGTTGCGTTGAGAAGTCAGCTATACGTGGACTTGGGCTGGGCTTGTCTAACTGGTTGGTTGAATAGTAGTAGCCTTTCTGTTGCATATGTTGCTCAGAGGGGAGTTTACTGTGCCAATTCAGTGGAAAGCTATCGGTAAACCTTTGCTTTGGCCAACATTGGTTGTAGGTTCTGCGCCGAACCGCCAGTCTTCTTAGGATATGTGATTACATGTTATGATGTTGATTGTGAATGTTTGCATTTGATGCTTTAGCCTCTACTCACTTAGCTTTGTGCTAATTCCCCTCAGTTGATGTTTTGCAGGTTCGTGTTTGAGTTGAAGAAGGAAAAGTTGACCACACTCTAATACTTATTTTGAAAAAGAGACAAGCCAGTTATTTTTGAAACACCAAACAATAGTAGATGATGATGTTAACTTTTGAACAAGATTTTGTATATGTAAATATTGATTTATGTTATTAAGTTGGTTTGTATTAAGCTTCCGCAACGTATTTTTTTAAAAAATGGCTTGTGATTTTACGGTGTTACATAAGGGTTGTGGAATTATCTCACAACTTACACCTCCTAGGACGCCATAATTAAATGGTGTCATAGAGAGGAGGAACCGAACATTGTTAGATATGAATCGATCTATGATGAGTCACACCCAAGTGCCTATAAGCCTTTGGGGTTATGCTCTTGAAATGGCAACAAGAGTCCTTAATCTCATTCCAACGAAGAAGGTCGAGAAAACACCTTTCGAGATGTGGCATGGGAAACCTCCCGTTCTTACCTATCTAAAGGTTTGGGGTTGTCAAGCCTACGTAAGACGTGAGGTTGATGACAAGTTAGAGCCCCGATCCGAAAAGTGTTATTTCATCGGATATCCAGCTGCGGGTATTGGATACATATTCTATAAACCTTCCGAGAACAAAGTATTTGTTGCTCTGAGGGCGGTCTTTTTAGAAAGAGAATTAATATCCAATCAGCAAGGCGGGAACAATATTGACCTTGAAGAAGTTCAAGGGTCAACGGGTGAAAGACCTGACGTCGGCACTAGCCAACAACCTAGTGAGGTGAGTCTGAGCATGACAATGCGGAGACTAACGTACATCCATTACCTCCCCATAGATCTGGTAGAGCTCACCATGAGCCAGAGAGATATGGGTTTCTCATATCTGAGGGCAACGAGCTATTGGTGGATCTTAATGAGCCCACCTACTATCGCGAAGTGGCAGCGGGCCATGAGTCTGCTAAATGGAAAGAGGCAATGGATAACGAGATGCAATCCATGGAGGATAACCAGGTTTGGAAACTGGTCGATCCTACACCCGGTTGTAAACCAATAAGGTGTAAATGGGTCTTCAAGAAGAAGACCGGCATGGATGGAAAAGTTAACACATTCAAAGCCCGACTGGTTGCTAAAGGTTTCACCAAGACACATGGTGTCGATTATGATGAAACTTTCTCCCTAGTAGCCATGTTGAAACCTATTAGGATACTTTTGGCAATCGCCGCATTTCATGATTACGAAATATGGCAAATGGATGTCAAAACCGCCTTCCTTAATGGGAAGCTCTCCGAAGAGGTGTATATGATGCAGCCTGAGGGTTTTGTACATCCAAAGCATCCTAATAGAGTGTGTAGACTAAAGAAGTCTATCTATGGACTTAAGCAAGCATCTCGTAGTTGGAATCTATGCTTTGACAAGAAAATCAAAGAGTTTGGTTTCTCGAATAGTGTAGACGAGCCATGTGTATACGTTAGGGCTAGTGGGAGCGCCGTTGTTTTCTTAGTCTTATATGTGAGCCAAACGAAAAATACCAAGTCAATCTTGAGGACATTCCAAACATCCAAGTGTGATGATTTTGAAGCTCCCACTTGCCTTGACAACCCTTGTCTTGCAAAGATCTCCAAACTCCATGGTTGTGGCTTCCACCAAAAGGTCTCCAACTTGGCAATCTCCATCTTGTTACATTTTTATAAAAATAAAACTAGTCTAAACTATTCTATTAATTACAAAATAAATAAGATGCTCGAAATTAAATTATTATTACATGCCAAATGAAAAATAATAATTTACAACCAAATTGAATATTAAACAACCACAAATCATCGCAAAGGTCTCAAGGCTTGCTATGCACCATAACAACACACAAAATCAAGACTTGATTTTTAGGCAACATTTACAAGCAAATATGCATGTAAAAATGGTTGTAACAAATAAACAATATTAACATAAATTTTGTTGCCAAAAAGAAATCTACTACTTTTCTACTAAAAGAAAAGTTGTACATCTCTTTTATAATCAAGAAAATATAATTTTCTTAAAATAAAGTTTCTTAAACATGCATAAGTAGCTCTTATACCACTGTTGGGGTTTGTACCAGTTTTTATAAAATATTTAATAACAACGGAAGCATGAACACGTGTATAACAATTTTAAACTCTTTAAAAATCCCCACCAAGATCCATATGCATGTACTAAGAAAACATTAAACAACCATAGGGGGTTTAAGAAATACAACCTTTGTAGCATGAACTGACATCGGTAGAGACTAGAAATGACAAGGAACCAAGTGTAGCTTCCCTCCCAGGTATCCACATGCGAGCAACATCCAACACCAACCGAGTGCTAGCCCTTTCAACCCTATATGTAGACAACACCAAGTAGAAGCAAGAAAACTCTTTTCTTCTTCCTTACTTGTGTTCAAGTCTACTAATTATTATGGTTAACTCAACTCCTTAAAAAACCACCAACAATAATATCTTGTTGTTGTGTTGCATGAGAGAAAAAGACAAGTTGGTTATGAGTTTGTTTAAGTTTTCACTTAAACAAACAACCATAACAAACAAGATCAACGAAGCTAACGTGATTTCCAAAACCAAAACAACTCATAACCTCCAAAGTTTAAATCACTGCAATGCACCATTCATCACCTCCAAAGGGATAGTCATTCACTAATGGGTATCTAAACATGCTTTAAACCTCATGAATTACTGGAATTACGCAAATAGATTAATAACAATCAAAGAACTGGAAGCATATAGAAAAGGAGGTTACACAGAATTTCTAAAAGCATGGAACTTCAATGAAGCACAATTAAGGAAAAATAATTCATCTCATTCACCAAGAACCAATTCATTCTCGAAAACAAAATCAAAACCAACAATCTCAAAAGTCAAATCCCAGACAAATGTGAAAAAGACAAGTACAAAAGTGCACAAACATGTAAGCAAGAAACAACCATCAAAGCTGTAGTCCAAATCAATTTCACAATAAAAATGGTTCAAGTTTGGCAACGAAAGAAAATGGTTCAGGTATGGGAACCCAACAACACAACACAGTCCTTAACTCTTGAAAAGGGAGAAATTCCCCTTCAAATTGAATCTAACATTGTTCCTAATCCATTGTACATGAAGACTTCAAAATTCAATCTAGAGGAATAAAAGATTCAATGGCAAACACAGAAAAACATTCATTGTATATTCAAAGAAGTTAAGAACTCAAAAGAAACTAACACTCAAGAACCCATTTCTACATGGGGACGTAAACCTTCTTTCTTTTCCGTGTGCAGGAACCTAATCTCTCGTACCTGGATTCCGGCTGCACAAAACATATGACTAGAAACAAGACTCTTTTGCAAAACTTCGTTCCCAAGTACTCCGGGAATGTTCATTTTGGGAATGACAAGGTAGCACCGATTCTGGGGTATGGAGATATTGCAGAAAAACTATAAAAATTAAAAAGGTTTCATTTGTGGAAAGAATGGACCACAATTTGTTTAACATAGGCCAGTTCTGTGACAAAGACTTGGAGGTCACGTTCCAGAAAAACTCATGTTCAGTCAAAACAGAAACGGGTGACGTACTTCTAGCTGGAAGTAGGAAGTCTAAACTGTACTCAATTGACTTGAACAATTACAATGCCAAGACCTTAGTCTGTCTCTTAAGCAAGGCCTTCATCATACTTAACTTGGCAATGGCACAGAAAAATATCTCACCTCAATTTTCACAACATTAACAAGTTAGTTACTAGGGATCAGGTGAGAGTCCTGCCAAAGTTGAAGTTCAAAAAAGATCACATGTATGCAGATTGTGAGAAAGGAAAGATGAAAAGATCATCTCACAAAACTAAGCAAGTTTCAAGCACCAAGAAGACAATGGAACTTCTACACATGGACTAAGCAAGTTTCAAGCACCAAGAAAAAGACAAGTTGGTTATGAGTTTGTTTAAGTTTTCACTTAAACAAACAACCATAACAAACAAGATCAAGGAAGCTAACATGATTTCCAAAACCAAAACAACTCCCATTTATTTTCTTTTCTTGAAGCTAACGTGATTTTCACTTAACCAATTTAACAAATGTTGTATTTTATTTAATTTTAAAGGAAAAATTGTCTAGCATGCGATTCCTAAACCATGCATAGAAAATAAAATACAACCACGCAAATAAATATAATTCGGTAACATGCCCAAAAATCCTATGCGTTTTCCCCGTGAGCCACAACGGGGAAAACAAGGCCAAAACCTAAGGACATGGTAATGTCTCGTTGGGTGAGCTCCCACTGAATCCAACACCTCCAATATCGTGTTGACTCCTTCTCGCCAAGACGTCATCATCAAGACTCCCGTTGATATCTCCGGTTCAAATTCTATACTATTTACAAATACATAGAATAAATATACACGACACACAGGTCGCATTCCTACACTATTTATAAAAATACACGGAATGAAAGAAGTGGGGTGCAAGCCGCACCAATAAATAAATAAATAAATAAATAATTACATCAATACAGCATGCAGGCCACCAAAAAACCAAATTAATCAACCAGCACAACACATAGGTCTAAGGGCATATCATGTTACCGAATTAACCAAACGCAACAAAATGAAACATGGTGTGCCACACAAAACCATGATACAAATATATATCCATATTTTAGTTAAGATTGTCTAAAACATCAAAGGCACAAAATGACAATCCTTGTACATATGCATTAGTGTACCAAACCAACTTTGAAACACATATTCATATATACATTTATAAATATATATTTGTGTACACTCCATTCCATGTTACAAAAAATATATAAATATAAAAACTAAAATATTATGAGGACTACAAATATATCAATTTTAGCCCTACAAGAGTCTTCATGAAAAACCATTTTAAGAAACCAATTTTCTTATCAAATAAAATATTTGTATACAGTTTTTCTAGATTCGTTAGTGCAAAGCCATGTTGGACCTGACTCTGATACCACTCAAGCTATTCGTTAGTGCAAAACAAGTAGCAACGGAAGCTGTAAAATTCATTTATAAAATAACCACAATGGTACATATAATTCATTTATAAAATGAGTATTTAGTTTAAAACCTACGCGGAAGCATTTTACTATTAAAACCAAGGTACTACCAAAAGATATACTCAAGAGTACATACTTAGTGTACTTTAAAAGTTGAATATTTACAGAACTGGGCGTTAAAGTTGTTTCAAAAGAGTAACCAAAAAACTAGTCAAACAGGAGCCTTGCCCTTATCCTTGCCGCGTCCTACAAAAGATTAAAAAGCAGTATCTGATAAGCTACGAGAGCTTATTGAGTATTCCAAACTAATAACATATAAACACACATATAGAATCATATAAAGATAATATACGTATGTCAAATAATCATTGCTAACCACTGGTTCTAGACCCAGGGCAACCACCTTTGTAACAGTACTGTATCACCTTTGAACCTTACTACACATAGCAGTTCGGTATATATACACATATGAATAACATTACATGTTACAATCTGTTATGATAGCATACATGCTGCACATATGTTTAATAGTCTAGAAGACTCACCTTATGATATTTATGATATGTAATGATCCTTAGGTAATGATAACTCAGATAAGTAATTCAATCACCGTCCTATATAAATAATATGATAAAGTGTTAAAACACTTGAATACTGATCTGAAATAGGGCCTACACGGGCCATATATCTCTACACGGGCCGTGTCCCTCATACTACACGACCTATGCTGGCTACATGGCCAGTGTCATCTAGTCATACTACACGGGCCGTGTTCTATACACGGGCCGTGTACCTCATGTTCTACACGACCATGTAACCCTACATGGCCTTGTGACCGCCTATGACAATCCGATAGTTCAAAATCCGCAAGTTCATACTACACGGGCCATGTACCTCTACATGGGCCGTGTATCTAACAGACATTCCGACAGTTCATCCAAAAACTGTTGGATTTTTGCTATAAATTCGTAAAAACTCAAGGAAAACATGCTAGGAGTGTTTTCCTACACCCCTTATGATAAAGAAACATAATCTACTGATCTATAAACACTTCTAACATGATTCACCATAGAATCATGCATTTAAACTCATAAACTTCATGAAAACCGTAAAAGATCTTACCTTTAGTGTGCTAAAGTGCTAGGATCTTGTGATATATGCTTGATCCTCAGTTTGCTAACAAAATGAGGTTTGCTAAAGGAGCAGAAGTTGTAATCGTGGGTTTTCTAGTATGAAATGCCAACTTTGACTAAATATTGTCAAAGTTGGTTACTTATATAAATGAGTTTAGTGAAATGGCAATTTTGGTCCTTGTACTATATTGACTTATAAATTGACAATATAAACCCTTCTAATTTAATAAACATATCTAATCTCATAAAGGCAACTGGTATAAACATTTAACACTTCCTATTACAATAATTCTTAAGAAATTTCGGACCTTGGGTGTTACAACTCTTCCCCACTTGAAATGATTTCGTCCTCGAAATCAACTGTTGAAGAGTTCTGGATAGTTCTGCATCATCTCCTGTTCAGGCTCCCATGTAAAGTCTGAGCCCTTTCTGTGTTTCCATTGAACTTTAACCAGTCCAATCTGTTTATTTCGTAGGGTCTTGACCTTTCTCTCCAATATAGCTATAGGTTGCTCCACATAGTTCAGTTTAGCATCAATAGTAACATCTTCCAACGGTACAATTGCAGACTCGTCTGCTAGACATTTTCTGAGGTGTGAAATATGGAAGGTGTTATGAATCTGAGACAATTCATCTAGAAATTCTAATCTGTAAGCAACCTTTCCCACACGAGCAATAATTTTGAATGGTCCAATAAACCTTGGACCAAGTTTCCCTCTCTTTCTGAATCTGATCACGCCTTTCCACGGCGACACTTTTAACAACACATAATCTCCCACCTGAAAATCAAGTGGTGATCTACGTTTATCTGCATAACTCTTTTGTCTACTTCGGGCAGTAAGCAATCTATCTCTTATAAGATGTATCTGTTCAGTGGTTCGTTGTACCACTTCTTTGCTACCCAATTCTTTCTGACCCACTTCACCCCAGCATACCAGAGTTCTGCACTTCCTACCATATAGCATTTCATATGGTGGCATCCCAATACTGGAATGATAGCTGTTGTTGTATGAAAACTCTGTTAAGGGTAAATAAGAATCCCAGCTCCTTCCAAAATCTATAACACATGCCCGCAGCATGTCCTCTAAGGTTTGAATAGTTCTTTCACTCTGACCATCAGTCTGAGGATGATATGATGTGCTGAGATGTAGTCTAGTTCCGAGATCTTCGTGAAACTTACTCCAGAACCTAGAAGTAAATCTTGTGTCTCTGTCTGATACAATAGAAACTGGCACGCCATGACGAGTCACAATCTCTTTCACATATATATCTGCCAGTCTTTCTGAAGGATAAGTCTCCTTGATGGGAATAAAATGAGCACTTTTAGTTAACCTGTCTACAATTACCCATATTGCATCATAACCACGTGGGGTTTTGGGTAATTTGATAATCAGGTCCATTGTAATGTTTTCCCAATTCCAAACTGGAATTTCTAAAGGCTGTAACTTCCCATGAGGTTTCTGGGGTTCAGCTTTCACTTGTAAGCACGTAAGGCACTTTTCCACATACTTTGCTACTTCACATTTCATGCCTGGCCACCAATAATCAACTTTTAGATCCTTATACATTTTTGTAGCTCCTAGATGAATAGAAAATCTTGATTTATGAGCTTCACTAAGAAGTATCTGACGTGTGTCACCATAAATCGGTACCCAAATACGACCATAACGGGTCCAAATATCAAGACTGTCTTTAGTAAGATAGGCCACCTGCCCTTTTATTCGCTCAGAGTTATGATTTTTATCTTTGATTGGTTCAAGTTTAGCCGTTCGTATCACATCAATAGTAGGCGTAGTAACAGTCATCTTTAAAGTTTGATTCTTCACTATAACTGTTCCCTCCTTTCTGTTAAAGCGTCAGCTACCACATTTTCTTTTCCTGGATGGTAAAGAATATCACAATCATAATCTTTTAATAATTCCAACCAACGCCTTTGCCTCATGTTGAGACTCTTCTGATCCTTGAAATATTTCAAACTTTCATTATCAGTGTAAATAGCGAATCTCACACCATATAGATAGTGTCTCCAAATCTTAAGTGCAAACACCACCGTTGCTAACTCCAAATCATGTGTTGGGTAATTACTTTCATGTGGCTTCAACTGCCGTGAAGCATAAGCAATAACTCTACCTTTCTGACCAACTTCCGATGAGGGTTCCCCAATACTTGGTCTAGATTTGAGTTCTCTTTTAATTATACAATCCTTTGCCCTATGATCTTTTCCAAAACAAATCCAACATACTTTCTGGGAGAAATAACAATCTTTCATCTCATGACCATACTGTCCGCAGGTAAGACATCGCATAGTTTGGTAAGTACAAGATCCTGTGTGGTGTGACTTACATTTTCCATATCGTGGTGCTTGTTGATTAATTCCACTAAGCATGGGTTCATGATTAAAGTTCCCTTGTCCCTGACCACCTTGCTCTTTTTGCCTTTGTAAATAGTATTGTTCAATCCTGGATGCAGCTTCAGAAACTTGCTCTCGGGTCATGTTGTTTTAGGATTCCACATTTCTCCTTTCCAATTCAGCTAAGCCAAAAGCTCGAGAAGAAGTACTATCCCTCCTAGTAACACTTGAGTAATCCGGGAGCATAGCTCCCTGAAATGGGACTGAATATAAGTAGGGTTGTTGTGTTACTTGTACCGTAGGGTAATATTGAACCGGAACTAGAAACGTTGTAGCCTGTGTAATGGCAGTTGGATAAGTCTGAGTTTGAACATTTTGAGTTATCCTCTCTCGTTCCATTCGGTGCATAGTATCTCGAAGTTCTTGTATTTCATCTTTCAGTTTATCAATACACTAACTCTGCTCATCCCTCGGTTTACATCTCAATGTACCAGTTTGATATGTCATATCCATCACATTCACTGTTGAAGTTCCAGCTACTTCTTGGGTCACAGGAGTGTCAGTAGGGGTATCTTTGTCTGCCATATCTGTACAATCACATCACCTCAAAGTCTTATTAGCATAAACCGTTAGTATCTAAAATACTAACTACAACCGACAACTTTAACTCACTCTAATTCCCCCGAAGGAAAGCTTGACCCGTCACGAGCCAAGATTTGGGAATGCAACACTCTAGCCGTGCATGCATCGCCAAACCTAGGCTCTGATACCAAACTGTAACACCGTAAAACTCAAGCCATTTTTTTTAAATACGCTGCGGAAGCTTTTAATAAACAAACTTAACTACATACAAACCAATGATTACAAAATGTACAAACATCGTTCACAAATATAAATATCATTGTTGTGTTACAAAAGCTACTGGCTCGTTTCATTTTAAAAGCTATATCATAAACCGTTAGTATCCAAAATACTAACTACAACCGACAACTCTAACTCACTCTAATTCCCCCGAAGGAAAGCTTGACCCGTCACGAGCCAAGATTTGGGAATGCAACACTCCAGCTGTGCATGCATCGCCAAACCTAGGCTTTGATACCAAACTGTAACACCGTAAAACTCAAGCCATTTTTTTAAATACGCTGCGGAAGCTTTTAATAAAAAAACTTAACTACATACAAACCAATGATTATAAAATGTACAAACATCGTTCACAAATATAAATATCATTGTTGTGTTACAAAAGCTACTGGCTCGTTTCATTTTAAAAACTATATCAGAGTCGGGTCATTCCTTTCCTTCAACCAACCTCACAAACACAAACCTTCAAAAGCAACAACTGGGGGGAATTAGCACAAAGCTAAGTGAGTAGAGGCTAAACACCAAAAGCAAACATTCACAGTCAATATCAAAGCATGTAATCACGTATTCCGAGAAGACCGACTGTTCGGCGCAGAACCCACAACCAATGCCGGCCAAAGCAAAGGTTTACCGATAGCCGAGGCCTAGCTCACCCCACTACCATACCTCAAGACATTGGTCACTCTTCTCTTCCATTCTTACACATTCTCGCACGACTTGTCAATGAACCTTTCATACACCAGGATGGTTTACAGGGTCCCCAATCTGGCCCCCTTGATTCCATAGGTCAGCAACAACCTTTGGATATGGGGCCTACATTCTCACCAATTGAGGAACACTCAACAGCCACTCCTACGGTGGAAATACACTCCTCCACTAGACAGGAGGACTTTGAGAGAAGACATGAGGAGCCCAAGCTGATTGCCACTGATGCCCAAGCCATTATGGATTACTTACATACTTAGTTTGAGCTCCTACACAGGAAGAGGAAAAATGATAAAGCCAAGTTGATGTGCAAACTTAATGATCTTTCAACCTCTATAGCTAACTTGGAAAACTTTGTGCTCAAATTCAGACCCTCCCCTATTGATGATGACAAAAAGGGGGAGGAAGAATCAAATAAAGATGATGATAAGGTTGAGGAGGAGCATACAGAGGAAGTACAAATCAAGGAAGAAGCTCATGATCAGTTTGTAAGCACTGTAGATCAGCCTTCCCAACAACAGCCACATGCTCCAACAGTCCAAATTATCACAACTTCACAAGTTCAACCAGAAACTGCACATGAAGAAACATCTCAAGCTGCTCACACCAACCTTCCTCAAGCTGAATTGCCAAAGTTTGTTGGAGCCGAGTCCATTCCAACTTCACAAGTAGATAAAGGGAAGAGTAAGGTGTTTGAGATGGTAGAAAGAAAGAAAAGAAGTGTTTTGCCTCTAGCAAAGAGAAGGAAAGTCATCATTGCTAAGCCTGAGCCAGAGTAACAAGGTCAGCATCAACTAGTTGCATATGAATCTGACTCAAGTGATGAAGCTGATGCTGCACAGAAAGCCAGTGACATGCTTGCCGAGCAAATGTTATAAGAGATGGGTAAAGAACTAGGTATGACTGTGGAAGAGATGAAAGAGCAGCAAAGACAATCTGAGCTTCAAAGAGAAAAGGCTAAAGCTGAGGCTGCCAGAGCTGAAGCTGACTATTCTTGACCCAGAGCTGCCCCAATTCCCTACTCAGATGCTGATCTAAGGCATTGCTATAAAAGAACACATTTTAATCATACGATTGAATCCATCACACTGAGTAGAGAAGGAGAATTGGTGATAATCAACTTTGTACTAGACAACAAACAAGAAATTGGTGTAGATATGAGATGTTTGTACAAGTTGGGGTTCTCAGAGTTAAAAATCGTAGCCACAACTATCAAACGGATGAAAAAGTCAAATCAGACAAGAAATAGTTGATGTGCTCAAGACTCTATTCTTAAGAATTGATAAAGTAGGAGAGATTCCAGCTGATGAGATTGATACCTTCCTCAACAGAAATAAAGCTACAAGAGTCAAAGCAGCAAGCCAGCGAGCCAAAAGAAATGTAAGTATACAAGTTCCAGAGGGAGTTGAATTCAAAGAAAATACTTTTATCACTCAGCCTTTGGAAGGATTTCTATACTTGGATGTGGAAGGTAATCAGTGCTTCTTGAGAGTAGCAGATATTCATTTGGCAAATCTGGAATTGATTCTGTACTTGAGAATTCTATGTGATGATTCAACTCAGAACTCAGTATTCAGATATCATCTCAACAAAGAAGTAAGATCAAGAAAAACTGAAATGAGAGAGCTGCTAGAAGGTGAAGAGATTATAAATAATGCTATGAAGGAAGCTACCATCTAGGAACTGAAATGTTTAGATATGTGGTTGGAAGTTGGAGATCCTGTTGATTAAATAAATCACTTCTATAATTTTGTAAGCACTAAGTGTGCCTAAGCTGATCATAATGATCAAGCTACAATGTAAATAATATGTTCATTAATACAAATTCGAGTTTGATATGTTCAACTGTTTTATTATTTGATATGTTCAATATTATATTTGATATGTTCAAACAAACAGCTTTGTAAGTTCAAGCTGAGGATTGATATGTTCAATTATAAACTGATAAGTTCAGTAGTATAAGTTTTGTAAGTTCAGAAATTAAATTAATTCTGATAAGTTCAGTATCTAAGTAGTTGTTGTAGGAAATCCATGCACGCCAACACCCGTACGCAGCGGAAGCAACGACATCAAAAACCGGGGTTTACGGGTATTAAAACCGACATGCATGTATTCCCAAAGTAGGAATCGTGACTACAAACGAATATAGCAACTAAAACAAATGAGAGGGAGGAGAAATTATACCATCACGGGGCTGGAGCTATCCACCGAGCTAGAAAGATCTTCGAGAACCCGAAACCGAGCTCCTCTATTGATAGTCCACACCAAGTGAGCGAGATCCCGTCTTGCTATTGACCCGACACACGAGCCACACCGAGTCCTCGTGCTTCTGAAGCAGCAACAACATGTAGAGGCTTTCCTTCACGAGATTACACATATACTTAACTTACTAGTAGTTCAAGCACCATATTATGTGTATGTATGTTCAAGTTGGCAAGAGTTCTCTTAGAGAGAATCATGGAGCCTTTTATAAAGGCTGGAGGAAGCCCCAAAGTCACCAGAGTCGGCCACCTAGCCACTCTCTCATTGGACCAACACAAAGGTCCAATAGAAATAAAGTGTCACTTTGACTTCTGCCTTCACGGGCTCTCACGGGCCGTGAAGCCCTCGTGAAGGCCTCATAGGCCGGGTCCACCGCTCATCCTTATTGGGCCATCGAGTGGTCCAATTAAAAGAATGGTGCCTGTCTTCACGGGCTCTCACGGGCCGTGAAGCACTCGTGAAGGCCCTGCTCCCACGACTACTTGTCTGGGTGGTGAAGGCTCGTGGAGGGTTTCTCTTCACGACCTCTTCACGGCCCGTGAAGGTCGCCAGAAACCCTAATTTCATATTCTCTCATGTTTGCGTTGTGCTGCCGGAATCTACCCTTGGCGTGTGACCCAATAGGCTCGTACCTCATCAGCAGTGATGCTAGTACACGTGTATCAGTGGGCATATTCCAACAGACTCCCACTTGCACATGATACAGCGTTACCAACACCACAGACAAGCAGCGGCTCTAGCAAAGCATACTTGCCCCCAAGTCGGTACGAGTTACGTCATCCTCGACAAATCCTGGTAGCCTAGAAAGGCTAAAAGGTCCTATAGATAATTGATCATAAACATCCCTTTGTTCGCGATATCCGTGTGAACACGAGACATGGAAAAATGTCAATCTCCAGATCGTTCACGATTCTGTTTCTCGATTCTAGATTGGTGGTGACCAAAATAACAAGTTTGCAATTGATCTAAAATCATTGTAACTTGAGCACGGCCATGCTTTTTGGTGTCAGCGCCCAATCATCGAGGGGCCTAGGGATATCTCTCTAACCAGAGGAACAAATCCTTTTGACTACATAGCCCCGCCACATGCTTCTTACTTTATTTGATAACTCCCTTTATAACGGCCAGTTACGAACCACGTTTGAAAGTAATCAAAACAAAGCAGACTCATGCTTTGAATACACATGTATCTCCGGTCTAAGGATGAAATGATATTATCATCCCGAGTCACTTGTGACCATAATCCATGAACTGAACTCAGGTGTGGGTCTTCCAATCACTTGAAACTCATTTCAAGTACAGGTTAGTTTTGCGTCACTTGCATTCAATCCTTGATTAATGCATGACTAAATCCTAACCTCAGTCTTAACTCAAACTTCCTTCCCTTGAAGAATGACTGACTGTGGAAATCTAGAATGCATAAGCACTCAGGGAAGTGGTTAAACATGCTAAGATGGAACACAGTAAAGACTAATGAAAGTAACCGCATCTGCGTATATATAGTCCCCACTATATATCGAAAGCAATCAAAAGTAATGATACTGCTTGCAGTTCCCAAAGAAAATATAAAACAATCAACAACTAAAACAATATTTAAAGTCAAATCATATGCATAAGGAATGCTACATGACCTAGCATGACAAACATCACTAGTCATTATGACTACGGCTTATTCAATGGATTTGCCATGAAACATCCATTTGTATTCTTGTTATCTTCTCAATTATCTTTTGACCAAACTACTTATTCAAAGTATCCGTCAAAGAGATCATATGACGAAGCACTAAGGTACTCATATCCTCACTGTTACAAAAGTTCACAATAGGATCAGTGATACTTAAGAACTTCTCTAATCAATTATTAACACCATATAGTAGGATCAAAGACTTCGATCAAGATCGACAGTTATCCTATTAGAAATTAGTATTAGAGTAAAAAAACTTACTCCAAGGCTTATTTCTTGTCGTCAAACATTAAGAACATACACAAGTATTTCTTGTGATTCAAAATCTTGTATCTCCTAAGTATTATCATGATACAATAATTCCCTATCTTAGGTTCATAGAACACTTAACAATGGGACATTATCTTCAATCGATACATACTTCTAGGTATACAATAAAAGCTCCCACTAGCCCTGACATATGTAAAAGTCTTATCTATGCTCCTAAAAAACTCATGACTTTGTTCTTCTCATGAAAGCAAAGATCTTACTTTTATGATGTTAGTATAAGTCCAAAGGACTTATCCACACTTGTAGACTTCATTTGGATACTACGGATATCTAAGACCCTCGGAGAGTGTGGTAAGCACTTCCTCAATACAAAGTTCCATAAAGGAACGCGGTCTTGTATATCCGTGTACTATCCTTTATTGCCGTAAGAAGGCAACAATAGCAACAAGTATCAAATGATCTTCAACATAGCCACTAGGAAAAGTTTCCACAATAATCATTATGAAACCTTTACCCTTAGTCGGTATTTGAAGTAGTCTACATTACAATCCATGTTAATTCCATTTATACCTTCTCAGTTTGCACCTTGGTATGGAATTAAGCAAAGTATTCACATACTTAAAATGGATTTCATCTTATGATTAATTACTTCTTATAACCTCAGTGAACTCAGGGCCCACTATGCTTTCCGATGGATGGTTATTTGAACAAAACTCACCATCAAGTCATTGCCACTTAGATGTGAGGAACCCATATCTCTTTGGCTACATGACTTCTATCAGCCTTGAAAGTAATTACTCATGGTCAGGATAACCGGCATTCTCATGCCGATATTTGATCATATGCTAGTGCCAACATGAAGTCTTTCATTTAAGTTGCACGTTCTTCCACTGGAATGCTTTAGTTATTATCTTTCTTTCGAGCAACAAAACATTGTTCTCGTAAGGTCAAATATCCAAAACCTATAAGAACCTTTTAAATGTATTAGCACCATTTAAGTTCTTCAATCTCCCACCAGATGTAGATTGAAAATCTCCAAACTTTGATATATACAAGCAAAGAACTCTTTCAAGATGTATCTCATAAGGTGCTAAATAGACTTTCAAGTTGGATTAAGATTAAGGACTTGGCTCGTCACTTTCGATGTGTATACTAACAAGTCGAATACACATATTTGACCCATTATTTACCAGATCATTTTCAACAATATCCGGTTTCCTTCAACGTGACACTATGTACAAATGTGTCTATGTTAAGGAACGAATTGTGAGATAATCCCGAAAAACCACGAAAAATATCCGGTTTCCTTCAACCAGATCATTTTCAACAATATCCGGTTTCCTTCAACCAGATCATTTTCAACAATATCCGGTTTCCTTCACAAGGCACGGCCGTGCCCGGCCTAACCAAAACCCATTTTGGTATTTTTCTCTCTCTTGTTTAAAGGTGTTGCCGGAATCAATACTTGGCGTGTGACCCAATAGGCCTATGCCTCATCGGCAGTGATACCAACTCGTGTGTGTCAGTGGACATATTCCAACAAACTCCCACTTAAACATGCCACATCCACGAAAGTTAACACCGACATAGAGCGGCCTCTAGCAAGGCATCTATGCCCCCAAGTCAACATAGGGTATGTTGCCCATGACAAGTACCAATCTGTAAAGAATGGTCCTACAAACAAGTGATTATTCATCCCTTCGTTCACGATATCCGTTGTGAATGCAGGTCATGAAACATCATCAACCCCAAAAGATCCACGATTATGTTTCTCGATCTAGACTAACTATGACGAACAAAACAAGTTGCAAAATTGATCCACTATCAATTCAACTTGAGCACGGCCATGCATTTTGGTGTCATCAGTCCAGTCAACGAGGGGCCCAAGGATATCTCTCTAAAGAGGAACGAATACCTTTGACTACATCGTTCCGTCATAACAACATGTTCTTGCCTGAAAACTTCCCTTATAACAGCCAGTTACGAACTACGTTAGAAAGCAATCTAAACAAGACCATATCTTTATTCAAGAACCAATGCATCTCTAGTAGAAGGACAAACAATATTATCATCCTGATTTACTTGTGATCATGTCCATGAAGTAAACTCAGGTGCGGGTCCTCCAATTACTTGATCACTATCAAGCACAGGCTAGTGTTGTGTAAACATGTACTCAATCCACTATGAATACTTTACCAACCACTTGCCTCGATCTTAATTCACTTCTTCCTTCCAATGAAGAACGACCGATCGTGGAGCATTTAGAATAAATAAATTTATTCAAGGAAGTAGTTAAACATGCTAAGATGGAACACAATAAATGCTAACGAAAGTACCCGCTCCACGCGCATTATCAAATCTCCATTTGATAATCGATACAATCAAAGCACATTATCGCTTTAATGTTCCCAACTCAACACATATAAAATTCAACTAAACAAACCCAAGCTAAAGCCACTTGTAAACCAAGTGTATGCAAGCCTAGTATGAAAACTCATTACTAGCTCACAACTAAAACTTAGTAAGCGGATTCACAAAGTGACATCCATGCGTACTCTAAAAATCACTATATCTTCACTCGACCAAACACTTATAAAGTGTGCGTCGGCAAGATCATGTTCCTTTGTTCAAGCCTTCGTGCTCTCATTCTTCCAAGGAACCAAATAGAGTCACAATGCATAAGACTATGGTTCATATAAGCCATCATACTCTTATTTTATCAAAAGAACCCAATTAGAGTCAATGATGCTTAAAGAACCATTGTAGTCGATAACCCTCCACTTAACAACACAACTATAACAATTCACCAAGAGTAATATATTACCCAAATTTCCTTGTTACCACCGAACATCAACTTGGAGAACAATGTACCAAGAGTTCTTCCAAGTATGTCAAAATTGAGAGAAAAGAAACCATGTGATAAACCAAGTTGCTAATTAAATTAACACACTAGTCCATCATGTTTCAATGTCACTCTCTTAGTTTTTCACTTCGAAAAATCCACGTTCGTATCCTCCCATTTCTTCTTATAAAGCAATAATTCCTCAACCCCGGTTTTATAAACCGCCAAATTAGGATATTATCCGTAATAAGAAGTATATCATGGATACACAATATTTGGAACGTAAGCGCTCCCACTATCTCTGGCATACATCCAAGTTTAATCTTCCCTTTTCGAAAACTCAAATCTCTGGTTTTCTATTTAAATTGAAGATTACAACCTTGCGATGTTTATTAAGTCTACGAGGATACTTTCAATGTACAAGACCTTCAGAAAGTGTTGAAACACTCTTCCACAAAATTCCCATGAAGGAATACGATCTTTACATTGTAGTGATAAACACATGTATCCGAGTAACCTTCAACATAACCACTAGGACAATTTCCTTATGGTACCATCCTCATGGTCAATCATAACGGAAAAATTTATCATTAGTCGGCATTTGAAGTTCAAGTCCATGAATAGACTTATTGGGCGTGTAGACCATACGAGGATACTAATAATGTACAAGACTCTCAGAGAGTACTAAAACACTTCCTCAAAATTCCTATAAAGGAATAGAGTCTCTTCATTTCACTATCATACCTTCATAATCAAGAAAAGGTAGTGATACACCATAAGTCATCCAAGTAGGCTTCTACATGACCACCAAGGAAAAAACTCTTTTATGATACCGTCCTCATGGTCAATCATATTAGAATTTTTACCACTGGTCGGCATTTGAAGTTGTCTACATCTTAATCCATGCATACCCGTAGGTTTGCACCAAGGCATCGGATCAACCAAGTCCAATACTTGGATATCCTCATGGATTGCATCCCATTCTCATTACCTCTCTCTTTCTAGTAGACACTAGGCCCACTACGACTTTCGATAGTTGATGAATTCAACTAATCCATCATCAAGTTATCTTCCTCTAGATATAAAACATATATCTATCCGGCCTTACGACAACTCCTATCAGAAATAGGAAGAGTAACGAATTATGCCAGGTACTCCAGCATCGCCATGGCGAGTTCCAATCATTATAGATTATATGCTAGTGCCAACATCAGGTTTTACTCCCACTGGCTCCCATAGATATTAGACTTCCATTTTCTATTGAGCGACAAAACTTGTCCTCAAAAGTTCGTGAAACAAATATCTCATGCCTAATGGAGTAGCATCTTTTGTCCTCGGATTCTACCACCTCACGTCTACACGTAGGCTGGATAATCTAGGTTTAGAGATAGACAATCAAAGACACTCTTTCTAGTCTTTTCTCCTAAGATGCGTACTAAACCATCTTTCTTGATTTTATATATAGAACATTGCCCGCCATACTTAAGCATCCCAACACATTGGGTATGAATTTGCGACCCATCAAGACCCGAATATTCGGTTCCTCCTCTACGCGACCCATATGCCAATGTGTCATAGGAGAAATAATTTATGAGATAAATCCCACAATTCCTATGATGATCACAAAATTCATATATTAAGATACTTAAAATCTTTACAAGATTTAAGTAACTTAACCTTTTGTCCACAAACCTCGTTAAGGTAATCAATGAACACCTCAAAGGTTTCAAATATACCTATCCCTACTACCACTACGGGTAAAGGTAACGAAGTGCATGTAGTTATCCCCATGGATTTGCTTGAACGAATTAAACACACAAGTGTGAACCAATTACAACAAGCTCTCAATCCACTTACATACGCCGATGAAAGATGTACAAGTCATTTAGCCTAATAAACAATTCTCGCACTCAACATTTGATCAATTATCAAATGCATCCAAGATTCCAAACCACACGAAACTTGGTGAAGCAAGTCTTGTTTACATAGCTAAATAATCTTGTCACTTGGATAACTAATCCAAACCAATTTTGGATTTAAACACATTATTCATGATTACTTTATTACTTTTAAGCAAAAGCTTATAAATGCCATGACATGGATAAACTTTGAAATAAACCACTAATATATAAAGATATCAAATACAAAGTAATATCCATCGTCAACCAATGCATAATAGACTTAATATTTCTCTCGCCACACAGGGCAGACAAAATATTAATCTAATAAAGTAATAAAATAGCTAGATGAAATGGCGAGATCAAAACTCCCGATCCTCTTAATCGAGACAACGTCCAAGTTTCCCAATCTTGAGCTCTAGCTCTCCATGCCTTATCAGCTACTTCTTCCGTTTAACACCTACACTTTGTAACAAAACAATTTTGCAACAAACGTGAGTGTTATAGCCAGCATTTCAATAAATCTAGCTAAGAAGTAGAAAAGCAATGAAGTTAATCATGAATGTACCTGATGACGAGGAGCTATTCCCTTGCCTCATAGGAAGCTTTAACTCCTCCGAACACTCAGGACAAGCGTGGCGGCGCCAATCTCCATATTTACCGCAGAAATAGCAAACTTCTCCCTTAGGAGTCATATTCTTTTTCTCGGTTTTACGTTCCTCAAATAACCGGGTGGGAACGAACTTGCGTTTGGCCATGTTAGACTCGAAAGTATTAAGCATGCCATGCAACTCGTCTAAGGATTCTACCATTTTGTCCTTTTGATAGTTTTTGATAAACTCATCATAAGACGTGGGCAGGGATTGGAGAATCATATTCACCGCAAGCTCCCTCCCAATGGGAAATCCTATTATTTCCATTTGGTCAATGTATGCCTTCATACGAAGCACATGAACACTAACCTTCCCAGCTTCCTGCAACCGGCAACCGACAAGGGCCTTGACATACATAAAGTGTTCCTCTCTAATTTGATGTTGGAACAAGTCCTTTAACCGATTAATCATGTCGAACGCACTCATATGCCCGAGTTGCTTTTGCAGCTCGCAGCTTATAGTCGATAACATGAAAGAAGAAACATCTTTTGCGTCCTCGATACGCTTTTCAAAGGCGTATCTAGTGGTCCAACTTGTGTTGGTAGCAGGTGGTTTCGGAAGAGGTTCCTCGAGGATGTGCAACTTAGATTCATGGCGAAGGACAATTCGCAATTGCCTATACCAATCCATAAAGTTCACACCTACGAGTTTCTCTTTTTCTACGAACGAACGGAGAGATAAATTCGGTGTTGCGTTGTTAACGTTTGTCATCTACAATTTTAGAGTACACGTTTTAGTGAATTTCGATATAATCCTTGTATAAATAATTACCCAAATAGTTTTCAAAACCAATTATTTAAACAAGGCTAGAAACCATATTTCACTTTACCTTATGACGGGTTTACCGCAGATCACAAAGCAAAGCTATTTAGGCCGGTAACCATTTTACCGATTGCAAACACTTTGCAACTTCTAGATCCTTGCGGGATCCATTGACAATCAAAATGTCTTTTGGCATGTTTGATCCCTTCTCGCACCAATTCTAACTTGATCCCGTTAAATGACTCGGCTAGAGCTCGACGCCACCTAAGTGTCACAAAAAGAATTGTAAACCACCCGTCAAGACACACGGTGGAACTCTCGCCAATAATTGGCTCGTGGTAAGCTCAACAACCAATATTGCGAGTTACCACACTCACCTTCCACACAGTTCCACTCGGCATGACTCGTGCTAAAGCTCGACAATAATCCAAGTTTCACTAGATTCGGGTGGTGTCGTCTTACGGATAACGCGTGATTTACATTTTAAAACAGGATTTCGTTTTTCCGGTTAAAACAATTTTAACCCATTTTGCGAATTAACAAATCAAGTGATAAATACAATTTTTATCCACTTATAATATAATACAAATTTATATTATCTTGTTAATTCTATACACGCGGAAAGAAATATAAACCAATTTTATATATCTTTGTGTTTTATATATTTTGGAAAAATTATCTAGCATGCGATATCCTACACATCCATGCAAAATAATTAATATATAAAACAACCACGCATACATAATAGTTTGGTAACATGCCCAAATCCTATGCGTTTTCCCCGTGAGCCATACGAGGAAAACAAGGTCAACTAAGGAATCCAATATCCAAAGCACCTAGTCGGGTGTGCTCCCACTCAAGCCGGCATCTCCAAAAGGCAATCCGGACTCCATGTTGCCAAGACATCAACGCCGTGATTCCCGTTGGTTTATTACACACTAAATCAACTTCTATACTATTCTACAAATACATAGAAGAAGAAATGGCATGCAAGCCACAATCCTATGCTACTAATACAAGTACAAAGGAATAAATAAATGGCATGCAAGCCGTACCAAATAATAATGATAAAAATTACAACAATACGGCACGCAGGCCACCAAAACCAAATAAACCAAACACCACAACACATAGGTCTAAAGGGCATCTAGTTACCAAACCACAACCAAACACAACCAAAGCAAAACCATGGTGTGCCATAAAACCATGTCAAACATATTTTGATTAAGATTGCCAACAAAACACCCAAGGCACAAAAGGCAATCCTTGTACATATGCATTAGTAATTTTAATACACCTTTAAAATTACATATTCATATATACACCTTTAAATATATATATTTTTATGCACTTCATGCCAAGCCATACAAAATATATAAATTCAAGGAATCAAAATATAGTGGGGAAAACTAGATCCAAGACTAGCCCAACCAACATATCCAGAATTTAAATATAATTTTAAAACACTGTTTAAAGAACAAAGTTCTGACCAAAAACCACAAGGCACGGGCGTACCCCAAAGGGTACGGGCGTGCCTGCCCTTTTGTTAGTGTAAAGTTTAAACAGTTTTAAGCATACGAATCTTCTGCCGGCACAGCCCGTACCCCACTTGTATGGCCGTGCCCCGGCCTCCGGCACGCCCCGTACCCCAAGAGGTACGGCCGTGCCCGGTCACCGGAAAATCAGATTTTGATAGAAAACTCAAAATTCCGGTTTCAGTGCAAAGCCATGTTAGAGATGGCTCTGATACCACTGTTGGGTTTTGGTGGCATCTAGAAAACGTAGCGGAAACAAAAACGAGTATAAAACAATTTCAGTTTTATGCCACAAACACACCACCTAATGGAGTAAACTCTAGATAATAGCAATGCAACTAAAAGAAGAAAAACAAGGACAAGAAATTATACCATACAAGTTAATATCTCCTTGTTGCCTTTGAAGGTTTGTACACAAAATAGTGATTGGTATCCACACCAAGTGTTGATGATCCCCACGTGCTAGCTATGCTTGGACGCCGCCAAAAGCTTCACCAATGGTCTAACACCATCTTGAAGATTGATATGCCAATCTATCTTCTAAGTATGTGTTATTTGATAGAGTATGTGAACCAACTTGAAGTTGCAAGTTCATATGTCAAGAATTCAACCAACCAAGTTCCATAAGCATATTTGGACTTATATAGACTCCAAAATGAAGCCTAAAACGTCCATAACCGACTTAGGAATTAATTGCTATCAATGTCCATGAATACCCCATTAAAGTAGTCTTAAAAAGCTACTTTAATAGGCTGTTTCAGCATGAGGCACGGCCGTGCCTCACAGGGCACGCTCGTGCCAGCCCACGGGCACACCCAAGTCGTGCCCGACTTGGGCTCGTGCTTTCGCACTAGGCACGGTCATACTGTTGGGGTTTGTTTGGTTTTTCAAAATATATTTTAGCAACGGAAGCATGAACAACAATTTTAAACTTTTTAAAACTCCCCACCAATGATCCATATGCAAGCCTTAAGAAACAAAACAACCATAGGGTGTTTAGAACTACAACCTTTGTAGCGTGAGTAAACCGTTGATGAAGTGGTTGATCTATGAGAAGCCAAGAGAAGACTTCCTCCAAGGTATCCACAAATCAATGAGTCCAACACCTCCAAGATGCTAGTCTCTCGAACCCTTGAAATTCAAGCAAGCAAGCAACAACCTCTTGTTCTTCTTCTTGAACTTACTATGTATGTATATGAGTATGTATTCTAGCACCACACTTTGCTCACTTGAAGAACACCAATACTACAAAGTAAGGATGTTTTCAAGTATGAAAACACTTAGAACTTTTCTTGAAGAATAGCAAAGGTGGTAGTATCAAACTTGTACACAAAAGAGCCATGCATGAAGACTTAAAAAGCCAAGAAGTAAAGAAAGAGAGGGAGGCCCCTCCCTTGCCCAATTTCGGCCGTAGCAAGGAGGGGGGGGGTCCCCTTTGGCTCTTTTGCTTCACTTGAACATGCATGCATGTCTAGGTTAGTCCATTTTTCAAGCAACCTCAAATGGACCCCCTTTGTGATACTTGTAAGCATTTCTAGTTTTATATATTTCAAGTATATAAAATATAATGCTAGACTTGCCATACATTGTATAAAATACATCTACATGTATTTTATATACATACTTGATTGTTACTAGTAACTCTTTACTTGTAACAAAGATATACATACATTTATATAATTGTTACTAGTAACAATTTACTTGTAACAAATATACATTCATACACACATATATATATACATATATATATATATATAAAATCATATGTTTATATTTATGTATTTCATATGCATTATCTTATATTAATATATAAGAGTGATATTATTATTTCACATAAATAATAATATGCAACAATGCATATATATACTTATATATATAATGAGTTGGAAACATATTTAAATCATATTCAAATATGTAATTGGTGTCCATTGATTGTAAATGTGTGACCCTATGGGTTTATTTATTATTAGTAATATCGTATTAATTTGTGTCTTGTGCACATAGAACCAACAATCTCCCACTTGCACAAGTTACAAATTAAGCCGATATAGACAATGGTAAGAACGTCTAGCAACATCCCATTGCCCCTAATAATAAATAAAGTGTGTTGATCAACACTTTCACCAACGAAATTAACTCACTAGCTACAGATCGTTGTTATAGGTAAGTCATCAATTATCCCTTTGTTTTAACATCTCGTTGAACATGAGACATGGATCGTCATCAATTCTCATATAATGTTCAACTTGTTTTAGGGCCCAGAGATATTATACTCCCAATTAAATGAGAGAAACAAATTCCATCTTGACCACATACGTCTCTTATAAGACTCATATCATACCTAATAATGGCCTTTATAACTACCCGGTTAAAGATAGCGTTTAACCACATTAAAGCATGATACTCCTCATACTCGAGTCCCAATATGTGTCTCAGGTCTAAGGATACAAAGATACCACCTTTTTCTCAAGATTTACTTATGACACTGATCCATGAAGCGATCTTAAGAGCGGGTCATGTACAATGTTTGTTCCCTAACAAACATTAGTGAATTTGGCTGCAAACCCTTTTGCCTACTTTCATTACGAATGAAAGTCAACCAACTTATTCACATTAGTCTTAATTCATAACTATTCCCATAGTTATAACCGACTATGGACGTTTTAGAATAAAGAATTATTCATGGATTTAAACATGCTAATAGTGAACACAATATATATTAATGAAGTGATCCTATCCCATACATCATTCAGATAAAATAGATATTGTCATAATGTTCCAAAATATCCAAATACTAAATTACAATTCAAATCCAATCCCTTTCAAAATGAAGACCTATTGCCCTAGTATGAGACTCATGCTTAGTCGAGGCAAGAGGTTTCGTAAAAGGATCTGCAAGATTCTGATCTGTATGAACTTTGCGAATACACACATCTCCTCTATCCACTATATCCCGTATGTAGTGGAAACGCCTGAGGATGTGTTTGGTGCTGTGATGTGATCTAGGTTCTTTTGCCTGGGCAATAGCAACTTCATAATCACAAAATATTTCTATGGGGTCTTGAATGCTTGTTACTACCCCAAGGTCAGCAATGAACTTCTTCATCCATGCAGCTTCTTGTCCAGCCTCAGAAGCAGCAATGTATTCAGATTCTGTAGTGGATTGTGCAACTACACTTTGCTTAGAACTTTTCCAAGCAACCGCGCCTCCATTCATAACGAAGACATAGCCCGATTGTGATCGAGAATCATCTCGATCCATTTGGAAACTAGCATCTGTGTAACACTTTACACAAAGATCTTCTTCCAAACCCCCATAGATCAAGAACATGTCTTTGGTTCTTCTCAAGTATTTTAAAATGTTCTTGACTGCCATCCAATGGCTATCTCCTGGGTTTTGCTGGTATCTGCTCGTCATGGTCAAAGCATACGAGACATCTGGCCTAGTGCATAGCATGGCATACATGATGGATCCAATTGCAGAAGCATATGGGATCTCACTCATTCTATCTAGCTCTTCTCTTGTGCTAGGGCTTTGAGCTTTACTCAAAACCGTGCCTAGTGCCATTGGCAAGAATCCTCTCTTAGAATTCTCCATCTTGAATCGTTTCAAGATTTTGTCAATATATGCACTTTGACTTAGGCCAATAAGACGCCTAGATCTATCCCTATAGATCTTTATTCCAAGAATGTAGGCGGCTTCTCCCAAGTCTTTCATTGAGAAACACTTCCCAAGCCAAGACTTGATGTCTTGCAAGGTCGGGATGTCGTTTCCAATGAGTAGTATGTCATCAACATACAAGACAAGGAATGCTAATGCGCTCCCACTAGTTTTCTTGTAAACACACGGTCCATCTTCTGATTTGATAAAACCAAATTCTTTTATTTTCTCATCAAATCGAAGATTCCAACTTCGAGATGCTTGCTTTAGTCCATAGATGGATCTTTTAAGCTTGCACACCTTATTAGGATACTTAGGATCTACAAAACCTTCAGGCTGAACCATATAGACATCTTCACTTAAGTGTCCATTTAGAAAAGCCGTTTTGACATCCATTTGCCATATCTCATAGTCATAATATGCAACTATGGCAATAAGTATTCTAATAGATTTAATCATGGCTACCGGAGAGAAAGTTTCATCATAGTCAATACCATGAGTTTGAGTGAAACCTTTCGCCACTAGCCTTGCCTTAAATGTGTGTACATTTCCATCCATGTCTGTCTTCTTCTTGAAGACCCACTTGCTCCCTACAGTCTTACTATTGGGAGGAAGATCAACCAAGTCCCATACTTGATTTTCATACATGGACTGCATCTCAGTGTTCATGGCATCAAGCCATTTATCGGATTCCGGATCCGATATAGCATCTTGGTAGTTAGTAGGCTCAGAAGAATCTACCAAGAAAATCTCATCATTGGACACGAGAAATCCGTATCTCTCGGGTTCTTGACGAGGTCTACCAGATCTACTAACACTTTGTGTTTCAGTAGGTTCTTGAACAACCAATTGTTCAGGTTCAACAACCGTTTGTTAAGTGCTAGTGTCAACCTGACTTGTATTTTGTGGTTCTTGAATTTCTTCAAGGTCTACATTGCTCTCACTTGCCTCTTTCGAAAGAAACTCCTTTTCTAAGAAAGTGGCATGCCTAGAAACAAACACTTTGTTCTCAGCTGGGTTGTAGAAATAATATCCTAATGAATCTTTAGGATATCCCACAAAATTACATTTGATAGATCTAGGATCGAGTTTGCTTAAAGCTTCTTGTCGTACATGAGCCTCACAACCCCAGACTTTCAAGTAAGATAAGTTTGGAACCTTTCCATACCACATCTCATATGGTGTCTTATCTACCTTCTTGGTTGGAACCATATTCAATATGCGCGCAGCTGTTAATAAAGCATAACTCCAAAAGGACGAGGGTAGAGTACTTCGGCTCATCATAGACCGAACCATATCTAGTAGAGTTCGGTTCCTCCTTTCAGATACACCATTATGTTGTGGTGTTCTAGGAGGAGTAAGTTGTGAGATAATTCCACAATTACTAAGATGATCCATAAACTCTTGGCTTAAGTACTCACCACCTCGATCGGAACGAAGGGCCTTGATTGTTTTGTTGAGTTGATTTTGTACTTCGTTTTGAAACAGCTTGAACATCTCAAATGTTTCATGTTTATGTTTCATCAAATAAACATAACCAAATCTACTATAATTATCGGTGAATGTAACGAAGTATCTATCACCATCCCTAGACATTGATCTAAAAGGACCGCATACATCCGTATGTATGATTCCTAATAGATCTTTGGCTCTTTCACTTGAACCGGAGAAAGGGGCCTTAGTCATCTTCCCATATAAACATGATTTGCAAACTTCAAATGAGCTAGAATCATTTGATTTTAAAATTCCATCCTTTTGAAGTTTTGCAATGCGTTTCTTGTTTATATGACCAAGTCGACAATGCCATAGGTATGTTTGACTTAAGTCATGCTTAGGTCGTTTGGTGCTAGTGGTATATATAGAATTATCATCAAGAGATCTTTTAAGATTAACTTCATATATTCCATTAAGAGGCCGAGCCTCAAAATACAAAATATCGTTTTTGAAGGCACGAATGCCATCATCAACGAAACCAAAAATGAATCCAGATTCTCTTAACCGAGCTACTGAAATAATATTCCTAGTTAAACTAGGTACATAACAACAATTGTTTAATATTAAGTACAGGCCATTTGGTAATAATAATTCAAAAGTTCCAAGGGCTTCAACAGCAACATTTGCTCCATTGCCCACGTGGAGATCCAAATCGCCTGGCTTCAGCAGCTTACTTTTTCTCAACCCCTGCACATTGTTACAAATGTGAGTTCCACAACCGGTATCAAATACCCAGGAATTAATGGAAAAAGTATACATTTCAATCATATATATACCTGAAGTGCTAGCCTCGCTAGCCTTCTTCTTTTTCAACTCTGCAAGGTAGGTTGGACAATTTCGCCTCCAATGTCCTACCACCCTGCATTCAAAGCACGGGTCATTCTTGGGAACCTTTCCCGCCGTCTTGGGTGTAGGAGCCTTGGCAACTTGCTTGCCTTTGTCCTTTCCCTTTTGAGTTGTTTTTCTTTTTCTTCTTGATTCTCCCTTCTTGAATCATCAAGACTTGAGGTGTTTTGCTTGGAATCTTACTCTCAGCAGTTTTAAGCATCCCATGCAACTCTGAGACAGATTTCTCCCAATTGTTCATGTTATAATTCATGACAAATTGATCATTGGCTTTGGTCAACGAGTTAAGGATCATATCCTGTGCAAACTCGTTGGTTATGGGAGATCCAAGCCTAGCAAGCTGGTCAATGTATCCTTTCATCTTTAGCACATAGTCGCTAACGGATTGACCTTCCTCCATCTTACATGCATGGAAGGCTCGAGTGACCTCAAAGCGTTCTTGCTTTGCTTGCTTTTGAAACATTTCCTTAAGCTGGCCAAGCATCTCATACGCTCCATGCTCCTCAAGGTTCTTTTGAAGATCCGGAGACATGGTAGCAAGCATGAGGCATGAAATTTCGACCGAGTCGTCGGAATGCTTCACCCAAGCATCCCTAACGGCTTTGGCCGCAGTCAATGGAGGTTCCTCAGGGACGGGATCCTCAAGTACGTACAATTTCTTTTCGTGCTTAAGAACGATTCTCAAGTTACGATACCAGTCTAAGAAATTTGTACCATTGAGTTTTTCTTTCTCTAAGATTGAACGAAGAGATAAGTTGTTAACGGGCGTAGTTGAGTTAGGGGCCATCTACAAAATTTAACAAAGTTCAATTTAGTAATTTCGATATTTAATCCTTTAATAATTAATACCCTTTAGAATTATAAAATTCTTTAATTTTTAAAGGCTAGGATCCAAGTTGAACTTAACCTTGAATGTTTGGCTAATGCTCTCTCCATCAAGTTAAAACAACAAGGTAGGTAACGTTTACCAATTACATCTCGTATGTAATTCCTAGATCTTTATGGGATCCTAGACAACGATTGTGAATTTTGACATGTTTGATCCCATCTATGCCTCGGGCTTCCTTACGTTTGGCTAATGCTCTCTCCGTAATAAGATTCCGATTAAGTCGTCCTATTTCAAGACGGTGAATTTCCGGCCCAAGACGTTCATGGAATTCGCGGAAAAACACCTCGGTTGTTACAAAAACAATCCACGCGTTTGGCTAATGCTCTCTCCACGTGAGTGTCGTTGCAACAAGCGAGTGTCTTAAAATGGGATGGCATAGACTTACGTTTTGAAAAAGGGCTTTTACCGTTTTGTATATTTATTAAATAAAACAAAACGAGTCGTGTGACTAGTATTGCATGCATACAATAACAAGTCCACGTTTTGATAAAATCATATTTTATATATATATTGGTCTTGAGTATTCTTAAAATCCATATTTTAAGAACTCTCAACGCGTTCAATTTTAAACTAGTATTAATATCCTATATTAACGTGTAGTTTCGAGCGCGCAAATACGACCAATTTTAGCTTGTAATAAAACCATTTTATTATTAAGCTTGAATGGAGTTTGGTTGAGTTTTAAAATCTCTATTTTATAAAACTCATATATATATATATATATAAAGATATATATTTTGACATAATGAATTTTAATCTTTACAAAACTCCTTTTATATAAAATTCATTTTACATCTTATGTTATGTCATCTTAAAATACCAAACTCCCATTGTGTGATTTATATTATGTAAAAATATTATCTAGCATGCAAAAAATCCTATTTTCAACCATGCATAATAATATAAACATAAACACACACAAATAACATGTATAAGTGCATAACCAAGCCATTTATCCTAAGTGGTATTTTTGTGAGCCATACAAAAATACCAAGTCATAACTAAGGACCAAATATTCCTCTTGTGATGAACTTGAAGCTCCCACTTGCCAAAACAACTCCTTGTAGTGCAAATGACTCCAAGCCTTCATGGTTGACTCCACCACACTTGAAAACTCCAACTTGGTCATTTCTTCATCTTGTTACATTTTTATAAAAGTAAACTAGTCTAAACTATTCTACTACTTACAAAATACAACAAGATGAAATAAAACTAAAATTATTATTACATACCAAATGAAAAGATAATATTACAACCAAATCGAATTTCCAACACATCACAAAAGGTCTATGGCTTGTTATGCACAACATACACTCAAACAAACATATATATATCAACACTTGATATTTAGGCAACTTTTACAACCAAGCATGCATATGGTTTGGTTGTTTCCCAAAATAAATATATAAACATATATAAGTTGCCAACAAGAAAATCCATAACTTTTCTAACAAAAGAAAAGTTGTCCATTTTCTTAAACAATACATACTCAAAAGGTTTCTTAAAACTATACATAAGTGGCTCTGATACCACTGTTGGGGTTTGTTCGGTTTTTCAAAATATATTTTAGCAACGGAAGCATGAACAACAATTTTAAACTTTTTAAAACTCCCCACCAATGATCCATATGCAAGCCTTAAGAAACAAAACAACCATAGGGTGTTTAGAACTACAACCTTTGTAGCGTGAGTAAACCGTTGATGAAGTGGTTGATCTATGAGAAGCCAAGAGAAGACTTCCTCCAAGGTATCCACAAATCAATGAGTCCAACACCTCCAAGATGCTAGTCTCTCCAACCCTTGAAATTCAAGCAAGCAAGCAACAACCTCTTGTTCTTCTTCTTGAACTTACTATGTATGTATATGAGTATGTATTCTAGCAACACACTTTGCTCACTTGAAGAACACCAATACTACAAAGTAAGGATGTTTTCAAGTATGAAAACACTTAGAACTTTTCTTGAAGAATAGCAAAGGTGGTAGTATCAAACTTGTACACAAAAGAGCCATGCATGAAGACTTAAAAAGCCAAGAAGTAAAGAAAGAGAGGGAGGCCCCTCCCTTGCCCAATTTTGGCCGTAGCAAGGAGGGGGGGTCCCCTTTGGCTCTTTTGCTTCACTTGAACATGCATGCATGTCTAGGTTAGTCCATTTTTCAAGCAACCTCAAATGGACCCCCTTTGTGATACTTGTAAGCATTTCTAGTTTTATATATTTCAAGTATATAAAATATAATGCTAGACTTGCCATACATTGTATAAAATACATCTACATGTATTTTATATACATACTTGATTGTTACTAGTAACTCTTTACTTGTAACAAAGATATACATACATTTATATAATTGTTACTAGTAACAATTTAGTTGTAACAAATATACATTCATACACACACACATATATATATATATATATATATATACATATATATATAAAATCATATGTTTATATTTATGTATTTCATATGCATTATCTTATATTAATATATAAGAGTGATATTATTATTTCACATAAATAATAATATGCAACAATGCATATATATACTTATATATATAATGAGTTGGAAACATATTTAAATCATATTCAAATATGTAATTGGTGTCCATTGATTGTAAATGTGTGACCCTATGGGTTTATTTATTATTAGTAATATCGTATTAATTTGTGTCTTGTGCACATAGAACCAACACGTACCTCCATGAGTCACGCCCGTGCCGGCCCCAATGGGAACACCCTAGGCACATCGGCCTTGGGCCCGAACCTAGCATAGGGCACGCCTGTACCTTCACAAGGCACGGCCGTGCCCGGCCTAACCAAAACCCATTTTGGTATTTTTCTCTCTCTTGTTCAAAGGTGTTGCCGGAATCAATACTTGGCGTGTGACCCAATAGGCCTATGCCTCATCGGCAGTGATACCAACTCGTGTGTTGACACTTTGTGTAAATATATTCCAACAATCAAGTGGTTGAAATCCGATTAAGGCAAATCCGATAGTTTGAACCTAGCGGATTCCTAAATCCAACAGTTGTGTAATCCGTGAACAAATCCCATAGTTTCAAGAATCCGACACTTTGTGTTTTGATTTATATTTGATTATTGATTGTTGATGTTATGTATGAATTATAAATATATGTCAGATATATTTACAAGACTTGAACTGATTGATTGCTATTGTGTTTTCAGACAATCCAAAGACTCAGTAACATTAGATTTCTGAGTACTTCAACTGAGAGTGAATGGTGAGTGGATGTTGAATGCGAATGGTAAAAATTATGGTTAATATTACTGATGTGAGGCATGATTGTATGTGATGATTTCATTTTGGAACTGTTGTTTATGGATATTATGTATTGATGACTGTTGCATGACTATTTTATCGATACACACTCTTAGTATGATTTTGAGTTGCGTTTGAGAAGTCAGCTATACGTGGAATTGGGCTAGGCTCGTTTACTGGTTGGTTGAACAGTGGTAGCCTTACTGTTGCATATGTTGCTTTAGAGTGGGATTTCACTGTGCCAATTCAGTAGAGGGCTATTGGTAAACCTTTGCTTTGGCTGGCATTGGTTGTAGGTTCTGTGCCGAACCGCCGGTCTTCTTAGAGATGTGATTACATGTTTAGTATTGGCATGATGTTTGCTTTTGGGTTTAGCCTCTACTCACTTAGCTTTGTGCTAATTACCCATAGTTGTTGCCTTTTTGCAGGTTCGTGCTTGTGTGTGTTCGTGGAAGGAGAAGTTGACCTGACTCTGATGTCTAGATTTAAAATGAAACGAGCCAGTCTTTTTGTAACACAGAGTTTATGTTTGTTGGATATTAAAGAAGAAATATTTTGTTTTGTAAATGTTTGTAAATGAAGTATATGTTTAATTAATTAGAGCTTCCGCAGCGTAATTAAAAAAATGGCTTAAATTTTATGGTGTTACATAAACACATACCGCTAACCCACTAATTGAGTAGCCTAGGTTTGCGGGTGTTACAAATCTCCCCTCCTTAAGAGGATTCCGTTTTCGGAATCCCTTTTCCTTCAAATAACTGTGGGAACCTGTCTCTCATATCCGCTTCATTCTCCCAAGTAAAATCAGAACCCAAACTGTGCTTCCATTTGACCAACACTATCCGAATCTTCTTCTTGCAGAGCTTGGTCACTTTACGATCCAACAGTTCAATAGGTTCCTCTATCAATCTTTTCTTCAAATCTATTTTCAACTCATGTACTAGGAGAATCTGACTTGCATCTTCAACTTTGCATTTCCTAAGATAACAAACGTTGAATGTATCACGGATTCCTGCCAACTCTGCTGGAAGATCCAATGTAACCGTCTGATCATTCACTATCTGACAAATACAGAAAAAACTAATAAATTGGGGAGTTAACTGTCCTCATTTGCCAAAACAAATCACACCCTTCCATGGAGAAACCTTCAAATAAACAAACTCACCTACATCAAATGATTCTGGACGACGTCGCGGATCAGCATACATCTTTTGCTTATCTCTTGCAACTTTCAACTTCTCTCTTGCCATAACAACCTTATCTGCTATCAACTGAACAATCTCCGGCCCTGCAAACTATTTCTCACCAGCCTCTAACCAACAAGTTGGAGTACGGAAGCGATGACTTTACAACATTTCATATGGAGGCATTCCAATACTAGAGTGGTAAGATTTGTTATATGCAAACTCTATCAATGGCAGGTGCGAATCCCAAGATCCACCATACTCAATTACACAGGCACGTAACATATCTTCAAGTGTCTGTATGGTTCGTTCAATCTGACTATCAGCCTGTGGATGATGAGCCGTACTCAAGTTAATCCTTGTCCCTAACTCTCTCTATAAACTCCTCCAGAAGCTAGAAACAAACCTGGAGTTTCTATCAGATATTATTGATAATGGTACACCATGCCTCGAAACGATCTCGTCAATATATAGTTGTGCCAACTTACTCAAGGAAGCTGTCTCACAAGTAGCCAAGAAATGAGTACTTTTCGTCAAACGATCCACTTTCACCCAAATCATGTCATGATTCTTCTGAGTCCTCGGAAGTTTCATTACAAAATCCATTGTTATGTGTTCCCATTTCCACTCGGGAATTTCCAACTGTTTCAAGGACCCATATGGTTTCTGATGTTCCGCTTTTACCTGCACACATATATGACACGATTCCACGATATGTGCCACATCTGATTTCATCGTTTGCCAACAGTAAAGCACTTTCAAGACGTTATACATTTTGGTGCTTCCTAGGTGTACTGACAATCTCGACTTATGTGCTTCAGTTAAAATCAACTTCCTCAACTCTCTAAGCATAGGCACCCAAACATGGTTCTTGTATAATTTCAATCCACGAGAATCGTTAGTCAGTTCATCCTTTCGTTTCTTCATTAATTCAGCCTTCAGATTTTCTTCCTTTAGAACTTCCAACATTGCAGATTTCAGTCTATTCACTAAATCTGATACTATGTCCATATGCATGAATTGGATAGAACTTCCAGTTCCCTTGCGACTTAGGGCATCTGCCACTACATTCGCCTTTCTAGGATGGTATCTAATCTTGGAATCATAATCTTTTATTAGCTCCACCCATCGTCTCTATCTCATGTTCAATTCTTTCTATGTAAACACATACTGTAGACTTTTATGATTAATGCAAATTATGTGTTTAGTTCAATACAAATAATGCCTCCATAGTTTGAGCGCAAACACAACACCTGCTAGCTTCAAGTCGTGGGTCGGGTAATTCTTCTCATATGGTTTCAATTTCCTTGAAGCATACGCAATCACCCGATCAATCTGCATTAAAACACATCCCAACCCAGGAAATGATGCATCGTAATACACAATGAAATCGTCTGATCCACTTGGCAAAGCAAGGATAGGAGCCCGACATAACAACTATTTCAAAGTCTGAAAAGCGTTATTATGATCGTCACCCTACACAAATTTCACGTCTTTTTGAGTCAACTTGGTCAACGTACCGGCAATCTTGGAGAAATCCTTAATAAATCAGCGGTAATACCCAGCCAATCCAAGAAAACTCTTTATCTCTGAGGGTGTCTTTGGAGCGTTCCAGTTCATCACCGCTTCAACTTTCGAAGGTTCCACTTTCACTCCTTCATTACATATTACATGCCCCAGGAATTGGACTTCTCTCAACCAGAATTCGCACTTCGAGAATTTCGCATAAAACTGTTCTTTCTTTAGAGTCTCCAAAATCTATCTCAAAAACAGTTCATGTTCGAATTCCGTCTTTGAATAAATCGGGATATCATCGATAAACATAATCACGAAATCATCCAAAAATGGTCGACAGACTCTATTCATCAAAACCATACATATCGCACGTGCATTAGTTAAGCCGAACGACATAACTAAGAATTCATAGTGACCATAATGCATACTAAAGGCCGTCTTTGATACATCTTCTTCAGATACACGTAACTGATGATAACCCGATCTCAAATCAATCTTCGAAAAGAATGAAGCTCCCTATAGCTGATCAAATAAGTCATCAATTCTAGGCAACGGATACTTGTTCTTTATCGTCTTCTTATTCAGTTTACGGTAGTCTGTTGGGGAGATAATCACTTCACCCTAATATTCAACTCTGCCTATCCTAAAACATAGAATTTGATGATAATCAAATCCTACATTCAGTATGACTTAGAAAGAATTCAAACATGTGTTGTTTGAATCAGTTTATGTAAAAATATGCTAAGTATGGAACCATCAGCTGAGGAAAATAAGCCATCAGCTGAGCATCAGATCCTACTCAATGTATCAGCCAAAGGATATCAGCCAAAGAGCATCAGATGAAGAAAACAAGTAAAGAAGATCATCAGCTGAAGAAAACAGTCTATCAGCTGAGCAAAATTGTTGATCAACTGATGAAAATATTCCATCAGCTGAGTAAACAGATTGATCAGCTGAGTGAAGAAAGTGATCAGTTGAGTGAAGAATTTGATCAGCTGAGTGCCTACTCTATCAGCTGAGTGAACAATTGGATCAGCTGAGGCCCAAAGCATCAACTAAGTAAGTCTTCCTTTACACAAGTCATCTCTCCTCATAAACTGATGTATTTGATTGATCAGCTGAGCACTCTTGATCAACTGATCATCCAAATACATGAGCTTATGTCCTCCTAAGCTTACTATTGATCAGGTGAGCATCTATATGATCAGCTGAGCAATATGTGTCAACTGAGTCCTAGCAAAAAGTGATCAACTGATATATTTTGTCAACTGAGTAGTGAATATCAGAGTTCCTAGTACAATCTGTTAGCTGAATCGTGAAAAATGTCAAATCTACTCTATCTTTTCAGATTGTAAGTCATATGTAAAAGGCAGAACCTGTGTTGTTCTATTATGCCTTAGATCTTTGTTTGTAAAATTAAAATGCACTCTTTGGATCAAGTATAAGACAAAAAGGTTTGACCTTATCCTCTGGAAAAGGATAATGATACCTCAAACAGACGAAGATCTTGAAGATTTGTTCAAACAACTAAGTATGGCTGGCAATCCCATACTTGGTAAAGTCAAATCAATCAGAAGCATGGTGTTGATTAAAGTAAAATCATGGAAAGGGAAAGATACTTCTACACGACAGTAGATGTGGACTTTAGTATTTTATATTGTGAATGGGTTGCACTTTTGCAGAAAAGTACAATTACTTTTATCATACATTTGATTAAAGTAACTTTACGTTTCACCCACTACCTTTACAATTAAAATATTATATTTCCACATCCTCTTGGTCTCTTACCTTCATGCAACCGGATCCACCAAGACTTCTATATATTCTCATGCATGGTGGACATGCAAAGACAATACTACACAACACAACAAAGTGAGGTCTCTACTTCACTAAAAGAAAATCTCATCAGTTGAGAAATTTCGTAGAGTATAAGCATTTTGTAGAATCAAACTTGTTCATGTGTTGAACACTCTAAATACATTAGTTGTTTTAGAGTTAGCTTGTCTATGTGTTAGACAAATTGATTGCCACCTTTTATTGTACTTAGAATTTCCGCTTCTAGTACATGTAATTCTTGATTCATATCAATAAGAATTATATAAAAGTATATATGTGTGTCTTTAATTTTTAAAAGCTAAAGTATGTATTCAACCCCCCTTTCTACAAACATTTGTTGTTGCGTACTCAATCTGGGACTAACAACTGGTATCAGAGCAGGTTAGATAATCAATATCTAGATCTGTTTTGCTTACTCTACAACTGCTTCTACCCCTCTCAATATGGCCTCATCCGCAAACAATATGAATATCTCAAACACTGGGTCCTTAACAAGATGTCCCATGTTTGATGCTGAAAATTTCTCCATGTGGAAAAGTAGAGCACATCTTTTCCTATCCACCCTTGATATCCAAATGCTTGAAATAGTCACTGATGGTCCTTATGTTCCAACATCAGTGTTATCTATCCCATCATAATCTGAAGGTCAAACCCCTACAACTGAAAGAATCATAACCAGACCCATGCATCTGTGAACAGATGAGGATGAGAGGTTGGTTAGCCTAGATGTTAAGGCTAGATCAGCTCTTGTCTCTGCACTACCCAATGAAATCTATCATCAAGTGCTTAAGTGTTCTTCTGCAAAAGAGATGTTAGATACACTCACAGTTGCATATGAAGGGACTGAAGAGGTGAAGGAGAACAAGAACCTCCTCCTCAACAGAGAGTATGAATTCTTCTTTGCTCAGAAAGGTGAGAGTCTTACACAGACATACACTAGGTTCAACTGCCTAGTTAATGACTTGAAAAGGGCAGACATAACCAAGAGCACTTTGTCTTGGTGAACAAGTTTCTAGACTCCCTTCCTGAAACATGGGATCACTTTGTCACTGTTCTAAGACATAGTGAAAAGATTAAGGGAATGTCTCTGGTTGCTCTCTATGGTAACTTACTCAACCATGAGCAATCAGTCAAACAAAGGAAGTTGTCATCCAAGGAGATGAAGGAGGTTGTGAAAGCTGCACCAACTGCCCTTGTATCAAGAGATACAAAAATGAGAAGCTTTGCAGCTATTGATTCTGGTTCTGAAAAAGAATGAGATGGAGAGGAGAGTGCTAGAGAAAGTGATGAGGAAAAGGATTGTGAGGAAAGTAATCTAGAGGAGTTGGTTGAAGGTGTAGCTATGCTGGTTAAGAAGTTCAGACCTTTCAAGAAGGGAAAGGGTGTCAAGAGGTTCAGCAAGAGGTCATCAAAGTTTGTCAAGCCCAAATCCACTTTTGATGCCTCCACAGCAGAGTGTTATAAGTGTGACAAGATTGGCCACATAGCCAGTGACTGTAAGTCCAAATATAACACTGGTTCTTCATCTGTGCAAAAGCAGGAGGGCAAGATTGATTATGAAGCCAAGTATAAGAAACTCCTTGATGCTGTCCTTGACAAGAAGAAGAAGAAGAAAGCCTAGGGCCAAGTTCTTGTTGCTGAAGAAGAAGATTGGGTAGAAGAAGATCTTTCCTTAGATGAAGATGAGGTGATCTCTGCTCAGTTTTGCATGATGGCCAACAACAATGATGGTAGTTCCTTTGATGAAGATATGAAAAAGGCTACTAAAGCTTGTTCAACTACCAACTGGGATCATTCTTCTATGTATCAGGGTGTTAGTTCTTGGTTTCTTGACAGTGGATGTTCAAGAACCATGACAGGTAACAAGGCTTTGCTCAACAACTACAAGAAAGAGAAAGGTCCAAGGGTGACTTTTGGTGACAACAACCATGGGCAAACTAAAGGCTATGGTGAGTTTCATAATGGAAACCTCAAGCTAAAAGTTTCATATGTCAAAGGGCTGAAATATAACCTCATAAGCATAAGTCAATTGTGTGATGGAGATAATGAAGTCCACTTCACAAAGACAGGAGGCTCCATCATAAATAAAGAAGGTAATACATTGTTCAGTGCCAAGAGAACCAAGGATGTGTATACACTTGACATGTCCTCTGGTGACCCTTCAAAGGAAACATGTTTGTACTCCAAGAATAATGAGGATACAAACTGGTTGTGGCACAAGAGGCTTTCCCACCTTAATTTCAAAAACATCAACAAGTTGAGCAAGGGTGAACTAGTGTCAGGACTACCTTCACTGACTTATCTTAAGCCTAAACCTTGCACTGCTTGTGAGAAGGGAAAGCAGCATAAGACATCATTTCCATCTAAGCAGGCCATGTCAATTACAGAACCTTTCTATATGTTGCACATGGATCTCTTTGGTCCTGTTGCAACTGCTAGTATTGGTGGAAGTAAGTATGCTCTTGTATTGGTTGATGAATTCTGGAGATATACTTGGGTTTTCTTTCTTAAAGCAAAGAGTGAGGCTACTGAAGAGATTATTTGTTTTATCAAGAAGATGGAAGTGTTGAATGGCAATCTGGTGAGGAGTCTTAGAAGTGATCATGGAACTGAATTCAGAAATCAAACTCTGGAATCTTTCTGTGATGAGAAAGGGATATCTCAAAACTTTTCTGCTCCAAGAACCCCACAACAAAATGGTGTAGCTGAAAGAAGAAATAGAACATTGATTGAAGCTGCCAGAACCATGTTGTGTGAAAGTGGGTTACCCTTTAATTTCTGGGCTAAGGCTGTAAGCTATGCATGTTTCACACAGAACAGGTCCCTTATTATCAAGAGGCACAACAAAACTCCATATGAAGTGCTCAAGGGAAGGAAGCCAAGCATCAGCTTTCTGCATATCTTTGGTTGTCAATGTTTCATACTCAATCAAAAAGATCAATTGTAGAAGTTTGCTCCTAAAGCTGATGAAGGAGTGTTTGTAGGTTACTCAGTGATTTCTAAAGCATACAGAGTATACAACCTCAGAACCAAAGTCATAGAAGAATCCATCAATGTAAGTTTAATGAAAATGACTTTGTTGCTTCTTGTTCTTCTAATCATGTTTCAGGTGAAGAATTTAATGATCTTATGCAAACTGGAGAAGTTCCTCCAGAGCAAGTAGATCCTTCTCCACCAGCTGCTCATGATAGAGATGAACCTGTTCCTATCCAAGTTTTTAACCATGTACAACCATCCTCATCCAATCCTATACCTCTACTGAATCATATGGAAAATGACTCAACATCATTGGATTCCAATTCCATATCACTCATTCCCTCTTTAGTAGAGATACCCACAGATTGCAATAATGAAGTTATATCAGCCACTCAAAATGAACTCATTTCTACTGCTGATAGCCAACATGTAACTTCTTTTCCCCAAATCCAAATGAATCCCAATTCCCAAGAATTCCAAAAAGCCTTCAAAGACCTCAAGCACCATCCTCATAATTTGGTGATAGGTAACATAGATGATCCAGTTAGAACAAGATCAAAAGCTTGCAACATCTACTTGTATTCTGGATTTGTCTCAATGATTGAACCAAAGAAGGTTGATGAATCTCTCAATGATCCCCACTGGGTGTCTGCCATGCAATAGGAACTGGCAGAATTCAAAAGAAATAATGTATGGACTTTGGTACCCAAACCAAAGGATAAATCCATCATTGGAACAAAGTGGGTGTTCAGAAATAAGCTAGATGAAAATGGGCAAATCATCAGAAACAAAGCAAGGCTAGTGGCACAGGGGTACTGTCAAGAAGAAGGTATTGATTTTGATGAAACCTTTGCCCCTGTTGCAAGATTGGAAGCTATCAGACTATTCCTAGCCTATCCTGCCTTCAAAAGCTTCAAAGTGTTTCAAATGGATGTGAAGAGTGCATTTCTGAATGGAGATTTGAAAGAAGAGGTGTATGTCAAACAACCTCCTGGTTTTGAGGAGTCAAGCTTACCTGATCATGTTTAATTCCTAAACAAAGCATTATATGGTCTTAAGCAAGCTCCAAGAGCCTGGTATGATACCCTCTCTTCTTTTCTCATTAATAAAGGTTTTACAAGAGGATGCATTGATAGCACTTTACTTATTAGGAAGTACAAAGGTGATGTGATACTTGTGCAGATATATGTAGATGATATAATATTTGGGTCTACTAATTTGGAACTATGCAAAAAGTTTTCTAAACTCATGTCTGATAATTATCAAATGAGCATGATGGGTGCGTTAAACTATTTTCTTGGTTTGCAAATTAAACAAGAGGTTGATGGTATTTTCATTCATCAAACAAAGTATGTCAAAGATTTACTCAAGAAGTTTGATTTTGAAAACTGCTCTTCAATGAAAACACCTATGTCTACTTCTATTAAGTTAGGAAAGGACACTGATGGCAAATCAGTGAACATTACTAATTATAGAGGAATGATTGGATCACTTTTATACCTCACTACAAGTAGACTAGATATAATTTTTTCAACATGTCTCTGTGCAAGATATCAAGCAGATCCTAAGGAATCACATCTTGCTGGTGTTAAGAGAATATTCAGATATCTCAAAGGAACTCCTAATCTTGGTCTTTTGTACCCCAAAGACTCAAATTTTGAGTTAGTTGAATATTCTGATTCTGATTTTGCAGGATACACATTAGACAGAAAAAGTACTTCAGGTGGTTGTCAACTTCTAGGAGGAAGATTGATTAGTTGGTCTAGTAAAAAACAAAATTCAGTGTCAACATCTACTGCAGAAGCAGAATACATTGCTGCAGGAAGCTGTTGTGCTCAAATTTTGTGGTTACAAAATCAACTACTTGATTATGATATGAAGTTTGAAGACACCCCAATTCTATGTGACAATACAAGTGCAATCTCCATCTCAAATAATCCAGTCATGCATTCAAAAACAAAGCATATTCAATTCAGACATCATTTTCTCAGAGATAATGTGCAAAAGAAGGTCACTTTGCACTACATCAACACTGATTTACAACTTGCAGATTTATTCACAAAGCCATTAGATGAAGCAAGGTTCAACTTCCTAATATCCAAACTAGGTATGCTAAATTTTTAGTTTAGAATAGTGGTAATTTAGTTTGTGTCAATTTATAAGTGTTGAAAAATTATAAGATACTTATCTAAGCATATCTAAGTCTTACTTGATTTGTGTAAACTGAGTAACTATGCTCAGCTGATGCCTATCGGGTGATCAAATTTACTCAGTTAATCACTTTAAGATAAGGAAGACATGCTCAGCTAAGTACTTTACTCAGCTGATACCCAAACTCTCACTATCAGTTGATAGTTTTCCATCAGCTGATACCCCTCAGCTAATACTCTCCTTGATCAGCTGATGATTCTACACTTCGTAAATTTTCACTTTTTACTCTCATTTAATGCTTTTTAACCCTAGTTATTTACTCCGTTTGTCAGTTTTCATTTAATAGCTAATTAATTTGTTTTCCGTTAGATCTTTTGTCAGCATCTAATGATCTCTGTTAACTAAACTTCATAAATATCCCAATTTCTCTCTCATTCACCTTTACCTGTTCAAACTTTCTAAATTCCCTCTCTCTCTCTGTAAAGAGTATTACCCTACCTTCTCTCTCGATACTCACTCTTCATCATCCCTACCAAATGGCCACCTATATTCTAGACCCGGCTGTTAACCCTGGTGAGAATGTTGCACCCAATCAACCGATGAAAATAACTCCCAACAACATTCTACTATGCACCACCATCCCTGCCTCGCGAGAAAACCAAGGTTATGAACCAATGGTTCAGTTCCTTCAAGCCCATCCCCTGTTTGAAAGTCTCACCACTGATCCACACTACATTTACCCTACCATTATCGGTGAACTATGGTACTCCGCAACCTATAACCTAAACACCAACACCATCCACTACACCCTAGCCCAAGGAAACTGTCATCTCCAGATCACCACCGAAACCCTTCGTGAAGCCTCTGCTATTCCTAACTTCCCACCGTACACCGCTTTTCCCTCCAGAGCAGAAGTTCAAACCGTTTTAGACACCATCGGCTACAATGAACCTGTAGTGCATGGTCAAGTCAAAGTCTCTACTCTTGCTCATCCATGGAAGTATTTGGCCAACGTGGTCATACGTTGCTTCGGTCCTAAATCTGGAAGCCATCATCTCATCAATCAAACCGAGCTCCTTGTGCTTTATGCCCTAGTCTTTGGGCTGAATATCGACTTTGCTCAAGTGATATTTTTGGACCTTATTGATAAAATCACCCAAAGCACCAACAAGAAATCATCGAGGTCGCAGGTGCCCTACATTAGACTATTGAGCCTGATAGCTATGAGGGAGATTGGAGAGGATGATTATGTGGGATTAATCGAACATCTTGAGCATATACCTGTCCTTGCCATGGGTGAAAAGATATTCCATTTCTTAAAGGCAAACAGAGGTCCTCTAATCACTGCCCAAATGCAAGAGCTGATAGATGCTGCAAACGACAATGAAAATGATGATGATAATAATGGTGATGAGAATGATGATAATGATAATGGTGATGATGATGCTGATGAAAGCCACACTGGCTCTAAGGATGATGATGATGATGATGCTGGTGATTTTGCTCCTATCAGTCCAATGGAGTTAAGTCCTCTTGGTGATGATGGTGATGCCCAAGAACAAGAGATCTCTGAGCAACTTCTGGAGCTCATTGACAGAAGTAGGCACATCATGTCCCAAGGTAAGGATAGTACTGATTCCACCTCTGAGGATATTCAAATGGTAGTCCCAACCTTTGATAGCCCATCCTCATCTCCAGTCCATACACCACTCCAACAGCCAAGCTCTAGTGAACCTCCTGTGGTCACTAGTTCTACTCCTATCCGTAGCCCCATATATACAAGGTCACCAGAAGTGACTCATTATGAGCACTTTGAGGGAGTGCAATCCATACCTCTGATCTCAACTCCAATTACCCTTCCTCAAGTTGAGGGGGAGCAATTGGATGTTGCAACCTTTGAACCAGTGGATGTATCCTCACAACAGGATACATCTGTAAAAATGGGACTTAAACCGTTAGCTGAGACAACCTCCCAAAAGGTTGATCTCATTGAAAGACAGACCTCAACCCAAGGTCACACTGTGTCTATCCCACAATTGAGTCAGCCTATACCATCCACATTCTCTTAACAGAATGTGGATCCAATAAGGGATTCCCTGTTATTGAGTGCATCCCACACTCAGTCCACTTATCTTGCACCCATCATTGATTCTATTCTTACACAAGCACAGCCTGCGAATGCTAGTGGTACAAACCAACCACTGGCATAGGGCTCAACACTCTTCCCCAATGAATTTGAGCTTATACACCAAGGCTCAAATGAGGGGACACAAACCTTACCCAACTTCTTTGAACCTCTATCTACTCCTTCCACCTCTACCCCATCCATATCTACCCAAACCCCAAACCTTACCCTTATCCAGACAATTCACCAAAACCTAGATCAACTAACCCAAACCTTCTAAACCCAAACCTCTGCTCAATTGTCTCAACTTACCAAAGACATTGAGTCTCTCAAAACCCCATCCTAACCCTCCCCTGCACCCATTAACCTTACCCCAATCCTTACCAAAATAGACCATCTTTCTACCCTTCTTCCCTCTCAACCACCAATTCCTATCCTTCCTCAATACCCTAAACCAAACCATATCAAACCTCCTATCCTAACTCCAAACCCTAAGCCCAATAAACCCCAACATTTCTGTACCCATTCCTGAACAACTACTCCCTATGCCTTCTTTTCTCAAAGGCATCCTTGATGACATAGAGACCTTAACAGAACAATCCAGAATGAGTCATCTCTCATTGTGGAAAGCTATCAAAGATCTCAAGGATGACCTCTCCCTTCAACTCTCTAAAATATCCTCTACCCCTTCCTCAACCCATACCCATACCCCTGCCCCTACCCCAACCCAAAAGCATGCAGCAGGTGACTCCCTCCTCCTTTTGATGATGCCAAAAAGGGGGAGAAATTCTCAAGTTCTTCCAGGGAGGATGATCCTAACTCAGAGGATATTGATGTTGCCTATGCTGAAACAGCCACCAAAATCATGCAACAGGAAGCACCCAAAGCAACAGCTCCCTCACCCATTAAAAGAAAAGCATCTTTTGAGGGGGAGCAAAGGTTTCCCAAAAGGCTGAAAAGGATGGCAAACAGGCCAAAGCCTAAAAGAAAAGTTGTTGAGGGTTGCTCTCCACAAATCAACATAGAGTCTGATTCTGATGATGAGGATGATACTCCACTTTCTGACATCCTCAGAAGAAGAAGACAGAGCCCTAAGCCATCTGCTCCACCAGTCCAATCTACCCCATCAGTACAAAAGGCTTCAACCTCTGCTCCTAAGGATAAAGGCAAACAAAAGATGACAGATGAGCAACTTGAAGCAGATGATCAAATGAAAAGGGAGCTTGCTCTTAAAGAAGAGGAAGAAAGGGAGAATGCTCAAATGGCTCAAGCATTAGGTGTTTCAGTTTAAGAAATCTACCAAGCCAAAGAGCTAGCATATCATCAAGAGCAAGAACAAAGTCAAAATCAAGCTGCTGCTCAACACAAATTGGCAAGGGAAAAATCTCAGGCCGATCTACTCAAAGTTAGATCCCATGCTGATGCCATCAAAACCCTCTTCAACCTTGATTTATCTGCTCCCATCAACCTAAGTCAACAAAGACTTCAAAACTTCAGAGAAAGAATTAATATTCTGAGAAACAGAACAGAACCAACTCCAATAACAAGAGCCACTGTCCATAAAGGTGATGGTGAACCCTACCTCAAAGCAATAAGACAGAACAACTTCAACAACTATGAAGTTGTATCCTATGAAAGGTGTCACATATATGGGTTCACAGAGTAAGTTGAGATCCTGTACCTTCTCTTCAAATCCAAGTCAAAGCTCAAAGTTCAATTCATTCAGAAAATCCAGATTTGGATAGCTCTAGTTGTGTCACAAAGGCCTTCACTCCAGATGACTATTACAGGCATGTGCACACAGTTGAGAATCTTCATAAGAAAGGCTCCAAGCCCTTCAAACCATTTGAGCTAAGAGAGGTACTACCCCAGCATGAATTCCTATCAGATTTTGAGGGTCTCAACACTTCTCTTCCACTGAACATCACTCCTGAGCTATACAAGTTTATAACTATGCCTGTTGAAGGTATATTTTTTTTGGACAGAGCTGGCACATGGAGGTTCTTTAGACAGTCTGAAATCCTTAAGGCTAGCAAGAAGTTTCTATTTGGTCTAAGGATATCAACAAGAGGCAGAACTGGAAATGAAAACTTTGAAGCCCTTGTTCAAGCCCAATGTGAAGTCTTAGCTGAAGCTGATCCCCAAGCCAAAGATTTTGAAGTTAAAGACGAACCTTGGTGGGATGATTGAAGACTGTTTCTAACTCTGAAGATTTTGTTGTTATTTAGTTGATTGTACATTATAGAATAGTTAGTTAGTAGTCTATCTTGGTAATCACTTATGTACATTTCTTTATTCTGTTATTTCAAGTGATGTTTATGTATATCAGAAAATCAGAAACATATAAAAATGGAAAAATGAAAAGATACCACAAAAACAGAACAAAATGGTACAACACAGAAAAAGATTCCACAAAAATAGAACAAAATGGAACATTGGAAAAGAAACCAAAAATAGAACAAGGTTCAAATAAAAAGAGCTACCAAAAACAGATAGCTAGGTAGCCAAATGTACTTAAAAGTTCAAATATTTTGTATTTGAAGTCAAACTGATTCTTCAAAAAGAAAAAGGTTTTGTCATCATCAAATAGGGGGAGATTGTTGGGGAGATAATCACTTCACGCTAATAATCAACTCTGCCTATCTTAAAACATAGAATTTGATGATAACCAAATCCTACATTCAGTATGACTTAGAAAGAATTCAAACATGTGTTGTTTGAATCAGTTTATGTAAAAATATGCTAAGTATGGAACCATCAGCTGAGGAAAATAAGTCATCGGCTGAGCATCAGATCCTACTCAATGTATCAGCCAAGGAGCATCAGATGAAGAAAACAAGTAAAGAAGATCACCAGCTGAGGAAAACAGTCTATCAGCTGAGCAAAATTGTTGATCAGCTGATGAAAATATTCCATCAGCTGAGTAAACAGATTGATCAGCTGAGTGAAGAAAGTGATCAGCTGAGTGAAGAATTTGATCAGCTGAGTGCCTACTCTATCAGTTGAGTGAACAATTGGATCAGCTGAGGCCCGGAGCATCAGCTAAGTAAGTCTTCTTTTACACAAGTCATCTCTCCTCATAAACTGATGTATTTGATTGATCAGCTGAGCACTCTTATCAACTGATCATCAAAATACATGAGCTTATGTCCTCCTAAGCTTACTATTGATCACCTGAGCATCTATATGATCAGCTGAGCATCTATATGATCAGCTAAGCAATATGTGTCAACTGGGTCCTAGCAAAAAGTGATCAACTGATATATTTTGTCAACTGAGTAGTGAATATCAGAGTTCCTAGTACAATCTGTTAGTTGAGTCGTGAAAAATGTCAAATCTACTCTATCTTTTCAGATTGTAAGTCATATGTAAAAGGCAGAACATGTGTTGTTCTATTATGCCTTAGATCTTTGTTTTTAAAAGTAAAATGCACTTTTTGGATCAAGTATGAGACAAAAAGGTTTGACCTTATCCTCTGGAAAAGGATAATGATACCTCAAACAGATGAAGATCTTGAAGATTTGTTCAAACAACTAAGTATGGCTGGCAATCCCATACTTGGTAAAGTCAAATCAATCAGAAGCATGGTGTTGATTAAAGTACAATCATGGAAAGGGAAAGATACTTCTACACACAGTAGATGTGGACTTTAATATTTTATATTGTGAATGGGTTGCACTTTTGTAGAAAAGTACAATTACTTTTATCATACATTTGATTAAAGTAACTTTACTTTTCACCCACTACCTTTACAATTAAAATATTATATTTCCACTTCATCTTGGTCTCTTTCCTTCATGCAACCGGATCCACCAAGACTTCTATATATTCTCATGCATGGTGGACATGCAAAGACAATACTACACAACACAACAAAGTGAAGTCTCTACTACACTAAAAGAAAATCTCATCAGTTGAGAAATTTCGTAGAGTATAAGCATTGTGTAGAATCAAACTTGTTCATGTGTTGAACACTCTAAATACATTAGTTGTTTTAGAGTTAGCTTGTCTATGTGTTAGACAAATTGATTGCCACCTTTTATTGTACTTAGAATTTCCGCTTCTAGTACATGTAATTCTTGATTCATATCAATAAGAATTATATAAAAGTATATAAGTGTGTCTTTAATTTTTAAAAGCTAAAGTTTGTATTTAACCCCCCTTCTACAAACATTTGTTGTTGCGTACTCAATCTGGGATAAACATAGTCAATACACATACGCAACGTACCGTCTTTCTTCTTCACAAACAATAATGGCGCACCCCACGAAGAAGAACTCGGACGAATAAAACCCTTGTCTAACAAATCCTGGATTTGTGTCATCATCTCTCTGATCTCTGAAGGTGCCAATTTGTACGGAGACTTTACCAATGGTCGATATCCAGGGATCAAGTCAATCTTGAACTCTACCTCACGAACAGGAGGCAACCCTGGCAATTCCCTAGAAAACACATCCGGGTATTCCGTTACCACCCGAATATCATTCATCGTCTGTTTCTCTTTCTTTCCATCAATTACATAAACCATATACGATTCACATCCTCTATCCAATGCCTTTTACGCTTTCAGACAAGAAATAATTGGGATCATAGACCCAGCTTTCTCACCCCTTGCTACCACACGCATGCCATCCACTAACGGGAAGGAAATCAACTTCTTGTGGCATTTAATACTGGCTTGATTCAAACTCAGCCAATCCATCCCGAGCACTACATCAAAACCAGATAAGGGCATAACAAGAAAATAGATAGGAAAATACACACCATCGATGTCAATTTTAGCTCCAGACACAACAGTCATGTCCGGAACCATCATGCCATCAGCAACTTCTATTTCTAATGTATTAACAAGCTTAATAACAGGCATGTTCAGTTTATCACAAAATTTCACACAAATAAAGGAGCGATTAGCTCTAGAATCAAACGATACTCTAGCAGGAGTAGAGTTTATCAGAAACATACCTGTTATAACATCGTTAGTGGTGGTGGCATCATCCACCGTCATTTTAAATGCCCTACCCTTAGCAGTGGGTGGGTTCTTTCTCTTTTGACCAGACACTGAAGATGATCCCCCTGCCGTTCCCGCTCTTGACCCTGACCATGACCTTGTTTTCTTACCCACTAGGCACTCACCAATCTTGTGCCCCTCTTTCTGATAGTTTTAGCAGACACTCCTCGGTAATCTACAATTCTTTAGACATTGGCCGAACTGGCCACACTTCACGCATCTCAAGGTTTGTGGCGTACACTACCCGTTATGGTAAGACTTGCACCTACCACACCATGGTGCTCATTGAGTAGACCCAACTGAAGCAGGCCTTCTATTCTGATCTCCCTGTTTTGAATCACTACTCTTGCCTCCTTGCCTCTGTTGGGTGTTGTAGTGTTCAAACTTAAACTTTTGTTAGGAAATTCTCTCCCTGCTGAATCTATCTCTTGCAAGAATATCCCCTTCAGCCGGTCGACTTGGCCAAAGTGAAAGCCTGGGATAGTGTGTTGGCCCATCTAGTAGCACTTCGATAGTCGAGGTGTAACGCTCACACAAAATGAGCAATCTTTGATGCCTTATCCGGCACCCACTGTTTCACAAACCTTAACTTTTCATTGAATTGCTTGATCAAGTCATCCACCGACATATTCCCTGTCATCTGTAAATCCATGAACTCCTTCTTCATCTTGGCAATCTCAAACGAACTGCAATATTGCTCACACAACTTCTTTTGGAATTGGCTCCATGTGATACTCTCCTGCTGTTCCTGAGTAAAATGTCCGGTTATAGAATCCCACCATACCATCGCATCCCCCTTTAAAATTATCGTCGCATATTTTACTTTTAGCTCATTTTTGAAATTGCGGGCGTCTAGCGTCTTAACCATCTCACGTAACCTATTCAAGGTAACATTGTGATCGGAACTCCCTCGATACTCCGAAGGTTTGCAATCCAAGAATTTTTTGTACGTGCATGACTGTTTTTATCCGGGAAACGCAAATGGAAAAGCTCCTTGTGGTGTATATGGATAATAGATTGGTTGTTGCATCATATGGGTTACCGGTGGTAGTGGTGTTGTTACCGGTGTAGTAGTTGATTGTGTTGGTATCGAAGTTGGGACCGGGGTTGGTTCAGGTTGATTATACCTCTATTGCTCCAAGCTATGAACCATATTTCTTAAATCCAACAATTCGTTCTCCAGTTTAAAAATATACTCACTTTGGTCTTCTTCGTGAGTCTGACCTGATATTCTAGTAATCTATGTATTATCCAAATTCTAGATTACTAGTGCTTCTGTAGTGGCTTGGGTCACAGGAGGAAGGACGGGGATCTCTCTATCGGCCATATCTGTTTCAATCACATCATCTCACAATTCATTCGCATAAACCGTTACTACTCAAAATACTAACTACCACAAGCATCTCCAACTCACTCTAATTCCACCGAAGGAAAGTTTGACCCGTCACGAGCCATGATTTGGGAATGCAACACTCTAGTCGTGCATGCATCACTACTAGAAAATTGTTTATTTCTGACAACACAAAACCGTCGCTAATTTCAGACTAAACAGTGACCATGTTCCGACACAAATAACATAAAAACCACAAAAGCTCTAGCGACCATTTAGCTTCGCTTCTAAGACCCTTTTGCGACATTATTAGGTCTGTTGGAAAAACGTAGATATTTAATGACAATTTACCAATGAAATACCAACAAAAACCTTTAACACCTAAATTAAATTATTTATTTTAATTTTTGTCGGAAAATCATTACAAATTCCGACGATATAGCGACGTTATGATTAAAAATTTAAAATCATTTAGAAAACAATAAAATAAATGATATAGTGTCGCAAAAGGGTCTTAGAAGCGAAGCTAAATGGTCGCTAGAGCTTTTGTGGTTTTTATGTTATTTGTGTCGGAATATGGTCACTATTTAGTCTCAAATTAGCGACGGTTTTGTGTTGTCAGAAATAAACAATTTTCTAGTAGTGATGCATGCACGGCTAGAGTGTTGCATTCCCAAATCTTGGCTCGTGACGGGTCAAGCTTTCCTTCGGGGGAATTAGGGTGAGTTAGAGTTGTTAGTATTTTGGATACTAATGGTTTATGCTAATGAGCTATGAGATGATGTGATTGTAACAGATTATGGCTGATAGAGAGACTCCCATCCTACCTCCTGTGAACCAATCTACAGAGGCACCGGTTATTGAAGAAGTGAACCAAGCAGGAACGTCCGGGCAAGAGGAAAGAGAAGATCAAAGTGAGTATATCTATAAATTGGAGAACGAATTGATGGATCTTCGAAATAAAGTCCTAAGCGTGGAGCAGAGACTAAATCAACCAGAACCACCACCTGTACCAATTGCGATAACCACACAAGCAACAGTACCACCAGTGTCAGTACCTCTGCCACCAATAACTCAAATGATGCAGCAACCTTTCTTTTATCCGTATCCACAACCTGGAGGTTATCCATTTGCGTTTCCAGGATATAAACAACCTTGCACTTATAAACAATTCCTCGACTGCAAGCCTTCTGAATACCGGGGTAGTTCTGATCCTAGTTACACATTGAATTGGCTTAGAGAAATGACGAAGACATTAGATGCCTGAAACTGTGAGAATGAACTAAAAGTGAAATATGCATCGAGGATGTTAAAAGGGGATGCCATGGTTTGGTGGGATTCAATCACTGGCCATTTTACGGAGCAGCAACAAGAGAGTATTATCTAGAGTCAATTCCAGGAGAAACTTTGCGAACAGTACTGTGGTACTTTTGAGATTGCAAGAATAAAGAGGGAATTTATGGAGTTGCAAATGACTGGAAACATGACCGTGGATCAACTCATCAATAAATTCAATGAAAATATGGGGTTTGCAAAACACTGGGTGCGTGATGAAGAATCGAAGATTGCCCATTTTGTGGGGGCACTGCATCCAGATCTCCGTAGCGCCACTAGGTGGGCTACCACACTATCCCAAGCATTTACTTTAGCTAAGTCAGTTGAAGGAGATTTGATTGCGAGGAATAAGTTGAGTGGGGAAAGAATGTCCCTGCAAAAATCAAGGTTTGAACACTACAACACTCAACAAAGGCAAGGAGGGCAGGGCAGTGGTAACCGTCAAGGTAATCAGGATAGAGCAACTACTGCAGGTGGGTCTGCTTAGAGGGCACCGTGGTGCAACAGGTGCAAGTCTTATCATCATGGGCAGTGTACGCCCCAGTCCATGAGATGTGTTAAGTGTGGTCAATTTGGCCATGATTTGAAGGATTGCAGACTACCAAGGAGCGTCTGCTGGAATTGTCAGAAAGAGGGGCATCGAGTCGGTGATTGCCCGATGAGTAAGAAAGCGGGATCTGGGTTAGGAAGGGGAGGTGCTGGAGGATCATCTACAGCTAGGCAGAAACGGAAGAACCCACCCATTGCTGAGGGTCGGGCATTTAGAATGATAGCGGATGATGCCACTACCACAGATGATGTTATAACTGGTATGTTTTTGATAAACTCTACTCCTTCTAGAGTACTATTTGATTCAGGGGCAAATCGCTCCTTTGTGTTTGTAGAATTTTGTGGTAGGTTGAATGTGCCTTTAACTGTACTTGCTACTACTTTAGAAATTGAGGTAGCTGATGGTATGATGGTTCCGGTCACGACTGCTGTAGCTAGAGCCAAGATAGATATAGACGGTATTTGTTTTCCTGTTTATTTCCTTGTAATGCCGTTATCTGGGTTCGATGTGGTGCTCGAGATGGATTGGCTGAGTTTGAATCAGGCAGTATCAAGTGTCACAAGAAGTTGATTTCATTCCCGTTGGCTAATGGTACAAGAGTAGTAGCAAGGGATGAGAAGGTTGGATTCGTAATTCCGATTATCTCATGTTTGAAAGCTAAAAAGGCGTTGGATAAAGGTTGCGAATCATACTTGGCTTATGTAATTGATGGAAAGAAAGAAAAACAGACAGTGAACAACATCCGGTGGTAACGGAATACCCGGAGGTGTTTCCAGAAGAATTGTCGGGATTGCCTCTATTTCGAGAGGTGGAGTTTAAGATAGACCTGATTCCTGGTTCCCGACCAGTGGCAAAGGCACCGTACAGATTGGCACCTTTAGAAATTCGGGAGATTATTACTCAAATACAGGATTTGTTGGGTAAAGGGTTTATGCGTCCAAGTTCATCTCCGTGGGGAGCACCAGTTCTGTTTGTGAAGAAGAAAGACGGTACGTTGCGTATGTGTATCGACTACCGTGAGTTGAACAAGAGAACGATAAAGAACAAGTATCCGTTGCCAAGAATAGACGACTTGTTTGATCAATTACAGGGAGCTTCGTTCTTTTCAAAGATTGATTTGAGATCAGGTTATCATCAGGTGCGGGTTTCAGAGGAAGACGTGTCAAAGACGGCTTTTCGTACGCGCTACGGGCACTACGAGTTCTTGGTTATGCCATTCGGCTTAACCAATGCACCTGCGATTTTCATGGATTTAATGAACATAGTTTGTCGACCCTTGTTGGATAAGTTTGTGATAGTCTTCATTGACGATATACTGGTATATTCCAAGACTGAGGAAGAGCATGATAGGCATCTGAGACAAAGTTTGGAGACACTGAAGAAAGAACATCTGTTTGCTAAGTTCTCTAAATGCGAATTCTGGTTGAGAGAGGTACAGTTTTTGGGGCACGTGATATGCGACGAAGGAGTAAAAGTGGATCCTTCAAAAGTAGAGGCAGTTATGAATTGGAACGCTTCGAAGACACCGTCCGAAATCAAGAGTTTTCTGTGGTTAGCAGGATATTACCGCAGGTTCATTAAAGATTTCTCTAAGATTGCGGGTCCGTTGACAAAGTTGACTCGAAAGGATGTGAAATTCGTTTGGGGTAGTGAGTAGGATCAAGCTTTTCAGACGTTGAAACAGTTGTTATGTTAGGCTCCTAGTCTAGCATTGCCAAATGGTTAAGAGGATTTCATAGTTTATTGTGATGCATCGTTTGCGGGATTGGGTTGCGTACTTATGCAGACGGATCGGGTGTTAGCATATGCTTCAAGACAGTTGAAACCCCATGAGAAGAATTACCCGACACATGATTTGGAACTGGCAGCCGTTGTTTTTGCCCTAAAGCTGTGGAGGCACTATTTGTATGGCACCAAGTGCGTGATTTATACCGACCATAAAAGCCTACAGTATGTATTTACATAGAAAGAGTTGAATATGAGACAGAGACGCTGGGTGGAATTGATTAAAGACTATGATTACGAAATAAGATATCACCTACGCAAAGCAAACGTGGTAGCAGATGCCTTAAGCCGCAAGGGAGCGGGAAGTTCTATCCAGTTTATGCGAATAGAGATTGTATCTGATCTAGTGGATAGACTAAAGTCTGCATAGTTTGAGGCTCTGAAGGAAGAACACTTGAAGATTGAACTGATGAAGAAACGTAAGGATGAACTTGTTATGATTCACGTGGATTGAAAACATTTAAGACTCGTGTGTGGGTGCCTATGCTTGGAGATTTGAGGAAGCTGATTTTGACTGAAGCACACAAATCCAAATTATCGGTACACCCAGGAAGCACTAAAATGTATAACGACTTGAAAGTGCTTTACTGGTGGCCAACTATAAAAACGGATGTGGCACAGTTTGGAATCATGCCATATCTGTGCACAGGTGAAGGCGAAGCATTAGAAACCTTATGGATCATTAAAGCAGTTGGAAATCCCTAAGTGGAAATGGGAACATATAACGATGGATTTCGTAACCAAACTGCCGCGAACTCAGAGAAATAATGATATGATTTGGGTAATTGTAGATCGGCTGACCAAGAGCGCTCACTTCCTAGCTACATGTGAGACGGCTTCTCTGAGTAAGTTGGCTCAACTTTATGTTAACGAGATTGTTGCGAGGCATGGCATGCCATTATCAATAGTATCTGACAGAGACTCTAGATTCGTCTCTAACTTCTGGAGAAGTTTACAGAGGGAATTGGGGACGAGGATTAATCTGAGTACTGCTTATCATCCCCAGACTGATGGTCAGACTGAACGAACTATACAGACACTTGAAGATATGTTGCGAGCTTGTGTAATTGAGTATGGTGGATCTTGGGATTCACACCTGCCATTGATAGAGTTTGCGTACAATAATTCTTACCAGTCCAGTATAGGGATGCCTCCGTACGAGATGTTATACGGTCGTCGTTGCCGTACTCCGTTGTGTTAGTTAGAGGCCGGTGAGAAACAATTTGCAGGGCCTGAGATAGTTCAGATAACATCAGATAAGGTTGCTATTGCCAGAGATAAGTTGAAAGCGGCTAGAGATAGGCAGAAAATGTACGCAGATCCGCGTCGTCGCCCAGTTAAGTTTGATGTGGGAGAGTCAGTGTACCTGAAGGTTTCCCCGTGGAAGGGTGTGATTCGATTCGGTAAGCACGGGAAGTTAGCTCCCAGATACATTGGTCCTTCCGCATACGTCAGATTGTGAATGATCAGACTGTCACACTAGATCTTCCAGCCGAGCTTGCAGGAATACATGATACTTTTAACGTCTGCTATCTGAGAAAGTGCAAGATTGAAGATGTAAACCAGATTCTCCCAGTACAAGAGTTGAAAGTTGATTCAAAGAAAAGACTGATAGAAGAACCAGTAGAACTGTTGGATCGAAAGGTAACCAAGCTCCGAAAGAAGCAGATACAAATGCTATTGGTCAAGTGGAAGCACAGTCTAGGTTCAGATCTGACTTGGGAGACTGAATCAGAGATGAAGGATAGATATCCCCATCTATTTGAGCAGGAAAGGATTCCGAGGACGGAATCCTCTTAAGGGGGAGAGATTTGTAACACCCGCAAACCTGGGCTAGGAGATTAGCGGGTTTGTGGTACGTGTTTAATTGTTTTAATATGATAAAGTGGTTAATTAAATGTTAATTAAGTTAATTACATAAAATAAATGGTATGGTATGTATGCATGATACCATATGTATGTATGTATTTATGCATGAATAAGGGTGTGCACGTGTATGTGTGTTAGGAATGTGTGTGCCACCTCATGCCTATTTGCATGTAAACGTGTAGATGGTGTAAACTTCAATTAATTATTCTCAAATTTAGTAAGGTGAAAGTCTGTGTTGTGTGTTTTCTCTGTCGAAGAAACCGAAGAAGATCAAGAAGAAATAGAAAGAATCGGATTTTTCAATTTGGAGTGTTTTCAATCCATTTCAAGGTTAGATTTATTCTTTGGTATGATTACATGATAGTTTGAGTAAGATTGATGATAGAAATAACATGATTATATGAAATATTATAGAATCGGTTTTGATGAAATGTAAGCTTTATGGGTTTTATGTGCTCATATGATATTTGTGTTTAAATGATGTTATTATGCATGGAAATATGTTTAGGAAGATGAAAATATGTTTTTGAGATGATTTGATGAAAGTTATAAATTCTGGGTTTGAGTTGTTATAATGAAGTTCTCGGATTTAGATGAAGGTGAAAACCGAATGAAGGAAATCCGATTAAAGCTAGAAATCGTTATATGAAATCCTAGTGATGAAAACCGATTGCTTAAAAAACCAGAAGTTGAAATCCGATAGTCTAAAACCGATACCTCAAATCCTAAAACCTTAAATCCGAGACTGGAATCCTAAATCCTACACTTTGTATAACCGAGACTTTAAATCCGGAAACCATAAATGCGATTGATATAATCCGAGACTTGAGAATCCTATACCTAAATCCGAATGATGAGAATCCGATAGTCTCAAATCCGGACCCCAAAATCCGAGTGAAGGGGAATCCGATTGTGGTACAATCCGAATCATGGGTTGCGGATTCTTGGAATCCGATTGTTTTGTGGAAATCCGATACTTGTATTTTGAACTTGTATTTGTTTATTGTTTGGTGTTTGTTTGATGAATGATTTATAAATATATGGATAAGATATATTTATGAGATTGAAACTGATTTGATTGTTGCTGTGTTTACAGGCAATCCTAAGACTCAGTGATATTAGACTTCCGAGTTCAAGACTGAAACTAAGGTGAGTGGACGTTGAACACAGATGGTAAAGGTGGTAGTTAATTTTATTGATGTGAAGCATGATTGTGGATTGAGATTGGATTGATTGAACTGATGATTGTGTTATTGAAATGCTGATAATTGTTGCATGAATATTTGGTCGATAGGCACTCTTAGGATGATTTTGAGTTGCGTTGAGAAGTCAGCTATACGTGGACTTGGGCTGGGCTTGTCTAACTGGTTGGTTGAGCAGTGGTAGCCTTTCTGTTGCATTTGTTGTTCAGAGGGGAGTTTACTGTGCCAATCTAGTGGAAAGCTATCGGTAAACCTTTGCTTTTGCCGGCATTGGTTGTAGGTTCTGCGCCGAACCGCCGGTCTTCTCTGGATATGTGATTACATGAGTTATGATTGATTGTGAATGTTTGCATTTGTTGCATTAGCCTCTACTCACTTAGCTTTGTGCTAATTCCCCTCAATTGATGCTTTGCAGGTTGGTGTTGTAGTTGAAAAGGAAGAGTTGACCACACTCTGACACTTATTTTGAACTAGAGACGAGCCAGTATTTTGTAACACCAAACAATTGTAGATGTGGTTGTCTTTTGAAACAAATGAATGTATATTTGTAATTACTGATTATATGTAATCAAGTTGTTTAATTAGCTTCCGCAGTGCGTTTTTTAAAAAAATGGCTTGTGATTTTCCGGTGTTACAGTGTAGGCCGAGGTACCCATGGTTTAGGTAGAGGAGGTGAAATTCCAAGAGACGCTAATGGTGTAAGCCGAGGTACCCATGGTTTAGGTAGAGGTACCAAGGGCGCGGGTAGAGGTACCGAGGGTGCAGGTAGAGGTACTCAGAGTTCAGCGAGGGGTACCATGGGTGTAGTTAGAGGAACCCATGGTGCAGGTAGAGGTACCTACAATTCACAAAGATCCGGTGGAGTAACATTGCCTAGTACTTATGTTCCACGGTTTCTTGAGGACGATGTTGATTCTGATGAAGATGACTTTGTCCTAGAGTCACCATAGGTTCAACAGTCACCACAAGTTATGCATGTTTCGAATGTCATCGAGCATACCCTAATTTCTCCACCGAATTGGGAGTGGATTGAAGTTCAAGCAAATCAGTACGTGCAAATTTTGAAAATATATCTTCTATAAAACATACTTTATAGTCAAATACTAATTATCTTGAATTGTTTTTATTTTGTAGGTTTGTTAGCATCAATCCTCCTAGAGAGATTACTCACATATTGCTAAACATGTTTTATGGTCCGTGGACATCGTGGAAATACATCCCACGCGATGCTCGCACAAGTCTTTTTGATTGTTTCAAGGTTTTGAATTATATATTCATTGTTGATTATAAGTTTTAAAAAACTACACAATTTTTAAGAAATTCATTAACAATGATAATTGTTTGTGTAGCAACTCTTTGCAGATGGCAGTGTTCTAAAAGCATGGGAAAAGATAATGAAAGCACGAATAAAGGATACAATACACGAAGAGAGAAAAAAAGCAATAACAAAGGCAAAAGAAGCGGGCTATGATGTCGAGGCGGATATGTCTATGATCATCCCCTATTGTCCAACATGGATAAAGGAGCAACATTGGGTGAAAATGGTTCAAAAGGTACGCAAAGCCTATAAATAGGTAGTCAATTTATTTAGTCTTACTTATAGTGTTTTCAATTAATTTATCCTAATTAAATTATTTTAAAATTTTGTTTTGAAGGTTAATAAAGTGGAACACCCCTAAATGGAAAAACTGTCACAAGTGAACATGAAAAACAAGGGAGCCTTGGTGGATGGGTCAATCGGAAAGCATACTACAGGGTTAGTGAGCTTTCTTGTTACTAAAATGAGGCGGGTAATATACTATTTTATCTTTAGATTTTGTTAATATTAGCAACTTTTACCATGTTTTGAAACTTATATATTTTTAACAACCATTCTATACATTAATTGTAGGAAAAAGAAGCAGGTCAAGCCTTCCCATGGAGTAACCACTTTATGAACTTTCATATAACAAAAAAGTCACGGGAAGCGGTTGCAGGGACCGGGGAGCCGGAATTCGTTAGCTCAAGGGCAAAAAGAGTATTGATATAGTTCATTATGTTCTTGTAGTTTTTGTCATTTTTTATATTAATCACCTTGAAAAATCTGATATATATATATATATATTATTTTCGATTAATAGGAGGACTATCTCAAGGGTATAACCGAGAAGTATGGGTCAGATCATGCGTCTCATCCAATAGGAGATATTGATGTTTGGGGACGAGTTGCAAAAAAGTCAAATACAAGAGGATTCATTGGAGTTGGGGGGGGGGGGGTTGGTGACGGGTCAATCGAGTACCGGTCATGCTTCGTCTTTTGTATTATCTGGTGCAGCATCTGCTAATGAGGTTAGTGTGTATATTTATTCTAATTCATATATGAATGTTAATAATTATCACTTGCCGCATCTATATATAACTTTCAGTTAGTATCCACCAACAAATATAATTAATTATAGGCAAGAATTTGCATGTATGTGTTCTCATTATGTGTTTATTTTATTTTTATTATATAATATCGGTAGCATGAAGAATTAAAAATCCTTTATATCTTTATTAAATGAAATGTAATTGAAGAATGTATTGTGAAACATGTAATAAACTCTATAGTCCAAAAATTAATAATGAGTCATATATGTAATGGTTTTCTTATTTGTCATTTTAATGAGTTATATAGTTTATAAATCATATTTGATTATGATATCTTTTTATAATATGTAGGTACACTTATTGAAAGAACAAATGAAAGAGCAAAAGTAAGATGCCAAAGCACGAGAAGATGAGCTTCGAAAAGAAATAGACGAGCTTCGTAAACGAGATGCATAACGTGAGGTAGAGATGTGTAAACGAGATGACGAACGTGAAGCCGAGTTACGAGCAACTCAAGAAGCTTTGAAATTGACACAAGAAGCAGCAAAAAAGGAAATGGAAGATAGGTTAGCTACATTCGAATGACGGTTTCTTTCCCGTGACCAACCACCTCATGTTTAAGACATGTTGCTACATTTTATTTGGGGTTTTGTGAATGAAAAACATTATAATATTGATATTATATATATATATATAGATTTATGATGAACGCGTTATTTGTGAATGAAATACATTTTTATATAAAATTTTTGTATTGAATTGTGATACGGATTAAACAGACAATTAAAATTGTATTGAATATGGTAGTTGTAAAAGATATACTAAACCGTCTCTAAATCGTCGGTAAATTTATATTATAACAAAAATTAAGAATTATAGTTGAATACAAAACGTTGGTAAATCGTCGGTATTGTAACGATTGTCGGTAATTCGTCGGTAAAATGGGGTGGGTAATTCGTCGGTAAATTCGTGTGGGTAATTCGTCGGTAAAATTGCATGGGTAATTCGTCGGTAAAACTGTGTCGCAAATTACTATTGAAATTCGTTGGGTATAGGGCGTCGGTAACTCATTAGTAAAGCTAGTCGGTGTTTCGTCGGCAATATTACGTCGGTAATGCGTCATTAAAATTTTGTCGGAATTTCATTGGTTATAAATTGATTTTTATTAAAAATACAAAAATAAATATAGTCACTAGTTCGTCGGTACAAATAATATATAATTAATATAAAAATAAGTTTGGTCGGTATTTCGTCTCTAGTTTCAATCGTAAAAGCGTCGGTAATATTTTTTCTGTATTTTAAATATCTTTAATAAGTATTATTATTTATTATTGGTAAATATTATTATATTTTGTTTCCATCGATTTAGCAACGATGTTTTCCTCGGTATGATTTGAAAAATCGTCGGTAAAAACTGTCGGAAAGATTAGCGACAGTGATATTTCAAACTAAATCGTTTGGTCGGAAATTCTTTGGAATATCTTTTTAGTGACTATTTTCTGACGCTTTTTGCTGTTGGTAACTGACAAAATTCTAATAGTGTTGGGCTCTTCATCCTCATTAGAAAATTCATCTTGTAATTTTCTGACGCATTTTGCTGTTGGTAACTGACAAAATTCTAGTAGTGTCCGGCTCTTCATCCTCATCAGAAAATTCATCTTGTACATCAAGAAAAATTGGGCTTTTGCTTCCTCATGCAAATCACTATCATCAGTATCCGATAGGAATTGGTCTTCTTCAACCATCATGACCTTTCCTGCACTTTTCCTTTTTGACAACTTGAGCTTGTGCTTGTAATACTCAGCATCCTTTTTCTTCTTTTGAGTGCAGTCTTTGATGAAATGGCCATTGCCCCCACCATTGTAACACTTTCTTTCTTCTTTCTTCTCCTCCACGAATCTAGGTTTCTCAGCAACTTTGTAGTTATTTGGTCTACGGGACCCAGAAGTGTATCTCAAACGATTGTTGGTTTTGGAATACCGATTCTTGAATGTCTTTGTAATAAAAGACATGGCTTTTATTACTTGCTCCATCTCTGTACCATCTGACTCATCAGATTCTGAATCAGACAGGGCCACTTGCTTGTACTTTTGAGTTCTAGAGGATACGTGAGGTGATGGTTCTACAACTACTAGAGCTACGGGATCAGTAGACATCCTGGGAGCAGACTTTGAGACCTCATCCTAGTATTGTTGGAGGTACTCAAAGATGTTGTGGTATGTAACAATCGTGAGGTTTCGATGGATATGCTTGTACGGTTTCACATGCTCCATCCATTCAGGACCAAGAGCTCTTAAGAATACACAATTGATATCAAGATCAGTGCTCTCAACCTTGTTGGTTCTCAGCTCATTCTAGAGCTTGCAGAAACGACTGTAAGTATCAATTAACAGTTCGTTCTCTTTAGTAGTGAATTCGTGAAACATTTTCACCAGTTGCGTTCGTTTTACAAGCTCTCCTTGCTCAGTCCCTTGTAGTTGTCTTTTAATTTCATCCCATTTTTCTTTGGCTATTGCTAAGCTATCCACTTTCATAAACATTTCTCAAGATATATTTTGTTGTAGATAATACTTAGCAAGCCTGTCTGCTTTCTTTCTTTCCTTCTCAGAAGTAGTCAACTCATCAGGTGTTTTCTCTTTTTTCACTCCAGGAATTGGAGGGTTGGTATCTGGTTGTGTGTTGATGATTCTTTAAAAATCTTGTCTCAGTTAGGTATTGAATCTACCATCATCTCTCCATACACCTCATTGTGTTCCAAAAAGTCCATAAACTTCCATTTCCAGACCAGATAATCATTGAAGAAATGCACAGGGGGTTTTGAGTCTATGCCAATGTCTAGAATGTCATTGGAACTTGACATATTTGTTTTACTTGAAAGTTGGATAATGATCGTTAACTTGAAAAGTTGGTGATTGGGTTTCGAAGTTGGTTTCTTCGAAGTATGTTTCGAATTAGGGCTTTGTTCGAAGTATGCTTTGAATTCGAAGAAGTGAATGAATTCGAAAGTATTTGATTTGAAGTGACTTGAATTCGAAATGAACAGTGAAGAATTCGAAGTGAAATTTGTAGTTGACTTCGAATGGAACAGTATTTGGAACTCGAAGGAATGTTTCAGAATTCGAAAAAATGATATTCGAATTCGAAGTGAATTTGATTTTTCGAAGTGGAATAAACACGCTCGAAGTCAATGAGTTATGAATTCGAAGTGGATTTGTGGAACAATGAACACGCTCGAAGTCTAAGTGTTAAGATGGGTTTCGAACTCGAAGTGAACTTAGGAAACTTATACTCCGCTCGAAGTTGTCTAGTATGAGTTTCGAACTTGAACTTGTAGTAATGGTTTCGAATTCGGAGTGTTAAGGCTTCGAATTCGAGATGTGTTGCCTTCGAATTTGAGGATTAGATACGCTCGAAGTGTGCTATGAGTAACAAATTCTGGATTTTTAGGGATCTATTCTCAACTGCCAAGCTCGAAGTCTTCTATGGAGTAACTAACCCGCTCGAAATCAACAGGGAAACACCAAATCGTTTGAAATGTTGATCCAAATCGATCAAAAACTCAGATCTATGCTATTCTTGATGATCTTCATGTGTTCTTGACTAAAATTTTTAAATCTTATAAAAAATAATGAATAGCCACTCGAAGTTTATATCCGTCAACTCGCAATTCAGTGTAGATCAACACTATCCCAATGATTCCATCATCCTCATGATATATGATGAACTTTTGAAGCAAAAACCGTAGGGATGTCCACAAAAAACTTCAAAAACTCAATCGATTATGATCTAAATCAAATCATATTTGATTGTTCGTGAATATAGACTTGATTTAGAGATGAATGGGATCGATTTCAACAGAAAACTCAGTCAAACCTTCATATCTTCGACATCTGAACAGTAAATTTTCCGATTCTGTTTGTTCTTCGATGATTCACCCAATCATGAGCCAACATAGATCAAGTTCGGCTCTGATACCAATTGAAAGCTTAATCCGTGATTATCCGTTCAAGTATTCATGTAGAAAGAAGATGATATATGAAAGAAACACACTACACTTTTAGCTTTAAGATCGATATATTCAAATGAATGATCAAAAAGCGTTACAAGGTCAAGGGCCAAGGGCCTATTTATAGGCCACGCCTAAGAATTAGGCTTTTCTACATTTCTAAGTATTAACAAACATCATCTCTCATCATACTAAATGCCCTACCCTCTGACATAGTAGAGTTCTTCCTTTTCTATCCACCTATTGACGAAGATTCCCCAACTGCTCCAACTCCTGGCCTTGACCAAACTTTCTTGGCATCCCAACATTCATTCGCTTGGTGACCCTCTCTTTAACAATTCCAACAAACACTCAGAGGAAAATTACAATCGTTAATCCCATGACCAAATAGTCTGCATCGAACACAACGCAAAGTCTGGAGTGTGCAAGGCCCCGGATGAAGAGATTTACATCTGCAACACCACTGTGAGTTTTGGTTAGACCTACCTGACATAGGTCTATTGCGTTGATTCTCTTATTTCTGACCGATCGTTGACGATGGCTCTCCAACTGTCCCAACTCTTGATCTAGATTCAAGTTGTCTTTTAACACTACAATCCCTCGCCCTGTGATCTTCCTCATAACAAATCCAACAAACCTTCCGAGAAAAACGGAAGTCTTTCATCTCATGACCAAATTGGTCACATGTAAGATATCGCATAGTCTTGGATGTACAATGTCCTATGTGGTGAGACTTACACTTTCCACACTGCGGTGCCTGTTGATTAGATCCACTAAATGTAGGTCCACAATTCAAGTTTTCTTGTCTCTGATTGCCTTGCCCTTTTTGCTTCTGAGTATTGTATTTTTCAATCCTGGATTTCTGTTGAGAAATCTGATCTCGGGTCATTTCGTTTTTGGCTTTCACATACCTCTTATCCAACTCGGTTAAGGTAAAACTGGTAATACCTTGGTCATCCGGGAGCACGGTTGTTGCATTAGTTGTGTCATAGAATGAAACGGAACTAGAATTAAAAATGTTGTAGTCTGGGTAGTAGCAGCTGGATAACTCTGAGTTTGGACATTTTGGATAATCCTCTCTTGTTCCAAACGGTGAACAATATCTTGGAGTTCTTGCATTTCACTTTCCAATTTATTAATATACTTACTCTTTTCATCTTCCAGTTCATAGCCCAAAGTACCAGTTTGATTTGTTATATCCAAAGCATTAACTGTTGAAGTTCCAGCTACTTCTTGGGTCACAGGAGTGTAAGTAGGGGTATCTCTATCAGCCATACATGTATAATCACATCATCTCACAATCTTATTCGATAAGCCATTAGTACACAACATACTAACTACCATAGAGCATTTCCAATCACTTTAATTCCCCAAAAGGAAAGTTTGACCTAAAACGAGCCAAGATTTGGGAATGCAACACTCTAACTATGCTCGCATCTCCAAACCAATACTCTGATACCAAACTATAACACCTTAAAATCCTAAGCCATTTTTATAAACTCACTTCGGAAGCATAATCCAAAATGTTAACATAAAATACATTCATTTACAACCATCCACGAAATACAAACATTCGAAACATCAGTTGTGTTAAAAATATAAAACATGACTCGTCTTTTTAACAAAATAAATATGAGAGCGCTTGGTCAACCTTTCCTTTAACAAAAAACTCAGCTACGAACACTAAACCTGCAAAAACAGTACAACGGTGGGAATTAGCACAAAGTTAAGTGAGAGGAAGCTAAATCACAACAGCCAACGGCAATAATCAATACAAAAGCATGTAATACATTTAATGCTTTAAACATACACACTTTCAATTCAAGTACTTACTTAAACACATACACACATATAATACATTTAATGCTTTAAGCAAAGCATGAGATAGTAATATTATTATATCACATCCATTATCATTTAACATACTATGAGGTATTTTCTATCATCCTCGTTCAAAAACGAATACGTTTAACTCATAAAATTATGTGATACGAAGTACTCATTTTAATCACATAATTAAATATAAACATATTTAAACAAACATAAGTCAGTTACCACCGACCCGATTACGACTAAGCCGGGTTTTCGGATGTTACATTAAGTACCTTTTCAACAAACAAGATGCCAAACCAAGACTTATCCAATGGATTTTATTCTTACAAGAATTTGACATAGAAATTCGTGATAAGAAAAAACTTAGCAGTAGATCACTTATCAAGATTGAAGAATCCGAACATAGAGAATTTTGATGAAAGGGAGATTCATTACACCTTTCCTGATGAATCTCTTCAATCATGGGTCCATTTCCGAATTCAAATAAAAATCAATATACTTTAGTTGTTGTTGAGTATGTTTCCAAATGGGCTGAAGCAAAAGCATTACCAACAAACGATGCCCGAGTTGTAGTTGATCTTTTGAAAAATTTGTTTTCACGTATGGGTACACCTAAAGATTTAATTAGTGATACGGGAACTCATTTTGCTAATCAACAAAGGCAAAAAGTTTTAAAAAGATATGGAGTGTCACACAGGATTTCTACTTCCTATCATCCACAAACAAGTGGACAAGTAGAAAACACTAACCGGTCTTTAAAAAGAATTTTGGGGAAAACTGTTCAAAATAATCCCAAAATTTAGGCAACCAAATTACACGATGCATTATGGGCATTTCGCACAGCTTACAAAACACCGATTGGGACAACACCATTCAAAATGGTGTATCGCAAGTCATGTCATTTACCTTTTGAAATCGAACACAAGGCTTACCGGGCTTTAAAGAATTGTAATCTAGACATTGACGAGGCCGGAAAAAGAGATTCTATCAACTACATGAGTTGGAAGAATTGAGGCTACAAGCATATGAAAACTCTAGATTATACAAAGAAAGAACAAAATTATGGCATGATAAACATTTGAAAGGAAACAAAGAATTCCATACATTAGATAAAGTTTTGATCTTTCAATCAAAACTTAAATTTTCTGCGGAGAAACTGAAATCCGGGTGGATAGGACCTTTCAGTGTTCAAAAATCATTTCCATCCGGTTACATAGAACTCCAAGGTAAGTATGATGTTTTTCACGTGAATGGTCATCGTCTAAAATTATGCCAAGAAGGTATGAAATAAACAGAGAGGAAAAATCTTACCCTCTATGGAATAGAAATTTAAAAAGGCAATAAGTCAAGCTACCGACTCAGTTAAATATAAAGCGCTTCCGGGAGACAACCCGTTCTATTTTAATTATTTCTTTTCCGTATGTTTGGTCTTTTACCGGTAGACCTAAAAGAACTGGAATTGTTTTTCTTCTCACTGCTAAATTGCTAAACTGCTTTCAAAATGACTTCTGTTACAATGGTTTCTGATAAAATTAGGATGCTTGTTAATTGTTTTTATTTTAAGCCGCATTTGCCTTTTGATATTCATCAAGATATTTTTATTAGGTGTAAATTAATTCATAGATAAGCTTTGGGTATGCATAACGTTTAAAACATTGGGAGAGGAAATTCAAAATGTGCAAGGAAAAGGAGGGTAATTCAAGTAGGGAAGTGCTAAAAATGTGATGCTCTGATGCATTTTTCGAAATGTAGAAAACTACCAACAATTTCACAATCAGAATGCACGGATTTATTAAGGAGGGATCCGGTTAAGCTAAAAGCTGAAGGCACCATTAGGCCTAATTCAAACGTTAGCATAATGGTTGATGATTTGTTGTTACTCAGATTATGTAAGCTTGCACCAAATAATTCCCACGATGAAGGTACGTCCAATACTTAAAATACCCTTAAATTGTCTATAAATAATTAGTTTTTTGATGATTCGTCTTGAAGATCTAACGTCAAAAGATTCTGCAAATCAAAGCGATAAAATGTTCTTTTGAAAAACTTAACACGATTTTCAAAAGTATGTATAGAGTACTTATTAAGAGGAATAAACATGGGGCTAAAGAAACCTCAAGTTCTGTTAGGCTGTAACGCCGAAGGAAAACTACTTCTCCAATTAAAATCTTTATAAGTCTTCTTTTTATGTTTTTTTTCTCATTTTTGTATTTTTTTATATATTCGTGAAGAATTATCTAAAAGAAGTGGTGAGTAGAATAGTTAAATCAACATGGTTGTTGAATTTTTCGAAAGGTTTAATACCGCAAGGATCCTGCCTCGTGATCAACCTGCCTGGCCATTCTCTACGAAAATCTTTATCTTATAAAAAAATTGCAAAAAAATTAGAAACCCCAAAAATACAAAAAAATTATAAAACCAAAAACAAAAGAAAATTGAAAAAAATCCTGGTCCGCACAGACTTCACGTCATGAACTCCCAAAGGTTCACGACGTGAAGTCGGGATATATAAGCAAAAATTTTAGGGTTCTTGTCATAAGTCACGCTGTAGACCTACTTCTCCAAGCTCAGTTTTTCTCCCCCAAGCACCCCAAACATATCAATTTGGTCGATTTAAATCATATCTATGGCTCCCAAGATAAGAATTCATGATTTCTTGCATCTAAAGTTGATTCTACATACTTTGATCCATGAAATTCTTGATTTGAGCATGTTCTTGACAAATTGATGTTAGGGTTTTGTGCACTTTTGATGAAGAACACCTACTTGATGCTATTATGATCTTTGTTGTTGAAATTTGATGATATTCCATGAAAAGTGTTGAGATGTTTGGATAAAACCTTCAAAATGCTTTGTTCTTGCTTATGGAAAATTCAAGATCATGATTTTAGGCTTGAAAATTGTTATGAAGTGTTCTAGTGATGATTAGGAACTTGAATTTTGAAGATTACATGATGAATTGATGATTTTGTATGGTGTGAGTATGGATTTGTGAAATTTGAAAAAGATTTATTTGTCTAATGATACTTACATATTGGTAATTCAAGATTAAGCTTTGATTCATCATGTTTATGTAAATTGCAAATTACTAAGTGGGATTTATTTTGAGATAATGTACATAAATTACAAATTTTCTTTGCTTAAAGGTAAGTAGTAAAACTTTAAGCAAGACAATTGGAAAAACATATAAAATTTGACAAGAAAATATCATATGTCTTTTTGACATTATGATTATATTTTGGGAAATTTTATATTTGGTTGATTAATGAACTTGTGAAAATTGATTATATCATTTAAGGTTCAATTCACAAAATGAAAACTCAAAAAGCTTTAAGTGTGGGAATATGAATATTTAGTTGATTAATTTGGATTTTAAGTTTTACACGTAACTATCAACTTATATATATATTCTCTCCACATGAACTTGAACTCCTTTGATATACATGTTTAGTATACCTTAAATAGAAAATGCTTCTCACATGAATACTTTAAAATTTCAGAGAGGAAGAGTTTCCCATGCTTCATCGTCTTCATCTGCAACTGAAGTCTTAGCCGACTTATTAGCAGAAGATGGTACACACTCATTTGTACACTTTGGGAATGTAATCCCAGCAGCGTTGAAAAGAAAATACAATTCTAATATGAGAATCCTAATGAACAAGGCTGTGAAGCCAGGAAAAAGATCGATTACGATGCATTGGAGAAGCTGGGACAAGCAGAGACCATCCGGAACATCATCATAAGAACTGTCGAACATTCGGAAGATGTAACATCCAGAAAATAATGTATTAAAAGTAATTGTACTTTTTGAAGTATGAATGTAACTAAAGGGACTACTTTTGTCAATATAGGAAACATATGTATATATATACATGAAACTGACTTTTTTAGTCAATTACTACATTTCAAGTTCATAGTGATATACGTTTCTCTCAACCCAAGAGTGAGTAGATAGTTTTCTGGAGTTTTGATCAAAAGAAGCAGAGTTTAAGTTATCATAATCATCATCGTCAACCTTTTATTACTCAAGGTATGTTTGGTTGATTGGTTTCAAGCTTTATATGGGTTTTATGAATCAAAAGTGTGAAGAATCAATCAAAGTATGTTTTATATGAGTTTTAAGTGTTTAAAATGTTTAAGGATGTTAGAAACCATTCAAAAGATGTTTTTAAACTGTTTGAATGAGTTTTTGGAGGATTTGGCTGAAAACAGCGTCTGTGGAGAAGCTGAACTTTAAGTCGGATGAGCTGAACACGGCCCGTGTATAAGAGTCGGATGAAAAGTACACGGCCCGTGTAGCAATACACGGTGTGTGTAGAAAGTATGGCGGTCATGGACCATGTTTGAAATACATGGTCGTGTAGTATATGGGGTACATGGCCCGTGTATAGTGAACATGCCCGTGTAGAGTTTTTTTATCCGACTTTTGTGTCATCCGAAGGTCGGATGAGTAGATTACAGAGTACACGGCCCGTGTAGGGTTACACGGCCTGTGTATCCATCAGTTCAGATCAGAAAGGTGTGTTTTTGACATCATATTGTTATGTTATATGTGTAGGATCGTGTGAGGACTTCTAAAGCCTTATCTTACGTTAATTACTTTTATTATTACAAGGTGAGTCTTCTAGACTATGTTTTATATGTGCATAATGGTGTTATTACAAGGAATACTTATATGTATTCGTTTAGGTGTTTTTAAAGCATGCTGCTTTGTGTAGTAGTGGCTTAGAATTAGCACAGTATTGTGGCTTAGATTGCTACCATGGGTCTAGAACCAGTGGTTGGCTATATTCAAAATTTGATTATATTCATGTGTATATAAGATTTGCAGTCTAGTTTACTCACTAAGCTCTCACAACTTATCAGATATTATTTATAGTATTTTGCAGGTCATAATTAAGGCAAGGGTAAAGCTCCGGTTTGACTGATTTGATAAGGAAAATGAACGCTTGGTTGTATAGAACAAGTTTTTGTGATAAACTCGTAGTTATTTCACATATGTGTAATTTTGGATAAATACTTTTGAAATAGTTATGCTTCCGCCTTATGTAAAACTTTCTGAATGTAAATTACTATCTGAACTTTTATCAAAGAAGTCAGTTTTATAATTTGGGGCGTTACAGAAGAGGTGATATTCTACTGTCGGGCATGGGAAAATGCCATGTGCGTAAGGGAGCACATTTATGTTGAGGTATATAAAGAATTCTTTGCTTCACTAATGGTTAATCATGAGATAACCGATTACAATGATAGCAGTATGTTTAGGTTCAGACCGGGAGGAGGTAACATGAGATCATTATCACTTGCTGAGTTCACAATGGCCTTGGGTATCTATACATCAGCTCAATTGGCATCCCCTGTATTTCAGGAATATATCATAACTTGTGAGAGGGAGCCATATGATGACTTTATCCATGACGTTGCATGGGTAGAAATGGGTGGAAGCCATTATCAGGCTAGTATGACAAAATCATTTGAAATCAGAGATCTGCACCTAAGACTTCTCCATAGAATGATAGCACACTTAATAAATGAAAGGGATAGAATCAACAAAAGAGATCTTTGGTTAGTGTATCAAATATCTGATATCTCTAGACGCACTTACATTCCCTACTGTGTGGTTTCTTTTTTGGAGGAAGTCGGTGGTCTGCGTGGAGATAGCCCTATTGTTGGTGGTTAGTACGTTACTAGACTAGCTAAGCACTTCAACATTCTCACATCTCAGGTACGTGCTTCTTTGACACCTATCCCAAATATAGGATGGATTAACTTTTCATCCATGAGACGTATGCGGGTGGCCCACTACATAGATGCCACCAAATCAGTGAATGTGTGGGGAGATACCCGGGTAGCATCTGATGATGAGGAGGACGAGCCAGAAGGACAACGAGTGCCACAAGGAGACCTACCAAGGAGGAGGGGCAGAGGAGGACCTCCAGCAGGTTGGGATGCTCATACAGCATACGATGACCTATATGAGGGGGTCAGTGGCATGCAGTTATTAGTGGACTCTATTTATGAGATGCAGAGGTGGACGATGTATGACCAATACAGGATGATGCACCAGTCTTCATGGGACCATCAGGCCATTTCATCCTGGTACGGATCGCCTAGATCCATAGCGCCTCCTCAGATTCCACCATATCAGCCTCTACCTCAATGGGATGTAGAGGAGAACAACCCTCCTTATGAGACCCCTTATTATAGATAGATCCGATGACCAGACGGATGCTGATTCAGTTGCATGGTGGTAAACTTTTTATTAATTTGGTATTGTAGTATAAATTGTGGTACTCTTGTTATTTTATTTTCTTCGGATTGCATGTTTTTATTTTTGGTGTGTTTTAAACTATGATATTATGCTTGTTATGTTCGTTTGTTTTTCGTGTGTGAATAAGAGAAGAGAAGAAACAATCACTATTACCAATCGTGGAGGAACAAACTCGAAAAAAAATCCTCGGTTCATAAAAAGAGAAATCAAATGCAACCAAGGTGTAACATCCTCGATTGGGCCTAGTTGTAATTCGTATGTACTCGTATGCAAATTAATAGAATATGTAAATATTCTAACTATATGTGTATATATATGTAGTTGAAATTAGTTGATTGTGATTAATGAGATATATATGTGTCCGTGTGTGTGCGCTAGTTGGTTTAATAAGTAAAGAATTAAAAGAAAGTTAATTAGAGGTGCTTGTGAGATATTTAGAAGAATTCAAAGGCGGTGATGCCTTTCAAATAAGAATATATATGTACGTATGATTCAAGAGGTGTATAGAAAGTCAAAGTAAAAACACACACAAACACACACTTGCTCTCAAGTCTTGAAAGAAGAAGAAGTTTGGAGATTTGTTGTTGTTGATCACGTCTGATAAAATTAATGTAGCACTTGAAAAGCTGAAAGTGGCTCGTGACCGACAGAAGATGTATGCGGCGTCCAGACGCCGTCCCGCTGCATTTGATGTTGGTGATCGTGTTTTCCTAAAAGTTTCTCCTAGGAAGGGTGTCATTCGCTTTGGATGAAAGGGCAAGTTGAGTCCACGTTTTATAGGTCCATTCAACGTGATTCGTAAAGTCAATGATCAGATGGTAACTCTTGAGGTGCCGCCTGAACTTGCTGGTATTCATGACACCTTTAACGTGTGCTACTTACGCAAGTGCAACGTTAAAGAAGAACAAATCCTTCCATTGCAAGAACTGAAGGTTGACTCTTGTAAACGACTCGTAGAAGAACGTGTTGAGATTCTTGACACGAAGATCAAGAAGCTACGCAAGAAGATGATCAAGCTGGTCCTTGTAAAGTGGAAGCACAACTTAGGTCCAAAGCTAACTTGGGAAAACGAGGACGTGATGAAGGCAAGATACCCTCACCTGTTTATCATTGAGCGGACTCCGAGGACGAAATTCTCTTAAGGGGGTAGATTTATAACATTCTTGATTGGGCCTAGTTGTAATTCGTATGTACTCGTATGTAAATTAATAGAATATGTAGATATTCTAATTGTATGTGTGTGTATATATATATAGTTGAAATTAGTTGATTGTGATTAATGAGATATATATATATATATATATATATATGTGTGTGTGTGTGTGTGTGTGTGCTAGTTGGTTTAATAAGTAAAGAGTTAAAAGAAAGTTAATTAGAGGTGCTTGTGAGATATTTAGAAGAATTCAAAGGCGGTGATGCCTTTTGAATAAGAATATATATGTACGTATGATTCAAGAAGTGTATAGAAAGTCAAAGTAAAAACACACACTTGCTCTCAAGTCTTGAAAGAAGAAGAAGTTTGGAGATTTGTTGTTGTTGAATCAAAGAAAGGTTAGTATATGTTCTTTTGAAATTTAAGTATGATTTAAACTAGTTGTGTGTGTTGTGTTTGCTGCTAGAACTCATGTTGGGGGTGAAGAACTCCATTGTTGAACAAATAAAGCTTACTTTAAAAGTGGGTTTTGTTTGTTTGATGGTTTTAATTGGATTTGATGAGTTCAAGAAGTTTGTATAGATGTTATAGAAGTTTAAAGGTGTTTTGGAAGTGATTTTAACAAGTTTAAGAATCTAGAAATAAGAAGGTTTGAAGAAAGAGTCGGTTGGATGATGAACAAGAAAAAGATGATATGCAGGTTTGCACGCGACGCGTGGGGTAAGGGGACACGACGTGTTCGCAAACTTTCATGCGACTTTCATGTTCATCCGACTTTTGTTCATCCAACTTTGTACCCATCCTACTTTCATTGGTCCGACTGTCACTTGGGTGGTCCGACTGTCGCATGAACAATCCGACTATCGCATGTGTGGTCCGACTTTTGTGTTATCCGAGTTTCAGCATCCGACTTTAGGGTCACGACACGACGCGTCCGTTGTCTTGAAGTGACGCGTCCAGTGAAAATTAGAAAAGGCCAATTTTGATGTTAAGTATTTCAAGGCATATGATGCAAAGGTTCATAAGAAGTTACTATATGATGTGTATGAACCGTAGATGGTTCTTGTACGTGTTTTAATAATAGAAACTCATTCGTGCAAACGCTTAACGCGAATGATGATGTTTTTAGGTGAACTTGTCGAGTTAGCTGAACCGGAGTAAAAGTAACCTTTAAGCTCCTCAAGTGAGTCTCAATAGAGGGAGACTTGTTTGCTAATTGACTAACTGAATTGAATATGTACGATAGTATACTGTATGTCAAAGATTTCTATTGCAGGTATGCTAAGAATGAAGATGTAAGCTTTATTATGTTGTTAGTATGATATGCCATGCTTAATACTTGTAGATCATGTGTTAAGTGCATGCTAGTGGATCCAGATTAGAGCCGCCTAGCTACATTTGATGATATGTATGATGATGGATCCAGATTGTATCCACCTCGATGAATGAATGAATGAAATTGCATGCAAATTGATTAATCTAGATGGGATCATAAGTATGTATGTATGTGAATGGTCCATGGACTGCTAGTGGATTAAGGTCAGCCGGTTGTAGCTTAACTCCACTAGTAAGTTGAGGTCAGCTGGTTGTAGTTGGATTCCAAAGGACCTTTGGGTCATGATTGGGATCAATGGAGACTCGGGGGCCTACCAGGTCTAGGTTCTGCAGGACCACCGTTCCTTAACACCAGAGGGAAATCAGCCGGTTGTAGCTGGATTTTCGAGAAGCCGGTGGCTTTGAAACGATGTTTGGTGGACTGCTTTATGCTCCCCTCCCAGCGTGGTTGGTTGTGTCTGATTCCCTGGTCTGAGTCATTGAGCGGGACTAGCTATCCTGCAAGACATGACTCTTACTAATCTTGTCAGCACACCGCAATGTGATAAGATAGCATTGATTGCTTACTTCTATGTTGTATGACTTGCTTTATTGATGCTTATGAAAAGTTAGTACTCACTAGCTATATTGTATAGCTAATGTTGCTGTGTTGACCCTTTTTACAGGTAAAGATTAGGCGGCCTGGTGAGCGAGGTTGCGTGCTGCTGGAAGTTTATATTTTTGGGATATAACACTTGTTGTATGTAAATATATGTTGCTTATGGTCGGTTGTTGTGTTAAGTAACACCAAACAAGATGTTTAATAATGATGTGTTGAATATATCTTATGTAATCTTTTGAAAATTAATTCTGCTGCATAACGTGTTGGTTTATGAATTTTGAAAGCGACCACGCGTGTCTAAAACTTGAATTTTCAGTAAATTCACTGTATTCATAAGCGGTGTTACACAAAGACTACACTAGAAGTTGAATGCAACAAAAAGGAAGAAAATACAAAACCACAAGGGAGTAATTCTTTCAAATCTTGCACCAAGAAATTATTATATTATTGCAAATATATCAATCGTACACCGACATTGCAATTGCACACAACAACAAAGGTATAATAATAACAGAAAACATGAGAAATGGCTCTATCCACTCCTCGATTGGAGAAAAAGAAAGAAGAAAGATGTTCGTGGCAATGAGGACCGTAATAACAAAAATTAAAAACAGATGAATCATCTTCAAAGAAATCTCTAGAAGTCGGTTTTTGAGACGAAATAAATGTGAGTAAATGAGTTGTGTGTTTGTAAATTTATAATGTTGGGGATATAGTCGTTGGCAACGGTGATAAGACCGTTGGTAACCGCTATATGACCGTTGGAAACGGTCATATAGTACAAATCATTTGCATTGAGGACAATGAAAATTTCTAAGTGTGGAAATGAGCTAAATAGCTTAACTTGTGACAATTCAAGTGAATTAAATTTTGTAAGAAATTATAAAATTTTCGATCAAATTTTTGCGATTTATTTCTTTCTCGTGCCTAAATAATCATTTTAACTAGTCAAATTAGTAAAATAATTAAAATGTCATGCATATTTAAATCCTAAAACATTTTCAAAATGAGAGCTTGAGCCAAATCGTAGCATTCATTTTATGATGCTACCTTTCTTTTTTGCGAGGATGTCTATATACTGTTATGGTAGAACTTGTTACTGAAATGCGTGTCGAAAACCAGGAAAATGAGGCTACATACCATTTCACTGAGAGAGGCCTTAATTTCATCTTAACCCTATTTGTTTTTAGCCATTTTCTTCATTCGTTAGATATTCTTAAACACAGGATATCTAATTTGTCCTACCTTTATTCGCGCAGTGATCAATTTTAGCACTCGATACATTCGTAGCCATGTTAAGCCTTAGCCTTTTTCGTTTGTTACCTAATTTTTTAGCCAATCTCATCGTTTTAGATTTCTTTTGACCTTAGCTTAAGTCTGGATGTAGTTGAATAAATAACACACTTTATCTTTTGTTATCAAGTCGCTAAATAAACTTTCTTGCCAATAAATAAACTTGCGAGAAGAAAAAGTGCACAAAAAAAAATAGATATATAAAAGAAAAAAAATAAGAAACAGACACTCAAAAGAGAAAAGTGCATATCAAGTAAGTGTTCGTATAAGATTCGGACCTTATTCAAGTTTTTGCTATTTTTAGTCACTTTTATATTTTCCATCTTCTACCTTGACCCTTATCCTATAGTTACAACCCCAAAGCCCTTTTGAAGCTTGATGTCTCTAGTGGTGGAAATGAGATTCGGATTTAAGCTTATGCTAATGACCGTGTGTTTTGACATATTGATTGTTCACTAAATAATAACATTTATACACTTGATTGAACGAGCGAACCCTTAGTGAGAGCAAAAGGTTATGCATGATAATGACATTATTTTGCTAATTTCATTGTACTTCGGATACTTTAATGTTTGGCATGATGAAGAGAAATGAAAATTGGACTTACTTGATCGATGTTTGGAATTCTTCTTGATGATATTTGCTTGATGACAAGCAAAGTTTAAGTGTGGGAACTTATGATATGGCTTATTATATATAAATTATTATTCACCAATATCATATATTTCTTTACAAAAAGTTCTAAATTGAGTCTAAATATGTGGTTATTTGGTAAAAACAGGAAAGAGACACTTGGAATAGAAGAACAAAGCAAGAAACGAAGAAAAGTGCAAAATCATGGAAACTTACACTACTTCACGCCATGAACTCAAAGGAGTTCATGCCATGAAGTTATTCTGCATCAAGGGGATTAAGTTAATGAGAATCTTGGTAATAATCATGGTTAAAATGCTTTCAACTAAAGACAGCTTCTAGAAGAACATCAAGTGGCATGAATTATCATTCTACTAGAGTAGCCATGGGGTAAATAGTGAAATAGGTGAGGAAAGGATGGGTAAAATGTACACAAAAGTCAAGATCTAGCGTAATGGGCATCTTCACACCGTGAACTCCTTTGGGTTAACGCCGTGAAGTCTCCGAGACTTTCTCCTATAAATACCAAGCCTTGCAAGCTCATTTGGGATACCTCTTCATGCAGTTATACACTTTCTTTCTCTCTAAATACTTTACTCTTTCTCAATTTTCTAGTTGTAGAAAACTCTTTTTGGGTCTATCTATAACACCCGAAGTTTGAAATTTCGTGATTTAATAATTAAACGAGTATTACAGTTTTAGTGATTTCCTAATTAAGATTAGGAGGTGTTTAGAAACTTGAGGAGTTAAAGCTGTTAATTTGAAACTAGAAAAGTTGAGGGACTAGTTGTGCCAAATCTCAAAGTTATGTTTATATAAAGCTAGTGTTGACTAGAGTTAGTCAAACTTCTCATATCTTCTTCTCTTTTCACGAACACAAGTTCCAGTCAAGATTTTCTTTGAGTTTTTAGAGCTAGAACAACAAGAACAATTGGATACAACTGATCATAGCTAATCATAAGTTGAAGGACAGGATTCTTGGTTATGTTCTTTGAAGTTTTTAGTAGGTTTTAAGTGATTCAATGGTGAATCATGGATTAAAGCTTCTTATTGTTGTTGTTTTTGGCTTAGAGGTTGTTTAGGGTGTAGGAAAATACCCCAATAGCGTTTTTATGAATTTACATAGTGATATTGGGTGAGTTAGCCGGAGTTACAGCAAGATAGTCGGTGAACTGTTGCTGAAACCATAAAGGCACGGGCGTTCCTTTGAGGGGTACGGCCGTGCCTCGTGGCCTTGACCGCCTCTATTCTTGAGGTCCGGGCGTACCTAGGTAGGGTACGGGTGTGTCTTGGTCCGGTACAGGGTGTGCCTAGACCGGTACGACCATGGGGCTTGTTTTTGGGCCTTGGGCTTAGGGGTACGGGCGTGCCCTGCCCCTGTTCAGTGTGTTAAATGCTGAGTTTGATTATATGAATAATACCATGGTTATATATCTATAGGCATTACTATTTGACGTATTCTGAGTATATCTGGCATAACTCTCTGTATGGTATTAATTGTTGAGGTGAGTTTCCTAAACTCTGATTCATATCTGTGATATTTGTGTTGCATTGCAATGTGTTATATTAATGATCAGAGGATCATGGTTTGCGAGAGTAGATCTGTAGCATGCTGCTTCGTGTAGTAGTGCTATGGACAACGTTTTAGCCTTGTTGGCGGATGTTAAGATGGTGCAGTACTGTATCCATAAGACATGTTGTGGCATTCGTATATGTGTATGTGCATGCTTATATGATTTACAGTTTATCTTTCTCACTAAGCTCTTGTAGCTTAGCAGATAATGCTTGTTGTTGTTCTGCAGGTTTTGTTAGCACCAAGGCAAGGCCCTGGTTTGACTGTTGATGGTTGGTTGCTTAAAACGTGATTTGAAACAATAACACTCCTATTTGTGTAACGGAAAGTACTTTTGATTTAAATGTGTGCATATCTCTTTTATACAAACCCAAGGGTTTAAGTGAAATGTTTTGTTTGCTTCCGCTGACAGTAAGCTTATTGGAAACTGATTTTGACATGAGTTCTGATTGTATTATCTTTTGTATGAACTAGAGGGTTCAAAAATACTTGGTTGGTTTCCATCAGCTTATCAAATTCTGCTTTTAGACAAATACCTTTTGTTTCAAGCTTTATTTAAATTTTGGAAATTGGGGCATTATAACTTGGTATCAGAGCCACGGTTTGAGGGATCTAGAGATGTATTATGCATCGTCTAGACTTAAACGTTGGTTCTGCGAATTTAGTCAAACTGGAGGCTTGCAGCTTGGTGGGTATACCGTGTATTGCATTGAGAATATGGTAACTGTTTATGTTATTATGATTGGTATTGAAATACTTGAGAGGTTAAATATATATTGATGTCAGATACATGATGCCTTAAATGATTTGATATGTGAGTAAATGTTATGCATCAAGTTGATACATAAGATTCGATAGAGATATTATCTTATGATTAATGTGGCAAGTGTTGAATGCTTATAGGCAATGCATGAGACTAGGCTAATAAAGGAAGTGTTGGTTATAGCTAATATGTTATACTGTAATTGACAATGTGATACATGGCCTAAGCCTATGAATCGGGACTTCTTGTGGTAAAATAAAGATCGAATGTATATAGTGTGTTCGGAGTAATATAAGGGCCCATATTATTATTGACACATGATATATGTTGGAACTTGATGAAATCATGGAGAATCTTGTGAATCGGGTGAGGGGTACTTGTAGGAGATAGTACACCTTTAACACAGGAGTGCCTTAGTATAAATAGGGCTACTTCAGATTTGAGAATAGGTGTATGGATATGTTGATTGATTATGAACTGTTGATATAGAGGATACTATGGTAAAGCTACCTTATGTTTAAATGCTTTATTTATAGTTCTAGAGTAGTGAATATGAGGAGAAACTAGAATGAGTTAGAAGGAAACCTAAGTAGTTTCTTGTTGTAAGAGTCATGTTTGACACAAATTTTGGTATGATGAATATAAGATATTCTTGATTAAGTAATATTCAAAGAGATGGTCCTATTAGTAGGCTACAGAGAACAGAACCAGGGTGACTTGTGAGAAAATCCTAATAAAAGTATAAACTTATCAAAGTAAGGCGGATATTGAATTAGATATTGAGTTGATGTCAGAAAGACATGTTAATAAAAGTTGATATTGACGTTATTTATAATTAAGCGATGAAAATGGTATGATATACCTTACTAAGAAGGAAGAATGATACGGGGCTTGACTAAGCCTAAATCTGAGTGTACATGAAATAATACGAAAATACTATAAACTATGTGGTGTGATAAAAATATTATATAAAGAAAATAAAAAATCATGGTTATGAGGAAAGTGTACCGATGACTGAACAAAATGTGAATTGGTAATAAAGATTATACTACTTAATTGTAGTAATTGATTGATTATAAGAAAAGGTGATGATGGAGAAAAACAATTAAATATGTAATGATTGTGATAGTCAAAATTAAATCAATACCAACAAGAAGGTATTTAACGAGAAAATATAAGTATGTTTAGTTGAGAAAGAGGTTATACTTTGAAATGCAAATGTGAATAAAATGATTATGATTTAATAAACTCTTTTAAAAGAGTAGGTGGCTTAATCCTATTAACATAAACGAGATGAAGGATGATTATGAAATAAAGATAAAATGAGTTACAATATGAGTAATATAATATCGAGAATATTATATATAAGGAGAAAGGGGTATTAAATTGAGAAGAACATAAAACGTGAGAGTGTGGGCATGTATAATAATTACTGAAACTTTATGTTTCAAGAGATAATGTAATAAATGATGTATTGATAAGAGTGGTAATAAAGCAAAATATACAGATGTCATGTACATGAAATTATTATAAGAACTATGAGAAGTAAATTAACAAAAAGTGGAAAGAGTAAAGCGTTTGTGAAACAAAGACAAGATTAAATGATAAGAGGTGTAAATAATATTATGAATGACCAAGAATTGTTTTGTTTCATTGTAATGGATCCTAATACGAATCGTAGGACAGAGAATGAAGTAAGAAACGAAGAAAGCCTTGACATGATTACCATAGGAGAGGTCGAAGATTATATTTCTATTTATGGGGAAAGGCGTGGAGCCATACCTACCAAACACCTTAGGGGTGTCATCGCGGATGAATTTGGAAAATGTATTAAGACAGTTATGTCGTCTATTATGACAGAAATGAAGAATGAGATAAGAAGTGTAGTTCGAGAAGAATTTCATTTATTGAAGGATGAAATGGTTAACGAGATGAAAGAGGATAAAATAGAGGTTAAAGCTGAGGGATCCCATAGAAGATCAGAATGCGAAACTTATGGTAAGAACCATACAGGTCAGTGTAAATATAAGGCCAAAAGTTGTTATACGTGTGGAGAAGTAGGACATGTTGGAATATGCCCACTGATACAGGTGCAATAGCATCACCACTGATGAGGTACGAGCCTATTGGGTCACACGCCAAGGGTAAATTCTGGCAGCACAACCCAAACATGAGAGAATATGAAATTAGGGTTTCTGGCGACCTTCACGGGCCGTGAAGAGGTCGTGAAGTGAACCCTTCACGAGGCTTTACCACCCGGACAGGTAGTCATGGGGCATGACCTTCACGAGGGCTTCACGGCCTGTGAGAGCCCGTGAAGGAAGGCGCCATGCTTTTATTGGACAACTAGTTGGCCCAATGAGAGTATGCGGTGAAACCCGGCCTATGCGGCCTTCACGAGTGCTTCACGGCCCGTGAGAGCCCGTGAAGGCAGAAGTCAAAGTGTTACTTTGTGTTTATTGGACCTTTGTGTTGGTCCAATAAGATGAAGCTTATATGGCCGATTCTGGTTGCCTTAAAGCTTCCTCCAGCCTCTATAAAAGAGGATAATACTCTCTCATTTGGAACTCTTTCTTCATGTTATAATATACACACATATATCGTTCTTGGGTTCCACTAGAGCAAAGGAAGAGTATCAAGTGAAGGCAAGTTGTTCATATGTTGCTATTGTTCCAAAGACTCGAGATCAAAAGTGAGGCTCAAGTTTGAGGGTCGTTAGCAAGATGGAATCTCGGTAACTTGGTGTGGACTATCAATAGAGGAGCTCGGATTCGGGTTCTCGAAGATCTTCATAGCTCGATGGATAGCTCCAGCCCCATGATGGTATATTTCTCCTCCCACTCGTTTGTTTTAGTTGCTATATTCGTTTGTAGTCACGATCCTCACTTGGGGAATACATGCATGTCGGTTTTAATACCCGAAAACCCTGGTGTTTGATGTTGTTGCTTCCGCTGCGTACGGGTATTGGCGTGCATGGATTTCCTACAGTGGTATCAGAGCTTAGGCTACAAAGATATAACACGATTTTGGCTCGAAAAACCGTTTTTGGAAGATTCATTTTTCTGTCCAGTAGGCCTTCACGGGTCGTGAAGAGTTCTTCACGAGTGGTGAAGGCCACACGACTAGTGTTCGTGAGGGGTTTGGTCATGGGAAGTGTTTTCAGACTTCACGAGTCCTTCTTGCTCGTAACAGGTCGTGAAGCTCCTGGGCTTCACGAGCCGTGAGGGGCCGTGAAGCCTCTCGTGAACAGTATAGTCGTGAAACTTGGTTTTTAGGCTCACGAGCCCTTCTGACCCGTGATCGGTTGTGAGGCCCTTGGGCTTCACGAGCCGTAAGGGGCTGTGAAGGTGCTTTTGGGCAGTTTTTGTCCTTAAAAGAAAATTTTCTAGTTTTTCGTGTCGTGGAGGAGTTTCTGTGCTTCTAGTAGATTCTGTTTGGAATCCCCTTATAATATTTTGGTACAAATATGGGTATGTAAGGTATGGTCTTGGCATGAGATGCATACATGCAGACACATATGTTGTGTATATATGAATATGGGTATAAAAATTGGTTTTGTGCCCAAATGCATATGTACAATAATTTCTTGTTGTGCCTTGAGTGTTTGTGCTGGAAATTCTTACCGTAATATTCGTTTAGTCACGGTTTTGGCACACCGTGCTTTGTGGTTGTTGTTTGTTGCTTTTGGTTGGTGACCATTGCCTTAGGCCTTGTGGTTGTGCTTTGTGGTTTGTTTGTTTGTTTGGATTTATTTGGTGACCTTAGTGTTACGTGTGATGTAATTAACTATTTATTCATTTGGTATGTAATTAATTATCGCGGATTGCATGCCGTTTCATTTATCCATATGTACTTGTACTAGATTGATAGGAAGCACGTGGCTTGCATGCCATTTCCTTTCTTTTGTGTACTTGTGTTTTGAAGACCACAATCAAGAGTCAAGAGGTGACGTCTTGAAGACCTTGGATCCGGTTAGTCCCGATGGAGGTAGCGGATTCAGTGGGAGCACTCCATGGTCTAGGTTTGTGTCCTTAGTAGACCTAGGCCTCCCGACTTGGCTCGTGGGTAGGACGCATAGGTTTTTGGCATGGTTACCAACATATGATCAGTTTGTCATGAACTATCACATGCATTATATAGAGAAAACCTTAGGTGAATTACATGGCATGTTGAAGATTGTCGAGTCTGACATGGCCAAACATGAATCCACCTCTTCCATTCCTGCCATGAGTTCAAGGGAACAAGAGAAAAAGAAGAAGAAACCGACACAAACAGGAAAGGTTGGAGTGTCCAAGCCTATCCTCCACATTGAATCTGAGGACAATGATTGTGTGCCTCATGAAGAGATTCAAGAAAAAGTGGTTTGCTACTTCTGTGGAAGATTTGGAGATTGGGGTTGTCACGCATGTCCATCGTGCCAAGAGGATATTAAACTTCTAAGGAAAGAGAGAGTTAATTTCCCCTCTTAAGGTACATTCATGATTCATTGCTAATTCTTCTATTTCGCTGGGTTGTTCACCCGAGCTTATTAAGTCACGTTTGTCACAAATTTATTTTGTTACAAAGTGTAGGTACTATTTAAAAGAAGAAAGAAGAGCATGAAGAACCGGATCTCTAAAAGAGGAAACTTGAAAGATTGACCTCTAAAAGAGAATTGGGAGTTGATATCTCGCCTATTGTTACCGGTTTAATTGTTACTTTGTTTTGATGCCCTGCGAGGCATGTTGAGTTTTTTATTGTATGTTCATGAAGACTATGGATGAAATTTTGAATTTTGGGTTGTAAAACTTTTTTCGCAATACTTATTCAATTTCGAAGTTTATTCATGTCATACTTATGTTTTATTTTGGCCTTCAAGGCGCATCATTCTACATTTGATGACGATGAATTCATACTTGAAATTTGAATCTTGTTTTTGAAAAATATTTGTTGATTGATTAAAAAAATCAAAATTATCCATGTCACGACATACATGTTACAAGTAATAAAAATCATGAATAATTGATTCTAAGTCCAAAGTAATTTGGATTAGTTGTCTCTACGACATAATCAACTTAATTATATAAATAAGACACATATCGCCTTGATCCATGTGGATTAGGATCTTGGGGTAGTTTAAACTCGGTTAAATTTGATGTTAATATTATCTATAAGGCTAAGATGATTATGAAACCCTTCACAGTATATGTGAGAAGGATGCAAGCTTGTAATTTGATCACCATTAGTGGATAATCCGTACAAGCACATAATTAAGAGAAACTAATTAAAGAATCAATTGGGACATATAGATAGGATATTTAGATCTAGTTGAGATGCTAGGATGCCTTAGATCTATATCTATGACCACATTATGAATTGCGGGATTGTCTCACAATTCATTCCTTACATAGACACATCCGTACATGGTGTCGCGCTAAAGGAAACCGGGTATTAATGTATTCGACTTGTTAAATACGTGTATTCGACTTGTTAGTATACACATTGAATGTGACGAGCCAAGTCCTTAATCTTAAAGCAACTTAAAAGTCTATTTAGCACCTTATGAGATACGTCTTGAAAGAGTTCTTTGCTTGTATATCTTAAGGTTTATTCAATCAACATTTAGTGGGAGATTGAAGAACTTAAATGTTGCTAATACATTTAAGGAGTTCTTATAGGTTTTAGATATTTGACCTTGCGAGAACAATGTTTTGTTGCTCCAAAGGAAGATAATAACTAAAACATTCCAGTGGAAGAACGTGCTACTTAAATGATAGACTTGATGTTGGCATTAGCATATGATCAAGTATCAGCATGAGAATACCGGTTATCCTGACCATGAGTAATTACTTTCAAGGATGATAGAAGTCATGTAGCCAAAGAGATATGGGTTCCTCACATCTAAGTGGCAATGACTTGATGGTAAATCTCATCGATGTCACCATCTATCGGAAGGTATAGTGGGCCCTGTGTTCACTAAGGTTATGAGAGGTAATTAATCATGAGATAAAATCCATTTTAAGTATGCGAATACTTTGCTTAATTCCATACCAAGGTGCAAACCGAGATGGTGTAAATGGAATTAACATGGATTGTATTGTAGACTACTTCAAATACCGACTAGGGGTAAAGGTTTTCTGATGGTTAGTGTGGAAACTTTTCCTAGTGGTCATGTTAAAGGTCAATTGATACTCGTTGCTATTGTTGCCTTCTTATGGCAATAAAAGATAGTACACGGATATACAAGACCGTGTTCCTTCATGGAACTATGTATTGAGGAAGTGCTTACCACACTCTCCCAGACTTGCTCAGATATATATCAATGAGATTGTAGCTCGACACGGTGTTCCTCTATCTATTGTCTCTGATAGGGATACACGCTTTGTTTCACACTTTTGGAGCAGTCTTCAATGGGAGCTCGGTACTCGTGTTCATTTGAGTACCACATACCATCCGCAGACAGACGGAAAGTCTGAAAGGACTATCTAAACTCTTGAAGACATGCTACGCGCATGTGTACTTGAATACGGTGGCTCGTGTGATTCTCATTTGCCTCTGATTGAGTTTGCTTATAACAACTCATATCATTCTAGTATCGGTATGCCACCGTATGAGATGCTTTATGGTAGGCGTTGTTGCACACCTACCTGTTGGCTTGAACCAGGGGAGAAGCAATATGCTGGACCTGATCTGGTCCAGATTACAACAGATAAAGTTAAGCTTATACGTGAGAAGCTTAAAGCAACCAAGGATAGGCAAAAGATGTATGCTGATCCTAAACGCAGACCGGTTACCTTTGAAATTGGTGATCGGGTATTCTTGAAGGTTTCTCTCTGGAAGGGTCTTATCAGATTCGGCAAGAAGGGAAAGCTGAGTCCGAGGTATATTGGTCCTTTCAGAATTATCCAGAAAGTCAATGAGCAGACAGTATCTTTGGAGTTACCTCCAGAGTTATCAGGTATTCATAATACCTTCAATGTTTGCTATCTTTGTAAGTGCAAGGTGGATGAAGATCAGATTCTACCCTTGCATGATCTGAAAGTTGATTCTTCTACACGGCTCGTGGAAGAACCCGTTGAGATTATGAACACGAAGACTAAACGGCTGAGAAAGAAGACTGTTCAGCTGGTCTTGGTCAAATGGAAGCACAACCTTGGGTCAAACCTGACATGGGAGACCGGGGAGGATATGAGGGCCCGCTATCCCCATTTGTTCACTTAAAGTAGATTCCGATGACAAAATCTTTTTAAGGGGAGTAGATTTGTAACAACCTCAAAATGGGCCTAGTTGTGTTCGAATCTGGTACGTCTAAAATTCTTATTAAATATTGAATAAAAGGAATTATATATATATAATTGATTATTTGCGAAAAATATAAGAAAATAATAAAGAAGTGATAATATTAAAATATTATGATAAATAGATAAGAATAATAAATTATTAAATGGTTTAGAACGAGGTTTCCAAAAATATCCTCGTTGGTTAAAACGGGTATTCGTGCGTTAAGTTGTAAGTTGAAAAGGGGAACAAGATACCCACTTGTGGATATTATCAACCCACAAGTAGGCATCATCTGTATACTCACGTGAGCACCCCTTCACTAAACACAGACACTTATCCTTTGTTCTTCTTTTGTGTTCTTGTGGGTTTGCATTCAAGAAGAAGAGTTCAAGTGATTAATCAAGTTCTTGCTACTGAATTCAATTCCTAATCTGCAGAAAATCACCTACTTCATCATCTCCATCTTCAATTTGTAAGTTCCTTCCATGATTTACCAAGTTCTTGAGTTTTTGACCATTTAGGTCAAATGGGTCAAATTTGTAAATTGACCTTTATAATTGATTCCACTGATTCCAATCTATTCCTATGTTATTACTAAGTCATAAACAATCTGAATTGGTAATTAAATCAGTGTTCTTGATAGAATTCATGAATTAATGTGCAAATGGGTCAAAATGGAGATTTTGATCCCAATCCTTGAATTTGATGTTAAAATGTGAATTGGTAGATGTTTCTAACTTAGTTTATGTGCCAAAGTAGTTTGTGAACGCTGGAAATTGGATTGGAATCGATTGGTAGTGTTTTGGGGTTGAAATGGCCAAAAGCAGGGGCTGGAAATCGCACTAGTCTGTGCAGACATGCTTGCGGGCGCAAGGACCAACCTTGCGGCCGCAAGAAGCATGGCTTACGGGCGCAAGCAGTTCCAAGCCCTTGTGGGAGCAAGCAGTCTTGCTTGTGGCCGTAAAGGACCCTGTTCCAGCATACAGTTTGTTGTTTCGGGTTGTACTGATATACGGGATGTTTGTTTAGGTACTTTAGTTGATACCGAAGCTTCTGTAAAGTAGCATTTAGTATTCTAGCTCGACAGGTGAGCGCCTGATAACATAACGATTAATATATCTATAACATATGTTAACAATGTTTACGGAATTGTATACCACGATTTGTACACGCACTTGTTTAAGTGTAGGACTGCATGATGATGCTAGAATGTACCATGTTGACACAATGTAGTATGCACTTGATTAGGTGTATGCTATGATGATAATTGAATATATGCGCGCATTGATTGATGATTCGATTGAATCAGATTATTTGTTTGTGATTGGTCCGGATCTTATGGACAAAGCTGTCCATCATAAGAGCAAAGCTGTTCTACTTAAGGACAAAGTTGTGCTCTTTGGGTATGGCTTATGCTGTACAACAGAGGAATCGGTTGATTCCAAAGCACAACGGTGGACGCTTAACAGCTCCCCCACCGGAGCGGTTGATGTGTCTGGTACGGTGCATTTAGCCGGGTTAGCTCCCCTGCAAGATATGCTACCTCCTGACTACGCCAGCTCATTGCGAGATGCTAGGATAGAACTATCTGAGCATGATTGATGATATGTGATGTATTTATGTTGATCGCATGCTATGTGAGTACTCACTAGCTATTATAGCTAACAGATGCTACACCCTACATGTGCAGGTGATCCTCAGTGAGCTCGGGACCCTGCGGGTAGTTTGATATCTTAGGAGGAACACTGTGTTTGTAAAAACTCTGATATAATGTTTGTTTGTATTTGATAATGGTCGACCGGATAAGTAACAGTAACACCAAACTTGTATGTGGAAATGTTTGATTGTAATATATTTGCCACGTGTTTTATATTCCGTTGCGTAATTTCAAATGAAAAATGATAAGTTAATGTTTTAAAAAGAAAAATCTGGTTCTCGAAATCGCGGTGTTACAGTCTTAGATATCCGTAGTATCCAAATTAAGTCTACAAGTGTGGATAAGTCCTTTGGACTTATGCTAACATCGTAAAAGTAAGATCTGTGCTTTCATGAGAAGATCAAAGTCATGAGTTTTCTAGAAGTATAGATAAGACTTTTACATATGTCAGAGCTAGTGGGAGCTTTTTGTTGTATACCTAGAAGTATGTATCCATTGAAGATAATGTCCCATTGTTAAGCGTTCTATGAACTTAAAATGTGGAATTATTGCTTCATGATAATACTTAAAGATACAAAATTTGAAATTTTGAAAGTTCAAGAAATATTAGAATATGTTCTTGATGTTTGACGACAAGAAATAAGCCTTGTAGCAGGTTTATACTCTAATACTAATTTCTAATAGGATAATTGTCGATCTTGATCGAAGTCTATGATCCTACCTCGTGGTGTTGATTATTGATTTGAAAAGTTCTTAAGTGTCACTGATCCTATTGTGAACTTTTGTGGCATTGAGGATATGAGTACTTTAGCACTTTATTATATAATCTCTTTGACGGATACTTTGAATAGTAGTCTAGTCAAAAGATAGTTGTGAAGATAACAAGAATACAAATGGATGTTGCTTGGCAAATCCATTGGACAAGCTGTTGTCATAATGACTAGTGATGTTTAACATACTAGGTCATGTAACATTTATTATGCATGTGATTTGGCTTAAATATAGTTTTAGTAGTTGATTGTTTTATTTTAGCTTTGGGAACTGCAAGTAGTATTGTAACTTTTAATTGCTTTCGATATATAGTGGGGACTATATATACGCAGATGCGGTTACTTTCATTAGTCTTTACTGTGTTCCATCTTAGCATGTTTAACCACTTCCCTGAGTGCTTATGCATTCTAAATTTCCACAGCCAGTCATTCTTCAAGGGAAGGAAGTTTGAACTAAGACTAAGGTTAGGGTTTGGTCATGCATTAATCTAGGATTGAATGCAAGTGACGCAAAACTAACCTGTGCTTGAAATGAGTTTCAAGTGATTGGAAGACCCACACCTGAGTTCACTTCATGGATTATGGTCACAAGTGACTCAGGATGATAATATCATTTCATCCTTAGACCGTAGATACATAAGTTTCCAAAGCATGAGTCTTCTTTATTTTGATTGCATTCAAACGTGGTTCGTAACTGGCCGCTATAAAGGGAGTTTTCAAATAAAGTATGAAGCATGTGGCGGGGCTATGTAGTCAAAAGGATTTGTTCATCTTGTTAGAGAGATATCCCTGGGCCCCTCGATGATTGGGCACTGACACCAAATATGCATGGCCATGCTCAAGCTGCAATGATTTTAGATCAGTAACAACTTGTTATTTTGTTCACCACCAATCTAGAATCGAGAAACAGAATTGTGAACGATTGGGAGATTGAAATTTTTCCATGTCTCGTGTTCACACGGATATCGCGAACAAAGGGATGTTTATGATCACTTATCTATAGGACCTTTTAGCCTTTGTAGGCTACCAGGATTTGTCAAGGATGAAGTAACTCGTACCGACTTGGGGGCAAGTATGCTTTGCTAGAGCCGCTGCTTGTTTGTGGTGTTGGTAACGTTGTATCATGTGCAAGTGGGAGTTTGTTGAAATATGCCCACTGATACACGTGCACTAGCATCACTGCTGATGAGGTACGGGCCTATTGAGTCACACGCCAAGGGTAGATTCCGGCAGCACACAACCCAAACATGAGAGAATATGAAATTAGGGTTTCTGGCGACCTTCACGGGCCGTGAAGAAGTCGTGCAGTGAAACCCTTCATGAGGCTTCACCACCCGGACAGGTAGTCGTGGGGCATGACCTTCACAAGGGCTTCATGGCCCGTGAGAGCCCGTGAAGTCAGGCGCCATGCTTTTATTGGACAACTCGTTGGCCCAATGAGAGTATGCGATGAAACCCGGCCTATGGGCCTTCACGAGTGCTTCACGGCCCGTGAGAGCCCGTGAAGGCAGAAGTCAAAGTGTCACTTTGTGTTTATTGGACCTTTGTGTTGGTCCAATAAGATGAAGCTTATATGGCCGATTCCGGTTGCCTTAAAGCTTTCTCCAGCCTCTATAAAAGAGGATAATACTCTCTCATTTGGAACTCTTTCTTCATTTAATAACACACACACACATATGCTTCTTGGGTTCCACTAGAGCAAAGGAAGTGTATCAAGTGAAGGCGAGTTGTTCATGTGTTGCTGTTGTTCCAAAGACTCGAGATCAAAAGTGAGGCTCAATTTTGAGGGTCGTTAGCAAGATGGAATCTCGGTAACTTGGTGTGGACTATCAATAGAGGAGCTCGGATTCGGGTTCTCGAAGATCTTCATAGCTCGATGGATAGCTCCAGCCCCGTGATGGTATACTTCTCCTCCCTCTCGTTTTTTTTAGTTGCTATATTCGTTTGTAGTCACGATCCCCACTTGGGGAATACATGCATGTCGGTTTTAATTGTAACACCCGGAATTTTATTATTAAGTTAATGTGAGAAATGTACAAAGTGGTAGGTGAGTTACAAATGGATATATGTGATAGTATGTGGTTATAAACTAGAGGGGCTAAAACCGTCAAAACGGAACTTGGAAAGGTTGAGGGACTAATTATGTAATTAGTCCATACATATTTATATAAATAACCATCTTTGACTTTGAGTGGTCAAAGTCTTCATTTGTGCAAGAAACCAACTCACGTATGCTATAAAACACCAATATTCTCTAGAGATTTTGATCAAGATCAGTGGAAGCAAGGTGAAATAACTGGAGCTAGTGATCATACAAGTTGGAGGTAAGGATGTTGAACTATGTTTTTGAAGTTTAATGGGTTTTTAGTTGATTCTATGGTGAATCAAAGATTTCCGCATGTTATTGTTGTTGTTTGTGGATTAGAAGTTGTTTGGGATGTAGGAAAACATCCTAGTAGCGTTTTTATGAATTAAAGTTGGGTTTTTGGGGTGATTTGGCCGGAGACAGCAAGTAAGTCGGCCAAACTGCTGCTACCAGTTGAAGGGCACGGGCGTGACCTTCAAGATCCAACCGTGCCCTTGGCCGTACCTAAGGAGGCACGGGCGTGACCTTTAGGGGGTGTTTGGTTCAAGTATTGTTTTTGAAGGGATTGGGATTTCAAATGGGATTGGTATTTGATGGGATTTGCATTTAGTGGGATTTAAAATCCCATTTTGTGTTTGGTTCATATTTCTTAGGTGGGATTTCCACCACCACTAAACTCCATCAACAGCCAAAGGCGGCGGAAGACGAACGACGGCGACGGCGGACGACGAACGAACAAAGGCGGACGACGGCGAATGATGAACGAACGACGGCGGACGACGGAGAACGACGGTGGATGACGAACGACTGTGGACGACCAACGATGGCGACAACGAACGAACGACAGCGGACGACGGTGAACGACGGCGGATGACCAACGACAGAGACTACGGACGAACGACGGCAGACGACGAACGACGTTGGATGACGAACAATGGCGGATGGCCAACGACGGATGACGGTGAACGACGGCGGATGACCAACGACGGACGATGGTGAACGACGGCGGATGACCAACGACGGCGACAATGAACGAACGACGGTGAACGACGGCCGATGACCAACGACGGTGACAACGAACGAACGACGGCGGACGACGAACGACGACGGCAGATGACGAAGGACGACGGATGACGACGGATGACGGCGGACGACGGTGAACGACGGCGGACGACGAACTAACGAAGGCGGATGACGAAGGACGACGAACGACGAACGAAACACAGAATTTAGAAATCCCTCATCTGTGGGATTTGTAAATACCATGGGGGGTGGGGGATTTAGAAATCCCTCATTTGTGGGATTTCAAGGATTCCTAAGATTTGAAATCCCATCCCATTTTTACAAACCAAACACAAGATTTCTCAGGATTTGAAATCCCAATCCCAAAGATTCCTAGGAAATACCACGAACCAAACATCCTCTTAGGGTATGGGCGTGCCCTGTTCTAGAAAGGCCTAGAGGGTGCCTAGAGACCACGGGGTTGTCTGGGTGTAGGGCACCGGAGTACCTTGTGAAAGGCACGGGCGTGCCTAGTATTTTGTTCAGTTATTCAGTTCAGCAAATGCATGTGTTGATGTATATTCAGTATTATTTCATGTACAGACTTATCAGTGGCGCATTCGCTAGATTACTATCGATTATGGACTGTTTTATTAACATCACAGACTATAAGGTGAGTCTTCTAGACTATTATTCATATTTACAGCATGTATGTTATCATGTGAGGTTGTTAATGTATTAGGTCACTCATATGTGGGGGCTATGCTCAGTAAGGTTCAGTAGTGATACAGTAATGTTACAGTAAATATTTATGTGTGTTAAGCTTATTGCTATGTACAGTAAGGCTAAGTATTATTAAGCATGTTGCTTTGTGCAGTAGTGGCTCAAAAATAGCATAGTACTGTGGCTCAGTTAATTAATCATATGTATGAGAAAGCATGTTGCCTTGTGCAATATTGGCTCAGTTAGTTACTCAGAGATTATTATCATTTGTTGACAGTGTTTATAATATGATTATATTCATGTGTTTATATGATTGGCAGTCTAGTTTACTCACTAAGCTCTCGCAGCTTATCAGATATTATTTCTAAAATGTTTTGCATGTTTTATCAAAGGCAAGAGCAAAGCTTCAGTTTGACGGTTGTTATGTATATAAGTAAAATAGTGTTTTGAAACTTAACGCCCGATTGTATAGTGAGAAAACGTCTTTTGATGTAAATATGTGACTATCATGGTTTTGTATGAACCTGAGGGTTCAAAACAGTTTTTTTGTTGCTTCCGCTCGTTTGTAAGATAACTCTTTTATTTTTAAAAGAACTTGAAGTATGGTTTTATTTATGTTTTGAAAATTGGGGCGTTACATTAATACCCGAAAACCCCGGTTTTTGATGTCGTTGCTTCCGCTGCGTACGGGTGTTGGAGTACATGGGTTTCCTACAGGACATAATTATAAGGAATGTTTATCCTTAGGAAAGTTTTGTTATGACTGTGCTCAGTACGGGCATGAGTCCTCATAATGTCCTAACTAGTTGAAATTCGTTAGTCGGGATGTTAAATAAATAAGTAGATACAGTGTAAGGTTTCTTTTAAAATGTATGTAAATTATGTAGAACCGGTATGTACTTTTCTTAGATAATAAATTGTCGAAGGAGGCAAAATCAAGGAAGATTTTGTGTTATTGTTTGAAGTATGGGTGATGAGTATTATATATCTATGAGTTGACTCCAAGTGGGAGAGTAGTGTGAAAAGATTAGTAATGATTAAATATATAAAAACAATTCATATTGACAATCATGATCGTGGTAGAAAGGAGTATTGATAAAAGTTACAGAGTTAAACGAAGAAATTGCATAACATTGAGTTGGAAAACAAATTTAAAACCACAATATGTAATGTTGAATGATTGGTAAAATGAGTAAAGAGTAAATGAAAGAGATTACTATCTCTGATTAAATAAAAGATGTGGCAGTAATTTATATTATTACAGAGAAAATTTGAGTGTGAAATGGATAAAATGGTGATAAATTAATCATACTAATTGAGGTGAAATATAATGATGAGTCACGTACGTGTTGATTATCAGAAACAATTCAATAGTAATACCAAAAGACATGATGGAAGTGACGTGGAAGTCTTAAAACTTATGGGCCTTGGCCTAAGTATGAGGTGGAGTATATGAGTTTGAATAGAAGGTCAGGTGTTGACCTGACAAATAATTGAGCATGATAACTGTATTATCGATTATTAACATGAGAGTAAAATTTGTTGCTTGAGAAAGAACGAGAATAGTTAAAACATGATTATTCTTGAAAATGTAATTTCTATTCAGCAGAATTAAATTTTGATTTATCTGAAACGATTAAGAGGTATAAAGAGTAAAAACTGAAATATTGATGGCTAGAGATGAAGCCAGAGGTAGCCAAGTATGTGGCAAACATGTTACAAAGTTTGAAAATGACGGATGTATATCAAAACATATGAGAAGTTCCAACCCGGTTGGATTATAAAATGATATGAGTGGTTGTAAGCAGATTTTTTAAAAATGTACATTTCAGTTACATGAAGAAATTTTTTATTTCTCTAACGTTATTTGAGGTTTATGTAAAGAAATTATTTTTGGTTATGTGTCCCTGTTTTCGTTATGTCAGAAAACTGATTTAGTCCAAATTTTGAAAAAGATTTTATGAAGAGATGAAAAGCACGTGTTATTATATGAGTAAAGTGTGAAAATAATTCAATTGATTGAAAGTAAGTCGTGTACGTATGTTATAAATTTGAAAGAAACTAAAGTTTTATTTAGTGATAGCCAAATTTTTATATATTATACAAATTATTATTTTAGTATCGGATCGTTGCCTTACGGCATATTATGTGGTAAGAGAGGTTAAACCTCAGGATCAGAAAGAAGTGAATAACAATGAAGTGGTACGGTGAATAACAGAACAATTTATTAAATGAGAAATATGTTGTTAGCCCAAATTGATAAAAGAGCTATACAGATAATTGTATATCGTTAATGAGTGACAAGTGGGAAAAACTATTGTTAGTCCTATGTTCAGAAAAGTTAGATTTGATTAGACAAACCATAGATATGTATAGATGATAGGTTAAATATTAGGAATTATGTAAGTATGTTGTAGACTGACTAGTCAGCTTAGGCTGAGTAGTCAGCGTACAAATAGATATAGAGTTTTCTATGTAAGTACTAGATGACTCAGTGACTTCTAAGCTGAGATAGGTTTCAAGAGTGAAGACTTGAAGAATTGAAGACTTGAAGATTCAAGAACTCAGCTTGACAATGTCAAGCTGAGTAAGTCAGATCAGCGCCAGAAGTCAGTTTAAAGAATTTAAGTAAGTTTTAAATTCTGTTATAAACTCTCAATATCTACGACATTTAAATTAGAGTATCTGAACCTAATTTAAACTATCTATTAGTTGGATAGAAATCTCAAACAGAATTAGTTAGATATGTTCTAATTAAGAAGTTTGTTACGGTTTCAAAGAAAAGATAAATTCTATCTTTAAACTGTGATTTATTCGTAGATACATCAAGTATAAGTATAAACCTTTTGTAGGTTTACAAAATATGCGTGATACACAGACCGAGAACAGCATAAGTTGCGAACCTATGTTCATACTTGATACGCGTGTGTTGCGATAACTTTGTGAGTTCGAAGTTAAAGAGAGTTTTCCAGAATTCTTGTTAATCAGTTTTAACAAGAAGTTCGATCATCAATTAGTTTGTGATTCAAGAGTGTATAAATAGAAGTTGAGTTTATAATCAGTGTAATATCAAATCATCCTGTTGATTTGATTAGAAAGTAAAAATTGTAACCAGTTCATTTGATTAGTCAATATACATTTGATTAAATTTAGTTGGTTGTTTAAAGTGTATTCATCCCCCCCTTCTACACTGTATCAGTTGCTTGTTTACCCTCTTTGGGACCAATAACTATGTTATTTTAATATGTCACTATAAAAGAGAAATAATAAATTCAGAATAATGTGAAAATTAGATCCGATGTTAATTGGATCATGTAGAGTTATTGCTCATATGGGAAATGTTACGTGTAGACTGAGAGTCACCGGAGTATTTGTCACGTATTATATCTCATAAAATGTTGAGCAGACGAGTCTGCATATGTATTTATATTATTGGCAATAATGGAATGGACTAGATAAGGTTCGGTGGAAATACAAGGGTGGTTCTGGGAATCCTGAGAAAGAGATAACATGTAGTTATCCAAAAACACACCAGTAGTTGATTTCAAGGACGAAATCTATTTCAAGTGGGAGAGAGTTGTAACACCCGAAGTTTGAAATTTCGTGTAATAATTAAACGAGTATTACAGTTTTAGTGATTTCCTAATTAAGATTAGGAGGTGTTTAGAAACTTGAGGGGTTAAAGCTGTTAATTTGAAACTAGAAAAGTTGAGGGACTAGTTGTGCCAAATCTTAAAGTTATGTTTATATATAGCTAGTGTTGACTAGAGTTAGTCAAACTTCACATATCTTCTTCTCTGTTCACGAACACAAGTTCCAGTCAAGATTTTCTTTGAATTTTTGGAGCTAGAACAATAAGAACAATTGGATACAACTGATCATAGCTAATCATAAGTTGGAGGTAAGGATTCTTGGTTATGTTCTTTGAAGTTTTTGGTAGGTTTTAAGTGATTCAATGGTGAATCATGGAATAAATCTTGTTATTGTTGTTGTTTTTGGCTTAGAGGTTGTTAGGGGTGTAGGAAAACACCTCAGTAGCGTTTTTATGAATTTACATAGTCATATTGGGTGAGTTAGCCGGAGTTACAGCAATACAGTCGGTGAACTGTTGCTGAAACTAGAAAGGCACGGGCATGCCTTTGAGGGGTACGGTCGTGCCTCGTGGCCGTGACCGCCTCTGTTCTTGAGGTCCGGGTGTACCTAGGTACGGGCGTACCTAAATAGGGTACGGGCGTGCTTTGGTCTGGTACAGGGTGTGCCTAGCCCGATACGCCCATGTTTGTTGGGGCCTGTTTCTGGGCCTTGGGCCTAGGTGCACGGGCGTACCCTCAGGGTGTACGGACGTGCCCTGCCCCTATTAAGTGTGTTAAATGCTGAATTTGATTATATGAATAATACCATGATTATACGTCTGTAGGAATTACTGTTTGATGTATTCTGAGTATATCTTGCATAACTTTCTGTGTCGTATTAATTGCTGAGGTGAGTTTCCTAAACTCTGATTCATATCTGTAATATGTGTGTTGCATTGCAATGTGTTATATTAATGATCAGATGTAACACCGTAAAACTCAAGCCATTTTTTTATTAAAACGCTGCGGAAGCTTTCTCTAATTTCATTTAACATAAACATTCACAAGTACCAAGTACTTTTACAAATCGCAACATCCGTTTGTGTTACAAAAGATTATAAAACGTGGCTCGTCTCTTCTCAAAATACAATATCAGAGTATTGGTCAAATTCCACTTTCCACATACAAAGCTAAACAACTACTCACATAAACCTGCAAAAAGCAATCAACCGTGGAGGATTAGCCCAGCTCTTACATCAGCAGCTGACCCCAACCAGCCCTTACATAGAAACTGATCTCTTCCAACCCATAACACAGAAGTCGGTTCTCAAACAATCCAAATACTCTTCTAGTCACAATCACAATCAAAACTCTTTTACATAAAACATATATGAACATGTAATTCTCATTTAGCATATAGCAGACTTAACAGTCTATCATGGCTTGACAATCAATCTATCTTCGCATAACAAACTTATCAGTCAAATATCTCATATTCAAATCAACAAACAATCATTGCATTCAAACAATCCTTCAATCATTCAATTCATAATGTTACCAACGAAACCACCCGTGAGTAAACTTCCACTCACCTCAGTCCTCGAATCAGGCGTACACAGTTGTCTAATATCACTGAGTCTGTAGTTTGCGTGAAAACACCGCAACAACCGAATCAGTCTCAAATATATAAATATATCTTTCAACATATATTTATATCTCATAATCATGTAAATAACTTGATTTAATCATATAATTAACAATACAACTTTTCCCAAACGAAACACAAACAAAACGAATAACATTTCAGAAATAAGCCCCGTCGCGCCGCGACACTCCCTTGTGTCGCGCCTCGACACAATCGGATTTCGAATCCGTATTTTAGTTCTCGGATTTGAGTAGCGGATTTCGTTCCCGGATTTCAAGTGTCGGATTTGAATTCGGATTTCATGAACTCGGATTTCAAGTATTGGATTCTAGGGTTTAGGATTTAGAAACTCTCGGATTCCTCCTCAAACCGACTCAATCTGTCGGATTTCATGAAGGTCGCGCCGCGACCTTCAAGGTAGCGCCGCGACGTGTGTTCATCAGCATATCAACTTTTCTTAAATTCGATTTCCAGCCAACTTAACTCCTTGTAAACATTTCCAACATAATATTTCTTCAATCTCAACTCAGATATAACATATATGATGCATATAAAACATCATAAACATCTTTTAATCCATCCAAACAACAAAATTATCAAAACCCATTTCATCTTTATGAACTAACTATGGTGTTCTTCTTTAAACACTTGAAAACACAATCATAAACATAACCAAGTAATCAGTAACATGTAATAATCATAAGCTCACCTTCTATTTGAATTATAAACCACAAAACTTTAATTCCAAGAATTTAAGTTTCTTTTCTCCTTCTTGTTCTTCTTTCCTTCCAGAGAACACACATGCACACACACATTCACTTTTCTTTTTCTTTCTTTCTTTCAAGATACACATATACACACACGTGTACTCCTCAAATATTATGTGTCATCACTTTACACCAACTCACATACACACATACATACATGATATCATACGTACATAAATAACTCTTCTAGCATATACCTCATGCCAATTAACCATCAATTAATTATTCAAATATCATAATACCATTTATTATATCTAATTACTTTCAAACAAATAATCTTTCTCAATCAATTTCCTTAACATACTTTCGAGGTATTTTCTATAACTCTGATACCACACTCAATCTTATTTAATCACAAACACATACGACTTCACATACTCGTTTAATCACATAACAAATCTTTAAATATGCAAACTAACACATTTCAATTTACCATTAGCCCGCCTACTACTAGTTTAACACCGGAAAACCCAAGCCATTTTTTTTAAATACGCTGCGGAAGCTTTTTAATAAACAAACTTATTACATACAAACCAATATTTACAAAATATACAAACAGTGTTCACAAACAAAAGTATCATTGTGTGTTACAAAAGCTACAGGCTCGTTTCATTCAAAAATAATATCAGAGTCAGGTCATTCCTTTCCTTCAGCCAACCTCACAAACACGAACCTGCAAAAGCAACAACTGAGGCGAATTAGCACAAAGCTAAGTGAGTAGAGGCTAAACACCAAAAAGCAAACATCTACAGTCAATATCAAAGCATGTAATCACGTATTCCGAGAAGACTGGCAGTTCGGTGCAGAACCTACAACCAATGCCGGCCAAAGCAAAGGTTTACCGATAGCCCTCCACTAAATTGGCATAGGAAACTCCCCCTCTGATGCAACATATGCACCAGTAAGGCTAACACTGTTCAACCAATCAGTGAACGAGCCCAGCCTAATCCTACGTATAGTTGACTTCCCAACGCAACTTAAATTCATACTAAGAGTGCGTATCGACCAAATAGTCATGCAGCAGATATCAATCAACAATAATCACAATCAACAGTTCGATCAATCCAATTCAATCCCAATCATGAATCACACCAATAACATTAACCGAAATCTTTACCATCTGCGATTAACGCCCACTCACCTCAAAAATCCACACGGGCTCAGAAATCTAATTTTACTAAGTCTTTTGATTGCCTGAAAACACAGCAACAATCAAATCAGTCTCGAATATATAAATATATCTTCTCATATATATTTATATCTCAAATCTATAAAAAAACATCTCAACTATTTCACATAATAAAACATACTAACTCAAACCAAGCAAAACATAAAAGAAATAAACAATTAATCGGATTTGGGTCTGTCACGCCGCGACCAGGGTCGGATTTCAAATTCCGGATTCATAGTACCGGATTTAAGTGTCGGATTCATCTATCGGATATCAAAGTATAGTATTTGAAAGTATAGAATTTCAAAGTCTAGGATTTCAAAGTATAGGATTTCAAAGTGTAGGATTTCAAAGTATAGGATTTCAAAGTGTAGGATTTCAAAGTGTAGGATTTCAAAGTATAGGATTTCAAAGTATTGGATTTCAAGCTATAGGATTTCAAACTAGAGGATTTCAAACTATAGGATTTCAAACTATAGGATTTCGGTAATGTCGGTTTTTATCAAAAACCGAATCTCATCCACATCAAATTCATCATCTTCTTCATTTTATGTGTCGGATTTTAAGCCATAGCTTCCATAAAACTCATTCTAACATCATTTTCTTCCAACAAAACATATATTTAACATCTAACACGCATAAGAATCATCAAAAACACATTTTTACTCATTTATAACAACAAAACCTTCAAAACCCATTTACCAAGTTTCTTCCAAACTTAACAATGGTGAATTTGCATAAATTCATGTTTTTCAATATATAAACATACCAACACTTACTATAACATGCCATGAATACTTTCTCACCTTCTTGTGAAATTAAACAACACAAGATCTGAACTTTAGAAATTCAAGTTTTTGAACTTTTTAAGGTTTCTTCACCTAGAGGTTTTGCTTTCCAAATACACACACAAACACCTTGCACACTTAACAAATATGAGAAGATACTTAGCTACACACGTACACATATATTTGTAAAGTTTAAGCAGGAGGTGGCAAAACCAATTTTTGAAATCCTATTCTTTTGTTTAACGCATGCATACATACATACATACCAACATACATGCATACATATTTGTATTTTCTTTCCTTTTCTTTTCTAACTTCACTAGTAACATATAAATATATATTTATACTCAAATTAATTAAGTTTATTAATTCTTAATAAACACATAACCAATTAAAGCAAACCAATCACGTACCGCCAACCCGCTAATCTCCTAGCCCAGGGTTGCGGGTGTTACAAATCTCCCCTCCTTAAGAGGATTCCGTCCTCGGAATCATTTCTTGCTCAAACAGATGAGGGTATCTATCCTTCATTTCCGCCTCAGTCTCTCATGTCAAATCAGAACCTAAACTGTGTTTCCACTTGACCAATACCATCGGTATCTGCTTCTTTCGGAGCTTGGTCACTTTACGATCTAACAGTTCTACGGGTTCCTCAATTAATCTCTTCTTTGAATCCACTTTCAGTTCGTGTACTGGGAGAATCTGACTCTCGTCTTCAACTTTACATTTTCTCAAATATCAGACATTGGACGTATCGTGAATACCTGCAAGCTCTGCTGGGAGATCCAATGTAACTGTCTGGTTATTTACAATCTGACGAATTCTGAAAGGGCCAATGTAACGGGGAGCTAACTTCCCGCGTTTGCCAAATCGAATCACGCCCTTCCACGGAGAAACCTTGAGATACACTAACTCCCCCACATCAAACGATACTAGACGACGCCGCGGATTCGCATACATTTTCTGTCTATCTCTGGCCGCTTTCAACTTTTTTCTGGCTATTGCAACCTTATCAGCAGTCATCTGAACAACCTTAGGCCCTGCAAATTGTTTCTCACCAGCCTCTAACCAACACATTGAAGTACAGTAACGACGGTCGTATAACAACTCATACAGAGGCATTCCAATACTGGAGTGGTAAAAGTTATTATATGCAACTCTATCAACAGTAGGTGCGAATCCCAAGATCCACCATACTCAATTACACAAGCACGCAGCATATCCTCGAGTGTCTGTATGGTTCGCTCAGTCTGACCGTCACTCTGGGGTTGATAAGCAGTACTATGACTAATTCTCGTTCTCAACTCTCTTTGTAGTCTCTTTTAGAAATTCGAAACAAGCCTGAAGTCTCTGTTGGAAACTATCGATAACGGTCTACCATACCTCGCAACAATCTCATTAACATTTAGTTGAGTTAACTTACTCAAAGAAGTCGTCTCGCATGTAGCCAGAAAATGAGCACTCTTCATACTTATTTCTGATTGTTAAGTCCTTTCTAACTCATAAATCAACTTACCACTGATATTTTAACATTTATCCAATATAATCACGTTTGTCTAATCAGCTTAGTCATGCATTTCTCGAATCATCAAAATTCAACTCAACCGCATGTTCATTCCCATATATCTGCACAACTCCTATTACTTCATTATCCAATAAGGATTCAGTCGCACTGTTCATCTCACATCTCTATGCTAGTTATAAATCATTCCAAAGTTTAATTAAATCTTTCGAGTACACATTCGATTTATTCCATCAAGATACAATTTCACTCACCATTTTTATCTCATAGTGGTAGAATACAATTACTTTTATTGATCAATCACAATCATTCGTAATATATCCGGACTTCATTGCATATCATATCTCTCATACATATTCCATCATAACTTGCTTTCATTACTATTCTGACATTTATGGTCACCACAACCGTTCATAATTCTCTAATACTCTACCTTGACTCAAACCCAATCATGTCATGTTTCCACGAAATATATCATGTTCACTCCTTTTAGTAGGATATCAGTAAAATACTCTGTATGGCATTATACTATTTAGCCGTCCCAAGTGCACTGGCAATTTAGTTTCATAAGTTTTATCAAATTAAATCCCCAATTCCAAGCAAGGGTACTTCCTAGCAAAGGCAAGTTCATGCACAAAATCCATAAGTCTTCATTCCATATGTTCAGGCCATTACATTCTTCTTTTCTCTTCCTTATTTCTAATGAACTCAATCTGTTATTCTTCATACCTTGTATACTTTCAGTTTACAGGATTCAACTATTATCATAACTAGCTCTTTCCCATATATATAACTCCTTGTAATTAGGCGTCAAGTGCATCAATTATATCTTTTACCCAAACAAGTATGTACATCTCAAATTTGTCCAATCTGTAGCAATCCATCTCTTTCTTATACTTAATAGTTTAAATCATTTAAGTCATCAATTTCCTAGTAAAGGTAATCTCAATTCCATCCATCAAGTCAATTGTACTTTAACTTGCATAATTACAGGGTTATCATCATAAACTCCCTCGTATATCCACATGTTTAATATCAATTATCCGTCCGAGGTAATATTTGAATCTCTCATTCACATCCTTCTATTCATACTAATCATTGTCTCTGTCACTTATTCAACATATCCGTATAAAAGCATTCGCTATTTCCTTTAATAATCCAATCAATCATACATACCTTTACAATCAATATGTTTTCACCTTGTCAATATAAACGCACCTATTACATTCTCCAAGTCATGGTTTAGATCATTCCTCTCAGAAATCCTTAACTATCATAGGGCCTGAATCATTCCTCCAATTTCAAAGCATAATATCATGTATCAATTCAACAAATATCATATCTCAACATATCATAAATCTCTTCACATTCACCAATCATCCTCATATATTATCTTTTATCAAAACATATTTGAGTATCACAAAACCATTCAATTCCTATACTTGTTCACTTTCTTCTTCTTTCCTTCCTCTTTACACAATCATAACATATAAATACACATATACAAACACAGTTTGCAAAGCAAATCTTATAACACATAGCTTAGCATGCAATTCGATTAATGTAGACATATCTTTCTCTAGTATCTCATGTCAAATTTACTTCTTATCAAATACCATATACATATTATCATATCATTTCTGACAATAGCATCAGATAGCTTCACGATTTAGATAACAAAATAACAACTAACTCTACTTCTAAAGAATTATTCTCTTTCAGAAGTAAGCACATACACTTAATACACATAGACATCAAACATTCATAATTAACTCTGAAGTTAATAAACATACGTATAAACATAAAGGTTTTCAAAACGTACCCGTTATATCATTCTTGGCCGGTTAACATCATCTTTCGTTATACCGAATGCCCTACTCTCAGACGTAGTAGGGTCCTTCCTCTTCTGTCCACTTGTTGACGAAGACCCCCCAACTGCCTCAACTCCTGGCCTTGTCCGGACTCCTTTTTCTTTGTCACAGTCTCTCACAATATGACCCTCTCTTTGGCAATTCCAACAAACACTCCGAGGAAAAGCACAATCATTTAACTCATGACCAAACAATCCGCATCGCACACAACGCAAAGTCTGGAGTGTGCAAATCCCCATATGAACAGACCTACACCGGCGACACCACTGGGAACTTCGGTCAAATCTTTCTGATGTAGGCCTAGTATGTTGAGTTTCTTGCTTCTGACCAACTACCGATGATGGTTCCCTAATACTTGGTCCAGATTCGAGTTCTCTTTTAATTCTACAATCCCTTGCCCTATGATCTTTTCCAAAACAAATCCAACATACCTTCTCGGAGAAATAACAATCTTTCATCTCATGACCAAAGTGTCCGCAGGTAAGACATCGCATAATTTGGTAATTACAAGGTCATGTATGGTGTGACTTACACTTTCCGCACCATGGTGCTCGTTGATTGATTCCACTAAACCTAGATTCACAATTCAAGTTCTCTTGTCTCTAACCATCTTGCTCATTTTGCTTTTGTATATCGTATTGTTCAATCCTAGGTTTATGTTGAGAAAATTTCTCGCGAGTCATGTTGTTTCTGGATTCCACATTTCTCCTTTCCAATTCAGCTAAGCCAAAAGCTTGGGAAGAAGTACTATCCCTCCTAGTACCGCTTGAGTATTCCGGGAGCATAGCTCCCTGCAATGGGACTGAATATAAGTAGGGTTGTTGTGTTACCTGTGCCATAGGGTAATATTGAACCGGAACTAGAAACGTTGTAGCTTGTGTATTAGCAGTTGGATAAGTCTGAGTTTGAACATTTTGGATTATCCTCTCTCGTTCCATTCGGTGCACAGTATCTCGAAGTTCTTGTATTTCATCTTTCAGTTTATCAATACACTTGCTCTGCTCATCCCTCTGTTCACATCTCAATGTACCAGTTTGATATGTCATATCCATCACATTCACTGTTGAAGCTCCAGCTACTTCTTGGGTCACAGGAGTGTCAATAGGGGTATCTTTGTCTGCCATATCTGTACAATCACATCACCTCACAGTCTTATTAGCATAAACCGTTAGTATCCAAAATACTAACTACTACAGACAACTGTAACTCACCCTAATTCCCCCGAAGGAAAGCTTGACCCGTCACGAGCCAAGATTTGGGAATGCAACACTCTAGCCGTGCATGCATCGCCAAACCTAGGTTCTGATACCAAACTGTAACACCGGAAAACCCAAGCCATTTTTTTTAAATACGCTGCGGAAGCTTTTTAATAAACAAACTTATTACATACAAACCAATATTTACAATATATACAAATAGTGTTCACAAACAAAAGTAACATTGTGTGTTACAAAAGCTACAGGCTCGTTTCATTCAAAAATAATATCAGAGTCAGGTCATTCCTTTCCTTCAGCCAAGCTCACAAACACGAACCTGCAAAAGCAACAATTGAGGGGAATTAGCACAAAGCTAAATGAGTAGAGGCTAAACACCAAAAAGCAAACATCTAAAGTCAATATCAAAGCATGTAATCACGTATTCCGAGAAGACCGGCGGTTCGGCGCAGAACCTACAACCAATGCCGGCCAAAGCAAAGGTTTACCGATAGCCCTCCACTAAATTGGCACAGGAAACTCCCCCTCTAATGCAACATATGCACCACTAAAGCTAACACTGTTCAACCAATCAGTGAACGAGCCCAGCCCAATCCTACGTATAGCTGACTTCCCAACGCAACTCAAATTCATACTAAGAGTGTGTATCGACCAAATAGTCATGCAGCAGATATCAATCAACAATAATCACAATCAACAGTTCGATCAATCCAATTCAATCACAATCATGCATCACACCAATAACATTAACCGAAATCTTTACCATCCGCGATTAACGCCCACTCACCTCAAAAATCCACACGGGCTCAGAAATCTAATTTTACTGAGTCTTTTGATTGCCTGAAAACACAGCAACAATCAAATCAGTCTCGAATATATAAATATATCTTCTCTTATATATTTATATCTCAAATCTATAAATAAAAACAACTCAACTATTTCACATAATAAAACATACTAACTCAAACCAAGCAAAACATAAAAGAAATAAACAATTAATCGGATTTGGGTCTATCGCGCTGCGACCGGGGTCAAATTTCAAATTCCGGATTCAGAGTACCGGATTTAAGTGTCGGATTCATCTATCGGATTTTAAAGTATAGTATTTCAAAGTATGGAATTTCAAAGTCTAGGATTTCAAAGTATAGGATTTCAAAGTGTAGCATTTCAAAGTATAGGATTTCAAAGTGTAGGATTTCAAAGTGTAGGATTTCAAAGTGTAGGATTTCAAACTATAGGATTTCAAACTATAGGATTTCGGTAATGTCGGTTTTTATCAAAAACCGAATCTCATCCACATCAAATTCATCATCTTCTTCATTTTATGTGTCGGATTTTAAGCCATAGCTTCCATAAAACTCATTCTAACATCATTTTCTTCCAACAAAACATATATTTAACATCTAACACGTATAAGAATCATCAAAAACACATTTTTACTCATTTATAACAACAAAACCTTCAAAACCCATTTACCAAGTTTCTTCCAAACTTAACAATGGTGAATTTGCATAAATTCATGTTTTTCAATATATAAACATACCAACACTTACTATAACATGCCATGAATACTTTCTCACCTTCTTTTGAAATTAAACAACACAAGATCTGAACTTTAGAAATTCAAGTTTTTGAACTTTTTAAGGTGTCTTCACCTAGAGGTTTTGCTTTCCAAATACACACACAAACACCTTGCACACTTGACAAATATGAGTAGATACTTAGCTACACACGTACACGTATATTTGTAAAGTTTAAGCACGAGGTGGCAAAACCAATTTTTGAAATCCTATTCTTTTGTTTAACTCATGCATACATACATACATACCAACATACATGCATACTTATTTGTATTTTCTTTCCTTTTCTTTTCTAACTTCACCAGTAACATATAAATATATATTTATAATCAAATTAATTAATTTTATTAATTCTTAATAAACACATAACCAATTAAAGCAAACCAATCACGTACCTCCAACCCGCTAATCTCCTAGCCGAGGGTTGCGGGTGTTACAACTAGGCCGGGTTTTCGGATGTTACAAATCCTCCCTCCTTTAGTGGCTTCCGTCCTCGGAATCCTATAGCACATATCAAATGGTTCATCCTTTTTTGGTTGTCAAGTTCTTGGTAATATATTCACATATTCATTTTACTATCATTCACCGACATTCATTTCTGTCATTTCATAGTTATCAGAGTTTAACAACTCTTCTTTAATTAAGTCATAAAACTCATAAACCTATCTTTCAATCATTTTCCTTCATACTCACATATTTAAACAAAATCAAAATATCTCTTGAATACTTGTTCATATCAATCTGTTTATCTCAGTTTAACAATTTCCACCTCTCTGTTATTCACTGTCTTACACCTGTCAAACATCACCACTTTATCTACATATCAACTCACCACTAATATCTTAACCTCCATGAGATAGAAATCACATCATGCTTGTCTACTCAGTTTAATTATCCATTCCCTAATTCATCAAAATCCAACACAAAACACAAGTTCATTCTCATATATTTGTGCAATTCTTTCTACTCAACCATCTTATAAAAATTTAGTCATACTGCTCATTTCACATCTCATTCCTTGTCGCAACTCTTCTAGAATTTAAGTCAATTCCTTCGATTCTCTTCAGTTAACTCTAAGTATAAAAATATTTATATCTTCAAATCATCTCAGTAATGTAATTCTTCTCAAAAGATCACGTTTCACTGGGGTAATAATACCAACACTTCTTACTACTCCGTCCACAATCACTTGTGATACATCAAATTCCTTTTAGTGTAGTACATCAACTCCATCATAGCTTGTCATTACCATAACCCTGGTATCTCAAATTATTTCAACAATTTGTAAATCTCTCATACTTTGCTTTAACTCAAACACACTCAAAACATAATTCCACAAAAGTATTCATATCATATTCATTCCTTTATATACGTCTTTCATTAATTACTTCATATGGCATTATACTATTTAGCCCTTCCAAGTGCATTGGCAATATAATTCTGTGAATCTTGTTCAAAAATGAATTTCTAGTTCCAAGCACAGATACTCCTTAGCAAAGTCAATTCATACATATATGATCCACTAATCTTCATTTCATAAACTTAAGCCGTTACATTTCTCTTTTCTCATAAATTCGTTCTGTCATTCAATTTACATATATCTTTGGTTCATACGTGTCAATTATCATCATAGTTGGCTCTTTCTCATGTGTATCTCCTTGTAATTAGGCACCAATAACATCTTTATCCAAACAATTCTTGCAGATTTCTGACTTTCCCAATCTGTAGCAATTGACTTCTTTCTTTTACTTGATAATCTCAATCATTCATGTCATCATTTCTAATAAGGATAATCTCAATTTTATCCATCAAGCCAAATACACATCGATTCACATAATCTTCAAGGTTACCGTCACAATTTCCCTCACATTCCCACATAATCGTCTTCCCAGTATAATATCAAACTTCTCAATTACAATCTTTGATTCATTCTAACCATCATCTCTATCTCATGTTGGTTTCATTCATATATATAAACATCTGCTGTTCCTTTTAATACTCAGATCAATCTCATATATTTCTTTATAATCAATATCTTCATGTTATCACCACAAACGCATCTGCTGCAATTCCAAAGGCATAGATTAAATCATTCCTCTCAAGAATCTTCAACTGTCACAAGACATAAACCTTTACTCCATAGTATAGCATCCTTTATATCAATCCGACAATTGCAGTATTTCAACGAATCATCGATCTCCTCAAGTTCATTAATCGATATCACAGATTATCTTCAATCATTAGCTTTACCCATACTCGCAATCTCAGTTATACATTTATCAACAATATCTCTCAATCGTCACAAAACCTTCTAAACTTCGTTAACATATCCATTTTCCTCCTTTATACGAACACAAGCATTTATATACATATAAACATATTTAAACACAGAAGGCAAGACAACTCTTGCAACACATAATCTAGCATGCAGTTCTACAAATCTAAAAACATCATTCTAGGGTACTTCATACCCAATTCACGTCATATCATGTATTTCATCATTTACTGTCATATTTACTTACTACCATACACATCAAACAGTTTTACATTTAAATATCTCAACTTTCTAAAGAATCATACTCTTTAGAAACAATTGAACACACTTAGCACACATAAGCATCCTACATTCTCGTTTTAACTCTAAAGTTAAGAAACATACGCACAAATATAAAGGTTATCAAAACATACCCGTTACATCATCAGTAGCGGCAATATCATCGGCCATCATGTTGAAATTTCTACCTTCTTGCTCAGAAGAGTTCTTTCTCTTTCGTCCACTTACTGACGAGGATCCCCCACCCTCCACAGCTCCAGACCCTGACTCTAACTCCTTGCTAACTTTGCAATCTCTTGCTCGATGATCTTCCTCAAAACAGATCCAACATACCTTTCGCGAGAAATGGCATTTCTTCATTTCATGGCCAAACTGCCCACAAGTCAGACACCGCATAGTCTGAGTCGTACATGGTCCTGGGTGGTGAGACTTACACTTCCCACAACGTGACACTCGTTGGTTAAATACATCAAACGTAGGTCTACGTTTCAAATTTCTTTTACTCTGACTACCCTGCCCTCTTTGCTTTTCAACATTATACTGTTCCAATCGAAATTTCTGTTGATATATCTCATCTCGATTCGTTCTATCTCTAGCCTTCAAATCATCTTCAGCCGACTTGGCTAAGGTAAACGCTTGCGACAGTGTACTAGCCCATCTGGTAGTACTTCGATACTCAGGAAGCAAAGCTCCCACAAAGTGTTGTATCTTAGACGCCTCATCAGGTACCCATTGCTTCACAAAACACAATCTCTCATTAAATTGTTTGATTAATTCATCCACAGTCATGTCTTTAGTCAAACGCAACTCCATGAATTCTCTTTTTATACGAACTATCTCAAAAGTATTACAATACTGCTCACACAGTTTCTCCTGAAACTGATCCCAGGTCACACTATCTTGTTGTTGTTTAGAGAAATGACCAGTAAGGGAATCCCACCAAACCATCGCATCTCCTCTTAGCATACAAGTCGCAAAACAAACTCTCAGTTCATCCTCACAATTGCATGCTTCAAAAACCTTCACCATTTCTCGCAACCAGTTCAAAGTTATATTGGGGTCTGTACTGCCGTAGTACTCTGAAGGCTTACAATCCAAGAATTGCTTATAAGTGCATGGTGGTTTAAATCCTGGATACGCAAAAGGATAAACTCCTTGGGTAGTAAAAGGATGAGAACTTGATTGTTGTACCACTTGTAATATTGGAGGAAGCGGAACTGTAACTTGCACATTTGTAGCTTGTGTTGTACTAAACATAGGGTTCTAAATTCGTTCATTCTGGATAATCCTCTCTCGTTCCATATTGCCCATAGCATTTCTAAGTTCCCACAATTTATTCTCCAATTTGGAAATATATTCCCTCTGATCCATTCCAGATTCAAAACTTGAAGTACCAACGTCACCTATTACATTCCAAATATCCGCCGATGAAATTCCCGTCATTTCTTGGGTCACAGGAGTGTCAGCAGGGGTATCTCTATCAGCCATATCTATACAATCACATCATCTCACAAGCTCATTAGATAAACCGTTAGTACATAACATACTAACTATCACACCACAATTCCAATTCACTCTAAATCCCCCCCAAAGGAAAGTTTGACCCAACACAAGCCAAGATTTGGGAATGCAACACCCTAGCCGTGCCTGCATCGCCAAACCTAGGCTCTAATACCAACTTGTAACACCGTAAAACTCAAGACATTTTTTTATTAAAACGCTGCGGAAGCTTTCTTTAATTTCATTTAACATAAACATTCACAAGTACTAAGTACTTTTACAAATCACAACATCCGTTTGTGTTACAAAAGATTATAAAACGTGGCTCGTCTCTTCTCAAAATACAATATCAGAGTATTGGTCAAATTTCCCTTTCCACAAACAAAGCTAAACAGCTACTCACATAAACCTGCAAAAAGCAATCAACCGTGGGGGATTAGCACAAAGCTAAGTGAATGGAAGCTACAGACAAGCACAAAACAATCACTGTTCCCAACGGAACCTCTGAACATCAATCCTCAAGCAATCCGTCAATTCAACAATCTCTTCCATCCCGAGGACCGGCGGTTTTGCCGAACCTATAACTAAAGTTGGCCAAAGCAAAGGTTTACCGATAGCTCCCTGCCGATTGGCACAGTAAACTCCTCTCTGAGCAACAAATGCAACAGAGGAGCTACTACTGTTCAACCAACCGCAAGCGAGCCCAACTCTTACATTAGCAGCTGACCCCAACCAGCCCTTACACAGAAGCTGATCTCTTCCGACCCATAACACAGAAGTCGGTTCTCAAACAATCCAAATACTCTTCCAGTCACAATCACAATCAAAACTCTTTAGCGTATAGCAGACTTAACAGTCTATCATGGCTTGACAATCGATCTATCTTCGCATAACAAACTTTTAAGTCAAATATCTCATATTCAAATCAACAAACAATCATTGCATTCAAACAATCCTTTAATCATTCAATTCATAATGTTACCAACGAAACCACCCGTGGGTAAACTTCCACTCACCTCAGTCCTCGAATAACGCGTGCTCAGTTGTCTAATATCACTGAGTCTGTGGTTTACCTGAAAACACCGCAACAACCGAATCAGTCTCAAATATATAAATATATCTTTCAACATATATTTATATCTCATAATCATGTAAATAACTTGATTTAATCATATAATTAACAATACAAATTTTCCCAAACGAAACACAAACAAAACGAATAACATTTCAGAAATAGGCCCCGTCGCGCCGCGACACTCCCTTGTGTCGAGCCGCGACACAATCGGATTTCGAATCCGGATTTCAGTTCTCGGATTTAAGTAGCGGATTTCGTTCCCGGATTTCTAGTGTCGGATTTGCATTCGGATTTCATGAACTCGGATTTCAAGTATTGGATTCTAGGGTTTAGGATTTAGAAACTCTCGGATTCCTCCTCAAACCGACTCAATCTGTCGGATTTTATGAAGGTCGCGCCGCGACCTTCAAGGTAGCGCCGCGACGTGTGTTCATCAGCATATCAACTTTTCTTAAATTCGATTTCCAACCAACTTAACTCCTTGTAAACATTTCCAACATAATATTTCTTCAATCTAAACTCAGATATAACATATATGATGCATATAAAACATCATAAACATCTTTTAATCCATCAAAATAACAAAATTATCAAAACCCATTTCATCTTTATGAACCAACTATGGTGTTCTTCTTTAAACACTTGAAAACACAATCATAAACATAACCAAGTAATCAGTAACATGTAATAATCATAAGCTCACCTTTTATTTGAATTATAAACCACAAAACTTTAATACCAAGAATTTAAGTTTCTTTTCTCCTTCTTGTTCTCCTTTCCTTCCAGAGAACACACATGCACACACACATTCACTTTTCTTTTTCTTTCTTTCTTTCAAGATACACATATACGCACACACGTGTACTCCTCAAATATTATGTGTCATCACTTTACACCAACTCACATACACACATACATACATGATATCATACATACATAAATAACTCTTCTAGCATATACCTCATGCCAATTAACCATCAATTAATTATTCAAATATCATAATACCATTTATTATATGTAATTACTTTCAAACAAATAATCTTTCTCAATCAATTACCTTAACATACTTTCGAGGTATTTTCTATAACTCTCACACCACACTCAATCTTATTTAATCATAAACACATACGACTTCACATACTCGTTTAATCACATGAAAAATCTTTAAATATGCATACTAACACATTTCAATTTACCATTAGCCCACCTACTACTAGGCCGGGTTTTCGGATGTTACATCAGAGGATCATGGTTTGTGAGAGTAGAGCTGTAACATGTTGCTTCGTGCAGTAGTGCTATGGACAGCATTTTAGCCTTCTAGGTGGATGCCAAGATGGTGCAGTATTGTATCCATAAGACCTGTTATGGCATTCGTATATGTGTATGGGCATGCTTATATGATTTACAGTTTAGCTTTCTCACTAAGCTCTTGTAGCTTAGCAGATACTGCTTGTTGTTGTTCTGCAGGTTGTGTTAGCACCAAGGCAAGGCCCCGGTTTGATTGATGATGGTTGGTTGCTTAAAACGTGATTTAAAACAATAACGCTCCTATTTGTGTAACAGAAATTACTTTTGATTTAAATGCGTGCATATCTCTTTTATAAAAACCCGAGGTTTAAGTGAAATGTTTTGTTTGCTTCCGCTGACGGTAACCTGATTGGAAACTGTTTTTGACATGAGTTGTGATTGTATTATCTTTTGTATGAACCAGAGGGTTCAAAAATACTTGGTTGGTTTCCATCAGCTTATCAAATTCTGTTTTTAGACAAATACCTTTTGTTTCAAGCTTCATTTTAAATTTTGGAAATTGGGGCGTTACACTATCTAAATCAATTAGATAGTATCTAAAAGAGTAGCTTTGTTCTACTTATTTTGTTTGTAATCAAGGAAGGTATCATCTAAGTTGTTTAAACTATGATGCACCAAGCCATATACAAGTTTAATTCATCAATGGGTTAACTTCTTTCCTTATTCACTATGTTCTTATAAATCCTATATAAAGATTTGATTTAACATTTGGTATTATATTGGTTCTAATAACCGGTTATTAATAATTGAAAAGAACCTTAAAAGTTATACTCTACACCTTTGATTAATAAGTTTGTTAATCATTTTTATCATTCGGACATGGGAATGAATAATTGATGGGTGGTTTCTATTATATTATAACTTCGGTAATAATATAATCGGTTGTTATGAATAACAAATGAAATTTATTAACCAATAACGGAGTAAACTTTAAGTTGACTTATGAACGGGATTTTGTAAGTTAAGGATGATGCGGGAGCTAATTCCAACAATTATGTGGTAATGGAGGTGTGTTGTTTAAAAAGACCATTAACGGGAGTTAATGAACCCTAATAATAGCATTACGGATAGTTAACGGGAGTTAATCATCCAACCTCTTGGGAGAACCAATATAATCGGCTTTTAATAATCAAATCTATATCTAGGAGGATTAAATCATAATGAATAACTCTTTTAATTATTTCATTTGTTTACAAGTTATTTATTTCGTTTTCCTTTTAATTAATATTTAGCCATCTTTCTCATTTTTATAAAAATATGAAATCAATCTTTCAAACCCCCCCTAATAGGTTAATTATTTAAAACTGAATTGTATCGATTTCCAACATATTTTCCCTGTGGATCGATCTTGACTCACTTCATTTATACCACTATACGATCCTGTTATACTTGCTGGAATAATGTGTGTTTATATTTGACGTAACTCTTGAACTTAAATTGTAACTTGCAAAAACACTAATCACACACCAAACCATGCACAACAAAATATCCAAATTAAGTTTACTCAAAACAACTCTGGGCATAAAGAGTAAACCTTGTACATATGCATTAGGATTCCAAACACTTTGAAATCCATATTCATATATACACTTAATATATGTATGCTTGTGTGTATTTTATGCCAAAATCACCTAATACATACACATACAAGAATTAGGATATTTATGGAGATTAACAAGGCTCAAAAAGCCTAAAAAAGATCCTAGAAAACCCAAAATCTAAATGCTAAAAACCGATTTCGTTTTCTTTTTCAAAAGGCCAAAAACAGCCTGTTCACGACGCCTTCATGAGCTACTACTATTCAAGACCCCTCATAGCCCGTGAAGGCAGTACGCTCCACGACTCGTGAAAAAGTTTAAAACCCGCAACGATAAGCACCCCACGAGGCTGGTCGTGTAGCCTTCACGACCCGTGAAGCAAACTTCATGGCCCATGAAGACCTTCTGTCCAAAATCAAAAATCGGTTTTTCAAGCCACAAAGGTGCATGTATTTCGCAAGGGTGGCTCTGGTACCACTATTGGGGTTCACTACGGATCAAAGCAATCAATGGAAGCACAAGAAAACACACACAAAATCATCCTAATCAATTTCCAATGGTGGTGAAACTTTACAAAAACAACATGCAACCAAAAAGAAACAAAGAGAGAAGAAGTATACCCTTGAAGCTTTGCTAGAAATCAACTAGAATCAAGAGTTTGGGATTTAGTTTAAAACAAGTGGCTCCAAACCCTAGTTGTAATCCACACCAAGCTTCTCTTCAATCCCCTTGTACTAGCAAACCAAATAACACACCAACACTTGATGTAGAACTTCTAGAACAGCCCCTTGAACTTTATATGCATAGCAACGAACACCAAAGTAGTTTGAACTCTCTCAATCTAGGGAACTCACTATGTGTATGTGTATGCAAGTTAGCCAAGAGCAGCTACAAGGAGAAGAGGAGGGATTATAAAGGCCAAACATGACCCCAGATCTCCCTTGGGTCGGACCAAATGGAGCCTTATGATTGGACCAACAAAATGGTCCAATAAAATAGAAGTGTCACTTGAACTTCTGCCTTCATGACTTCCTCACGGGCTCTCATGGGCTGTGAAGACCAAATGTGCCACGATGGGCCACTCGTCCTCCACGAGTCGTGCCGCCCGGGCAGGAATCGTGGGGGCATCATGGTTCACGACCCGTGGAGCATCCTTCATGGTCGTGAAGCCTAGGTCAGATTGAATTTGACCTTTTTGACCCATTCTTCTTATAGCAAGCTATCGGGATTGAAACTTGGCATGTGACCCAATAGGCTCGCTCTTTATTGGAAGTGATACCGGCCTAACTGTGTCAGTGGGCTAATTCTAACAATAATGATCAACTTTACGAAGATCCCATTGTATTCCGGAAGCTCGTATCATTGGTCCCGACAAACCAATAATGCATACTCCTTCAACTCGTTCTAAAAAAATGGGATTCCATGTAATAAGCTTTTGATATTCAGCAATTCCTCTTAAAAAAATAATCACAAAAATCCAAACAATTATCTATCCAGCCATGAGGTGAATCAGCAGCGACTCCGCCAATATAATAAAAAATTGGCATCATTCGCATACCGGTGGTAGCTTCGAATAGGTCATATATCAATTCTCTTTCTCGAAATATATAGAAAAAAGGAGTTTGTGCCCCAATATCTGCCATAAAAGGGCCGAGCCATAAAAAATGTGAAGCTATACGACTTAACTCCAACATAATGACTCTGATATAACTGGCCCGTTTAAGGACTTGAATATTTCCTAAGTGCTCTAGCGCATTTATAGTTATTGCTTATATGAACATTGTAGCTAAATAATCCCAAAGTGGGGTTTACGGGTATTAAAACCGACATGCATGTATTCCCAAAGTGGGGATCGTGACTACAAACGAATATAGCAACTAAAACAAATGAGAGGGAGGAGAAATTATACCATCACGGGGCTGGAGCTATCCACCGAGCTAGAAAGATCTTCGAGAACCCGAAACCGAGCTCCTCTATTGATAGTCCACACCAAGTGAGCGAGATCCCGTCTTGCTATTGACCCGACACACGAGCCACACCGAGTCCTCGTGCTTCTGGAGCAGCAACAACATGTAGAGGCTTGCCTTCACGAGATTACACATATACTTAACTTACTAGTAGTTCAAGCACCATATTATGTGTATGTATGTTCAAGTTGGCAAGAGTTCTCTTAGAGAGAATCATGGAGCCTTTTATAAAGGCCGGAGGAAGCCCCAAAGTCACCAGAGTCGGCCACCTAGCCACTCTCTCATTGGACCAACACAAAGGTCCAATAGAAATAAAGTGTCACTTTGACTTCTGCCTTCACGGGCTCTCACGGGCCGTGAGGCCCTCGTGAAGGCCTCATAGGCCGGGTCCACCGCTCATCCTTATTGGGCCATCGAGTGGTCCAATTAAAAGAATGGTGCCTGTCTTCACGGGCTCTCACGGGCCGTGAAGCACTCGTGAAGGCCCTGCTCCCACGACTACTTGTCCGGGTGGTGAAGGCTCGTGCAGGGTTTCTCTTCACGACCTCTTCACGGCCCGTGAAGGTCGCCAGAAACCCTAATTTCATATTCTCTCATGTTTGCGTTGTGCTGCCGGAATCTACCCTTGGCGTGTGACCCAATAGGCTCGTACCTCATCAGCAGTGATGCTAGTACACGTGTATCAGTGGGCATATTCCAACAGACTCCCACTTGCACATGATACAGCGTTACCAACACCACAGACAAGCAGAGGCTCTAGCAAAGCATACTTGCCCCCAAGTCGGTACGAGTTACGTCATCCTCGACAAATCCTGGTAGCCTAGAAAGGCTAAAAGGTCCTATTGATAATTGATCATAAACATCCCTTTGTTCGCGATATTTTTGTGAACACGAGACATGGAAAAATGTCAATCTCCAGATCGTTCACGATTCTGTTTCTCGATTCTAGATTGGTGGTGACCAAAATAACAAGTTTGCAACTGATCTAAAATCATTGTAACTTGAGCATGGCCATGCTTTTTGGTGTCAGCGCCCAATCATCGAGCGGCCTAGGGATATCTCTCTAACCAGAGGAACAAATCCTTTTGACTACATAGCCCCGCCACATGCTTCTTACTTTATTTGATAACTCCCTTTATAACGGCCAGTTACGAACCACGTTTGAAAGTAATCAAAACAAAGCAGACTCATGCTTTGAATACACATGTATCTCCGGTCTAAGGATGAAATGATATTATCATCCTGAGTCACTTGTGACCATAATCCATGAAGTGAACTCAGGTGTGGGTCTTCCAATCACTTGAAACTCATTTCAAGTACAGGTTAGTTTTGCGTCACTTGCATTCAATCGTTGATTAATGCATGACTAAATCCTAACCTCAGTCTTAACTCAAACTTCCTTCCCTTGAAGAATGACTGACTGTGGAAATCTAGAATGCATAAGCACTCAGGGAAGTGGTTAAACATGCTAAGATGGAACACAGTAAAGACTAATGAAAGTAACCGCATCTGCGTATATATAGTCCCCACTATATATCGAAAGCAATCAAAAGTAACGATACTGCTTGCAGTTCCCAAAGCAAATATAAAACAATCAACAACTAAAACAATATTTAAAGTCAAATCATATGCATAAGGAATGCTACATGACCTAGCATGACAAACATCACTAGTCATTATGACTACGGCTTATTCAATGGATTTGCCATGCAACATCCATTTGTATTCTTGTTATCTTTTCAATTATCTTTTGACTAAACTACTTATTCAAAGTATCCGTCAAAGAGATCATATGACGAAGCACTAAGGTACTCATATCCTCACTGTTACAAAAGTTCACAATAGGATCAGTGATACTTAAGAACTTCTCTAATCAATTATTAACACCATATAGTAGGATCAAAGACTTCGATCAAGATCGACAGTTATCCTATTAGAAATTAGTATTAGAGTAAAAAAACTTACTCCAAGGCTTATTTCTTGTCGTCAAACATTAAGAACATACACAAGTATTTCTTGTGATTCAAAATCTTGTATCTCCTAAGTATTATCATGATACAATAATTCCCTATCTTAGATTCATAGAACACTTAACAATGGGACATTATCTTCAATCGATACATACTTCTACGTATACAATAAAAGCTCCCACTAGCCCTGACATATGTAAAAGTCTTATCTATGCTCCTAAAAAACTCATGACTTTATTCTTCTCATGAAAGCAAAGATCTTACTTTTATGATGTTAGTATAAGTCCAAAGGACTTATCCACACTTGTAGACTTCATTTGGATACTACGGATATCTAAGACCCTCGGAGAGTGTGGTAAGCACTTCGTCAATACAAAGTTCCATAAAGGAACGCGGTCTTGTATATCCGTGTACTATCCTTTATTGCCGTAAGAAGGCAACAATAGCAACAAGTATCAAATGATCTTCAACATAGCCACTAGGAAAATTTTCCACAATAATCATTATGAAACCTTTACCCTTAGTCGGTATTTGAAGTAGTCTACATTACAATCCATGTTAATTCCATTTATACCTTCTCAGTTTGCACCTTGGTATGGAATTAAGCAAAGTATTCACATACTTAAAATGGATTTCATCTTATGATTAATTACTTCTTATAACCTCAGTGAACTCAGGGCCCACTATGCTTTCCGATGGATGGTGATTTGAACAAAACTCACCATCAAGTCATTGCCGCTTAGATGTGAGGAACCCATATCTCTTTGGCTACATGACTTCTATCAGCCTTGAAAGTAATTACTCATGGTCCGGATAACCGGCATTCTCATGCCGATATTTGATCATATGCTAGTGCCAACATGAAGTCTTTCATTTAAGTTGCACGTTCTTCCACTGGAATGCTTTAGTTATTATCTTCCTTTCGAGCAACAAAACATTGTTCTCGTAAGGTCAAATATCCAAAACCTATAAGAACCTTTTAAATGTATTAGCACCATTTAAGTTCTTCAATCTCGCACCAGATGTAGATTGAAAATCTCCAAACTTTGATATATACAAGCAAAGAACTCTTTCAAGATGTATCTCATAAGGTGCTAAATAGACTTTCAAGTTGGATTAAGATTAAGGACTTGGCTCGTCACTTTCGATGTGTATACTAACAAGTCGAATACACATATTTGACCCATTATTTACCAGATCATTTTCAACAATATCCGGTTTCCTTCAACGTGACACTATGTACAAATGTGTCTATGTTAAGGAACGAATTGTGAGATAATCCCGAAAAACCACAAAAAATATCCGATTTCCTTCAACCAGATCATTTTCAACAATATCCGGTTTCCTTCAACCAGATCATTTTCAACAATATCCGATTTCCTTCACAAGGCACGGCCGTGTCCGGCCTAACCAAAACCCATTTTGGTATTTTTCTCTCTCTTGTTTAAAGGTGTTGCCGGAATCAATACTTGGCGTGTGACCCAATAGGCCTATGCCTCATCGGCAGTTATACCAACTCGTGTGTGTCAGTGGGCATATTCCAACAAACTCCCACTTGAACATGCCACACCCACAAAAGTTAACACCGACATAGAGCGGCCTCTAGCAAGGCATCTATGCCCCCAAGTCAGCATAGGGTATGTCGCCCACCGACATCCCTTCGTTCACGATATCCGTTGTGAATGCAGGTCATGGAACATCATCAACCCCAAAACATCCACGATTATGTTTCTCGATCTAGAGTAACTATGACGAACAATACAAGTTGCAAAATTGATCCACTATCAATTCAACTTGAGCACGGCCATGCATTTTGATGTCATCAGTTCAGTCAACGAGGGGCCCAAGGATATCTCTCTAAAGAGGAACGAATACCTTTGACTACATCGTTCCGTCATAATAATAAGTTCTTGCCTGAAAACTTTCCTTATAACAGCCAGTTACGAACTGCATTAGAAAGCAATCTAAACAAGACCATATCATTAGTGAAGAAGCCCATGTATCTCCAGTAAAAGGACAAACAATATTATCATCCTGATTTACTCGTGATCATGTCCATGAAGTAAACTCAGGTGAGGTCCTCCAATTACTTGATCACTATCAAGTACAGGCTAGTGTTGCGAAAACATGTATTCAATCCACTATGAATACTTAACCAACCACTTGCCTCGATCTTAATTCACTTCTTCCTTCCAATGAAGAATGACCGATCGTGGAGCATTTAGAATAAATAAATTTATTCAAGGAAGTAGTTAAACATGCTAAGATGGAACACAATAAAGGCTAACGAAAGTACCCGCTCCGAGCGCATTATCAAATCTCCATTTGATAATTGATACAATCAAAGCACATTATTGCTTTAATGTTCCAAACTCAAAACATATCAAATTCAACTAAACAAACCCAAGCTAAAGCCACTTGTAAACCAAGTGTATGCAAGCCTAGTATGAAAACTCATCACTAGCTCACAACTAAAACTTAGTAAGCGGATTTACAAAGTGACATCCATGCGTACTCTAAATATCACTATATCTTCACTCGACCAAACACTTATAAAGTGTGCGTCGGCAAGATCATGGTCCTTTGTTCAAGCCTTCGTGCTCTCATTCTTCCAAGGAACCAAATGGATTCACAATGCATAAGACTATGGTTCATATAAGCCATCATACTCTTATTTTATCAAAAGAACCCAATTAGAGTCAATGATGCTTAAAGAACCATTGTAGTCGATAAGCCTCCACTTAACAACACAACTATAACAATTCACCAAGAGTAATATATTACCCAAATTTCCTTGTTACCACCGAACATCAACTTGGAGAACAATGTACCAAGAGTTCTTCCAAGTATGTCAAAATTGAGAGAAAAGAAACCATGTGATAAACCAAGTTGCTAATTAAATTAACACACTAGTCCATCATGTTTCAATGTCACTCTCTTAGTTTTTCACTTTGAAAAATACACGTTCGTATCCTCCCATTTCTTCTTATAAAGCAATAATTCCTCAACCCCGGTTTTATAAACCTCCAAATTAGGATATTATCCATAATAAGAAGTATATCATGGATACACAATATTTGGAACGTAAGCGCTCGCACTATCTCTTGCATACATCCAAGTTTAATCTTCCCTTTTCGAAAACTCAAATCTATGATTTCTATTTAAATTGAAGATTACAACCTTGCGATGTTTATTAAGTCTACGAGGATACTTTCAATGTACAAGACCTTCAGAAAGTGTTGAAACACTCTTCCTCAAAATTCCCATGAAGGAATACGATCTTTACATTGTAGTGATAAACACATGTATCCGAATAACCTTCAACATAACCACTAGGACAATTTCCTTATGGTACCATCCTCATGGTCAATCATAACGGAAAATTTATCATTAGTCGGCATTTGAAGTTCAAGTCCATGAATAGACTTATTGGGCGTGTAGACCATACGAGGATACTAATAATGTACAAGACTCTCAGAGAGTACCAAAACACTTCCTCAAAATTCCTATAAAGGAATAGAGTCTCTTCATTTCACTATCATACCTTCATAATCAAGAAAAGGTAGTGATACTCCATAAGTCATCCAAGTAGGCTTCTACATGACCACCAAGGAAAAAACTCTTTTATGATACCGTCCTCATGGTCAATCATATTAGAATTTTTACCACTGGTCGGCATTTGAAGTTGTCTACATCTTAATCCATGCATACCCGTAGGTTTGCACCAAGGCATCGGATCAACCAAGTCCAATACTTGGATATCCTCATGGATTGCATCCCATTCTCATTACCTCTCTCCTTCTAGTAGACACTAGGCCCACTACGACTTTCGATAGTTGATGAATTCAACTAATCCATCATCAAGTTACCTTCCTCTAGATATAAAACATATATCTATCCGGCCTTACGACAACTCCTATCAGAAATAGGAAGAGTAACGAATTATGCCAGGTACTCCAGCATCGCCATGGTGAGTTCCAATCATTATAGATTATATGCTAGTGCCAACATTAGGTTTTACTCCCACAGGCTCCCATAGATATTTAGACTTCCATTTGCTATTGAGCGACAAAACTTGTCCTCAAAAGTTCGTGAAACAAATATCTCATGCCTAATGGAGTAGCATCTTTTGTCCTCGGATTCTACCACCTCACGTCTACATGTAGGCTGGATAATCTAGGTTTAGAGATAGACAAGCAAAGACACTCTTTCTAGTCTTTTCTCATAAGATGCGTACTAAACCATCTTTCTTGATTTTATATATAGAACATTGCCCGCCATACTTAAGCATCCCAACACATTAGGTATGAATTTGTGACCCATCAAGACCCGAATATTCGGTTCCTCCTCTACGCGACCCATATGCCAATGTGTCCTAGGAGAAATAATTTATGAGATAAATCCCACAATTCTTATGATGATCACAAAATTCATATATTAAGATACTTAAAATCTTTACAAGATTTAAGTAACTTAACCTTTTGTCCACAAACCTCGTTAAGGTAATCAATGAACACCTCAAAGGTTTCAAATATACCTATCCCTACTACCACTACGGGTAAAGGTAACGAAGTGCATGTAGTTATCCCCATGGATTTGCTTGAACGAATTAAACACACAAGTGTGAACCAATTACAACAAGCTCTCAATCCACTTACATACGCCGATGAAAGATGTACAAGTCATTTAGCCTAATAAACAATTCTCGCACTCAACATTTGATCAATTATCAAATGCATCCAAGATTCCAAACCACACGAAACTTGGTGAAGCAAGTCTTGTTTTCATAGCTAAATAATCTTGTCACTTGGATAACTAATCCAAACCAATTTTGGATTTAAACACATTATTCATGATTACTTTATTACTTTTAAGCAAAAGCTTATAAATGCCATGACATGGATAAACTTTGAAATAAACCACTAATATATAAAGATATCAAATACAAAGTAATATCCATCGTCAACCAATGCATAATAGACTTAATATTTCTCTCGCCACACAGGGCAGACAAAATATTAAACTAATAAAGTAATAAAATAGCCAGATGAAATGGTGAGATCAAAACTCCCAGTCCTCTCAATCGAAACAACGTCCAAGTTTCCCAATCTTGAGCTCTAGCTCTCCATGCCTTATCAGCTACTTCTTCCGTTTAACACCTACACTTTGTAACAAAACAATTTTTCAACAAACGTGAGTGTTATAGCCAGCATTTCAATAAATCTAGCCAAGAAGTAGAAAAGCAATGAAGTTAATCATGAATGTACCTGATGACGAGGAGCTATTCCCTTGCCTCATAGGAAGCTTTAACTCCTCCGAACACTCAGGACAAGCGTGGCGGCGCCAATCTCCATATTTACCGCAGAAATAGCAAACTTCTCCCTTAGGAGTCGTATTCTTTTTCTCGGTTTTACGTTCCTCAAATAACCAGGTGGGAACGAACTTGCGTTTGGCCATGTTAGACTCGAAAGTATTAAGCATGCCATGCAACTCGTCTAAGGATTCTACCATTTTGCCCTTTTGATAGTTTTTGATAAACTCATCATAAGACGTGGGCAGGGATTGGAGAATCATATTCACCGCAAGCTCCCTCCCAATGGGAAATCCTAGTATTTCCATTTGGTTAATGTATGCCTTCATACGAAGCACATGAACACTAACCTTCCCAGCTTCCTGCAACCGGCAACCGACAAGGGCCTTGACATACATAAAGTGTTCCTCTCTAATTTGATGTTGGAACAAGTCCTTTAACCGATTAATCATGTCGTACGCACTCATATGCCCGAGTTGCTTTTGCAGCTCGCAGCTTATAGTCGATAACATGAAAGACGAAACATCTTTTGCGTCCTCGATACGCTTTTCAAAGGCGTATCTAGTGGTCCAACTTGTGTTGGTAGCAGGTGGTTTCGGAAGAGGTTCCTCAAGGATGTGCAACTTAGATTCATGGCGAAGGACAATTCGCAATTGCCTATACCAATCCACAAAGTTCACACCTACGAGTTTCTCTTTTTCTACGAACGAACGGAGAGATAAATTCGATGTTGCGTTGTTAACGTTTGTCATCTACAATTTTAGAGTACACGTTTTAGTGAATTTCGATATAATCCTTGTATAAATAATTACCCAAATAGTTTTCAAAACCATTTATTTAAACAAGGCTAGAAACCATATTTCACTTTACCTTATGACGGGTTTACCGCGGATCACAAAGCAAAGCTATTTAGGCCGGTAACCATTTTACCGATTGCAAACACTTTGCAATTTCTAGATCCTTGCGGGATCCATTGACAATCAAAATGTCTTTTGGCATGTTTGATCCCTTCTCGCACCAATTCTAACTTGATCCCCTTAAATGACTCGGCTAGAGCTCGACGCCACCTAAGTGTCTCAAAAAGAATTGTAAACCGCCCGTCAAGACACACGGTGGAACTCTCGCCAATAATTGGCTCGTGGTAAGCTCAACAACCAATATTGCGAGTTACCACACTCACCTTCCACACAGTTCCACTCGGCATGACTCGTGCTAAAGCTCGACAATCATCCAAGTTTCACTAGATTCGGGTGGTGTCGTCTTACGGATAACGCGTGATTTACATTTTAAAACAGGATTTCGTTTTTCCGGTTAAAACAATTTTAACCCATTTTGCGAATTAACAAATCAAGTGATAAATACAATTTTTATCCACTTATAATATAATACAAATTTATATTATCTTGTTAATTCTATACGCGCGGAAAGAAATATAAACCAATTTTATAAATCTTTGTGTTTTATATATTTTGGAAAAATTATCTAGAATGCGATATCCTACACATCCATGCAAAATAATTAATATATAAAACAACCACGCATACATAATAGTTCGGTAACATGCCCAAATCCTATGCGTTTTCCCCGTGAGCCATACGAGGAAAACAAGGTCAACTAAGGAATCCAATATCCAAAGCACCTAGTCGAGTGTGCTCCCACTCAAGCCGGCATCTCCAAAAGGCAATCCGGACTCCATGTTGCCGAGACATCAACGCCGTGATTCCCGTTGGTTTATTACACACTAAATCAACTTCTATACTATTCTACAAATACATAGAAGAAGAAATGGCATGCAAGCCACAATCCTATGCTACTAATACAAGTACAAAGGAATAAATAAATGGCATGCAAGCCGTACCAAATAATAATGATAAAAATTACAACAATACGGCACGCAGGCCACCAAAACCAAATAAACCAAACACCACAACACATAGGTCTAAAGGGCATCTAGTTACCGAACCACAACCAAACACAACCAAAGCAAAACCATGGCGTGCCACAAAACCATGTCAAACATATTTTGATTAAGATTGCCAACAAAACACCCAAGGCACAAAAGACAATCCTTGTACATATGCATTAGTAATTTTAATACACCTTTAAAATTACATATTCATATATACACCTTTAAATATATATATTTTTATGCACTTCATGCCAAGCCATACAAAATATATAAATTCAAGGAATCAAAATATAGTGGGGAAAACTAGATCCAAGACTAGCCCAACCAACATATCCGGAATTTAAATATAATTTTAAAACACTGTTTAAAGAACAAAGTTCTGACCAAAAACCACAAGGCACGGGCGTACCCCAAAGGGTACGGGCGTACCTGCACTTTTGTTAGTGTAAAGTTTAAACAGTTTTAAGCATACGAATATTCTGCCGGCACAGCCCGTACCCCCACTTGTATGGCCGTGCCCCGGCCGCCGGCACGCCCCGTACCCCAAGAGGTACGGCCGTGCCCGGTCACCGGAAAATCAGATTTTGATAGAAAACTCAAAATTCCGGTTTCAGTGCAAAGTCATGTTAGAGATGGCTCTGATACCACTGTTGGGTTTTGGTGGCATCTTGAAAACGCAGCGGAAACAAAAACGAGTATAAAACAATTTCAGTTTTATGCCACCAACACACCACCCAATGGAGTAAACTCTTTACAATAGCAATGCAACTAAAAGAAGAAAAACAAGGACAAGAAATTATACCATACAAGTTAATATCTCCTTGTTGCCTTTGAAGGTTTGTACACAAAATAGTGTACCCCTATTGGTATCCACACCAAGTGTTGATGATCCCCATGTGCTAGCTATGCTTGGACGCCGCCAAAAGCTTCACCAATGGTCTAACACCATCTTGAAGATTGATATGCCAATCTATCTTCTAAGTATGTGTTATTTGAGAGAGTATGTGAACCAACTTGGAGTTGCAAGTTCATATGTCAAGAATTCAACCAACCAAGTTCCATAAGCATATTTGGACTTATATAGACTCCAAAATGAAGCCTAAAACGTCCATAACCGACTTAGGAATTAATTGCTATCAATGTCCATGAATACCCCATTAAAGTAGTCTTAAAAGCTAGTTTAATAGGCTGTTTCAGCATGAGGCACAGCCGTACCTGACAGGGCACGCTCGTGCCAGCCCACGGGCACACCCAAGTCGCGCCCGACTTTGGCTCGTGCTTTCGCACTAGGCACGGTCGTACCTCCATGAGTCACGCCCGTGCCGGCCCCAATGGGTACACCCTAGGCACGTCGGCCTTAGGCCCGTACCTGGCATAGGGCACGCCTGTACCTTCACAAGGCATGGCCATGCCCGGCCTAACCAAAACCCATTTTGGTATTTTTCTCTCTCTTGTTCAAAGGTGTTGCCGGAATCAATACTTGGCGTGTGACCCAATAGGCCTATGCCTCATCGGCAGTGATACCAACTCGTGTGTTGACACTTTGTGTAAATATATTCCAACAATCAAGTGGTTGAAATCCGATTAAGGCAAATCCGATAGTTTGAACCTAGCGGATTCCTAAATCCAACAGTTGTGTAATCCGTGAACAAATCTGATAGTTTCAAGAATCCGACACTTTGTGTTTTGATTTATATTTGATTATTGATTGTTGATGTTATGTATGAATTATAAATATATGTCAGATATATTTACAAGACCTGAACTGATTGATTGCTATTGTGTTTTCAGACAATCCAAAGACTCGGTAACATTAGATTTCTGAGTACTTCAACTGAGAGTGAAAGGTGAGTGGATGTTGAATGCGAATGGTAAAAATTATGGTTAATATTACGGATGTGAGGCATGATTGTATGTGATGATTTCATTTTGGAACTGTTGTTTATGGATATTATGTATTGATGACTGTTGCATGACTATTTCATCGATACACACTCTTAGTATGATTTTGAGTTGCGTTTGAGAAGTCAGCTATACGTGGAATTGGGCTTGGCTCGTTTAGTGGTTGGTTGAATAGTGGTAGCCATACTGTTGCATATGTTGCTTTAGAGTGGGATTTCACTGTGCCAATTCAGTAGAGGGCTATCGGTAAACCTTTGCTTTAGCTGGCATTGGTTGTAGGTTCTGTGCCGAACCGCCGGTCTTCTTAGAGATGTGATTACATGTTTAGTATTGGCATGATGTTTGCTTTTGGGTTTAGCCTCTACTCACTTAGCTTTGTGCTAATTACCCATAGTTGTTGCCTTTTTGCAGGTTCGTGCTTGTGTGTGTTCGTGGAAGGAGAAGTTGACCTGACTCTGATGTCTAGATATAAAATGAAACGAGCCAGTCTTTTTGTAACACAGAGTTTATGTTTGTTGGATATTAAAGAACAAATATTTTGTTTTGTAAATGTTTGTAAATGAAGTATATGTTTAATTAATTAGAGCTTCCGCAGCGTAATTAAAAAAATGGCTTAAATTTTATGGTGTTACATAAACACATACCGCTAACCCACTAATTGAGTAGCCTAGGTTTGCGGGTGTTACAAATCTCCCCTCCTTAAGAGGATTCCGTTTTCGGAATCCCTTTTCCTTTAAATAACTGTGGGAACCTGTCTCTCATATCCGCTTCATTCTCCCAAGTAAAATCAGAACCCAAACTGTGCTTCCATTTGACCAACACCATCCGAATCTTCTTCTTGCAGAGTTTGGTCACTTTACGATCCAACAGTTAAATAGGTTCCTCTATCAATCCTTTCATCAAATCCATTTTCAACTCATGTACTAGGAGAATCTGACTTGCATCTTCAACTTTGCATTTCCTTAGATAATAAACGTTGAATGTATCACGGATTCCTACCAACTCTATTGGAAGATCCAATGTAACCGTCTGATCATTCACTATCTGACAAATACGGAAAAAACTAATAAATTAGGGAGTTAACTTTCCTCATTTGCCAAAACAAATTACACCCTTCCATGGAGAAACCTTCAAATAAACAAACTCACCTACATCAAATGATTCTGGACGACGTCGCGGATCAGCATACATCTTTTGCTTATCTCTTGCAACTTTCAACTTCTCTCTTGCCATAACAACCTTATCTGCTATCAACTGAACAATCTCCGGCCCTACAAACTATTTCTCACCAGCCTCTAACCAACAAGTTGGAGTACGGAAGCGATGACTGTACAACATTTCATATGGAGGCATTCCAATACTAGAGTGGTAAGATTTGTTATATGCAAACTCTATCAATGGCAGGTGCGAATCCCAAGATCCACCATACTCAATTACACAGGCACGTAACATATCTTCAAGTGTCTGTATGGTTCGTTCAATCTGACTATCAGCCTGTGGATGATGAGCCGTACTCAAGTTAATCCTTGTCCCTAACTCTCTCTATAAACTCCTCCAGAAGCTAGAAACAAACCTGGAGTTTCTATCAGATACTATTGATAATGGTATACCATGCCTCGAAACGATCTCGTCAATATATAGTTGTGCCAACTTACTCAAGGAAGCTGTCTCACAAGTAGCCAAGAAATGAGTACTTTTCGTCAAACGATCCACTTTCACTCAAATCATGTCATGATTCTTCTGAGTCCTCGGAAGTTTCATTACAAAATCCATTGTTATGTGTTCCCATTTCCACTCGGGAATTTCCAACTGTTTCAAGGACCCATATGGTTTCTGATGTTCCGCTTTTACCTGCGCACATATATGACACGAGTCTACGATATGTGCCACATCTGATTTCATCGTTTGCCAACAGTAAAGCACTTTCAAGACGTTATACATTTTGGTGCTTCCTAGGTGTACTGACAATCTCGACTTATGTGCTTTAGTTAAAATCAACTTCCTCAACTCTCTAAGCATAGGCACCCAAACATGGTTCTTGTATACTTTCAATCCATAAGAATCGTTAGTCAGTTCATCCTTCTGTTTCTTCATTAATTCAGCCTTCAGATTTTCTTCCTTTAGAACTTCCAACTTTGCAGATTTCAGTCTATCCACTAAATCTGATACTATGTCCATATGCATGAATTGGATAGAACTTCCAGTTCCCTTGTGACTTAGGGCATCTGCCACTACATTCGCCTTTCCAGAATGGTATCTGATCTTGGAATCATAATCTTTTATTAGCTCTACCCATCGTCTCTATCTCATGTTCAATTCTTTCTATGTAAACACATACTGTAGACTTTTATGATTAATGCAAATTATGCGTTTAGTTCAATACAAATAATGCCTCCATAGTTTGAGCGCAAACACAACACCTGCTAGCTTCAAGTCGTGGGTCGGGTAATTCTTCTCATATGGTTTCAATTTCCTTGAAGCATACGCAATCACCCGATCAATCTGCATTAAAACACATCCCAACCCAGGAAATGATGCATCGCAATACACAATGAAATCGTCTGATCCACTTGGAAAAGCAAGGATAGGAGCCCGACATAACAACTATTTCAAAGTCTGAAAAGCGTTATTATGATCATCACCCCACACAAATTTCACGTCTTTTTGAGTCAACTTGGTCAACGTACCTGCAATCTTGGAGAAATCCTTAATAAATCAGCGGTAATACCCAGCCAATCCAAGAAAACTCTTTATCTCTGAGGGTGTCTTTGGAGCGTTCCAGTTCATCACCGCTTCAACTTTCGAAGGTTCCACTTTCACTCCTTCATTACATATTACATGCCCCAGGAATTGGACTTCTCTCAACCAGAATTCGCACTTCGAGAATTTCGCATAAAGCTGTTCTTTCTTTAGAGTCTCCAAAATCTATCTCAAATGTTGTTCATGTTCCAATTCCGTCTTTGAATAAATCAGGGTATCATCGATAAACATAATCACGAAATCATCCAAAAATGGTCGACAGACTCTATTCATCAAAACCATACATATCGCACATGCATTAGTTAAGCCGAACGACATAACTAAGAATTCATAGTGACCATAATGCATACTAAAGGCCGTCTTTGATACATCTTCTTCAGATACACGTAACTGATGATAACCCGATCTCAAATCAATCTTCGAAAAGAACGAAGCTCCCTATAGCTGATCGAATAAGTCATCAATTCTAGGCAACGGATACTTATTCTTTATCGTCTTCTTATTCAGTTTACGGTAGTCTGTTGGGGAGATAATCACTTCACCCTAATAATCAACTCTGCCTATCCTAAAACATAGAATTTGATAATAACCAAATCCTACATTCAGTATGACTTAGAAAGAATTCAAACATGTGTTGTTTGAACCAGTTTATGTAAAAATATGCTAAGTATGGAACCATCAGCTGAGGAAAATAAGCCATCAGCTGAGCATCAGATCCTACTCAATGTATCAGCCAAAGGATATCAGCCAAAGAGCATCAGATGAAGAAAACAAGTAAAGAAGATCATCAGCTGAAGAAAACAGTCTATCAGCTGAGCAAAATTGTTGATCAACTGATGAAAATATTCCATCAGCTGAGTAAACAGATTGATTAGCTGAGTGAAGAAAGTGATCAGTTGAGTGAATAATTTGATCAGCTGAGTGCCTACTCTATCAGCTGAGTGAACAATTGGATCAGCTGAGGCCCAGAGCATCAGCTAAGTAAGTCTTCCTTTACACAAGTCATCTCTCCTCATAAACTGATGTATTTGATTGATCAGCTGGGCACTCTTGATCAACTGATCATCCAAATACATGAGCTTATGTCCTCCTAAGCTTACTATTGATCAGCTGAGCATCTATATGATCAGCTGAGCAATATGTGTCAACTGAGTCCTAGCAAAAAGTGATCAACTGATATATTTTGTCAACTGAGTAGTGAATATCAGGGTTCCTAGTACAATCTGTTAGCTGAGTCGTGAAAAATGTCAAATCTACTCTATCTTTTCAGATTGTAAGTCATATGTAAAAGGCAGAACCTGTGTTGTTCTATTATGCCTTAGATCTTTGTTTGTAAAATTAAAATGCACTTTTTGGATCAAGTATGAGACAAAAAGGTTTGACCTTATCCTCTGGAAAAGGATAATGATACCTCAAACAGACGAAGATCTTGAAGATTTGTTCAAACAACTAAGTATGGCTGGCAATCCCATACTTGGTAAAGTCAAATCAATCAGAAGCATGGTGTTGATTAAAGTAAAATCATGGAAAGGGAAAGATACTTCTACACGACAGTAGATGTGGACTTTAATATTTTATATTGTGAATGGGTTGCACTTTTGCAGAAAAGTACAATTACTTTTATCATACATTTGATTAAAGTAACTTTACTTTTCACCCATTACCTTTACAATTAAAATATTATATTTCCACATCCTCTTGGTCTCTTACCTTCATGTAACCGGATCCACCAAGACTTCTATATATTCTCATGCATGGTGGACATGCAAAGACAATACTACACAACACAACAAAGTGAAGTCTCTACTTCACTAAAAGAAAATCTCATCAGTTGAGAAATTTCGTAGAGTATAAGCATTTTGTAGAATCAAACTTGTTCATGTGTTTAACACTCTAAATACATTAGTTGTTTTAGAGTTAGCTTGTCTATGTGTTAGACAAATTAATTGCCACCTTTTATTGTAATTAGAATTTCTGCTTCTAGTACATGTAATTCTTGATTCATATCAATAAGAATTATATAAAAGTATATATGTGTGTCTTTAATTTTTAAAAGCTAAAGTTTGTATTCAACCCCCCCCCCCCCCTTCTACAAACATTTGTTGTTGCGTACTCAATCTGGGACTAACAACTGGTATCAGAGCAGGTTAGATAATCAATATCTAGATCTGTTTTGCTTACTCTACAACTGCTTCTACCCCTCTCAATATGGCCTCATCTGCAAACAATATGAATATCTCAAACACTGGGTCCTTAACAAGATGTCCCATGTTTGATGCTGAAAATTTCTCCATGTGGAAAAGTAGAGCACATCTTTTCCTATCCACCCTTGATATCCAAATGCTTGAAATAGTCACTGATGGTCCTTATGTTCCAACATCAGTGTTATCTATCCCATCAAAATCTGAAGGTCAAACCCCTACAACTGAAAGAATCATAACCAGACCCATGCATCTGTGAACAGATGAGGATAAGAGGTTGGTTAGCCTAGATGTTAAGGCTAGATCAGCTCTTGTCTCTGCACTACCCAATGAAATCTATCATCAAGTGCTTAACTGTTCTTCTGCAAAAGAGATGTTAGATACACTCACAGTTGCATATGAAGGGACTGAAGAGGTGAAGGAGAACAAGAACCTCCTCCTCAACAGAGAGTATGAATTCTTCTTTGCTCAGAAAGGTGAGAGTCTTACACAGACATACACTAGGTTCAACTGCCTAGTTAATGACTTGAAAAGGGCAGACATAACCAAGAGCAACTTTGTCTTGGTGAACAAGTTTCTAGACTCTCTTCCTGAAACATGGGATCACTTTGTCACTGTTCTAAGACATAGTGAAAAGATTAAGGGAATGTCTCTGGTTGCTCTCTATGGTAACTTACTCAACCATGAGCAATCAGTCAAACAAAGGAAGTTGTCATCCAAGGAGATGAAGGAGGTTGTAAAAGCTGCACCAACTGCCCTTGTATCAAGAGATACAAAGATGAGAAGCTTTGCAGCTATTGATTCTGGTTCTGATGAAGAAGGAGATGGAGAGGAGAGTGCTAGAGAAAGTGATGAGGAGAAGGATTGTGAGGAAAGTAATCTGGAGGAGTTGGTTGAAGGTGTAGCTATGCTGGTTAAGAAGTTCAGACCTTTCAAGAAGGGAAAGGGTATCAAGAGGTTCAGCAAGAGGTCATCAAAGTTTGTCAAGCCCAAATCCACTTTTGATGCCTCCACAGCAGAGTGTTATAAGTGTGACAAGATTGGCCACATAGCCAGGGACTGTAAGTCCAAATATAACACTGGTTCTTCATCTGTGCAAAAGCAGGAGGGCAAGATTGATTATGAAGCCAAGTATAAGAAACTCCTTGCTGCTGTCCTTAACAAGAAGAAGAAGAAGAAAGCCCAGGGCCAAGTTCTTGTTGCTGAAGAAAAAGATTGGGCAGAAGAAGATCTTTCCTCAGATGAAGATGAGGTCATCTCTACTTAGTTTTGCATGATGGCCAACAACAATGATGGTAGTTCCTTTGATGAAGATATGAAAAAGGCTACTAAAGCTTTTTCAACTACCAACTGGGATCCTTCTTCTATGTATCAGGGTGTTAGTTCTTTGTTTCTTGACAGTGGATGTTCAAGAACCATGACAGGTAACAAGGCTTTGCTCAATAACTACAAGAAAGAGAAAGGTCCAAGGGTGACTTTTGGTGACAACAACCATGGGCAAACTAAAGGCTATGGTGAGCTTCATAATGGAAACCTCAAGCTAAAAGTTTCATATGTCAAAGGGCTGAAATATAACCTCATAAGCATAAGTCAATTGTGTGATGGATATAATGAAGTCCACTTCACAAAGACAGGAGGCTCCATCATAAATAAAGAAGGTAATACAGTGTTCAGTGCCAAGAGAACCAAGGATGTGTATACACTTGACATGTCCTCTGGTGACCCTTCAAAGGAAACATGTTTGTACTCCAAGAATAATGAGGATACAAACTGGTTGTGGCACAAGAGGCTTTCCCACCTTAATTTCAAAAACATCAACAAGTTGAGCAAGGGTGAACTAGTGTCAGGACTACCTTCACTAACTTATCTTAAGCCTAAACCTTGCACTGCTTGTGAGAAGGGAAAACAGCATAAGACATCATTTCCATCCAAGCAGGCCTTTTCAATTACAGAACCTTTCTATATGTTGCACATGGATCTCTTTGGTCCTGTTGCAACTGCTAGTATTGGTGGAAGTAAGTATGCTCTTGTATTGGTTGATGAATTCTCGAGATATACTTTGGTTTTCTTTCTTAAAGCAAAGAGTGAGGCTGCTGAAGAGATTATCTGTTTTATCAAGAAGATGGAAGTGTTGAATGGCAATCTGGTGAGGAGTCTTAAAAGTGATCATGGAACTGAATTCAAAAATCAAACTCTGGAATCTATATGTGATGAGAAAGGGATATCTCAAAAATTTTCTGCTCCAAGAACCCCACAACAAAATGGTGTAGCTGAAAGAAGAAATAGAACATTGATTGAAGCTGCCAGAACCATGTTGTGTGAAAGTGGGTTACCCTTTAATTTATGGGCTAAGGCTGTAAGCTATGCATGTTTCACACAGAACAGGTCCCTTATTATCAAGAGGCACAACAAAACTCCATATGAAGTGCTCAAGGGAAGGAAGCCAAGCATCAGCTTTCTGCATATCTTTGGTTGTCAATGTTTCATACTCAATCAAAAAGATCAATTGCAGAAGTTTGCTCCTAAAGCTGATGAAGGAGTGTTTGTAGGTTACTCAGTGATTTCTAAAGCATACAGAGTATACAACCTCAGAACCAAAGTCATAGAAGAATCCATCAATGTAAGTTTAATGAAAATGACTTTGTTGCTTCTTGTTCTTCTAATCATGTTTCAGGTGAAGAATTTAATGATCTTATGCAAACTGGAGAAGTTCCTCCAGAGCTAGTAGATCCCTCTCCACCAGCTGCTCATGATATAGATGAACCTGTTCATATCCAAGTTTTTAACCATGTACAACCATCCTCATCCAATCCTATACCTCTACTGAATCATGTGGAAAATGACTCAACATCATTGGATTCCAATTCCATATCACTCATTCCCTCTTCAGTAGAGATACCCACAGATTGCAATAATGAAGTTATATCAGCCACTCAAAATGAACTCATTTCTACTGCTGATAGCCAACATGTAACTTCTTCTCCCCAAATCCAAATGAATCCCAATTCCCAAGAAATCCAAAAAGCCTTCAAAGACCTCAAGCACCGTCCTCATAATTTGGTGATAGGCAACATAGATGATCCAGTTAGAACAAGATCAAAAGCATGCAACATCTGCTTGTATTCTAGATTTGTCTCAATGATTGAACCAAAGAAGGTTGATGAATCTCTCAATGATCCCCACTGGGTGTCTGCCATGCAATAGGAACTGGCAGAATTCAAAAGAAATAATGTATGGACTTTGGTACGCAAACCAAAGGACAAATCCATCATTGGAACAAAGTGGGTGTTCAGAAATAAGCTAGATGAAAATGGGCAAATCATCATAAACAAAGCAAGGCTAGTGGCACAGGGGTACTGTCAAGAAGAAGGTATTGATTTTGATGAAACCTTTGCCCCTGTTGCAAGATTGGAAGCTATCAGACTATTCCTAGCCTATGCTGCCTTCAAAAGCTTCAAAGTGTTTCAAATGGATGTGAAGAGTGCATTTCTGAATGGAGATTTGAAAGAAGAGGTGTATGTCAAACAACCTCCTGGTTTTGAGGAGTCAAGCTTACCTGATCATGTTTACTTCCTAAACAAAGCATTATATGGTCTTAAGCAAGCTCCAAGAGCCTGGTATGATACCCTCTCTTCTTTTCTCATTAATAAAGGTTTTACAAGAGGATGCATTGATAGAACTTTACTTATTAGGAAGTACTAAGGTGATGTGATACTTGTGCAGATATATGTAGATGATATAATATTTGGGTCTACTAATTTGGAACTATGCAAAAAGTTTTCTAAACTCATGTCTGATAATTATCAAATGAGCATGACGGGTGAGTTAAACTATTTTCTTGGTTTGCAAATTAAACAAGAGGTTGATGGTATTTTCATTCATCAAACAAAGTATGTCAAAGATTTACTCAAGAAGTTTGATTTTGAAAACTACTCTTCAATGAAAACACCTATGTCTACTTCTATTAAGTTAGGAAAGGACACTGATGGCAAATCAGTGAACATTACTAATTATAGAGTAATGATTGGATCACTTTTATACCTTACTACAAGTAGACCAAATATAATGTTTTCAACATGTCTCTGTGCAAGATATCAAGCAGATCCTAAGGAATCACATCTTGCTGCTGTTAAGAGAATATTCAGATATCTCAAAGGAACTCCTAATCTTGGTCTTTTGTACCCCAAACACTCAGATTTTGAGTTAGTTGGATATTCTGATTCTGATTTTGCAGGATGCACATTAGACAGAAAAAGTACTTCAGGTGGTTGTCAACTTCTAGGAGGAAGATTGATTAGTTGGTCTAGTAAGAAACAAAATTCAGTGTCAACATCTACTGCAGAAGCAGAATACATTGCTGCAGGAAGCTGTTGTGCTCAAATTTTGTGGTTACAAAATCAACTACTTGATTATGATATGAAGTTTGAAGACACCCCAATTCTATGTGACAATACAAGTGCAATCTCCATCTCAAATAATCCAGTCATGCATTCAAAAACAAAGCATATTCAATTCAGACATCATTTTCTCAGAGATAATGTGCAAAAGAAGAAGGTCACTTTGCACTACATCAACACTGATTTACAACTTGCAGATTTATTCGCAAAGCCATTAGATGAAGCAAGGTTCAACTTCCTAATATCCAAACTAGGTATGCTAAATTTTTAGTTTAGAATAGTGTAATTTAGTTTGTGTCAATTTATAAGTGTTGAAAATTATAAGATACTTATCTAAGCATATCTAAGTCTTACTTGATTTGTGTAAACTGAGTAACTATGCTCAGCTGATGCCTATCGGGTGATCAAATTTACTCAGTTGATCACTTTAAGATAAGGAAGACATGGTCAGCTAAGTACTTTACTCAGCTGATACCCAAACTCCTTGATTAGCTGATGATTCTACACTTAGTAAATTTTCACTTTTTACTCTCATTTAATGCTTTTTAACCCTAGTTATTTACTCCGTTTGTCAGTTTTCATTTAATAGCTAATTAATTTGTTTTCCGTTAGATCTTTTGTCAGCATCTAACGATCTCTGTTAACTAAACTTCATAAATATCCCAATTTCTCTCTCATTCACCTTTACCTGTTCAAACTTTTTAAATTCCCTCTCTCTCTCTAAAGAGTATTACCCTACCTTCTCTCTCGATACTCACTGTTCATCATCCCTACCAAATGGCCACCTATATTCCAGACCCGGCTGTTAACCCTGGTGAGAATGTTGCACCCAATCAACCGATGAAAATAACTCCCAACAACATTCTACTATTCACCACCATCCCTACCTCGCGAGAAAACCAAGGTTATGAACCAATGGTTCAGTTCCTTCAAGCCCATCCCCTGTTTGAAAGTCTCACCGCTGATCCACACTACATTTACCCTACTGTAATCTCCATATCACCACCAAAACCCCTTCGTGAAGCCTCTGCTATTCCTAACTTCCCACCGTACACCGCTTTTCCCTCCAGAGCAGAAGTTCAAACCGTTTTAGACACCATCGGCTACAATGAACCTGTAGTGCATGGTCAAGTCAAAGTCTCTACTCTCGCTCATCCATGGAAGTATTTGGCCAACGTGGTCATACATTGCATCGGTCCTAAATCTGGAAGCCATCATCTCATCAATCAAACCGAGCTCCTTGTGCTTTATGCCCTAGTCTTCGGGCTGAATATCGACTTTGCTCAAGTAATATTTTCGGAGCTTATTGATTAAATCACCCAAAGCACCAACAAGAAATCATCGAGGTCGCAGGTGCCCTACATTAGACTATTGAGCCTGATAGCTATGAGGGAGATTGGAGAGGATGATACTACACTTTCTGACATCCTCAGAAGAAGAAGACAAAGCCCTAAGCCATCTGCTCCACCAGTCCAATCTACCCCATCAGTCCAAAAGGCTTCAACCTCTGCTCCTGAGGATAAAGGCAAACAAAAGATGACAGATGAGCAACTTGAAGCAGATGATCAAATGAAAAGGGAGCTTGCTCTTAAAGAAAAGGAAGAAAGGGAGAATGCTCAAATGGCTCAAGCATTAGGTGTTTCAGTTGAAGAAATCTACCAAGCCAAAGAGCTAGCATATCATCAAGAGCAAGAACAAAGTCAAAATCAAGCTGCTGCTCAACACAAATTGGCAAGGGAAAAATCTCAGGCCAATCTACTCAAAGCTAGATCCCATGCTGATGCCATCAAAACCCTCTTCAACCTTGATTTATCTGCTCCCATCAACCTAAGTCAACAAAGACTTCAAAAATTCAGAGAAAGAATTAATATTCTGAGAAACAGAACAGAACCAACTCCAATAACAATAGCCACTGTCCATAAAAGTGATGGTGAACCCTACCTCAAAGCAATAAGACAGAACAACTTCAACAAGTGTGAAGTTGTATCCTATGAAAGGTGTCACATATATGGGTTCACAGAGTTAGTTGAGATCCTGTACCTTCTCTTCAAATCCAAGTCAAAGCTCAAAGTTCAATTCATTCAGAAAATTCAGATTTGGATAGCTCTAGCTGTGTCACAAAGGGCCTTCACTCCAGATGACTATTACAGGCATGTGCACACAGTTGAGAATCTTCATAAGAAAGGCTCCAAGCCCTTCAAACCATTTGAGCTAAGAGAGGTACTACCCCAGCATGAATTCCTATCAGATTTTGAAGGTCTCAACACTTCTCTTCCACTGAACATCACTCCTGAGCTGTACAAGTTTATAATTATGCGTGTTGAAGGTATATTTTTTTTTGACAGAGCTGGCACATGGAGGTTCTTTAGACAGTCTGAAATCCTTAAGGCTAGCAAGAAGTTTCTATTTGGGCTAAGGATATCAACAAGAGGCAGAACTGGAAATGAAAACTTTGAAGCCCTTGTTCAAGCCCAATCTGAAGTCTTAGCTGAAGCTGATCCCCATGCCAAAGATTTTGAAGTTAAAGAAGAACCTTGGTGGGATGATTGAAGACTGTTTCTAACTCTGAAGAATTTTTTGTTATTTAGTTGATTGTACATTATAGAATAGTTAGTTAGTAGTCTATCTTTGTAATCACTTATGTACATTTCTTTATTCTGTTATTTCAAGTGATGTTTATGTATATCAGAAAATCAATAACATATAAAAATGGAAAAATGAAAAGATACCACAAAAACAGAACAAAATGGTACAACACAGAAAAAGATTCCACAAAAATAGAACAAAATGGAACATTAGAAAAGAAACCAAAAATAGAACAAGGTTCAAATAAAAAGAGCTACCAAAAACAGATAGCTAGGTAGCCAAATGTACTTAAAAGTTCAAATATTTTGTATTCGAAGTCAAACTGATTCTTCAAAAAGAAAAAGGTTTTGTCATCATCAAATAGGGGGAGATTGTTGGGGAGATAATCACTTCACCTTAATAATCAACTCTGCCTATCCTAAAACATAGAATTTGATGAAAACCAAATCCTACATTCAGTATGACTTAGAAAGAATTCAAACATGTGTTGTTTGAATCAGTTTATGTAAAAATATGCTAAGTATGGAACCATCAGCTGAGGAAAATAAGTCATCAGCTGAGGAAAATAAGTCATCAGCTGAGCATCAGATCCTACTCAATGTATCAGCCAAGGAGCATCAGATGAAGAAAACAAGTAAAGAAGATCATCAGCTGAGGAAAACAGTGTATCAGCTGAGCAAAATTGTTGATCAGCTGATGAAAATATTCCATCAGCTGAGTAAACAGATTGATCAGCTGAGTGAAGAAAGTGATCAGCTGAGTGAAGAATTTGATCAGCTGAGTGCCTACTCTATCAGTTGAGTGAACAATTGGATCAGCTGAGGCCCAGAGCATCAGCTAAGTAAGTCTTCCTTTACACAAGTCATCTCTCCTCATAAACTGATGTATTTGATTGATCAGCTGAGTACTCTTGATCAACTGATCATCCAAATACATGAGCTTATGTCCTCCTAAGCTTACTATTGATCACCTGAGCATCTATATGATCAGCTGAGCTGATATATGATCAGCTGAGCAATATGTGTCAACTGGGTCCTAGCAAAAAGTGATCAACTGATATATTTTGTCAACTGAGTAGTGAATATCAGAGTTTCCTAGTACAATCTGTTAGTTGAGTCGTGAAAAATGTCAAATCTACTCTATCTTTTCAGATTGTAAGTCATATGTAAAAGGTAGAACATGTGGTGTTCTATTATGCCTTAGATCTTTGTTTTTAAAAGTAAAATGCACTTTTTGGATCAAGTATGAGACAAAAAGGTTTGACCTTATCCTCTGAAAAAGGATAATGATACCTCAAACAGACGAAGATCTTGAAGATTTGTTCAAACAACTAAGTATGGCTGGCAATCCCATACTTGGTAAAGTCAAATCAATCAGAAGCATGGTGTTGATTAAAATAAAATCATGGAAAGGGAAAGATACTTCTACACGACAGTAGATGTGGACTTTAATATTTTATATTGTGAATGGGTTGCACTTTTGTAGAAAAGTACAATTACTTTTATCATACATTTGATTAAAGTAACTTTACTTTTCACCCACTACCTTTACAATTAAAATATTATATTTCCACATCATCTTGGTCTCTTACCTTCATGCAACCGGATCCACCAAGACTTCTATATATTCTCATGCATGGTGGACATGCAAAGACAATAGTACACAACACAACAAAGTGAAGTCTCTACTACACTAAAAGAAAATCTCATCAGTTGAGAAATTTCATAGAGTATAAGCATTGTGTAGAATCAAACTTGTTCATGTGTTGAACACTCTAAATACATTAGTTGTTTTAGAGTTAGATTGTCTATGTGTTAGACAAATTGATTGCCACCTTTTATTGTACTTAGAATTTCCGCTTCTAGTACATGTAATTCTTGATTCATATCAATAAGAATTATATAAAAGTATATAAGTGTGTCTTTAATTTTTAAAAGCTAAAGTTTGTATTCAACCCCCCTTCTACAAACATTTGTTGTTGCGTACTTAATCTGGGACTAACATAGTCAATACACATACGCAACGTACCGTCTTTCTTCTTCACAAACAATACTGGCGCACCCCACGAAGAAGAACTCGGATGAATAAAACCCTTGTCTAACAAATCCTGGATTTGTGTCATCATCTCTCTGATCTCTGAAGGTGCCAATTTGTACGGAGACTTTGCCAATGGTCGAGATCCAGGGATCAAGTCAATCTTGAACTCTACCTCACGAACAGGAGGCAACCCTGGCAATTCCCTAGAAAACACATCCGGGTATTCCGTTACCACCCGAATATCATTCATCGTCTGTTTCTCTTTCTTTCCATCAATTACCTAAACCATATACGATTCACATCCTCTATCCAACGCCTTTTTCGCTTTCACACAAGAAATAATTGGGATCACAGACCCAGCTTTCTCACCCCTTGCTACCACACGCATTCCACCCACTAACGGGAAGGAAATCAACTTCTTGTGGCATTTAATACTGGCTTGATTCAAACTCAGCCAATCCATCCCGAGCACTACATCAAAACTAGATAAGGGCATAACAAGAAAATAGATAGGAAAATACACACCATTGATGTCAATTTTAGCTCCAGACACAACAGTCGTGACCGGAACCATCATGCCATCAGCTACTTCTATTTCTAATGTATTAACAAGCTTAATAACATGCATGTTCAGTTTATCACAAAATTTCACACAAATAAAGGAGCGATTAGCTCCAGAATCAAACAATACTCTAGCAGGAGTAGAGTTTATCAGAATCATACCTGTTATAACATCGTTAGTGGTGGTGGCATCATCCACCGTCATTTTAAATGCCCTACCCTTAGCAGTGGGTGGGTTCTTTCTCTTTTGACCAGACACTGAAGATGATCCCCCTGCCGTTCCCGCTCCTGACCCTGACCCTGACCCTGACCTTGTGGCGTACACTACCCGTTATGGTAAGACTTGCACCTACCACACCATGGTGCTCATTGAGTAGACCCAACTGAAGCAGGCCTTCTATTCTGATCTCCCTGTTTTGAATCACTACTCTTACCTCCTTGCCTCTGTTGGGTGTTGTAGTGTTCAAACTTAAACTTTTGTTGGGAAATTCTCTCCCTGCTGAATCTATCTCTTGCAAGAATATCCCCTTCAGCCGGTCGACTTGGCCAAAGTGAAAGCCTGGGATAGTGTGTTGGCCCATCTAGTAGCACTTCGATAGTCGAGGTGTAACGCTCCCACAAAATGAGCAATCTTTGATGCCTCATCCGGCACCCACTGTTTCACAAACCTTAACTTTTCATTGAATTGCTTGATCAAGTCATCCACCGACATATTCCCTGTCATCTGTAAATCCATGAACTCCTTCTTGATATTGGCAATCTCAAACGAACTGCAATATTGCTCACACAACTTCTTTTGGAATTGGCTCCATGTGATACTCTCCTGCTGTTCCTGAGTAAAATGTCCGGTTATAGAATCCCACCATACCATCGCATCCCCCTTTAAAATTATCGTCGCATATTTTACTTTTAGCTCATTTTTGAAATTGCGGGCCTCTAACGTCTTAACCATCTCACGAAACCTATTCAAGGTAACATTGTGATCGGAACTCCCTCGATACTCCGAAGGTTTGCAATCCAAGAATTTTTTGTACGTGCATGACTGTTTTTATCCGGGAAACGCAAATGGAAAAGCTCGTTGTGGTGTATATGGATAATAGATTGGTTGTTGCATCATATGGGTTACCGGTGGTAGTGGTGTTGTTACCGGTGCAGTAGTTGATTGTGTTGGTATCGAAGTTGGGACCGGGGTTGGTTCAGGTTGATTATACCTCTATTGCTCCAAGCTATGAACCATATTTCTTAAATCCAACAATTTGTTCTCCAGTTTAAAAATGTACTCACTTTGGTCTTCTTCGTGAGTCTGACCTGATATTCTAGTAATCTATGTATTATCCAAATTCTAGATTACTAGTGCTTCTGTAGTGGCTTGGGTCATAGGAGGAAGGACGGGGATCTCTCTATCGGCCATATCTGTTACAATCACATCATCTCACAATTCATTCGCATAAACCGTTACTACTCAAAATACTAACTACCACAAGCATCTCCAACTCACTCTAATTCCACCCAAGGAAAGTTTGACCCGTCACGAGCCATGATTTGGGAATGCAACACTCTAGCCGTGCATGCATCACTACTAGAAAATTGTTTATTTCTAACAACACAAAACCGTCGCTAATTTCAGACTAAATAGTGACCATATTCCGACACAAATAACATAAAAACCACAAAAGCTCTAGCGACCATTTAGCTTCGCTTCTAAGACCCTTTTGCGACACTATTAGGTCTGTTGGAAAAACGTAGATATTTAATGACAATTTACCAATGAAATACCAACAAAAACCTTAAACACATAAATTAAATTATTTATTTTAATTTTTTTCGGAAAATCATTACAAATTCCGATGATATAGCGACGTTATGAATAAAAATTTAAAACATTTAGAAAACAATAAAATAAATCAAATAGTTGATATTTAGTAACTTACAATGATATTCGTCACAAAAATGTTGTAAATTCCGACGATATTGGGACTTTTTTATCTAGACGTAATATAGAAATGCTAAAATAAATTTAATACTTGATATATCATAATTAAGTAAGATTTTTGTCGGAAAATTGTCGGAATTTCTATCAAAATACCCACGTTTTTATAAAATAATTTAGAAAACAATGAAATAAACTTAATACTTTATATTTTATAATTTACTATCATTTTCGTCATGAAAATGTCGTAAATTCCGACCATATAGCGACGTTTTGTCTAAATATATTTTAATACTTTATATTTTATAATGTATTTAAATTTTTGCTAGAAAATCGTAGGAAATTTCAACCATATAGCGACAGTCTGTAAAAGGTAACTAACAAACCAGTTAAATAAATTTAATATTTAATATATGATATTTAAATAAGGTTTTTGTCGGAAAATCATGGGAATTTCTATCAAAATACCGACGTTTTTTATAAATTAATTAAGCAAACGATGAAATAAATTTAATACTTTATATTTTATAATTTATTCAAAATTTTGCTAGAAAATCGTAGGAAATTTTGAACATATAGCAACGGGTTGTAAAAGATAAGTAACAAACCAATTAAATAAAATAAATTTAATATTTCATATATAAATATATAATAATTAGAGAATATTTTGGTCGGAAAATTGTCGGAATTTCTATCAAAATACCGACTTTTTATAAATAAGTAATTTAAAAAACAATTAAATAAACTTAATAATTTATATTTTATAATTTAATAGTTTTCTTCAGAAAAATGTTATAAATTCCGACCATATAGCGACATTTTGACTAAATATATTTTAGAAACATCGAATAAATTTAATACTTTATATTTTATAACGTATTAATATATTTGATAGAAAATCGTTGGAAATTTCGACTATATAACGACAGTTTATAAAGTAACTAACAAACAAATTAAATAAATTTAATATTTGATATATAATAATTAAATAAGATTTTAGCAGAAAAATTGACGGAATTTCTATCAAAATACCGATGTTTTTTATAAAAAAATTTAGAAAACAATGAAATAAACTTAATGCTTTATATTTTATAAAGTATTAAAATATTTGCTAGAAAATCGTTGAAAATTTCGACTATATAGCGATGGTTTATAAAAGGTAACTAACAAACAAATTAAATAAATGTAATATTTGATATATAATAATTAAATAAGATTTTTATAGGAAAATTATCGGAATTTCTATCAAAATATCAACGTTTTTTATAAAATAATTTAGAAGACAATGAAATAAACTTAATGCTTTATATTTTTTAATTTACTATTGTTATCGTAAAAAAAGCTGTTTTTCCAATAAAATACTGACTTTTTATACTATTATATAGGAACCAACAAACTAAATTTAAAAGTTTAGTTTCTAAGAATGTATCAAAATTGTCCTTTTGCTATTGTATATACCAATTTTAAAAGTTAGCATTTAACGTGTCCAATTTTCAAAAACTAGCATTAAGTGTATTGTATCCTATTAAAGAAGGTTAGAATAAGTGTTTTGCTTAAAAATAATTAAATTAAAATAAGTATTATTCGTTAATAATAGGGTTTAGTTCACCCAAATATATCCAACTTGTCACATTTTGTTATTGTGTGTATCGAACTTTAAAAGTTTCTATTGTATGTATCAAACTTTTAATTTGTTGCTATTGTATGTATTTTGATTATATAGAAAAGGAGAAAACATATAAGTTTGGTACATAGAATAGAAAATTTAATACACACAATAACGACAAATTAAATGTTTGATACACACAATAGAAGTTTTGAAAGTCCGATACACACAGTAACAAAAAGTGATAAGTTGGATGTATTTTCTTGAACCAAACCCTTAATAATAATAGTAATAGTAGTAGTAGCAATAATAATAATAATAATAATAATAATAATAATAAGTGATTGTCGATGGGTTGGTTTCTAGATCTGCATATGGATCTATGGTTTCTAGAAGTGAATGTCGATGATTTCATCTAGTCATCGGACCTTCGCTTGCCGCCATGGTCAACATTCGCCATCTTCATATTTGCCTTCATCGTTGTTCCCGCCTTTGTAACCGGACAAAGTGTGAAAGAAGGAGTATTAGGGTACAAATACTTGGTGCTTAATGACTCAGAATGCACTTTAAGGTAGAATGATTCAGAAGTATTATGATCAATCATTTAGCACAGTCTTCATTCAGAGGCAGCAATCAAACACATTGAATGCTGAATGCGCTAAATGATTTCATTAAGCAGCAAACAAACAGCCCCTAAATCATTGCTTAAAAATAATTAAAAGTTAAAGTAAATATTATTTGTTAATAATAATAGTAATAGTAGTAGCAATAATAATAATAATAATAATAATAATAATAATAATAGTAATAATAATAATAAATATATAATTTATTATTATTATTATTATTATTATTATAAGTGATTGTCGATGATTTAGTTTCTAGATCTTCAAAGATCGATGGTTTAGGTTCCAGATTTGCAATGGATCAATGGTTTCCGGATTGGCAATGGATCTATGGGTTCATCATTATCATCTTTAGTACAAGATCTGCAACGGTTCAATCTAGGCTTGTTCATCGATTTAAGGTAAGTTAGATATGTTCATCGATGGTTCAATCAAGGCTTGTTTTGTACTTATTGACGCAAATCTACATGATATACGTACGTGAGGTATAGTGTTCTAATATGCTAACATTAATTTTAGACTTAGGGGTGTAATAATACATTAAAATGAAGTACTTATTGACGCAAATCTACATGATATACGTACGTACTATTAATAAAAGTAATTACTAAAAATCACTAATTTCAAATTATATCTATATTTTGATTGATTTGGTTTTGAAATTACTTTTTAATATTATTTTGAGCTTTTTGATCCAAGCTCGAGCTAATAATGTACCTTGTCGATCCTAGGCCGAGCTTCAACTATGAACGCTCGTCGAGCTATCGAGTTGAGTTCGAGCTTAACATAAAGTATTCGAGCAGAGCTTGAGCTCAATTTGACTCTTTTACACACCTAATTGTAGTTAAAAAACATATATACTTAATATATATTGAAAACGTAGTCTTAAAACAAGATATGATCATGCATAATTTTTTTATAAAAAACATTTTTTGATGAAAGTTGGTGTATTATTATATGATAATGATTTTTGAGATTTCTTAAAAATTATAAACTATATAATAAATTTTAGAGATTTCTTATTAAAATCCTTTAAATCTCAGACGAATTCCCGACACTGCATAATTCCCCCCAAAAATCTTGTTAATTTCCCTCCCAAGTTTTATTCATATCTTGATTTCCTTGTTTTTCTTTTTGATAAAATTTTGATTCCTTAATTAAAGCCTTACCTCCTCACGACTAATCAAAAGAACCATTCTCATTAATTTTACCTCCTCATGACTCACGTACCTGGAAACGTCGATCACAGCAATATGGTGTTGTCCAGAGCCACCGCTGCCGCCACCGTAGCTTTGTTGTTCAGAACCGTCGTCGCCCCCGGTGCACAGAACAACTCCGCCATCGATCTACTTCATTTGCTTACTTCACAACCCCCTGTGGACATCGTGCTTCATTCCTTCTCGTTCCCGTCTCCAAGGGTAATAAATTTCTTTTTATTTAAAGTTAATCTTTAGGTTAAGGCCATGTTGTCCATGTCATCTGATGTTGTTTGCTATTTCTGTATGCTATCATGCTATTAATTAGTTTAAAGGTGGGTTTTTTTCCTATTCTTTTGTGTGTATGTGTGTGTTAAGGTGTTGCGTATAAGGTTGATGTAGAATTCTATGGCCATGTTTAAGGAGAATTTAGTATGAGTGTTTGGATTGTCTTAAAAGGTAGTGCTGATCAATTATAAAAAACTTAAGGAACCTGTTTGATGTAGTGAATTTAATCTCTTGTTAATTGATCTGGGTTAGATCCATGATTCAGCTTTGTTGGTATAAAGCCTGATAAAAATATCACTCAGACTCACCAATGTATATATGTAGAATAAATTTGGAGAAAGTAGAAGAAAGAAAATGGTCCACTTGAAAAGAACTTCATATTATTCAAGCAACTAAAGACTATATATAGCTTTACATAGACTTTAATTAGCAGTAGAAAAACAACTTGGGAACATGAAAAAAGGAATAAAAACTACCTACTAAGTCATAGGTACCTAAAGAAACGATACATGAATTGACCCATATTCCTACGTGCACCTTAAGAACCGGTCAATCTTAACGTACAGTTGCTTATTCAACTTGAACATAACGAAAATAATTGATTCAATTAACCCAACCGAATCCTTGCTATTGGCCCGTACCCGTGACCCGCTAAACTAAACCTGATTAATCCAACAAGCTTAAGGTTGCTTCTCATCTGTGATAAATAATCATAATAATTTGTGTATCTGATGTTGTTTGCTATTTATGACTTTTTGATGGAGAGAAATACCATTTTGAAAAAATGGCTACTACCAAAATGAGCAAGGGTAGAAGAAAGGAAGGCAAGAGCCGATGATTGATGAACAACATTACTACTAACTAAAATTTGATTATGGTTAGAAGGTTTACACACAAGATACATCTATATATAAAGAACAAAAGAGTAGTCGGTATTAAAATATAAAAATATTTAAGATACTAAATAACTAAAAGATTTGACTTGAATAAAAACTTAAAATGTTACTGTAATCCCAAAATTTAATAATAATCATGAGAACTAAAAGACATGTGAGGATGAGTTTCCATTAAGCACCCAGAGACATGTGGTAGCCTTCATCATGCGAAAGTTAAGTTCCCACAATTTTTTAGGATCATCGAGAAAGATGAACTTACCTACCATAACTAAAAGGAAACAAACTTTGACATTAGTTTTTGTTCTAACATAATTTTAATTGTCCTAAGTGGTCATATAAATAAACATATCAACATAAAAATGAAACAGTAGTCATACCCCTTTTAAAACAAGTTAAGCCCTCAAAAATCACAACAGACTCTACTGATCCAAATAATCGTCACTTCCAGCAAAAGAATGACTCACTCTACGCTAGGAAACAGATTGACACAAATAAAATCCATGAAAATTGTGGCCCATTGTAGGCAACTCTTCTAACATATAATTCTAAATAAAAGTTAATTACGAGATTACGCTAAACATCTATAAAGAGAGCTTGTTACCAGATTATGCATTTATGCCACACATATCCCTTTTCCTTCAAGCAATAAGCATTTCCTTCAAAAAGCCATTTGAAACAAATCCAAAAAACCCCAATGGTCCCTACAACCTAGACTTGATTATTTCTCTTCAAAAGAAAATATAAAGGCGATTAACGGGAATATATGAACAATTATAGTGTGTATAAAAAATGAAAATTAGTCTTATAGTTTACCGAGCTGTCACCAATTATGTATGAAATTAGGCATGGACCCTTTGCAATTGTAGCTACTTATGAAATGAGGTCTGGACCATTGGTTAAAGTACACCAAGTAAAGATGATTTTCATCAAAATTCTAATTCTATACGTTAGATCTATTTGAGAAGTTTGTACCTGATGAAAGCTGATGTCGCCGTGAGGCAAGACTGGTTTGGACACTGAAACGATTAGTCATATATAGTTACTCTTTTTTACGAGTTTAATAAATGTGTTGGCTTTGCTTTTCATACTTGATTATCTACTGACTTTTAGTAATTTTATACTAGATTGTCTTATAATATGAAACTATAAGATATAGGTGAATGGGTCATTTGACACTTCCAGTATAGGCCATGTTGTCAATTTTATAAACCATAGACCATGGACCTAATTAAATTGAAGTATATGTATTAAATGAAAATAACAAAAGTCACAAATACTTGTATCTATCACAGAAGCTTTGTCTTTTCCTATTAGCCATTTCCTTACTTTTTGATATTAAGAAATGAGAACTTGTGTACTCATGAGGCTAATCATAGGTAAGCTTTATACATAGACCCACAAGAGAACTAAATAAGGAATACAATAATAGAAGCATATAACACAATTTTGTTAATGGTTAGGATCATAGCATCCCATCTATAGTTGACTTCTTGATGTGTTGTGAGTATATGACCATGATTGATGTGAATTGAAAATTGTAATCTTTTACAAAATGCACCGTACTCTTGGTTATACTCATATTCTACCTATTTCTTTCCCCACCCTAACTTAAATTTTATATATAGGGTGTTTTGGTCTTCTTTCTTATGCGCTAGTGTCTTTAAGAAATAATTATGTCGATGAATGAAGACAAAGAATTGATGTATAAGATGACCGGGGGATTTCTTTCTCTCAATTTCTGCATCAAATTAGACGAGTTTTTAGATTTTGCTTATTCCAACACGACATTTGTCGATAAAAGGCACGTTCAAGGTGTGTTAGAACTTTGTATCAAATGCCCTTGCTCCATATGTCGTAATACTTATTACAAAACTAGGGATGTTGTTAGAACTCATGTGATGTCAAAAGGTTTTATGCCTAGTTATATCACCATGGCGAAAAAAGTAACAATATTCAACATGTGGGTCAATCTTTTAATAACATGGGAGATTATGATGTTGAGGTTGATGGTTGCACTCAAATGGTATTGGATGCAATGGCTTCGGATGACTTTAATTACCCAAGTTACAATAATACTTGGGAAGAAGAAGAGCCAAATCCACAAGCCAAGGGATTTTATTACATGTTACAAGATGCCGATGATCCTTTATATGTTGGATGTCAAAAGTGGTCAAAATTAGATGCCGCATCGAGACTCTTGAGCTGGAAGTCTGAATGTAATGTACCCGAAACGACATACAATAAAATACTTCATATATTTAAAGATATGCTACCCTATGATGAAAAACTAGTTGGGAACTTCTATGAGACAAAGAAGAGTCTGAAGAAACTCCATCTACCAAGAATTAAGATTCATGCTTGCAAGAACCATTGCATGTTGTTCTACAAGGAACATGATGGTTTGAGCAATTGTTTTGTGCGTGAGGAATCTCGTTACAAAAATAGTGGGCAGAGAATCCCTAAATTGGTCTTGACGTACATGCCGATTACACCAAGACTTTAGAGGATTTTCATGTAAAAAAAACAGCCAAAGAGATGACTTGGCACTATGATCATCGAACACAACCAGGTATGATGGTGCATCCTAGTGATGGAGCTGCATGGAAGCATTTTGACTCGACCCATATGAAGTTTGCAAGTGAAATCCATAATGTTCGTCTTGGGTTATGCACTGATGGGTTTAACCCAAAAGACTAAAGACAATATCAAATCAACCGCAGATTTAGAACTATATTGTAATCGACGAGAGTTGCATATCTTGCGCGGTGCAAACAACAAAGTTATGAAACCAAAAGCAACATACGCTTTAAGAAACCTCAAGTACGTAAAGTATGTGAATGGTTGAAGATGGTAAAATTTCCAGATGGGTATGCTTCTAATATAGGTGGATGTGTAAACCATGATGATTATAGCTTTTACAGTTTCAAAAGCCATGATTGCCATGTGTTTATGCAACATTTATTACATATTGCTTTAAAAGGGATGATACCAAATCAAATATGGGATGCAATAGCTGATTTATGCACATTCTTTCGGGTAATATGCTCAAAGATGATACATCTAGATGACTTAGAAAAGTTGAAAATAAATATTGTTGAAACCATTTGCAAATTGGAAAAAGTCTTCCCGCCTTCATTTTTTGACTCCATGGAACACCTTGTCATACATTTGACACATGAAGCTATTATTGGGGTCCAGTGCAATACAGATGGATGTATCTATATGAGAGGTAACTTCATTAACTTAACAAATTATAAATTACTCTATCTAATTAATTTCCTTCTTTTTACTAATGTTTGTCTTTCAACAATTTTTAAGAGGTTGTGCTCATTGAAAAGAACTATTAGAAGCAAAGCAAGGGTTGAGGGGTCTATTGTTGAATCCTATCTCGTAGATGAGTTGTCCACCTATTGTTCCATGTATTATGAACCAATAGTAGAAACACGATTGAACCGTGAGCCTTGAAATTTCGCTCCAGATATTCCTAATTCACCCAAGAAGGACGCCCGATTAAGCATATTTAAAGTTCCATATCGAATAATATTTGACAAGGGTGGAAAAGTTAGACCACTCAATGAAGCTGAAATGCACAAGATTCATACTTATATATTGCTTAACTGTGAGGAGGTTCACCCATTCATAGAAAATTTTGATAAATGCGTCAGATGAAATGAACCAAATGTTGCAGAAGAAACACTTAATATCTATAGAGAGAATCATTTTGCTACTTGGTTTGAGAGACGTGTAAGCATACATCTAGATAAAATTCATGTACCTACTAATCTAGTATCACCTTAACATATGCTTCCTTATCATTGTAGGCTATGCAAGGGTCAAGTGTTAACACTGAACATTTGAAAGATATCGCACAAAGACCACTTCGTTATGTTCACTCACATAAGGGCTATTTCGTCAATGGTTATAAGTTCCACACATTAAAACACGGTGAAGGACGAGTCGCACACAATAGTGGTGTATGTGTAAAAGGGTCATGTTATGGTGAGAATGAATTCGATTATTATGGATTGTTAGAAGAGGTCCTCGAAGTTGAATATCATAGTAATTTGGGCCATTGCATTGTTGTGGTGTTCAAGTGTTGTTGGTTTGATCCGGTTAAAGGCGTAAAGGTTGATCCTAAACATAATTCCCTTGATGTCAAATTTAAGTCAAAGGGATGTATCAACGACCCATTTATCCTAGCATCACAAGTAGTTCAAGTTTATTATACTTCATACCCTTCAAAGACGAAAGATTTGAAAGATTGGTGGGTTGTTGTTATGACAAAGCCTAGGGGTATATATGAAATAGCAGAATGTGTTAGTGAAGTTACCAATGATGATAATGTGGACGAAGAACATTTCTTCCAAGATAATGAAAGGTTTACATGTACAACGAACATAGACGAGGGAGTTGGTCACGTATGTCTTGTCTCACAAGATGAAATGCAAGAAGTTGGTGAAAATACATATGTAGAGATGTTTCTATTCATGATAGTGATGAGGAGGAAGAGTTTGAATATGTAGATGAGGATTCAGATGAAGAATCTGAATTGATATTGTTTGATCATTCTTCTGATGAAATGTAACTAGTTTTTAATTTACAATTCAAATATAAGCTATGGCACATAAGTTTAAAAATATTATATTGATATTTTTTATAACTAATTATTCTCTTTTTTTTGTTATGCAGGTGATTACTTGCTTATAGTTTCACGTGCTATTCTACTTGTGACTCGATGCATGTTTATTTATTGTATTTGTAAATGTATGTTATTTTAAAAGCATGTTCCTTACTAATAAATAATTTTTTTAGTCATCATGGTACGTAGTAGAGGTAGAGGAGGTGAAATTCTGAGAGGCGTTGAGGGTGTATGTAACACCCGCAAACCTGGGCTAGGAGATTAGCGGGTTTGTGGTACGTGCTTAATTGTTTTAATATGATAAAGTGGTTAATTAAATGTTAATTAAGTTAATTACATAAAATAAATGGTATGGTATGTATGCATGATACCGTATGTATTTATGCATGAATAAGGGTGTGCACGTGTATGTGTGTTCGGAATGTGTGTGCCACCTCATGCCTATTTGCATGTAAACGTGTAGATGGTGTAAACTTCAATTAATTATTCTCAAATTTAGTAAGGTGAAAGTCTATGTTGTGTGTTTTCTCTATCGAAGAAACCGAAGAAGATCAAGAAGAAATAGAAAGAATCGGATTTTTCAATTTGGAGTGTTTTTAATCCATTTCGAGGTTAGATTTATTCTTTGGTATGATTACATGATAGTTTGAGTAAGATTGATGATAGAAATAACATGATTATATGAAATATTATAGAATCGGTTTTGATGAAATGTAAGCTTTATGGGTTTTATGTGCTCATATGATATTTGTGTTTAAATGATGTTATTATGCATGGAAATATGTTTTTGAGATGATTTGATGAAAGTTTTAAATTCTGGGTTTGAGTTGTTATAATGAAGTTCTCGGATTTAGATGAAGGTGAAAAGCGAATGAAGGAAATCCGATTAAAGCTAGAAATCGTTATATGAAATCCTAGTGATGAAAACCGATTGCTTAAAAAACTGGAAGTTGAAATCCAATAGTCTAAAACCGATACCTCAAATCCTATAACCTTAAATCCGAGACTGGAATCCTAAATCCTACACTTTGTATAACCGAGACTTTAAATCCGGAAACCATAAATCCGATTGATATAATCCGAGACTTGAGAATCCTATACCTAAATCCGAATGATGAGAATCCGATAGTCTCAAATCCGGACCCCAAAATCCGAGTGAAGGGAAATCCGATTGTGGTACAATCCGATCATGGGTTGCGGATTCTTGGAATCCGATTGTTTTGTGGAAATCCGATACTTGTATTTTGAACTTGTATTTGTTTATTGTTTGGTGTTTGTTTGATGAATGATTTATAAATATATGGATAAGATATATTTATGAGATTGAAACTGATTTGATTGTTGCCGTGTTTACAGGCAATCCTAAGACTCGGTGATATTAGACTTCTGAGTTCAAGACTGAAACTAAGGTGAGTGGACGTTGAACACAGATGGTAAAGGTTGCAGTTAATTTTATTGATATGAAGCATGATTATGGATTGAGATTGGATTGATTGAACTGATTATTGTGTTATTGAAATGCTGATAACTGCTGCATGAATATTTGGTCGATACGCACTCTTAGGATGATTTTGAGTTGCGTTGAGAAGTCAGCTATACGTGGACTTGGGCTGGGCTTGTCTAACTAGTTGGTTGAACAGTAGTAGCCTTTCTGTTGCATTTGTTGCTCAGAGGGGAGTTTACTGTGCCAATCTAGTGGAAAGCTATCGGTAAACCTTTGCTTTGGCCGGCATTGGTTGTAGGTTCTGCGCCGAACCGCCGGTCTTCTCTGGATATGTGATTACACGAGTTATGATTGATTGTGAATGTTTGCATTTGTTGCTTTAGCCTCTATTCACTTAGCTTTGTGCTAATTCCCCTCAGTTGATGCTTTGCAGGTTGGTGTTGTAGTTGAAGAAGGAAGAGTTGATCACACTCTGATACTTATTTTGAAAAAGAGACGAGCTAGTATTTTGTAACACCAAACAATTGTAGATGTGATTGTCTTTTGAAACAAATGAATGTATATTTTTAATTACTGATTATATGTAATCAAGTTGTTTAATTAGCTTCCGCAGTGCGTTTTTTTTAAAAAATGGCTTGTGATTTTCCGGTGTTACAGTTTGGTATCAGAGCCTGGGTTTGGCGAACGGCTAGAGTGTTGCATTCCCAAATCTTGGCTCGTGCGGGTCAAGCTTTTCTTCGGGGGAATTAGGGTGAGTTATAGTTGTTAGTAGAAGTTAGTATTTTGGATACTAACGGTTTATGCTAATGAGCTATGAGGTGATGTGATTGTAACAGATTATGCCTGATAGAGAGACTCCCATCCTACCTCCTGTGAACCAATCTACAGAGGCACCGGTTATTGAAGAAGTGAACCAAGCAGGAACGTCCGGGCAAGAGGAAGGAGAAGATCAAAGTGAGTATATCTATAAATTGGAGAACGAATTGATGGATCTTCGAAATAAAGTCCTAAGCATGGAGTAGAGACTAAATCAACCAGAACCACCACCTGTACCAATTGCGATAACCACACAAGCAACAGTACCACCAGTGTTAGTACCTCTGCCACCAATAACTCAAATGATGCAGCAACCTTTCTTTTATCCGTATCCACAACCTGGAGGTTATCCATTTGCGTTTCCAGGATATAAACAACCTTGCACTTATAAACAATTCCTCGACTGCAAGCCTTCTGAATACCGGGGTAGTTCTGATCCCAGTTACACATTGAATTGGCTTAGAGAAATGACGAAGACATTAGATGCCTGCAACTGTGAGAATGAACTAAAAGTGAAATATGCATCGAGGATGTTAAAAGGGGATGCCATGGTTTGGTGGGATTCAATCACTGGCCATTGTACGGAGCAGCAACAAGAGAGTATTATCTAGAGTCAATTCCAGGAGAAACTTTGCGAACAGTACTTTGGTACTTTTGAGATTGCAAGAATAAAGAGGGAATTTATGGAGTTGCAAATGACTGGAAACATGACCGTGGATCAACTCATCAGTAAATTCAATGAAAAGATAAGGTTTGCAAAACACTAGGTGCCTGATGAAGAATCGAAGATTGCCCTTTTTGTGGGGGCACTGCATCCAGATCTCTGTAGCGCCACTAGGTGGGCTACCACACTATCCCAAGCATTTACTTTAGCTAAGTCAGCTGACGGAGATTTGATTGCGAGGAATAAGTTGAGTGGGGAAAGAATGTCCCTGCAAAAATCAAGGTTTGAACACTACAACACTCAACAAAGGCAAGAAGGGCAGGGCAGTGGTAACCGTCAAGGTAATCAGGATAGAGCAACTACTGCAGGTGGGTCTGCTCAGAGGGCACGTGGTGCAACAGGTGCAAGTCTTATCATCATGGGCAGTGTACGCCCCAGTCCATGAGATGTGTTAAGTGTGGTCAATTTGGCCATGATTTGAAGGATTGCAGACTACCAAGGAGCGTCTGCTGGAATTGTCAGAAAGAGGGGCATCGAGTCGGTGATTGCCCGATGAGTCAGAAAGCGGGATCTGGGTTAGGAGGGGGAGGTGCTGGAGGATCATCTACAGCTGGGCAGAAACGGAAGAACCCACCCACTGCTGAGGGTCAGGCATTTAGAATGACAGCGGATGATGCCACTACCACAGACGATGTTATAACTGGTATGTTTTTGATAAACTCTACTCCTGCTAGAGTACTATTTGATTCAGGGGCAAATCGCTCCTTTGTGTCTATAGAATTTTGTGGTAGGTTGAATGTGCCTTTAACTGTACTTGCTACTACTTTAGAAATTGAGGTAGCTGATGGTATGATGGTTTCGGTCACGACTGCTGTGGCTAGAGCCAAGATAGATATAGACGGTATTTGTTTTCCTGTTTATTTCCTTGTAATTCCGTTATCTGGGTTCGATGTGGTGCTCGGGATGGTTTGGCTGAGTTTGAATCAGGTAGTATCAAGTGTCACAAGAAGTTGATTTCATTCCCGTTGGCTAATGGTACAAGAGTAGTAGCAAGGGATGAGAAGGCTGGATCCGTAATTCCGATTATCTCATGTTTGAAAGCTAAAAAGGCGTTGGATAAAGGTTGCAAATCATACTTGGCTTATGTAATTGATGGAAAGAAAGAGAAACAGACAGTGAACAACATCCGGTGGTAATGGAATACCCGGAGGTGTTTCCGGAAGAATTGTCTGGATTGCCTCTAGTTCGAGAGGTGGAGTTTAAGATAGACCTGATTCCTGGTTCCCGACCAGTGGCAAAGGCACCGTACAGATTGGCACCTTTAGAAATTTGGGAGATTATTACTCAAATACAGGATTTGTTGGATAAAGGGTTTATACATCCAAGTTCATCTCCGTGGGGAGCACCAGTTCTGTTTGTGAAGAAGAAAGACGGTACGTTCCGTATGTGTATCGACTACCGTGAGTTGAACAAGAGAACGATAAAGAACAAGTATCCGTTGCCAAGAATAGACGACCTGTTTGATCAATTACAGGGAGCTTCGTTCTTTTCAAAGATTGATTTGAGATCAGGTTATCATCAAGTGCGGGTTTCAGAGGAAGACGTGTCAAAGACGGCTTTTCGTACGCGCTACGGGCACTACGAGTTCTTGGTTATGCCATTCGGCTTAACCAATGCACCTGCGATTTTCATGGATTTAATGAACAGAGTTTGTCGACCCTTCTTGGATAAGTTTGTGATAGTCTTCATTGACGATATACTGGTATATTCCAAGACTGAGGAAGAGCACGATAGGCATCTGAGACAAAGTTTGGAGACACCGAAGAAAGAACATCTATTTGCTAAGTTCTCTAAATGCGAATTCTGGTTGAGAGAGGTACAGTTTTTGGGGCACGTGATATGCGACGAAGGAGTAAAAGAGGATCCTTCAAAAGTAGAGGCAGTTATGAATTGGAACGCTCCGAAGACACCGTCCGAAATCAAGAATTTTCTGGGGTTAGCAGGATATTACTGCAGGTTCATTAAAGATTTCTCTAAGATTGCGGGTCCGCTGACAAAGTTGACTCGAAAGGATGTGAAATTCGTTTGGGCTAGTGAGCAGGATCAAGCTTTTCAGACGTTGAAACAGTTGTTATGTTAGGCTCTTATTCTAGCATTGCCAAATGGTTAAGAGGATTTCATAGTTTATTGCGATGCATCGTTTGCAGGATTGGGTTGCGTACTTATGCAGATGGATCGGGTGATAGCATATGCTTCAAGACAGTTGAAACCCCATGAGAAGAATTACCCGACACATGATTTGGAACTGGCAGCCGTTGTTTTTGCCCTAAAGCTGTGGTGGCACTATTTGTATGGCACCAAGTACGTGATTTATACCGACCATAAAAGCCTACAGTATGTATTTACATAGAAAGAGTTGAATATGAGACAGAGACGCTGGGTGGAATTGATTAAAGACTATGATTACGAAATAAGATATCACCCAGGCAAAGCAAACGTGGTAGCAGATGCCTTAAGCCGCAAGGGAGCGGGAAGTTCTATCCAGTTTATGCGAATAGAGATTGTATCTGATCTAGTGGATAGACTAAAGTCTGTACAGTTGGAGGCTCTGAAGGAAGAACACTTGAAGATTGAACTGATGAAGAAACGTAAGGATGAACTTGTTAATGATTCACGTGGATTGAAAACATTTAAGACTCGTGTGTGGGTGCCTATGCTTGGAGATTTGAGGAAGCTGATTTTGACTGAAGCACACAAATCCAAATTATCGGTACACCCAGGAAGCACTAAAATGTATAACGACCTGAAAGTGCTTTACCGGTGGCCTACTATGAAAACGGATGTGGCACAGTTTGTGGAATCATGCCATATGCCGCGAACTCAGAGAAATAATGATATGATTTGGGTAATTGTAGATCGGCTGACCAAGAGCGCTCACTTCCTAGCTACATGTGAGACGGCTTATCTGAGTAAGTTGGCTTAACTTTAGGTTAACGAGATTGTTGCGAGGCATGGCATGCCATTATCAATAGTATCTGACAGAGACTCCAGATTTGTTTCTAACGTCTGGAGAAGTTTACAGAGGGAATTGGAGACGAGGATTAACCTGAGTACTGCTTATCATCCCCAGACTGATGGTCAGACTGAACGAACTATACACACACTTGAAGATATGTTGCGAGCTTGTGTAATTGAGTATGGTGGATCTTGGGATTCACACCTGCCATTGATAGAGTTTGCGTACAATAATTCTTACCAGTCCAGTATAGGGATGCCTCCGTACGAGATGTTATACGGTCGTCGTTGCCGTACTCCGATGTGTTGGTTAGAGGCCGGTGAGAAACAATTTGCAGGGCCTGAGATAGTTCAGATAACAGCAGATAAGGTTGCTATTGTCAGAGATAAGTTGATAGCGGCTAGAGATAGGCAGAAAATGTACGCAGATCCGCGTCGTCGCCCAGTTAAGTTTGATGTAGGAGAGTCAGTGTACCTGAAGGTTTCCCTGTGGAAGGGTGTGATTCGATTCGGTAAGCGCGGGAAGTTAGCTCCCAGATACATTGGTCCCTTCTGCATACGTCAGATTGTGAATGATCAAACTGTCACACTAGATCTTCCAGCCGAGCTTGCAGGAATACATGATACTTTTAACGTCTGCTATCTGAGAAAGTGCAAGATTGAAGATAAAAACCAGATTCTCCCAGTACAAGAGTTGAAAGTTGATTGAAAGAAAAGACTGATAGAAGAACCAGTAGACCTGTTGGATCGAAAGGTAACCAAGCTTCGAAAGAAGCAGATACAAATGGTATTAGTCAAGTGGAAGCACAGTCTAGGTTCAGATCTGATTTGGGAGACTGAAGCAGAGATGAAGGATAGATATCCCCATCTGTTTGAGCAGGAAAGGATTCCGAGGACGGAATTCTCTTAAGGGGAAGAGATTTGTAACACCCGCAAACCTGGCCTAGGAGATTAGCGGGTTTGTGGTACGTGCTTAATTGTTTTAATATGATAAAGTGGTTAATTAAATGTTAATTAAGTTAATTACATAAAATAAATGGTATGGTATGTATGCATGATACCATATGTATGTAAGTATTTATGCATGAATAAGGGTGTGCACGTGTATGTGTGTGCCACCTCATGCCTATTTGCATGTAAACGTGTAGATGGTGTAAACTTCAATTAATTATTCTCAAATTTAGTAAGGTGAAAGTCTGTGTTGTGTGTTTTCTCTGTCGAAGAAACCGAAGAAGATCAAGAAGAAATAGAAAGAATCGTATTTTTCAATTTGGAGTGTTTTTAATCCATTTCAAGGTTAGATTTATTCTTTGGTATGATTACAGGATAGTTTGAGTAAGATTGATGATAGAAATAACATGATTATATGAAATATTATAGAATCGGTTTTGATGAAATTTAAGCTTTATGGGTTTTAAGTGCTCATATGATATTTGTGTTTAAATGATGTTATTATGCTTGGAAATATGTTTAGGAAGATGAAAATATGTTTTTGAGATGATTTGATGAAAGTTATAAATTCTGGGTTTGAGTTGTTATAATGAAGTTCTCGGATTTAGATGAAGGTGAAAACCGAATGAAGGAAATCCGATTAAAGCTAGAAATCGTTATATGAAATCCTTGTGATGAAAACCGATTGCTTAAAAAACCAGAAGTTGAAATCCGATAGTCTAAAACCGATACCTCAAATCCTATAACCTTAAATCCGAGACTGGAATCCTAAATCCTACACTTTGTATAACCGAGACTTTAAATCCGGAAACCATAAATGCGATTGATATAATCCGAGACTTGAGAATCCTATACCTAAATCCGAATGATGAGAATCCGATAGTCTCAAATCCGGACCCCAAAATCCAAGTGAAGGGAAATCCGATTGTGGTACAATCCGAATCATGGGTTACGGATTCTTGGAATCCGATTGTTTTGTGGAAATCCGATACTTGTATTTGTTTATTGTTTGGTGTTTGTTTGATGAATGATTTATAAATATATGGATAAGATATATTTATGAGATTGAAACTGATTTGATTGTTGCTGTGTTTACAGGCAATCCTAAGACTCAGTGATATTAGAGGGGAGTTTACTGTGCCAATCTAGTGGAAAGCTATCGGTAAACCTTTGCTTTGGCCGGCATTGGTTGTAGGTTCTGCGCCGAACCGCCGGTCTTCTCTGGATATGTGATTACATGAGTTATGATTGATTGTGAATGTTTGCATTTGTTGCTTTAGCCTCTACTCACTTAGCTTTGTGCTAATTCCCCTCAATTGATGCTTTGCAGGTTGGTGTTGTAGTTGAAGAAGGAAGAGTTGACCACACTCTGTTACTTATTTTGAACTAGAGACGAGCCAGTATTTTGTAACACCAAACAATTGTAGATGTGGTTGTCTTTTGAAACAAATGAATGTATATTTGTAATTACTGATTATATGTAATTAAGTTGTTTAATTAGCTTCCGCAGTGCGTTTTTTAAAAAAAATGGCTTATGATTTTCCGGTGTTACAGTGTAGGCCGAGGTACCCATGGTTTAGGTAGAGGAGGTGAAATTCCAAGAGACGCTAATGGTGTAAGCCGAGGTACCCATGGTTTAGGTAGAGGTACCAAGGGCGCGGGTAGAGGTACCGAGGGTGCGGGTAGAGGTACTTAGAGTTCAGCGAGGGGTACCATGGGTGTAGGTAGAGGAACCCATGGTGCAGGTAGAGGTACCTACAATTCACAAAGATCCGGTGGAGTAACATTGCCTAGTACTTATGTTTCACGGTTTCTTGAGGACGATTCTGATGAAGATGACTTTGTCCTAGAGTCACCATAGGTTCAACAGTCACCACAAGTTATGCATGTTTCGAATGTCATCGAGCATACCCTAATTTCTCCACCGAATTGGGAGTGGATTGAAGTTCAAGCAAATCAGTACGTGCAAATTTTGAAAATATATCTTCTATAAAACATACTTTATAGTCAAATACTAATTATCTTGAATTGTTTTTATTTTGTAGGTTTGTTAGCATCAATCCTCCTAGAGAGATTACTCACATATTGCTAAACATGTTTTATGGTCCGTGGACATCCTGGTAATACATCCCACGCGATGCTCGCACAAGACTTTTTGATCGTTTCAAGGTTTTGAATTATATATTCATTGTTGATTATAAGTTTTAAAAAACTACACAATTTTTAAGAAATTCATTAACAATGATAACTGTTTGTGTAGCAACTCTTTGCAGATGACAGTGTTCTAAAAGCATGGGAAAAGATAATGAAAGCACGAATAAAGGATACAATACACGAAGAGAGAAAAAAAGCAATAAAAAAGGCAAAAGAAGCGGGCTATGATGTCGAGGCGGATATGTCTATGATCATCCCCTATTGTCCAACATGGATAAAGGAGCAACATTGGGTGAAAATGGTTCAAAAGGTACGCAAAGCCTATAAATAGGTAGTCAATTTATTTAGTCTTACTTATAGTGTTTTCAATTAATTTATCCTAATTAAATTATTTTAAAATTTTGTTTTGAAGGTTAATAAAGTGGAACACCCCTAAATGGAAAAACTGTCACAAGTGAACATGAAAAACAAGGGAGCCTTGGTGGATGGGTCAATCGGAAAGCATACTACAGGGTTAGTGAGCTTTCTTGTTACTAAAATGAGGCGGGTAATATACTATTTTATCTTTAGATTTTGTTAATATTAGAAACTTTTACCATGTCTTGAAACTTATATATTTTTAACAACCATTCAATACATTAATTGTAGGAAAAAGAAGCAGGTCAAGCCTTCCCATGGAGTAACCACTTTATGAACTTTCATATAACAAAAAAGTCACGGGAAGCGGTTGCAGGGACCGGGGAGCCGGAATTCATTAGCTCAAAGGCAAAAAGAGTATTGATATAGTTCATTATGTTCTTGTAGTTTTTGTCATTTTTTATATTAATCACCTTGAAAAATCTGATATATATATATATATATATTATTTTTGATTAATAGGAGGACTATCTCAAGGGTATAACCGAGAAGTATGGGTCAGATCATGCGTCTCATCCAATAGGAGATATTGATGTTTGGGGACGAGTTGCAAAAAAAGTCAAATACAAGAGGATTCATTGGAGTTGGGGGGGGGGGGGGGGTTTCAGTCCAGGTTATGTGGTGACGGGTCCATCGAGTACCGGTCATGCTTCGTCTTTTGTATTATCTGGTGCAACATCTGCTAATGAGGTTAGTGTGTATATTTATTCTAATTCATATGTGAACGTTAATAATTATCACTTGCCGCATCTATATATAACTTTCAGCTAGTATCCACCAACAAATATAATTAATTATAGGCAAGAATTTGCATGTATGTGTTCTCATTATGTGTTTATTTTATTTTTATTATATAATATCGGTAGCATGAAGAATTAAAAATCCTTTATATCTTTATTAAATGAAATGTAATTGAAGAATGTATTGTGAAACATGTAATAAACTCTATAGTACAAAAATTAATAATGAGTCATATATGTAATGGTTTTCTTATTTGTCATTTTAATGAGTTATATAGTTTATAAATCATATTTGATTATGATATATTTTTATAATATGTAGGTACACTTATTGAAAGAACAAATGGAAGAGCAAAAGTAAGATGCCAAAGCACGAGAAGATGAGCTTCGAAAAGAAATAGACGAGCTTCGTAAACGAGATGCATAACGTGAGGTAGAGATGTGTAAACGAGATGACGAACGTGAAGCCGAGTTACGAGCAACTCAAGAAGCTTTGAAATTGACACAAGAAGCAGCAAAAAAGGAAATGGAAGATAGGTTAGCTACATTCGAATGACGGTTTCTTTCCCGTGACCAACCACCTCATGTTTAAGACATGTTGCTACATTTTATTTAGGGTTTTGTGAATGAAAAACATTATAATATTGATATTATATATATATATATATAGATTTATGATGAACGCGTTATTTGTGAATGAAATACATTTTTATATAAATTTTTTGTATTGAATTGTGATACGGATTAAACAGACAATTAAAATTGTATTGAATATGGTAGTTGTAAAAGATATACTAAACCGTCTCTAAATCGTCGGTAAATTTATATTATAACAAAAATTAAGAATTATAGTTGAATACAAAACGTTGGTAAATCGTCGGTATTGTAACGATTGTCGGTAATTCGTCGGTAAAATGGGGTGGGTAATTCGTCGGTAAAATTGTGTGGGTAATTCATCGGTAAAATTGCATGGGTAATTCGTCGGTAAAACTGTGTCGCAAATTACATTGAAATTCGTTGGGTATAGGGCGTCGGTAACTCATTAGTAAAGCTAGTCGGTGTTTCGTCGGCAATATTACGTCCGTAATGCGTCATTAAAATTTTGTCAGAATTTCATCGGTTATAAATTGATTTTTATTAAAAATACAAAAATAAATATAGTCACTAATTCGTCGGTACAAATAATATATAATTAATATAAAAATAAGTTTGGTCGGTATTTCGTCGCTAGTTTCAATCATAAAAGCGTCGGTAATATTTTTTCTGTATTTTAAATATCTTTAATAAGTATTATTATTTATTATTGGTAAATATTATTATATTTTGTTTCCATCGATTTAGCAACGATGTTTTCCTCGGTATGATTTGAAAAATCGTCGCTAAAAACTGTCAGAAAGATTAGCGACAGTGATATTTCAAACTAAATCGTTTGGTCGGAAATTCTTTGGAATATCTTTTTAGTGACTATTTTCTGACGCTTTTTGCTCTTGGTAACTGACAAAATTCTAATAGTGTCGGGCTCTTCATCCTCATTAGAAAATTCATCTTGTAATTTTCTAACGCTTTTTGCTGTTGGTAACTGACAAAATTCTAGTAGTGTCCGGCTCTTCACCCTCATCAGAAAATTCATCTTGTACATCAGGAAAAATTGGGCTTTTGCTTCCTCATGCAAATCACTATCATCAGTATCCGATAGGAATTGGTCTTCTTCAACCATCATGACCTTTCCTGCACTTTTCCTTTTTGACAACTTGAGCTTGTGCTTGTAATACTCAGCATCCTTTTTCTTCTTTTGAGTGCAGTCTTTGATGAAATGGCCATTGCCCCCACCATTGTAACACTTTCTTTCTTCTTTTCTTCTCCTCCTTCACGAATCTAGGTTTCTCAGCAACTTTGTAGTTATTTGGTCTACGGGACCCAGAAGTGTATCTCTAACGATTGTTGGTTTTGGAATACCGATTCTTGAATGTCTTTGTAATAAAAGACATGGCTTTTATTACTTGCTCCATCTCTGTACCATCTGACTCATCAGATTCTAAATCAGACAGGGCCACTTGCTTGTACCATCTGACTCATCAGATTGTTGGTTTTGGAATACCGATTCTTGAATGTCTTTGTAATAAAAGGCATGGCTTTTATTACTTGCTCCATCTCTGTACCATCTGACTCATCAGATTCTGAATCAGACAGGGCCACTTGCTTGTACTTTTGAGTTCTAGAGGATACACGGGGTGATGGTTCTACAACTACTAGAGCTAGGGGATCAGTAGACATCCTGGGAGTAGACTTTGAGACCTCATCCTAGTATTGTTGGAGGTACTCAAAGATGTTGTGGTATGTAACAATCGTGAGGTTTCGATGGATATGCTTGTACGGTTTCACATGCTCCTTCCATTCAGGACCAAGAGCTCTTAAGAACACACAATTGATATCAGGATCAGTGCTCTCAACCTTGTTGGTTCTCAGCTCATTCTAGAGCTTGCAGAAATGACTGTAAGTATCAATTAACAGTTCGTTCTCTTTAGTAGTGAATTCGTGAAACATTTTCACCAGTTGCGTTCGTTTTACATGCTCTCCTTGCTCAGTCCCTTGCAGTTGTCTTTTAATTTCATCCCATTTTTCTTTTGTTGTTGCTAAGCTATCCACTTTCATAAATATTTCTGAAGATAATCCTTGTTGTAGATAATACTTAGCAAGCCTGTCTGCTTTCTTTCTTTCCTTCTCAGCAGTAGTCAACTCATCAGGTGTTTTTTCTTTTGTCACTCCAGGAATTGGAGGGTTGTTATCTGGTTGTGTGTTGATGATTCTTTAAAAATCTTGTCTCAGTTAGGTATTGAATCTACCATCATCTCTCCATACACCTCATTGTGTTCCAAAAAGTCCATAAACTTCCATTTCCAGACCAGATAATCATTGAAGAAAAGCACAGGGGGTTTTGAGTCTGTGCCAATGTCTAGAATGTCATTGGAACTTGACATATTTGTTTTACTTGAAAGTTGGATAATGATCGTTAACTTGAAAAGTTGGTGATTGGGTTTCGAAGTTGGTTTCTTCGAAGTATGTTTCGAATTAGGGCTTTGTTCGAAGTATGCTTTGAATTCGAAGAAGTGAATGAATTCGAAAGTATTTGATTTGAAGTGACTTGAATTCGAAGTGAACTGTGAAGAATTCGAAGTGAAATTTGTAGTTGACTTCGAATGGAACAGTATTTGGAACTCGAAGGAATGTTTCAGAATTCGAAAAAATGATATTCGAATTCGAAGTGAATTTGATTTTTCGAAGTGGAATAAACATGCTCGAAGTCAATGAGTTATGAATTCGAAGTGGATTTGTGGAACAATGAACACGCTCGAAGTCTAAGTGTTAAGATGGGTTTCGAACTCGAAGTGAACTTAGGAAACTTATACTCCGCTCGAAGTTGTCTAATGAGTTTCGAACTTGAACTTGTAGTAATGGTTTCGAATTCGGAGTGTTAAGGCTTCGAATTCGAGATGTGTTGCCTTCGAATTTGAGGATTAGATACGCTCGAAGTGTGCTATGAGTAACAAATTCTGGATTTTTAGGGATCTGTTCTCAACTGCCAAGCTCGAAGTCTTCTATGGAGTAACTAACCCGCTCGAAATCAACAGGGAAACACCAAATCGTTTGAAATGTTGATCCAAATCGATCAAAAACTCAGATCTATGCTATTCTTGATGATCTTCATGTGTTCTTGACTAAAATTTTTAAATCTTATAAAAAATAATGAATAGCCACTCGAAGTTTATATCCGTCAACTCGCAATTCAGTGTAGATCAACACTATCCCAATGATTCCATCATCCTCATGATATATGATGAACTTTTGAAGCAAAAACCGTAGGGATGTCCACAAAAAAACTTCAAAAACTCAATCGATTATGATCTAAATCAAATCATATTTGATTGTTCGTGAATATAGACTTGATTTAGAGATGAATGGGATCGATTTCAACAGAAAACTCAGTCAAACCTTCATATCTTCGACATCTGACTCAGTAAATTTTCCGATTCTGTTTGTTCTTCGATGATTCACCCAATCATGAGCCAACATAGATCAAGTTCGGCTCTGATACCAATTGAAAGCTTAATCCATGATTATCCGTTCAAGTATTGATGTAGAGAGAATATGATATATGAGAGAAACACACTACACTTTCAGCTTTAATATCGATATATTCAAATGAATGATCAAAAAGCGTTACAAGGTCAAGGGCCAAGGGCCTATTTATAGGCCACGCCTAAGAATTAGGCTTTTCTACATTTCTAAGTATTAACAAACATCATCTCTCATCATACTAAATGCCCTACCCTCTGACGTAGTAGAGTTCTTCCTTTTCTATCCACCTATTGACGAAGATTCCCCAACTGCTCCAACTCCTGGCCTTGACCAAACTTTCTTGGCATCCCAACATTCATTCGCTTGGTGACCCTCTCTTTAACAATTCCAACAAACACTCCGAGGAAAATTACAATCGTTAATCCCATGACCAAATAGTCTGCATCGAACACAACGCAAAGTCTGGAGTGTGCAAGGCCCCGGATGAAGAGATTTACATCTGCAACACCACTGCGAGTTTTGGTTAGACCTACCTGACATAGGTCTATTGCGTTGATTCTCTTATTTCTAACCGATCATTGACGATGGCTCTCCAACTGTCCCAACTCTTGATCTAGATTCAAGTTGTCTTTTAACACTACAATCCCTCGCCCTGTGATCTTCCTCATAACAAATCCAACAAACCTTCCGAGAAAAACGGAAGTCTTTCATCTCATGACCAAATTGGCCACATGTAAGATATCGCATAGTCTTGGATGTACAATGTCCTATGTGGTGAGATTTACACTTTCCACACTGCGGTGCCTGTTGATTAGATCCACTAAATGTAGGTCCACAATTCAAGTTTTCTTGTCTCTGATTGCCTTGCCCTTTTTGCTTCTGAGTATTGTATTTTTCAATCTTGGATTTCTGTTGAGAAATCTGATCTCAGGTCATTTCGTTTTTGGCTTTCACATACCTCTTATCCGACTCGGTTAAGGTAAAACTGGTAATACCTTGGTCATCCGGGAGCATAGCTCCCTAAAAAGTAACAGGATAAAAGAACGGCTGTTGCATTACTTGTGTCATAGAATGAAACGGAACTAGAATTAAAAATGTTGTAGTCTGGGTAGTAGCAGCTGGATAACTCTGAGTTTGGACATTTTGGATAATCCTCTCTTGTTCCAAACGGTGAACAATATCTTGGAGTTCTTGCATTTCACTTTCCAATTTATTAATATACTTACTCTTTTCATCTTCCAGTTCATAGCCCAAAGTACCAGTTTGATTTGTTATATCCAAAGCATTAACTGTTGAAGTTCCAGCTACTTCTTGGGTCACAGGAGTGTAAGTTGGGGTATCTCTGTCAGCCATACATGTATAATCACATCATCTCACAATCTTATTCGATAAGCCATTAGTACACAACATACTAACTACCATAGAGCATTTCCAATCACTTTAATTCCCCAAAAGGAAAGTTTGACCTAACACGAGCCAAGATTTGGGAATGCAACACTCTAACTATGCTCGCATCGCCAAACCAATACTCTGATACCAAACTATAACACCTTAAAATCCTAAGCCATTTTTTTTAAACTCACTTCGGAAGCATAATCCAAAATGTTAACATAAAATACATTCATTTACAACCATCCACGAAATACAAACATTCGAAACATCAGTTGTGTTAAAAATATAAAACATGACTCGTCTTTTTAACAAAATAAATATGAGAGCGCTTGGTCAACCTTTCCTTTAACAAAAAACTCAGCTACGAACACTAAACCTGCAAAAACAGTACAATGGTGGGAATTAGCACAAAGTTAAGTGAGAGGAAGCTAAATCACAACAGCCAACGGCAATAATCAATACAAAAGCATGTAATACATTTAATGCTTTAAACATACACACTTTCAATTCAAGTACTTACTTAAACACATACACACATATAATACATTTAATGCTTTAAGCAAAGCATGAGATAGTAATATTATTATATCACATCCATTATCATTTAACATACTATGAGGTATTTTCTATCACCCTCGTTCAAAAACGAATACGTTTAACTCATAAAATTATGTGATACGAAGTACTCATTTTAATCACATAATTAAATATAAACATATTTAAACAAACATAAGTCAGTTACCACCGACCCGATTACGACTAAGCCGGGTTTTCGGATGTTACATTAAGTACCTTTTCAACAAACAAGATGCCAAACCAAGACTTATCCAATGGATTTTATTCTTACAAGAATTTGACATAGAAATTCGTGATAAGAAAAAACTTAGCAGTAGATCACTTATCAAGATTGAAGAATCCGAACATAGAGAATTTTGATGAAAGGGAGATTCATTACACCTTTCCTGATGAATCTCTTCAATCATGGGTCCATTTCCGAATTCAAATAAAAATCAATATACTTTAGTTGTTGTTGAGTATGTTTCCAAATGGGCCGAAGCAAAAGCATTACCAACAAACGATGCCCGAGTTGTAGTTGATCTTTTGAAAAAAAAAATTCACGTATGGGTACACCTAAAGATTTAATTAGTGATACGGGAACTCATTTTGCTAATCAACAAAGGCAAAAAGTTTTAAAAAGATATGGAGTGTCACACAGGATTTCTACTTCCTATCATCCACAAACAAGTGGACAAGTAGAAAACACTAACCGGTCTTTAAAAAGAATTTTGGGGAAAACTGTTCAAAATAATCCCAAAATTTAGGCAACCAAATTACACGATGCATTATGGGCATTTCGCACAGCTTACAAAACACCGATTGGGACAACACCATTCAAAATGGTGTATCGCAAGTCATGTCATTTACCTTTTGAAATCGAACACAAAGAGTTAGTCAAACTTCTCATATCTTCTTCTCTGTTCACGAACACAAGTTCCAGTCAAGATTTTCTTTGAATTTTTGGAGCTAGAACAATAAGAACAATTGGATACAACTGATCATAGCTAATCATAAGTTGGAGGTAAGGATTCTTGGTTATGTTCTTTGAAGTTTTTGGTAGGTTTTAAGTGATTCAATGGTGAATCATGGATTAAAGCTTGTTATTGTTGTTGTTTTTGGCTTAGAGGTTGTTAAGGGTGTAGGAAAACACCTCAGTAGCGTTTTTATGAATTTACATAGTCATATTGGGTGAGTTAGCCGGAGTTACAGCAATACAGTCGGTGAACTGTTGCTGAAACTAGAAAGGCACGGGCGTGCCTTTGAGGGGTACGGTCGTGCCTCGTGGCCGTGACCGTCTCTGTTCTTGAGCTCCGGGTGTACCTAGGTACGGGCGTACCTAGGTAGGGTACGGGCGTGCCTTGGTCTGGTACAGGGTGTGCCTAGCCCGATACGTCCATGTTTGTTGGGGCCTGTTTCTGGGCCTTGGGCCTAGGTGCACGGGCGTACCCTCAGGGGGTACGGACGTGCCCTGCCCCTATTAAGTGTGTTAAATGCTGAATTTGATTATATGAATAATACCATGATTATACATCTGTAGGAATTACTGTTTGATGTATTCTGAGTATATCTTGCATAACTTTCTGTGTCGTATTAATTGCTGAGGTGAGTTTCCTAAACTCTGATTCATATCTGTAATATGTGTGTTGCATTGCAATGTGTTATATTAATGATCAGATGTAACAACGTAAAACTCAAGCCATTTTTTTATTAAAACGCTACGGAAGCTTTCTCTAATTTCATTTAACATAAACATTCACAAGTACCAAGTACTTTTACAAATCGCAACATCCGTTTGTGTTACAAAAGATTATAAAACGTGGCTCGTCTCTTCTCAAAATACAATATCAGAGTATTGGTCAAATTCCCCTTTCCACAAACAAAGCTAAACAGCTACTCACATAAACCTGCAAAAAGCAATCAACCGTGGGGGATTAGCCCAGCTCTTACATCAGCAGCTGACCCCAACCAGCCCTTACACAGAAACTGATCTCTTCCAACCCATAACACAGAAGTCGGTTCTCAAAAAATCCAAATACTCTTCTAGTCACAATCACAATCAAAACTCTTTTACATAAAACATATATGAACATGTAATTCTCATTTAGCATATAGCAGACTTAACAGTCTATCATGGCTTGACAATTAATCTATCTTCGCATAACAAACTTATCAGTCAAATATCTCATATTCAAATCAACAAACAATCATTGCATTCAAACAATCCTTCAATCATTCAATTCATAATGTTACCAACGAAACCACCCGTGAGTAAACTTCCACTCACCTCAGTCCTCGAATCACGCGTACACAGTTGTCTAATATCACTGAGTCTGTAGTTAGCATGAAAACACCGCAACAACCGAATCAGTCTCAAATATATAAATATATCTTTCAACATATATTTATATCTCACAATCATGTAAATAACTTGATTTAATCATATAATTAACAATACAACTTTTCCCAAACGAAACACAAACAAAACGAATAACATTTCAGAAATAAGTCCCGTCGCGCCGCGACACTCCCTTGTGTCGCGCCTCGACACAATCGGATTTCGAATCCGTATTTCAGTTCTCGGATTTGAGTAGCGGATTTCGTTCCCGGATTTCTAGTGTCGGATTTGAATTCGGATTTCATGAACTCGGATTTCAAGTATTGGATTCTAGGGTTTAGGATTTAGAAACTCTCGGATTCCTCCTCAAACCGACTCAATCTGTCGGATTTCATGAAGGTCGCGCCGCGACCTTCAAGGTAGCGCCGCGACGTGTGTTCATCAGCATATCAACTTTTCTTAAATTTGATTTCCAGCCAACTTAACTCCTTGTAAACATTTCCAACATAATATTTCTTCAATCTCAACTCAGATATAACATATATGATGCATATAAAACATCATAAACATCTTTTAATCCATCAAAACAACAAAATTATCAAAACCCATTTCATCTTTATGAACCAACTATGGTGTTCTTCTTTAAACACTTGAAAACACAATCATAAACATAACCAAGTAATCAGTAACATGTAATAATCATAAGCTCACCTTCTATTTGAATTATAAACCACAAAACTTTAATTCCAAGAATTTAAGTTTCTTTTCTCCTTCTTGTTCTTCTTTCCTTCCAGAGAACACACATGCACACACACATTCACTTTTCTTTTTCTTTCTTTCTTTCAAGATACACATATACACACACACGTGTACTCCTCAAATATTATGTGTCATCACTTTACACCAAATCACATACACACATACATACATGATATCATACATACATAAATAACTCTTCTAGCATATACCTCATGCCAATTAACCATCAATTAATTATTCAAATATCATAATACCATTTATTATATCTAATTACTTTCAAACAAATAATCTTTCTCAATCAATTACCTTAACATACTTTCGAGGTATTTTCTATAACTCTGATACCACACTCAATCTTATTTAATCACAAACACAAACGACTTCACATACTCGTTTAATCACATAACAAATCTTTAAATATGCATACTAACACATTTCAATTTACCATTAGCTCGCCTACTACTAGTGTAACACCGGAAAACCCAAGCCATTTTTTTTAAATACGCTGCGGAAGCTTTTTAATAAACAAACTAATTACATACAAACCAATATTTACAAAATATACAAACAGTGTTCACAAACAAAAGTATCATTGTGTGTTACAAAAGCTACAGGCTCGTTTCATTCAAAAATAATATCAGAGTCAGGTCATTCCTTTCCTTCAGCCAACCTCACAAACACGAACCTACAAAAGCATCAACTGAGGGGAATTAGCACAAAGCTAAGTGAGTAGAGGCTAAACACCAAAAAGCAAACATCTACAGTCAATATCAAAGCATGTAATCACGTATTCCGAGAAGACAGGCGGTTCGGCGCAGAACCTACAACCAATGCCGGCCAAAGCAAAGGTTTACCGATAGCCCTCCACTAAATTGGCATAGGAAACTCCCCCTCTGATGCAACATATGCACCAGTAAGGCTAACACTGTTCAACCAATCAGTGAACGAGCCCAGCCTAATCCTACGTATAGTTGACTTCCCAACGCAAGTTAAATTCATACTAAGAGTGCGTATCGACCAAATAGTCATGTAGCAGATATCAATCAACAATAATCACAATCAACAGTTCGATCAATCCAATTCAATCCTAATCATGAATCACACCAATAACATTAACCGAAATCTTTACCATCTGCGATTAACGCCCACTCACCTCAAAAATCCACACGGGCTCAGAAATCTAATTTTACTAAGTCTTTTGATTGCCTGAAAACACAGCAACAATCAAATCAGTCTCGAATATATAAATATATCTTCTCATATATATTTATATCTCAAATCTATAAAAAACAACTCAACTATTTCACATAATAAAACATACTAACTCAAACCAAGCAAAACATAAAAGAAATAAACCATTAATCGGATTTGGGTCTGTCGCGCCGCGACCAGGGTCGGATTTCAAATTCTAGATTCATAGTACCGGGTTTAAGTGTCGGATTCATCTATCGGATTTCAAAGTATAGTATTTGAAAGTATAGAATTTCACAGTCTAGGATTTCAAAGTATAGGATTTCAAAGTGTAGGATTTCAAAGTATAGGATTTCAAAGTATAGGATTTCAAAGTATAGGATTTCAAAGTGTAGGATTTCAAAGTGTAGGATTTCAAAGTATAGGATTTCAAAGTATAGGATTTCAAACTATAGGATTTCAAAATATAGGATTTCGGTAATCTCGGTTTTTATCAAAAACCGAATCTCATCCACATCAAATTCATCATCTTCTTCATTTTAAGTGTCGGATTTTCAGCCATGGCTTCCATAAAACTCATTCTAACATCATTTTCTTCCAACAAAACATATATTGAACATCTAACATGCATAAGAATCATCAAAAACACATTTTTACTCATTCATAACAACAAAACCTTCAAAAACCCATTTACCAAGTTTCTTCCAAACTTAACAATGGTGAATTTGCATAAATTCATGTTTTTCAATATATAAACATACCAACACTTACTATAACATGCCATGAATACTTTCTCACCTTCTTTTGAAATTAAACAACACAAGATCTGAACTTTAGAAATTCAAGTTTTTGAACTTTTTAAGGTTTCTTCACCTAGAGGTTTTGCTTTCCAAATACACACACAAACACCTTGCACACTTAACAAATATGAGCAGATACTTAGCTACACACGTACACATATATTTGTAAGGTTTAAGCAGGAGGTGGCAAAACCAATTTTTGAAATCCTATTCTTTTGTTTAACTCATGCATACATACATACATACCAACATACATGCATACATATTTGTATTTTCTTTCCTTTTCTTTTCTAACTTCACTAGTAACATATAAATATATATTTATACTCAAATTAATTAAGTTTATTAATTCTTAATAAACACATAACCAATTAAAGCAAACCAATCACGTACCGCCAACCCGCTAATCTCCTAGCCCAGGGTTGCGGGTGTTACAAATCTCCCCTCCTTAAGAGGATTCCGTCCTCGGAATCTTTTCTTGCTCAAACAGATGAGGGTATCTATCCTTCATTTCCGCCTCAGTCTCTCATGTCAAATCAGAACCTAAACTGTGTTTCCACTTGACCAATACCATCGGTATCTGCTTCTTTCGGAGCTTGTAACTTTACGATCTAACAGTTCGACGGGTTCCTCAATTAATCTCTTCTTTGAATCCACTTTCAGTTCGTGTATTAGGAGAATCTGACTCTCGTCTTCAACTTTACATTTTCTCAAATATCAGACATTGGACGTATCGTGAATACCTGCAAGCTCTGCTGGGAGATCCAATGTAACAGTCTGGTCATTTAAAATCTGACGAATTCTGAAAGGGCCAATGTAACGGGGAGCTAACTTCCCGCGTTTGCCAAATCGAATCACGCCCTTCACGAAGAAACCTTGAGATACACTAACTCCCCCACATCAAATGATACTGGACGACGCCGCGGATTCGCATACATTTTCTATCTCTGGCCGCTTTCAACTTTTTTCTGGCTATTGCAACCTTATCAGCAGTCATCTGAACAACCTTAGGCCCTGCAAATTGTTTCTCACCAGCCTCTAACCAACACATTGAAGTACAGTAACGACGGTCGTATAACAACTCATACAGAGGCATTCCAATACTGGAGTGGTAAAAATTATTATATGCAACTCTATCAACATTAGGTGCGAATCCCAAGATCCACCATACTCAATTACACAAGCACGCAGCATATCCTCGAGTGTCTGTATGGTTCGCTCAGTCTGACCGTCACTCTGGGGTTGATAAGCAGTACTCTGACTAATTCTCGTTCTCAACTCTCTTTGTAGTCTGAGCCTTAGCTGCCTTGTCAAAGGAAAGCGAAGGTTGAGCCAAGCTACTTGTTAACTCTGGGTCCCATCCGTCCTTTGAACTAACTGTGCCACAATTGAGCGTTTCTATCCAATCGCTACATAGATTTTAGAAATTCGAAACAAGCCTGAAGTCTCTGTTGGAAACTATCGATAACGGTCTACCATACCTCGCAACAATCTCATTAACATTTAGTTGAGTTAACTTACTCAAAGAAGTCGTCTCGCATGTAGCCAGAAAATGAGCACTCTTCATACTTATTTCTGATTGTTAAGTCCTTTCTAACTCATAAATCAACTTACCACTGATATTTTAACATTTATCCAATATAATCACGTTTGTCTAATCAGCTTAGTCATGCATTTCTCGAATCATCAAAATTCAACTCAACCGCAAGTTCATTCCCATATATCTGCACAACTCCTATTACTTCATTATCCAATAAGGATTCAGTCGCACTGTTCATCTCACATCTCTATGCTAGTTATAAATCATTCCAAAGTTTAATTAAATCTTTCGAGTACACATTCGATTTATTCCATCAAGATACAATTTCACTCACCATTTTTATCTCATAGTGGTAGAATACAATTACTTTTATTGATCAATCACAATCATTCGTAATATATCCGGACTTCATTGCATATCATACCTCTCATACATATTCCATCATAACTTGCTTTCATTACTATTCTGACATTTATGGTCACCACAACCGTTCATAATTCTCTAATACTCTGCCTTGACTCAAACCCAATCATGTCATGTTTCCACAAAATATATCATGTTCACTCCTTTTAGTAGGATATCAGTAAAATACTCTGTATGGCATTATACTATTTAGCCGTCCCAAGTGCACTGGCAATTTAGTTTCGTATGTTTTATCAAATTAAATCCCCAATTCCAAGCAAGGGTACTTCCTAGCATAGGCAAGTTCATGCACAAAATACATAAGTCTTCATTCCACAAGTCTTCATTCCATATGTTCAGGCCATTACATTCTTCTTTTCTCTTCCTTATTTCTAATGAACTCAATCTGTTATTCTTCATACCTTGTATACTTTCAGTTTACAGGATTCAACTATTATCATAACTAGCTCTTTCCCATATATATAACTCCTTGTAATTAGGCGTCAAGTGCATCAATTATATCTTTTACCCAAACAAGTCTGTATATCTCAAATTTGTCCAATCTGTAGCAATCCATCTCTTTCTTATACTTAATAGTTTAAATCATTTAAGTCATCAATTTCCTAGTAAAGGTAATCTCAATTCCATCCATCAAGTCAATTGTACTTTAACTTGCATAATTACAGGGTTATCATCATAAACTCCCTCGTATATCCACATGTTTAATATCAATTATCCGTCCGAGGTAATATTTGAATCTCTCATTCACATCCTTCTATTCATACTAATCATTGTCTCTGTCACTTATTCAACATATCCGTATAAAAGCATTCGCTATTTCCTTTAATAATCCAATCAATCATACATACCTTTACAATCAATATGTTTTCACCTTGTCAATATACACGCACCTATTACATTCTCCATGTCATGGTTTAGATCATTCCTCTCAGAAATCCTTAACTATCATAGGGCCTGAATCATTCCTCCAATTTCAGAGCATAATATCATGTATCAATTCAACAAATATCATATCTCAACATATCATAAATCTCTTCAGATTCACCAATCATCCTCATATATTATCTTTTATCAAAACATATTTGAGTATCACAAAACCATTCAATTCCTATACTTGTTCACTTTCTTCTTCTTTCCTTCCTCTTTACACAATCATAACATATAAATACACATATACAAACACAGTTTGCAAAGCAAATCTTATAACACATAGCTTAGCATGCAATTCGATTAATGTAGACATATCTTTCTCTAGTATCTCATGTCAAATTTACTTCTTATCAAATACCATATACATATTATCATATCATTTCTGACAATAGCATCAGATAGCTTCACGATTTAGATAACAAAATAACAACTAACTCTACTTCTAAAGAATCATTCTCTTTCAGAAGTAAGCACATACACTTAATACACATAGACATCAAACATTCATAATTAACTCTGAAGTTAATAAACATACGTATAAACATAAAGGTTTTTAAAACGTACCCGTTATATCATTCTTGGCCGGTTAACATCATCTTTCGTTATACCGAATGCCCTACTCTCAGACGTAGTAGGGTCCTTCCTCTTCTGTCCACTTGTTGACGAAGACACCCCAACTGCCTCAACTCCTGGCCTTGTCCGGACTCCTTTTTCTTTGTCACAGTCTCTCACAATATGACCCTCTCTTTGGCAATTCCAACAAACACTCCGAGGAAAAGCACAATCATTTAACTCATGACCAAACAATCCGCATCGCACACAATGCAAAGTCTGGAGTGTGCAAATCCCCATATGAACAGACCTACACCGGCGACACCACTGGGAACTTCGGTCAAATCTTTCTGATGTAGGCCTAGTATGTTGAGTTTCTTGCTTCTGACCAACTACCGATGATGGTTCCCTAATACTTGGTCCAGATTCGAGTTCTCTTTTAATTCTACAATCCCTTGCCTTATGATCTTTTCCAAAACAAATCCAACATACCTTCTGGGAGAAATAACAATCTTTCATCTCATGACCAAAGTGTCCGCAGGTAAGACATCGCATAATTTGGTAATTACAAGGTCCTGTATGGTGTGACTTACACTTTCCGCACCGTGGTGCTCGTTGATTGATTCCACTAAACCTAGATTCACAATTCAAGTTCTCTTGTCTCTGACCATCTTGCTCATTTTGCTTTTGTATATCGTATTGTTCAATCCTAGGTTTATGTTGAGAAAATTTCTCTCAAGTCATGTTGTTTCTGGATTCCACATTTCTCCTTTCCAATTCAGCTAAGCCAAAAGCTTGGGAAGAAGTACTATCCCTCCTAGTACCGCTTGAGTAATCCGGGAGCATAGCTCCCTGCAATGGGACTGAATATAAGTAGGGTTGTTGTGTTACCTGTGCCGTAGGGTAATATAGAACCGGAACTAGAAACGTTGAAGCTTGTGTATTAGCAGCTGGATAAGTCTGAGTTTGAACATTTTGGATTATCCTCTCTCGTTCCATTCGGTGCACAGTATCTCGAAGTTCTTGTATTTCATCTTTCAGTTTATCAATACACTTGCTCTGCTTATCCCTCTGTTCACATCTCAATGTACCAGTTTGATATGTCATATCCATCACATTCACTGTTGAAATTCCAGCTACTTCTTGGGTCACAGGAGTGTCAGTAGGGGTATCTTTGTCTGCCATATCTGTACAATCACATCACCTCACAGTCTTATTAGCATAAACCGTTAGTATCCAAAATACTAACTACTACAGACAACTCTAACTCACCCTAATTCCCTCGAAGGAAAGCTTGACCCGTCACGAGCCAAGATTTGGGAATGCAACACTCTAGCCGTGCATGCATCGCCAAACCTAGGTTCTGATACCAAACTGTAACACCGGAAAACCCAAGCCATTTTTTTTAAATACGCTGCGGAAGCTTTTTAATAAACAAACTTATTACATACAAACCAATATTTACAATATATACAAATAGTGTTCACAAACAAAAGTATCATTGTGTGTTACAAAAGCTGCAGGCTCGTTTCATTCAAAAATAATATCAGAGTCAGGTCATTCCTTTCCTTCAGCCAACCTCACAAACACGAACCTGCAAAAGCAACAATTGAGGGGAATTAGCACAAAGCTAAATGAGTAAAGGCTAAACACCAAAAAGCAAACATCTACAGTCAATATCAAAGCATGTAATCACGTATTCCGAGAAGAACGGCGGTTCGGCGCAAAACCTAGAACCAATGCCGGCCAAAGCAAAGGTTTACCGATAGCGCTCCACTAAATTGGCACAGGAAACTCCCCCTCTAATGCAACATATGCACCACTAAAGCTAACACTGTTCAACCAATCAGTGAACGAGCCCAACCCAATCCTACGTATAGCTGACTTCCCAACGCAACTCAAATTCATACTAAGAGTGTGTAACGACCAAACAGTCATGCAGCAGATATCAATCAACAATAATCACAATCAACAGTTCGATCAATCCAATTCAATCACAATCATGCATCACACCAATAACATTAACCGAAATCTTTACCATCAGCGATTAACGCCCACTCACCTCAAAAATCCACACGGGCTCAGAAATCTAATTTTACTGAGTCTTTTGATTGCCTGAAAACACAGCAACAATCAAATCAGTCTCGAATATATAAATATATCTTCTCTTATATATTTATATCTCAAGTCTATCGCGCTGCGACCGGGGTCAAATTTCAAATTCTGGATTCAGAGTACCGGATTTAAGTGTCGGATTCATCTATCGGATTTTAAAAGTATAGTATTTCAAAGTATGGAATTTCAAAGTCTAGGATTTCAAAGTATAGGATTTCAAAGTGTAGCATTTCAAAGTATAGGATTTCAAAGTGTAGGATTTCAAAGTATAGGATTTCAAACTATAGGATTTCAAACTATAGGATTTCGGTAATGTCGGTTTTTATCAAAAACCGAATCTCATCCACATCAAATTCATCATCTTCTTCATTTTAAGTGTCGGATTTTCAGCCATAGCTTCCATAAAACTCATTCTAACATCATTTTCTTCCAACAAAACATATATTTAACATCTAACATACAAAAGAATCATCAAAAACACATTTTTACTCATTTATAACAACAAAACCTTCAAAACTCATTTACCAAGTTTCTTCCAAACTTAACAATGGTGAATTTGCATAAATTCATGTTTTTCAATATATAAACATACCAACACTTACTATAACATGCCATGAATACTTTCTCACCTTCTTTTGAAATTAAACAACACAAGATCTGAACTTTAGAAATTCACGTTTTTGAACTTTTTAAGGTTTCTTCACCTAGAGGTTTTGCTTTCCAAATACACACACAAACACCTTGCACACTTGACAAATATGAGCAGATACTTAGCTACACACATACACATATATTTGTAAAGTTTAAGCAGGAGGTGGCAAAACCAATTTTTGAAATCCTATTCTTTTGTTTAACTCATGCATACATACATACATACCAACATACATGCATACTTATTTGTATTTTCTTTCCTTTTCTTTTCTAACTTCACCAGTAACATATAAATATATATTTATAATCAAATTAATTAATTTTATTAATTCTTAATAAACACATAACCAATTAAAGAAAACCAATCACGTACCTCCAACCCGCTAATCTCCTAGCCCAGGGTTGCGGGTGTTACAACTAGGCCGGGTTTTCGGATGTTACAAATCCTCCCTCCTTTAGTGGCTTCCGTCCTCGGAATCCTATAGCACATATCAAATGGTTCATCCTTTTCTGGTTGTCAAGTTCTTGGTAATATATTCACATATTCATTTTACAATCATTCACCGACATTCATTTTTGTCATTTCATAGTTATCAGAGTTTAACAACTCTTCTTTAATTAAGTCATAAAACTCATAAACCTATCTTTCAATCATTTTCCTTCATACTCACATATTTAAACAAAATCAAAACATCTCTTGAATACTTGTTCATATCAATCTGTTTATCTGAGTTTAACAATTTCCACCTCTCTGTTATTCACTGTCTTACACCTGTCAAACATCACCACTTTATCTACATATCAACTCACCACTGATATCTTAACCTCCATCAGATAGAAATCACATCATGCTTGTCTACTCAGTTTAATTATCCATTCCCTAATTCATCAAAATCCAACACAAAACACAAGTTCATTCTCATATATTTGTGCAATTCTTTCTACTCAACCATCTTATAAAAATTTAGTCATACTGCTCATTTCACATCTCATTCCTTGTCGCAACTCTTCTAGAATTTTAGTCAATTCCTTCGATTCTCTTCAGTTAACTCTAAGTATAAAAATATTTATATCTTCAAATCATCTCAGTAATGTAATTCTTCTCAAAAGAACACGTTTCACTGGGGTAATAATACCAACACTTCTTACTACTCCGTCCACAATCACTTGTGATACATCAAATTCCTTTTGGTGTAGTACATCAACTCCATCATAGCTTGTCATTACCATAACCCTGGTATCTCAAATTATTTCAACAATTTGTAAATCTCTCATACTTTGCTTTAACTCAAACACACTCAAAACATAATTCCACGAAAGTATATATATCATATTCATTCCTTTCTATACGTCTTTCATTAATTACTTCATATGGCATTATACTATTTAGCCCTTCCAAGTGCATTGGCAATATAATTCTGTGAATCTTGTTCAAAAATGAATTTCTAGTTCCAAGCACAGATACTCCTTAGCAGAGTCAATTCATACATATATGATCCACAAATCTTCATTTCTTAAACTTAAGCCGTTACATTTCTCTTTTCTCATAAATTCGTTCTGTCATTCAATTTACATATATCTTTGGTTCATACGTGTCAATTATCAACATAATTGGCTCTTTCTCATGTGTATCTCCTTGTAATTAGGCACCAATAACATCTTTATCCAAACAATTCTTGCAGATTTCTGACTTGCCCAATCTGTAGCAATCGACTTCTTTCTTTTACTTGATAATCTCAATCATTCATGTCATCATTTCTAATAAGGATAATCTCAATTTTATCCATCAAGCCAAATACACGTCGATTCACATAATCTTCAAGGTTACCGTCACAATTTCCCTCACATTCCCACATAATCGTCTTCCCAGTATAATATCAAACTTCTCAATTACAATCTTTGATTCATTCTAACCATCATCTCTATCTCATGTTGGTTTCATTCATATATATAAACATCTGCTGTTCCTTTTAATACTCAGATCAATCTCATATATTTCTTTATAATCAATATCTTCATGTTATCACCACAAACGCATCTGCTGCAATTCCAAAGGCATAGATTAAATCATTCCTCTCAAGAATCTTCAACTGTCACAAGACATAAACCTTTCCTCCATAGTATAGCATCCTTTATATCAATCCGACAATTGCAGTATTTCAACGAATCATCGATCTCCTCAAGTTCATTAATCGATATCACAGATTATCTTCAATCATTAGCTTTACCCATACTCACAATCTCAGTTATACATTTATCAACAATATCTCTCAATCGTCACAAAACCTTCTAAACTTCGTTAACATATCCATTTTCCTCCTTTATACAAACACAAGCATATATATATACATATAAACATATTTAAACACAGAAGGCAAGACAACTCTTGCAACACATAATCTAGCATGTAGTTCTACAAATCTAAAAACATCATTCTAGGGTACTTCATACCCAATTCACGTCATATCATGTATTTCATCATTTACCGTCATATTTACTTACTACCATACACATCAAACAGTTTTACATTCAAATATCTCAACTTTCTAAAGAATCATACTCTTTAGAAACAATTGAACACACTTAGCACACATAAGCATCCTACATTCTCGTTTTAACTCTAAAGTTAAGAAACATACGCACAAATATAAAGGTTATCAAAACATACCCGTTACATCATCAGTAGCGGCAATATCATCGGCCATCATGTTGAAATTTCTACCCTCTTGCTCAGAAGAGTTCTTTCTCTTTCGTCCACTTGCTGACGAGGATCCCCCACCCGCCACAGCTCCAGACCCTGACTCTAACTCCTTGCCAACTTTGCAATCTCTTGCTCGATGATCTTCCTCAAAACAGATCCAACATACCTTTCGCGAGAAACGGCATTTCTTCATTTCATGGCCAAACTGCCCACAAGTCAGACACCGCATAGTCTGAGTCGTACATGGTCTTGGGTGGTGAGACTTACACTTCCCACAACGTGACACTCGTTGGTTAAATACATCAAACGTAGGTCTACGTTTCAAATTTCTTTTACTCTGACTACCCTGCCCTCTTTGCTTTTCAACATTATACTGTTCCAATCGAAATTTCTGTTGATATATCTCATCTCGATTCGTTCTATCTCTAGCCTTCAAATCATCTTCAGCCGACTTGGCTAAGGTAAACGCTTGCGACAGTGTACTAGCCCATCTGGTAGTACTTCGATACTCAGGAAACAAAGCTCCCACAAAGTGTTGTATCTTAGACGCCTCATCAGGTACCCATTGCTTCACAAAACGCAATCTCTCATTAAATTGTTTGATTAATTCATCCACAGTCATGTCTTTAGTCAAACGCAACTCCATGAATTCTCTTTTTATACGAACTATCAAAAAAGTATTACAATACTGCTCACACAGTTTCTCCTGAAACTGATCCCAGGTCACACTATCTTGTTGTTGTTTAGAGAAATGACCAGTAAGGGAATCCCACCAAACCATCGCATCTCCTCTTAGCATACAAGTCGCAAAACAAACTCTCAGTTCATCCTCACAATTGGATGCTTCAAAAACCTTCACCATTTCTCGCAACCAGTTCAAAGTTATATTGGGGTCTAAACTGCCATAGTACTCTGAAGGCTTACAATCCAAGAATTGCTTATAAGTGCATGGTGGTTTAAATCCTGGATACGCAAAAGGATAAACTCCTTGGGTAGTAAAAGGATGAGAACTTGATTGTTGTACCACTTGTAATATTGGAGGAAACGGAACTGTAACTTGCACATTTGTAGCTTGTGTTGTACTAAACATAGGGTTCTAAATTCGTTCATTCTGGATAATCCTCTCTCGTTCCATATTGCCCATAGCATTTCTAAGTTCCCACAATTCATTCTCCAATTTGGAAATATATTCCCTCTGATCCATTCCAGATTCAAAACTTGAAGTACCAACCTCACCTATTACATTCCAAACATCCGCCGATGAAATTCCAGTCACTTCTTGGGTCACAGGAGTGTCAGCAGGGGTATCTCTGTCAGCCATATCTATACAATCACATCATCTCACAAGCTCATTAGATAAACCGTTAGTACATAACATACTAACTATCACACCACAATTCCAATTCACTCTAAATCCCCCCCAAAGGAAAGTTTGACCCAACACAAGCCAAGATTTGGGAATGCAACACTCTAGCCGTGCCTGCATCGCCAAACCTAGGCTCTAATACCAACTTGTAACACCGTAAAACTCAAGACTTTTTTTTATTAAAACGCTGCGGAAGCTTTCTCTAATTTCATTTAACATAAACATTCACAAGTACTAAGTACTTTTACAAATCACAACATCCGTTTGTGTTACAAAAGATTATAAAACGTGGCTCGTCTCTTCTCAAAATACAATATCAGAGTATTGGTCAAATTTCCCTTTCCACAAACAAAGCTAAACAGCTACTCACATAAACCTACAAAAAGCAATCAACCGTGGGGGATTAGCACAAAGCTAAGTGAATGGAAGCTACAGACAAGCACAAAACAATCACTGTTCCCAACGGAACCTCTGAACATCAATCCTCAAGCAATCCATCAATTCAACAATCTCTTCCATCCCGAGGACCGGTGGTTTTGCCGAACCTACAACTAAAGCTGGCCAAAGCAAAGGTTTACCGATAGCTCCCTGTCGATTGGCACAGTAAACTCCTCTCTGAGCAACAAATGCAACAGAGGAGCTACTACTGTTCAACCAACCGCAAGCGAGCCCAGCTCTTACATCAGCAGCTGACCCCAACCAGCCCATACATAGAAGCTGATCTCTTCCGACCCATAACACAGAAGTCGGTTCTCAAACAATCCAAATACTCTTCCATTCACAATCACAATCAAAACTCTTTTACATAAAACATATATGAACATTTAATTCTCATTTAGCATATAGAAGACTTAACAGTCTATCATGGCTTGACAATCGATCTATCTTCGCATAACAAACTTTTAAGTCAAATATCTCATATTCAAATCAACAAACAATCATTGCATTCAAACAATCCTTTAATCATTCAATTCATAATGTTACCAACGAAACCACCCGTGGGTAAACTTCCACTCACCTCAGTCCTCGAATAACGCGTGCTCAGTTGTCTAATATCACTGAGTCTGTGGTTTACCTGAAAACACCGCAACAACCAAATCAGTCTCAAATATATAAATATATCTTTCAACATATATTTATATCTCATAATCATGTAAATAACTTGATTTAATCATATAATTAACAATACAACTTTTCCCAAACGAAACACAAACAAAATGAATAACATTTCAGAAATAGGCCCCGTCGCGCCGCGACACTCCTTGTGTCGAGCCGCGACACAATCGGATTTAGAATCCGGATTTCAGTTCTCGGATTTGAGTAGCGGATTTCGTTCCCGGATTTCTAGTGTCGGATTTGGATTCGGATTTCATGAACTCGGATTTCAAGTATTGGATTCTAGGGTTTAGGATTTAGAAACTCTCGGATTCCTCCTCAAACCGACTCAATCTGTCGGATTTTATGAAGGTCGCGCCGCGACCTTCAAGGTAGCGCCGCGACGTGTGTTCATCAGCATATCAACTTTTCTTAAATTCGATTTCCAACCAACTTAACTCCTTGTAAACATTTCCAACATAATATTTCTTCAATCTAAACTCAGATATAACATATATGATGCATATAAAACATCATAAACATCTTTTAATCCATCAAAATAACAAAATTATCAAAACCCATTTCATCTTTATGAACCAACTATGGTGTTCTTCTTTAAACACTTGAAAACACAATCATAAACATAACCAAGTAATCAGTAACATGTAATAATCATAAGCTCACCTTCTATTTGAATTATAAACCACAAAACTTTAATACCAAGAATTTAAGTTTCTTTTCTCCTTCTTGTTCTTCTTTCCTTCCAGAGAACACACATGCACACACACATTCACTTTTCTTTTTCTTTCTTTCTTTCAAGATACACATATACGCACACACGTGTACTCCTCAAATATTATGTGTCATCACTTTACACCAACTCACATACACACATACATACATGATATCATACATACATAAATAACTCTTCTAGCATATACCTCATGCCAATTAACCATCAATTAATTATTCAAATATCATAATACCATTTATTATATGTAATTACTTTCAAACAAATAATCTTTCTCAATCAATTACCTTAACATACTTTCGAGGTATTTTCTATAACTCTCATACCACACTCAATCTTATTTAATCATAAACACATACGACTTCACATACTCGTTTAATCACATAAAAAATCTTTAAATATGCATACTATCACATTTCAATCTACCATTAGCCCACCTACTACTAGGCCGGGTTTTCGGATGTTACATCAGAGGATCATCGTTTGCGAGAGTAGAGCTGTAGCATGTTGCTTCGTGCAGTAGTGCTATGGACAGCGTTTTAGCCTTCTTGGTGGATGCCAAGATGGTGCAGTACTGTATCCATAAGACCTGTTGTGGCATTCGTATATGTGTATGCGCATGCTTATATGATTTATAGTTTAGCTTTCTCACTAAGCTCTTGTAGCTTAGCAGATACTGCTTGTTGTTCTGCAGGTTGTGTTAGCACCAAGGCAAGGCCCCGGTTTGACTGATGATGGTTGGTTGCTTAAAACGTGATTTGAAACAATAACGCTCCTATTTGTGTAACAGAAATTACTTTTGATTTAAATGCGCGCATATCTCTTTTATAAAAACCCGAGGTTTAAGTGAAATGTTTTGTTTGCTTCCGCTGACGGTAACCTGATTGGAAACTGTTTTTGACATGAGTTGTGATTGTATTATCTTTTGTATGAACTAGAGGGTTCAAAAATACTTGGTTGGTTTCCATCAGCTTATCAAATTCTGTTTTTAGACAAATACCTTTTGTTTCAAGCTTCATTTTAAATTTTGGAAATTGGGGCGTTACACTATCTAAATCAATTAGATAGTATCTAAAAGAGTAGCTTTGTTCTACTTATTTTGTTTGTAATCAAGGAAGGTATCATCTAAGTTGTTTAAACTATGATGCACCAAGCCATATACAAGTTTAATTCATCAATGGGTTAACTTCTTCCCTTATTCACTATGTTCTTATAAATCCTAGATAAAGATTTGATTTAACATTTGGCATTATATTGGTTCTTATAACCGGTTATTAATAATTGAAAAGAACCTTAAAAGTTATACTCTACACCTTTGATTAATAAGTTTGTTAATCATTTTTATCATTCAGACATGGGAATGAATAATTGATGGGTGGTTTCTATTATATTATAACTTCGGTAATAATATAATCGGTTGTTATGAATAACAAATGAAATTTATTAACCAATAACGGAGTAAACTTTAAGTTAACTTATGAACGGGATTTTGTAAGTTAAGGATGATACTGCTTGTTGTTGTTCTGCAGGTTGTGTTAGCACCAAGGCAAGGCCCCGGTTTGACTGATGATGGTTGGTTGCTTAAAACGTGATTTGAAACAATACGCTCCTATTTGTGTAACAGAAATTACTTTTGATTTAAATGCGCGCATATCTCTTTTATAAAAACCCGAGGTTTAAGTGAAATGTTTTGTTTGCTTCCGCTGACGGTAACCTGATTGGAAACTGTTTTTGACATGAGTTGTGATTGTATTATCTTTTGTATGAACCAGAGGGTTCAAAAATACTTGGTTGGCTTCCATCAGCTTATCAAATTCTGTTTTTAGACAAATACCTTTTGTTTCAAGCTTCATTTTAAATTTTGGAAATTGGGGCGTTACACTATCTAAATCAATTAGATAGTATCTAAAAGAGTAGCTTTGTTCTACTTATTTTGTTTGTAATCAAGGAAGGTATCATCTAAGTTGTTTAAACTATGATGCACCAAGCCATATACAAGTTTAATTCATCAATGGGTTAACTTCTTTCCTTATTCACTATGTTCTTATAAATCCTAGATAAAGATTTGATTTAACATTTGGTATTATATTGGTTCTTATAACCGGTTATTAATAATTGAAAAGAACCTTAAAAGTTATACTCTACACCTTTGATTAATAAGTTTGTTAATCATTTTTATCATTCGGACATGGGAATGAATAATTGATGGATGGTTTCTATTATATTATAACTTCGGTAATAATATAATCGGTTGTTATGAATAACAAATGAAATTTATTAACCAATAACGGAGTAAACTTTAAGTTAACTTATGAACGGGATTTTGTAAGTTAAGGATGATACGGCTTGTTGTTGTTCTGCAGGTTGTGTTAGCACCAAGGCAAGGCCCCGGTTTGACTGATGATGGTTGGTTGCTTAAAACGTGATTTGAAACAATACGCTCCTATTTGTGTAACAGAAATTACTTTTGATTTAAAGGCGCGCATATCTCTTTTATAAAAACCCGAGGTTTAAGTGAAATGTTTTGTTTGCTTCCGCTGACGGTAACCTGATTGGAAACTGTTTTTGACATGAGTTGTGATTGTATTATCTTTTGTATGAACCAGAGGGTTCAGAAATACTTGGTTGGTTTCCATCAGCTTATCAAATTCTGTTTTTAGACAAATACCTTTTGTTTCAAGCTTCATTTTAAATTTTGGAAATTGGTGCGTTACACTATCTAAATCAATTAGATAGTATCTAAAAGAGTAGCTTTGTTCTACTTATTTTGTTTGTAATCAAGGAAGGTATCATCTAAGTTGTTTAAACTATGATGCACCAAGCCATATACAAGTTTAATTCATCAATGGGTTAACTTCTTTCCTTATTCACTATGTTCTTATAAATCCTAGATAAAGATTTGATTTAACATTTGGTATTATATTGGTTCTTATAACCGGTTATTAATAATTGAAAAGAACCTTAAAAGTTATACTCTACACCTTTGATTAATAAGTTTGTTAATCATTTTTATCATTCGGACATGGGAATGAATAATTGATGGGTGGTTTCTATTATATTATAACTTCGGTAATAATATAATCGGTTGTTATGAATAACAAATGAAATTTATTAACCAATAACGGAGTAAACTTTAAGTTAACTTATGAACGGGATTTTGTAAGTTAAGGATGATACTGCTTGTTGTTGTTCTGCAGGTTGTGTTAGCACCAAGGTAAGGCCCCGGTTTGACTGATGATGGTTGGTTGCTTAAAACGTGATTTGAAACAATACGCTCCTATTTGTGTAACAGAAATTACTTTTGATTTAAATGCGCGCATATCTCTTTTATAAAAACTCGAGGTTTAAGTGAAATGTTTTGTTTGCTTCCGCTGATGGTAACCTGATTGGAAACTGTTTTTGACATGAGTTGTGATTGTATTATCTTTTGTATGAACCAGAGGGTTCAAAAATACTTGGTTGGTTTCCATCAGCTTATCAAATTCTGCTTTTAGACAAATACCTTTTGTTTCAAGCTTCATTTTAAATTTTGGAAATTGGGGCGTTACACTATCTAAATCTATTAGATAGTATCTAAAAGAGTAGCTTTGTTCTACTTATTTTGTTTGTAATCAAGGAAGGTATCATCTAAGTTGTTTAAACTATGATGCACCAAGCCATATACAAGTTTAATTCATCAATGGGTTAACTTCTTTCCTTATTCACTATGTTCTTATAAATCCTAGATAAAGATTTGATTTAACATTTGGTATTATATTGGTTCTTATAACCGGTTATTAATAATTGAAAAGAACCTTAAAAGTTATACTCTACACCTTTGATTAATAAGTTTGTTAATCATTTTTATCATTCGGACATGGGAATGAATAATTGATGGGTGGTTTCTATTATATTATAACTTCGGTAATAATATAATCGGTTGTTATGAATAACAAATGAAATTTATTAACCAATAACGGAGTAAACTTTAAGTTAACTTATGAACGGGATTTTGTAAGTTAAGGATGATGCAGGAGCTAATTCCAACAATTATGTGGTAATGGAGGTGTGTTGTTTAAAAAGACCATTAACGGGAGTTAATGAACCCTAATAATAGCATTACGGATAGTTAACGGGAGTTAATCATCCAACCTCTTGGGAGAACCAATATAATCGGCTTTTAATAATCAAATCTATATCTAGGAGGATTAAATCATAATGAATAACTCTTTTAATTATTTCATTTGTTTACAAGTTATTTATTTCGTTCTCCTTTTAATTAATATTTAGCCATCTTTCTCATTTTTATAAAAATATGAAATCAATCTTTCAAACCCCCCCCCCCTAATAGGTTAATTATTTAAAACTGAATTGTATCGATTTCCAACATATTTTCCCTGTGGATCGATCCTGACTCACTTCATTTATACCACTATACGATCCTGTTATACTTGCTGGAATAATGTGTGTTTATATTTGACGTAACTCTTGAGCTTAAATTGTAACTTGCAAAAACACTAATCACACACCAAACCATGCACAACAAAATATCCAAATTAAGTTTACTCAAAACAACTCAGGGCATAAAGAGTAAACCTTGTACATATGCATTAGGATTCCAAACACTTTGAAATCCATATTCATATATACACTTAATATATGTATGCTTGTGTGTATTTTATGCCAAAATCACCTAATACATACACATACAAGAATTAGGATATTTATGGAGATTTACAAGGCTCAAAAAGCCTAAAAAGATCCTAGAAAACCCAAAATCTAAATGCTAAAAACCGATTTCGTTTTCTTTTTCAAAAGGCCAAAAACAGCCTGTTCACGACGCCTTCATGAGCTACTACTATTCAAGACCCCTCATAGCCCGTGAAGGCAGTACGCTCCACGACTCGTGAAGAAGTTTAAAACCCGCAACGATAAGCACCCCACGAGGCTGGTCGTGTAGCCTTCACGACCCGTGAAGCAAACTTCATGGCCCATGAAGACCTTCTGTCCAAAATCAAAAATCGGTTTTTCAAGCCACAAAGGTGCATGCATTTCGCAAGGGTGGCTCTGGTACCACTATTGGGGTTCACTACCGATCAAAGCAATCAATGGAAGCACAAGAAAACACACACAAAATCATCCTAATCAATTTCCAATGGTGGTGAAACTTTACAAAAACAACATGCAACCAAAAAGAAACAAAGAGAGGAGAAGTATACCCTTGAAGCTTTGCTATAAATCAACTAGAATCAAGAGTTTGGGATTTAGTTTCAAACAAGTGGCTCCAAACCCTAGTTGTAATCCACACCAAGCTTCTCTTCAATCCCCTTGTACTAGCAAACCAAATAACACACCAACACTTGATGTAGAACTTCTAGAACAGCCCCTTGAACTTTATATGCATAGCAACGAACACCAAAGTAGTTTGAACTCTCTCAATCTAGGGAACTCACTATGTGTATGTGTATGCAAGTTAGCCAAGAGCAGCTACAAGGAGAAGAGGAGGGATTATAAAGGCCAAACATGACCCCAGATCTCCCTTGGGTCGGACCAAATGGAGCCTTATGATTGGACCAACAAAATGGTCCAATAAAATAGAAGTGTCACTTGAACTTCTGCCTTCATGACTTCCTCACGGGCTCTCATGGGCTGTGAAGACCAAATGTGCCACGACGGGCCACTCGTCCTCCACGAGTCGTGCCGCCCGGGCAGGAATCGTGGGGGCATCATGGTTCACGACCCGTGAAGCATCCTTCATGGTCGTGAAGCCTAGGTCAGATTGAATTTGACCTTTTTGACCCATTCTTCTTATAGCAAGCTGTCGGGATTGAAACTTGGCGTGTGACCCAATAGGCCCGCTCTTTATTGGAAGTGATACCGGCCTAACTGTGTCAGTGGGCTAATTCTAACAATAATGATCAACTTTACGAAGATCCCATTGTATTCCGGAAGCTCGTATCATTGGTCCCGACAAACCAATAATGCATACTCCTTCAACTCGTTCTAAAAAAATGGGATTCCATGTAATAAGCTTTTGATATTCAGCAATTCCTCTTAAAAAAATAATCACAAAAATCCAAACAATTATCTATCCAGCCATGAGGTGAATCAGCAGCGACTCCGCCAATATAATAAAAAATTGGCATCATTCGCATACCGGTGGCAGCTTCGAATAGGTCATATATCAATTCTCTTTCTCGAAATATATAGAAAAAAGGAGTTTGTGCCCCAATATCTGCCATAAAAGGGCCGAGCCATAAAAAATGTGAAGCTATACGACTTAACTCCAACATAATGACTCTGATATAACTGGCCCGTTTAAGGACTTGAATATTTCCTAATTGCTCTAGCGCATTTATAGTTATTGCTTATATGAACATTGTAGCTAAATAATCCCAACGTGTTACATAAGGCAAATATTGTATAATTGTTATATTTTCCACAATTTTTTCCATACCTTTGTGTAAATAACCCAATATTGGTTCATAGTCAATAACATCTTCACCATTTGAGAGTAACAATGAGTTGAAGAACACCATGCATTAATGGGTAGTGAGGTCCCATATTGACTATCATGAGGTCTTTTCTTGTAGCTGATACAGTCATAGGTTTTTCCTGATTCATTCTTCCATAAATTGCTGAAAGCGAAAAGAAGTTCATCAAAATTTAAGAGAATAATTCAAACTAACTCTTCAAATTAATGGGTTTTTCATTCTTGAATATCCATTGTCCTATTATATCTTTATAAGGTGCTCAATTTTTTCTAGGCGCAAAAAACCAACCAGACTGACCTAGTGGATAAATCAATCAAGAATACAACCTTCTGTTTCCCGCAGGCTAGGCAGCTATTTTCTTTCTTGCAACTCCGTACCGACGTCTCACTACTACTTAATTAATTAATAGCTAAACTTTTTCATAACCTACTTGTAGCTTACGAGTAGGGTCAGCATACTGTGAACGAAACCATCAGTAGATGTTACAACAATACGTAATAGAAGAAGTCTAATATAATTAGTATAGAAGTATATATAATTAGCCAAATCCTTGATAAAAAAACAAATTTGGAAGTTAGTGAAGTTTCTATGATGTTCTACCTTCGCTAGCAGGGAATCTAGTTCAGCAAGGTCCATAGGGTGAGCTCGCTTGACTTTGCCATTTAAAAAGAACTATTCACATGAAGTGACGGAGCTTAACCCGAGTCTCGGTTAAGAATGGTTCAAACCTCTCTGACATAAATAGTCTTTTTTGTGCAATTCCAAATGTGAAGTAAGTCTCTGTGTCTTATTGGTGAAGTTGACTACTTGAAATTCAACACATCCTATGTTTTCTTTATTTTCTTATTGTTCTTACAAAAAATTGAAATAAATGAATTTTTACCATAAAATAATTTTACACTCCCATTTTTACAGATATTTATTTTATTAATCAGTAATAATAATGTAGTATACACAATAATCATAATTTCTTTATAGATTCCTGATTTTATCAATTAACATTAATCAACCCAATTTTTGAGTTCATTTGGATAGTGATACAAAAGATGATACCAAATAGTTGAGTACGAAGATTTTATTTATTAACTTGTAGCTTTAGTTGATATGTCATTTTCTTATTTGTTATTCTAGACTGGGATTTAAGACAGTTCATATGTCCATCGGGTTGCTTGTATTTAACATGGATATTTACAGATCACACAGAGAAGAAAAAATGAAAAATATGATTGATAGAACAACAAAATATATAGGAAAAAAATATTTCAATCAGGGATACATATATATCCTTAGCATACTCAAGCGGCTCCCATTATTGGTATCTAACCAATAGCGATTCATACAAGCTAAATCTTCTAATCGATAATTAGGCTAACAAAGAACTTTAATTTAATTAATTCATTTTTTTCTGTCAAAATTTTCACTTTCATCCAAAAACTGACTCTAGTTTTTTTATCTTGTTATCCTTGGAAAATAAGTTATCTCTATGCACATTATTCTGATTCTTTAAATTCAAATTCAAAGAAACTAGAATTCTAAATTCTTGACGTCTAGACGATAAAATATTTTCAGGAACAAGCAAATCATAATTCTTCTTGTCTCTATTTAGAGTTTTTCTTTCATTTCTTGGAATGGATTCATCAAAATTATTCTTAGCAACATTTTAGGGCTTTCGGTATCTTTGATTACTTTGGTGCTTATTTTTATGAACCAACGAAATACCTATGATTTGATACATAAAAAAATGTCTATCATTTTTAACAGATAGACGGGCAGGTTTCATAATTAATATTCCCTTTTTCATTAATTGTGTAAGATTTAAACGCCTCCTCATTAAATCTAGATTCATTTCTTTCCATTGGATATAGGATATAGTAATTATTGTTGTTGCAAGTACACCATTCGAGATGTGGCATGGAAGAGTTCCTTCGCTAGCCTATCTCAAAAGTCTGGGGTTGCGAGGCTTACATGAGACGTGAAGCTCAAGACAAACTTGAACCCAGAGCCGAAAAGTGTATTTTCATTGGTTACCCAGCTGGTTCTATGGGATATTTGTTTTACAAACCTTCCGAGAACAAAGTGTTTGTTGCTCGAAGGGCGGTCTTCCTTGAAAGGGAGCTGATATCCGTAGAGGCCAGTGGGAGGCAAGTCGATCTTGAAGAAATTCAAGATGACGCCAATGATCAACCTAATGTTGGCACTAGTACTACTTATGAGGTCGGCGAGCCGGAAGAAGTGGAACCTCAACCAACGGAGGATGAGGTACCTAACACACAGCCATTAGTGCTCCATAGATTTGGTAGAGTTCGTAATGAGTCGGAAAGATATGGATTCCTCGTATCCGAGGGAGATGAACTATTGGTGGATCATAGTGAACCAACCAACTACCGGGAAGCCGTAGTGGGCCCTGAGTCTGCTAAGTGGAAGGAGGCAATGGATAGTGAGATGCAATCCATGACGGATAATCAAGTCTAGGACTTGGTTGATCTAGTACCCGGCCATAAGCCAGTTGGATACAAGTGGGTTTTCAGGAAGAAGACTAACATGGACGGAAAAGTAGACACTTTCAAAGCCTGACTTGTAGCAAAGGGTTTCACTCAAACTCATAGTGTAGACTATGATGAAACTTTTTTTGCAGTGGCAATGTTAAAGTCTATTAGGATATTAATGTCTATCGCTGCATATTACGATTACGAAATATGGTAGATGGATGTCAAAACTGCCTTCCTTAATGGGAAGTTGGCAGAGGAGGTGTACATGGCACAACCTGATGGTTACGTACATCCCAAATATCTTAATAAAGTCTGCAAGCTTAAGAGGTCCATTTATGGTCTTAAGCAAGCATCTCGGAGTTGGAACATTTGCTTTGATGAAAAGGTCAAATAGTTTGGCTTTTCTAAAAGCAAGGATGAACCTTCTGTGTACGTCAGGGCTAGTGGGAGTGTTGTAGTTTTCTTTATCTTGTATGTCGATGACATACTACTCATAGGAAGTGACATGACCACCTTGCAGGAAGTTAAAACCTAGCTTGGGAGTTGCTTCTCTATGAAAGACATGGGAGAAGCAACATATATTTTGGGAATAAAGATCTATAGAGATAGGTCTAAAAGACTTATTGGTTTGCGCCAAAGCACGTACATAGATAAATTCTTGAAGAGATTCAGGATGCAAGATTCCAAGAAAGGGAATTTGCCTATGTTGCATGGTACAGCATTGAGCAAGTCTCAATGTCCTAGTTTTCAAAAGGAATTAGAAGAAATGAGTTGAGTCACGTATGCTTCGGCAGTGGGATCGATCATGTATGCTATGCTGTGTGCTCGGCCTGATGTATCGTATGCCTTGAGCATGACGAGCCGATATCAAGCTAACCCTGGTCAAAATCATTGGGTTGCTATTAAAAACATCCTTAAGTATCTTCGGAGAACTAAGGAGATGTTTTTAGTGTTCGGTGGATCGGAGGAGTCAGAGTTACCGGATATTCTAATGCTAGCTTCCAAACGGACAAAGATGATTGCCGGTCTCAATCGGGATTTGTATTCTTGTTAAATGTTAGAGCAATAAGTTGGAGAAGTTCCAAGCAAGATACCGTGGCTGATTCAACCATGGAGTCAGAGTATATTGCTGCAAGCGAGGCTGCTAAGGAAGCTGTCTGGATGAAGAAATTCATTCAAGATCTTGGAGTTGTTTCTAGCATTGCTAACCCTATTGAGATTTTCTATGAAAATGGGGGTACAGTAGCTCTAGCTAAGGAACCAAGAGCGTAACGACGTACGAGACACATTGCTAGAAAATATCCTTTTATCCGTGATATCGTCGAGAATAGAGACATTGTGGTCAATAGAGTACCAACTGAGGGGAACTTCGCAGATCCACTCACTAAACCTTTGCCACAAGCTAAACATGATTATCATGCTAAATCCATAGGCATTAGATTTACTAGTGGCTTGGTTTAATTATTTTAGTTGTACTTGTTATTGAGAACATTAAAGCAATAACGTATTTCTTATTATAATGATTATTAAATCGAGATTTAATATATGTGTAATGCGATTACTTTATGAAATATTATTCTGTTCTATCTTTGCATGTTTAATACTTCCTTGAATAAATTTATTTATTATAAACACTACACGATCGGTCGTTCTTCATTAGAAGGAAGAAGTGAATTAAGGTCGAGGCAAGTGGTTGGTAAAGTATTCATCTTGGCTTGAATACATGATTACGCAACACTAGCGTGTACTTAATGGTGATTAAGTAATTTGAGGACCCGTACCTGAGTTTACTTCATGGATATGATCACGAGTAAATCAGGATGATAATATTATTTATCCTTTTACTAGAGATGCATGCGTTTCTTGACGAATAATATGGACTTGTTTAGATTGCTTTCTAACTCAGTTCGTAACTGGCTATTATAAGCGAAGTTTTCAGGCAAGAACTTGTTATTATGATAAGGCGATGTAGTCGAAGGTATTCGTTCCTCTTTAGAGAGATATCCCTTGCCCCTCATTGACTAAGCTGATGACAATCAAAATGCATGGCCGCGCTCAAGTTGAATTGATGGTGAATCAATTATGCAACTTGTATTGTTAGTCATAGTTAGTCTAGATCGAGAAACATAATCGTGAATGATCTAGGGTTGACCGTGTTCCATGACCTGCATTCACATCGGATATCGTGAACGAAGGGATAAGTAATCACTTATGTGTAGGAACTTTCCTTTTGGTTAGATATTTGTTTTGGAAGACAAACCCTATGCTGACTTGACGGCATAGATGCCTTGCTAGAGGCCACTCTATGTCGGTGACGCCTTTCATGAATGTATCATGTGCAAATGGGAGTCTGTTAGATTATGCCCACTAACACACACGAGTTGGCATCATGGCTGATGAAGCAAGGGCCTATTGGATCACACACCAAGTATCAATTTCGACATCACAGATGGTCAAATGAGAGAAAACCATAAACTGGTTCCGGTGGGCCAAGGCACGCCCGTGCCACTATGAGGTATGGTCGTGCCCTACAGGCGGGCACGAGCCCAATTTGGGCATGACTTGGGCGTGGCCTGTGGCTAGGTACGCCTGTGCCTCTTGGAAGTACGCCCGTGCCTCTTGGAGGCGTGACTTGGGCGTGGCCTTTTGAGCTAGCACGCCCGTGCCTGGTCAAAGGCACGGCCGTGCCTTATGTAGTAATAGCCTCTTTATTAGGATTTCAAAGCTAGTTAAAGTGGAGATTATGGTCATTAATCTTTTAACAACTATAAACTTGATGATGCACAAAATTTGAACTCAAAATGAGGTCTATAAATAGTGCTAAAAGTCTACATAGTTTGGTTGCTTGATTTTGTGATAACATAATATACATATTGCACTATATACTCCCAAATACACAAAAGGTATACAAGGCTTTGATACTTTTGTGTTAGACTCATGGTGGTGTTTAGATTGGCTAATCTAACACTCTAGCAAGTGGGAATCGATTGCTCCTTGGTGTGGACTTCACTAGTGGTGTACAAGTTAGTACACGAACCTTCCAAGTTTCAATCCCAAGCACCAAAAGAGTTAAGCTTCAAGGGTACAACCTTATCTCTTCTTCTCTTTCTTTTTGTTGCTTTGTCATGTGTAGAGTTTTGGTCCATTTGGTGGGTGTTGAGTGGTTCACAATTGAAAATTATTTTCTACCCTTTTTGCTTCCGCTGTGATTTTTGAACCACGAAAATCCAATGAACACTATATCAAGCTTGATAATAAACATACCTTAATGAGAGAATACATATCCTCTTTCTCTTCCATGGGAACCTTTCTCTAGTAAGAATATTCTATTTATACCTGGTCGGCCATCCTCACAAGTGTCCCAAGTTACTGAACAAGTTCATTACCTTCATCCCCTACTGGCTTTCCAAACTTGTTAAATGTGACAACTATTTTTACGTTACTATTCATTTTCCATGTTTCGGCTTTTTTGGTATAACCCCTAACCTTCTTGCAAGCACCTAAACCAATTGTGATAAATTAAAAAAATAATAAGATACCAAAAGGCATAAAAGGATCATCATGAGTTACACATAACCTACCCGGTAGACAACCTAACTCATTAGACAACTTGATGAGCTTTTTTAAGGTAGCATGATGAGTTCATTAACATAACACGTTACCTGACAACATAATGTGTTGATTAAGATGCAACACAAAGGGATCATGATGAGTTAAACATAACCGACCAATTACTGGTAACTAAAATGAAACGGGTTAGACAGCTGGAAAAGCTTAATTTAAAACTCAACAGATTACCAGGTGAGTTTTGATAACATTTGTGTTCTTGTGACTTGATAGATGCATTCTAACCCACCCACTACTGGCATTATAAATAAGATTTAATATAAAAAACATTTTGATACAACAATTTTTCATATGCATTCTACAGGTTAGTAATTAAAAGCAGTAGGTAAAAATAGTTTAACATGACCCGTTACACAAACCCAACCCTTTTATATGTGTTTTGGTGACTTGGCAGATGCATTCCAACCATTACTTTCACTTCATGACGAGTTAAACATAATTGAACTGTTAAAGAAACTAGACCATGAAATGGATAATATTATTCCGTATAAGCTTTTAAAACTTAACAGACTGCCAGATTAGTTTTGACAGCTTTTGTGTTACGGTGACTTGGCATATGCATACTAAGCAACTTGACCCATTAGCCAACAGACCCGTTAGACAACCGAACCCACCATTACAGGTATTATAAATAAAATTAAATTAAAAAAATAGTTTGATACAACAATTTTCGAGATGCATTCTACAGATCAGTAATTAAAACCAGTAGGTAAAAACAATTTAACATGACCCGTTACACAAACCTAACCCTTTGATATGTGTTGTGGTGACTTGGAAAATGCATTCCAACCATTACTTCCACTTCATGACGAGTTAAACATAACCGGCCCGTTAAAGAAACTAAACCAAGTGAGTTTTGATAGCATTTGTGTTCATGTGACTTAGCACATGTATTCTAAGCAACATGGTCCACTAGAAAATCGACGCATTAGACATCACAACCCACCCACTACTAGCATATTAAACAAGAATAAATAAAAAATAGTTCAATTTTTTTACAAAACATGAGTTGATTAAGATACATTACAAAAAAAAAGTTGATTTGTGTTCTATAGCCTGGCATATAAATAAAATAAAATAAATAAAAAAGGTTGGTCAATAAAATAAATAAAATAGGGCACTTAACATATGACCAAGTGAGTTTTGATAGCATTTGTGTTCTTGTGACGTAGCGCACTTCTAAGCAACATAACCCACTAGATAACCGACCCATTAGACATCCCAACCCACCCACTACTAGCATTTTAAACAAGATTAAATAAAAAACAGTTAATTTTTTTTACAAAACATGAGTTGATTAAGATACATCACAAAAACAATTGATTTGTTTTGGCCACTTAGCGTATAAATAATATAAAATAAATAAAAAAGTTCTATCAATAAATAAATAAAAAGTGCACTTAAGAGATGACAAGATGAGTTTGAATAGCATTTTTGTTCTTGTGACTTTGTGCATGTATTCTATGCAACATAACCCACTAGATAACGGACTCGTTAGACATCCCAACCTACCCATTACTAGCATTTTAAACAAGATCTGAAAGATCTAATCTGTGATCCAATAACCTTCAAGCAATCAATGGTGAGATGAATATCGAGAGAGAGAGAGAGAGCTACACACACTTTCACGTTAATAATGATATTGCATATATGGCTGTAACATCAAAAGCTCTACTCACCCATGGTACAAATACCCTATATATAGGCTAAGCCTACTACATGGGCCTCATGGGCTTTCCTACATTTTTATCTAATATTAACAATCTCGCCCTAAATTGAGAGAAAGCCTATTACATTGAAATAAAATATATGGGATAGAGTCATTGCGTATGCTTCTCGTTAGTTGAAACCTAATTAGAAGAACTATCCAACCCATGATTTAGAACTGGCAGCTGTGGTTTTTGCGTTAAAATTGTGGAGACATTATCTTTATGGTACAAAGTGCGTCATTTGTACGGATCACAAAAACCTACAGTATGTGTTTTCGCAGAAAGAACTCAATATGCAACAGAGGCGATGGCTAGAACTTGTTAAAGATTATGATTGCGAGATTCGCTATCATCTAGGGAAAGCCAACGTGGTAGCCGATGCTTTGAGTCGCAAGGGAGTTAGTGAACATATCAAATTTATGCGAATTGAAATAGTCTCCGACTTGATTGACAGATTAAAGGTAGCTCAGTTGGAAGCCTTGAGGGATGAAAATCTGAAATCCGAGATTATGATTAAGAAGAAGAATGACTTAAATGATGATTCTACGGGATTGAAGGTTTATCAATCTCGTGTTTGGGTGCCTTTACTTGGAGGTATTCGGAGTTTGATTATGACCGAGGCTCACAAGTCTAGACTATCTATTTATCCAGGTAGCACAAAAATGTATAACGATCTAAAGTTGTTGTATTGGTGGCCTACAATGAAGACGGATGTTGCACAAGTTGTGGAGTCTTGCCATATTTGTGCACAGGTTAAGGCAGAGCACCAGAAACCCTATGGATCACTGAAACAATTCCAGAGTGGAAGTAGGAGCACATAACGATGGATTTCGTAACCAAACTTCCACGTACGCAGAGTAATAATAATATGATTTGGGTAATCATTGACAAATTGACCAAAAGTGCTCACTTCTTGGCTACTAGTGAGACAGCATCACTCAGTAAGTTGGCTCAGTTGTATATAGATGAAGTTGTTTCCCAACATGGTATACCACTTTCGATCGTATCAGATAGAGATTCCAGGTTTGTGTCGAACTTCTGGAACAGTTTACAGCGGGAGTTGGGTACACGTGTGAATTTGAGTACAGCTTACCATCCTCAGACAGACAGGCAATCTGAGCGAACAATTCAAACACTTGAGGATATGCTGCGGGCATGTGTGTTAGAATACGGAGGTTCTTGGGATTCCCATCTGCCGCTATATGGTCGTCACTGCCGTACTCCTACGTGTTGGTTAGAGGCGGGTGAGAAACAGTATGCAGGGCCTGATATTGTGCAGATCACCGCAGATAAAGTAGCTATTACGCGAGAAAAGTTGAAAGCTGCGAGGGATCGACAGAAGATGTATGCTAATCCACGTCGTAGGTCTGTTGTGTTTGTTGAGGGTGAATTGGTTTATCTGAAGGTTTCTCCGTGAAAGGGGTTATCCGTTTTGGGAAGCGGGGAAAGTTGGCTCCTCGTTATATTGGACCGTTTCGTGTCCAACGGGTGGTTAATGATCAGACAGTTACTCTCAACCTTCGGGCAGAATTGTCAGGTATTCACAATACCTTCAACATTTGTTACTTGCGGAAATGTAGAGTTGAGGATGAGAGTCAGATTCTACCTCTACATGATCTTAAAGTGGATTCTAGCAAAAGGTTGGTAGAAGAACCCATTGAACTACTAGATCGGAAAGTGACGAAATTGCGAAAGAAACAGATTCCTATGGTTCTGGTTAAGTGGAAACATAGTTTGGGTTCAGATTTGACGTGGGAAACCGAGACCGACATGAAAGCTCGTTACCCGCAGTTGTTTGATAATGAATAGATTTCGAGGACGGAATCCAGTTTAGGGGGAAGATTTGTAACATCCTAAGACTAGGCCTAGTAGAAACATAGGCTTGGGTATGTTACACGCGAACCATTATGTGATATTAGTTGGTTATTAATTAAGTCTTTAATTTAATTGTTTAATCATTTATTTAATTGGCTTGTTGGTTTAATTATATATATGTGTTGTATATATATATATATACGGATTGGTGTGTGTGTGTGCATGTGTTTAGTTAGTTAAAACATGCCACCTCCTGCTTACAAATTCCAAACACATTAATACGTGGGTTTAGTGAAGTTTACTTCACTTTGAAGTATTGCATGTGTGTGGACTTGTGTGTAAACTGAGAGAGAAAGAAGAAGAAAAGCAATCGGATTTCATAGATTTTGAATTGTGAACTCAAGCTAAGAAGGTTTGTGTGCTATTTGTTTCCTTCTTATGAATCTCGATAACATGTTATTGATTATTACTAGCATGCTACGGTTTTTGATATACATAGTTGGGTTTTGATATGAACATCTTATGAGGTTGTCGGATTTGGTGTTCTTGATGTTAAAAGGTGTTATTGATGCATGCTTGCATGTTTAAACATGTTTGTAGATGTTTTGATAAGTTTATGTTAAACTGTGAATATGAATCTTGGAGTTTTGAAGTTATCAGATTGTTGAAATTATGAATGAGGCGGATTGTGGAGGAGAAGGTAGAATCCGATACTTGTGAAACCGGAACTTTGAATCCGGAACCTTTGGAAATCCGAGTGTTGAAATCCGAAGATAATGAAATCCGATGGCTTGAATCCGATGGTGGATTCCAATCATGGAAATCCGATTGTGGGTACTAAATTAGAAGCATAAGGGAAGGAAATCCGATTGAAGTTGCGGATTCTTTCAAATCCGATGGGTGTGTCGGATTCTTTGAAATCCGATGGTTCTTGGCGGATTCCGATAGTAGTGTCGGATTTCTTATGAAATCCGACAGTTTTGATTTGTTGATTTGCATTGTTTAAATGCTATGTGTTATATGTGCATGCATATGTGAATCTTACATGTTTATGTTTGATTAAAAGGATATAAATATATGTTTGATATATATTTATGAATTGAATACTGATGGTTGGTTGTTGTGTTCTAAGGAACACACAAGGCTCAGTAAAATTAGATCACTGAGTGGAAAAGCAGAGAACTGGAGGTGAGTGGATGTTTACTCATGGGTGATATTAGTTGTACTGGTTTGGTTGCAACTATTGTTGGATAGATTGTATATCTGTTGGTTAATTAATTGTTGGATGTTAATTGTTGTATTCTGTGATATGTATACATGTTGGAAGGGAAGTCAGTTTTCGACTGGGCTTATGGGTTGGGTTCATTTGCTATTGGCTAAGTAGTATTAGGACCTTGGGATGCATATGTTGCTACCAGAGGATGATACTGTGTGAGAATAGCAAATGGACTATCGGTAAACCTTTGCTTTGGCCGGCATTTGTTGTAGGTTCCTATAGAACCGCCGGTCTTCCCGGTGTGCTTATTTGTGGTTGTTGATATCATGCGGTTCAGGATAATATATCTGTTGCGTGTTACTCCATTCACTTAGCTTTGTGCTAATCCCCCACCTCTCAATCTTCTTACAGGTTTTGGTAAGTCAGCGGCTCGGCTGAGAGTAGTTAGCTTGGGGAGTAATCACCTATGACTCTGATAGATTATTTGTGATGAGCCGTGTTTTGTAATACTGATATTTTTTAAACAGTGGTTTGTATTTGGTTGTAATTACTTTGGGTTTTTAATCGCTTCCGCAGTGTAATTAAAAGTGAAATTTTTTGGGTTAAAAATACGGTGTTACAACACACGAGCTCGAAAAGACAAACAACGCTCACGGATTGTCAAGAACGTGAACTCAAACGCCACAAATAACCTATGAAGGTTACTATGTTAAAAACATGATCCAAAGATTCTAGAGAAGTCTAAACTAGCTTAGAATACTTAGACATGCCGAATAACAATTCCCGACTAAAGTTTAACGCGTCATACGCTAAGAAACTTCGTAAAACGCACATACAAGACATGCATGCAGCTCGTATATCTTTATAATCGAACTAGAAGCGTAATATGATAGAAATATACCTCTCGGGTTCACCCACGCGAAGCCTTGGTCAAAACTACGCCCTTAACGGTGTTTCTAATCTCCCGGAACTACAAATACGATTACAAATGAAACCCGACACTCACGTAGGTTCAAGGATCTCGGGGAAACTCGGAAATTTGGCAGAGTAACGACTCTTGAGGTTGGTGTGTGAAAAATGGCAGCCAAACACACATATTTATAGATAATCCGGAACGCGTCGCGTCGCGACCGCCTCCAATCCGACCAATCATGAAGCATGCAAACGCTGACACCTACAACCCTTAGCTTCTGACACACGAAATCCAACTGACACACGTGACCGACGACGCGTCGCGTCGCGACCTTCAACGTGTCGTGTCGCGACGTATGCAGAATTTCGTATTTTCTTTTATTTTCCAATTTTCAATAATTTATTAAATTAATAATAATATCCTTTAATTATCATTAAAATAAATAAACTCCATAAATATTCTTTATTTCTCGGTAAATAACATTATAATAATTATTTCGAATTTTCGTTCGTTAAAATTCTCTCCTCCTTAAAAAGATTCCGTCCCGAAATCGACTAAGAAAATAGCTGGGGATACTTAGTCTTCATCTCATCTTTAGCTTCCCACGTCATATCCCCACCGTGCTTATTCTTCCATTGTACTTTCACTAGTTTCACCCGTTTCTTTTGGAGTTGTTTGACCTTACGATCCAAGATTGCGATGGGTTCTTTGATTAACTTCTTACTTTCATCAACACGGAGTTCGTCCAATGGTTGAATAGGTTCCTCGGCCAAGCATCTTCGTAAATTGCATACATGGAACACATTGTGTATTCCATCCAGCTCTTGTGGCAACTCAAGTTTGTAAGCTTGCTCTCCAACACGTTCAAGTATCAAAAATGGACCGATAAAACGAGGTCCAAGCTTACCCCGCTTCCTAAAACGGATAATACCCTTCCAGGGCGAGACCTTCAACATCACTTTCTCACCGAATTCAAAAGTTTTGGGTCGGTGCTTCTTGTCGGAGTATTTCTTTTGTCTCTCTCGAGCTACCCTCAAACGTTCGCGGGCCACTTTTACCTTATCTGCAGTGAGCTGAACAATTTCCGAACCCACAAACTGCTTTTCGCCCGGTTCTAACCAACAGGTAGGAGTGCGACATTTTCTACCATAAAGCATTTCAAACGGAGCCATACCAATACTTGCATGATAAGTGATGTTGTATGCGAATTCTACTAGAGGTAAGTGAGAATCCCAACTACCGCCATACTCTATCACGCAAGCTCTTAACATATCCTCCAAAGTTTGAATCGTTCTTTCACTCTGGCCGTCCGTCTGAGGATGATACGCCATGCTCAAGTGCACACGCGTACCCAATTCCTCCTGTAGTTTGTGCCAAAACCTTGATGCAAACCTGCTATCTCAATCCGAAACAATCGATAAAGGTATCCCATGTCTCGTGACAATCTCGCGAATATACAACTTAGCCAAGTTCTCTAACTTTTCGTTCTCCTTAGTGGCTAAGAAGTGAGCACTTTTGGTTAGCCTATCAACAACTACCCAGATCATATCGTTTCCACGAGCAATCTTGGGCAACTTGGTTACAAAATCCATGGTGATTTTGTCCCATTTCCATTATGTTATCTCAAGTTGCTGCAATTCCCCATACGGCTTCTGGTGTTCCGCCATGACTTGAGAGCACGTCACGCACCTTGCCACATAATCGGCAATATCTACTTTCATACCCGGCCACCAAGAGTTGGCTTTTAGATCAAGATACATCTTAGTATTTCCTGTGTGGATAGAATATTTAGAACGGTGAGCATCGCGTAACAAAGTATCACGAACACCACCGGCTTTCGGAACCCAAACACAACCCTTGAAAGTCTTCAACCCGCGGTCATCTTCAGTTAAATCCGCATGTTATTTAACCATGACTTCGTCTTTTAACTTCTCTTCCTTCAATCCTTCAATTTGAGCGATTCGGATCTGCTCAAAGATGTCGGATCTAACAATAATACCCATAGATTTAAGTCGGTAGGATGACCTCGGTTCTTTTCGGCTCAACGCATCGGCTACCACGTTAGCTTTACCTGGATGGTAGCTAATCTCGCAATCGTAATCTATCAAAAGTTTCATCCATCTCCTCTGCCTCATATTCAGTTCCTTCTGATTCTTAATATATTGTAGACTCTTGTGATCGGTGTAGATGACACACCTTGTTCCATAAAAGTAATGACGCCACAATTTAAGAGCAAAAACTACAGCTGCAAGCTCTAAATCGTGAGTTGGATAATTAAATTCTGCATCTTTCAATTGCCTTGAAGCGTAGGCATCCCAAACCCGAGTAGGATGCATCACTATATACGACAACGGTCTTCATTACCTTCTGGTAAGGATAAAATAGGAGCTTCACACAAACACTTCTTTAAAGCTTGAAAAGCATTTTCTTGTTTCTCAATCCACTTGAAGAGTTTGGTCTTCCTCGTCAAACTGGTCATAGGGGTCGCTATCTTTGCGAAATCTTTAATGAATCTCCTATAATAACCGGCTAGACCCAAGAAACTTCGAATTTCAGTTGGAGTTTTGGGCGACTCCCACTTCTCAACCGCCTCAATCTTAGCTGGATCTACCTTCAATCCATCTTGACTAATCACATGTCCTAAAAACTGGACTTCTCACAACCAAAATTCACAATTTGAAAATTTGGCATAGAGTTTCTCTTGGCGAAGAGTATCAAGAACTTCACGCAAATGCCTGCGATGATCATCCTCACTACGAGAGTAACTAAGAATATCATCGATAAATACAATAACCGATTTTTCCAGAAAAGGACAACAAACTCGGTTCATTAAATCCATAAACACAGCCGGAGCATTAGTCAAACCCAAAGGCATTACGAGAAACTCATAGTGGCCATAGCGAGTTCTAAATGCCGTCTTTTGGATATCTTCCTCTCGGACCTTCACTTGATGATATACCGAACATAAATCGATCTTCGAAAAGTAACAAGCCCCTTGCAATTGATCAAAAAGATCATATATTCTTGGTAAAGGGTACTTGTTCTTAACAGTAGCCTTGTTCAACTCCCGATAGTCAATGCACATCCTCATGGTTCCATCCTTCTTCCTAACGAACAAAACTGGTGCTCCCCAAGGTGAGGAACTTGGTCGAATGAAACCCTTATCCAAAAGTCCTTGTAGTTGGGTCATCATCTCCTTCATCTCGGACGGAGCTAAATGGTAGGGTGCCTTAGCAATCGGGGTTGCACCCGGAACAAGATCAATCTGAAATTCAACATGACGTGTCGGCGGTAATCCGGGCAAATCTTCGGGAAAAACGTCCGGATAATCCTTTACCACCTCCACATCCCGTAATTTGACCTTCTTCCTTCCAGAAGATATGATGTAAGCCAAGAATGCCGAACAACCTTTGGATAAGCACTTGCGTGCTTTCATCACTGAAAGTAGAATCGGACTTCCCGGACACCTTTCTCCAAAGGCAATAGCAAACTTTCCAATAGAAAGAGGTATGCATACTAGCTTTTTAGAACAATTAATATCAGCCTTAAGACTAGACATCCAGTCCATACCTATTACTGCATCAAAACTCTCTATCTCTAGAGGAAGTAGTGTCACCATAAAATCATTACCATTGTCACACCCCGCTAAAGCGGAAACACGAGGTGCCACAGCACAAGGGATCATCGCACAAGTTAAATAGACAATAACCAATATATTAAATTGTTAGTCCTATGTTCAGAAAAGTTAGATTTGATGAGACAAACCATAGATATGTATAGATGATAGGTTAAACATTAGGAATTATGTAAGTCTGCTGTAGACTGACTAGTCAGCTTAGGCTGAGTAGTCAGCGTACAAACAGATATAGAGTTTTCTATGTAAGTACTAGATAACTCAATGACTTCTAAGCTGAGATAGGTTTCAAGAGTGAAGACTTGAAGAATTGAAGACTTGAAGATTCAAGAACCAAGGATTCAAGAACTCAGCTTGACAATGTCAAGCTGAGTAAGTCAGCTTAGCGCCAAAAGTCAGTTTAAAGAATTTAAGTAAGTTTTAAATTCTGCTATAAACTCTCAATATCTACGACATTTAAATTAGAGTATCTGAACCTAATTTAAACTATCTATTAGTTGGATATAAATCTCAAACGGAATTAGTTAGATATGTTCTAATTAAGGAGTTTGTTACGGTTTTAAAGAAAAGATAAGTTCTATCTTTAAACTGTGATTTATTCGTAGATACTTCAAGTATAAGTATAAACCTTTTATGGTTTACACGATGTATGCGTGATACACAGAACAAGAACAGCATAAGTTGCGAAGCCTGTGTTCATACTTGATACGCGTGTGTTGCGATAACTTTGTGAGTTCAAAGTTAAAAGAGAGTTTTCCAGAATTCTTGTTAATTAGTTTTAACAAGAAGTTCGATCATCAATTAGTTTGTGATTCAAGAGTGTTTAGAGAGAAGTTGAGTTTATAATCAGTGTAATATCAAACCATCCTGTTGATTTGATTAGAAAGTAAAAATTGTAACCAGTTCATTTGATTAGTCAATATACATTTGATTAAATTTAATTGATTGTTTAAAGTGTATTCATCCCCCCCCCCCTTCTACACTATATCGGTTGCTTGTTTACCCTCTTTGGGACCAACAACTGGTATCAGAGCAGTGTCTTCGTAAGTTGAAGATCAAGATCCGCTGACAAGAAGTTAAGATGTCAACTAACAAGCAATCAAGTCATATCCCAACAATGGCGGCAAAAGGGTGTCCTATTTTTTATGGCACTGACTATCCTATGTGGAAGTTCAGGGCTATGCTATATCTGAAGTCCGTGGATCACAGGATGAGTATCGTGATTCAAGATGGCCCAATAATACCCAAGATCCATATTACTGCCCCTGACAAATATGTTCCCTCTGGAGAAACTCCCAAGCCTGAAGTATCTTGGACTGAAGAGGACCGTAAACTATTCAACCTTGATGACAAGGCACAGCGCATTATAGCAAATGCTTTGACAAACCCTCTTCTGCATACTGTGGCTGGGTGCCAAACTGCAAAAGAGATGTGGGATACTCTCAGTGTTACGTATGAAGGCACTGACTTGGTCAAGCAACGTAAGAAGACAAATCTGAGTCGTTCTTATGAGACTTTCTTTGCCAAAAGGAATGAAACTCTGGCTGATCTGTTTACCCGATTTCAATGCTTGATTAATGATCTGCTCTTGTAGGTGTCAAGAAAGATGAAAGTGAGTTGGTACTCAAGTTCTTGGATGTGTTACCAGAACAATTCAATGAGATCACCATTGCACTTCATGCTAGAGGAACCTTAGGAAAATATGATCTCAGATCTATCTATGGTTTCCTTCTAAATCATCAACAGATCATGGAACAGAAGAAAGTGGCCCAGCAGCAATTACAAGAATCTATCAATAATGCTGGATCTGCATTAGTTGCAGAAAAGAAGAAGAAAGGATCTAAAAAGTCTCAAGCTGAGACTGACTCTGAATCTGAATCTGAAGAAGTAAGTCCTAACTCAGATTCAGATGATGAAGAGATGGATGCTCTTACTGAACAAATGGCAATGTTAGCAAGGAATTTTAGAAAATTTAGAAGAGGACGGGGTCAATCTGACAGAAGCAAAGGTGGTAAGTCTACTTTAGATTCTAAGAAAGCTAAGTGCTACAACTGTCAGAAGATAGGACACATAGCTACTGAGTGTAGAGTTAAGATCAGCTTCAGTGGCTTACAAGAATGCCTACAGAGCTGATAAATATAAAAAGAAATATCAAAGACTCAAAGCCAAGCCGGATGAAAACACCAAAGGTCTTCTCGTTGAGACTTGGGATACTGAATCATCTACCTCAGATGATGATGAACCAATTAGGTGTTTGATGGCCATTGAGGATGAAGAGGAACAAGTTGACTATGAGTTAGAAGATAGTTCCTTTGATGAGGATCTAGCAGAAGCGGCTAAGTTGAGTAAGCAAACCAACAACTGGGATCCTGCCTCAATGTATAAGGTAAATAACTTCAGCTCTTACACTGATGAACAAAAATGTTTAATGTTCAATTATTTGTTGAATGATTTCAAAACCTCTCTCAATGTTCAATCTGATTTAAAAACTGAAATATCAAAATTAAAAGATGAACTTAAACACTCTGAAACTCTCATAAATGCTAGTAAAAAGACTCAAAGTGATTATGAGTGTCAGCTTCATATTAACAAACTTCTAAGTGAAGAATTACAAGAATCAAAAGAATAAGCTGACAATCTAAGAAAGATCTGTGAATCTTGGTGTAAGTCATCAAGGGAAGCAGAAAAATGTATCAACCAGCAGATACCAAATCAAGTAAAAGCTGTACTTGGGGGAGATTATAGTGCTGCAGCTGATGAGATCATCAAAGAACAAGTCAATCTTGAAGACAAGAATGTGAAATCGGATGAAATACTTCCAAAGACATTTTTAAGGAACAAGGATGGAAAACAGGTCAAAACCAATAAGTTTATGAGACCAATCCAAAGCCCCCAGGGTTATTCATTCAAACCATCAAGCTGAATGTTCCAGATCCAACAGAAACTGTAAGTCAGTTTTCAAAAGATTGGATTACAATCCTGTTAAAACAACTGTCTTTGACAGAATAACTCCAAATAAGTCAAAGAGAAATAACTCTCTGGTCAGTTCTGAAAGAAGTTATAAAAACAGGAAGTTGTCTGTAAGTCAGACTTCACCAAATAAGGGTAACCCTAAAGCTGACAAAGGTAAGTCCAAGGTAAGGAAAATCAAGTAGACAATCTGTTTAGAAGGATTGAAAGGTTATCCACATCCTATGACCCTAAAACTGAATCCAAATTTAATGTTGGAAAACTTAAAGAAATCACCCAAACACCTATATTTAGAAAAAATGCTATAAGTGTGGTGACAGAGGTCATGAAGCCAAAGATTGTGTAAGTACCAATCTTAGGCCTGAAAAAGTAAAGGATGATCAGTCTAAAACAGACTCAGAATCTGTTCAAGCTAGTCAGTCAGCTTCCAATGGATTAGCTAAGTGCTCATCCTCAGAACCCACAAAACAGTGGGTTCCTAAAAGGAACTAATATGTTTAGTTGATCATGTGCAGGGCTCCTATAAGTGGTACCTAGACAGTGGATGCTCCAGGCACATGACAGGAAGCAAGGAGATTCTAAGTGAATTCCAAAATAATGAAGGACCCAAGGTGACATTTGGGGATAATTCTCAATGAAGGACTAAAGGTTATGGAAAGATAACTGCTGGAACAGTCACTTTCAAAAAGGTAGCATACGTTGAAGGCCTTAAACACAATCTGATAAGTATCAGTCAACTGTGTGATGAGGATTATGAAGTCACCTTCAGAAAGCATGCAGGAACAATTTATGATAAGAAAGGAAAGCCAATACTAATGGCACAAAGAGAGAGAGATATCTATTTGTTAGATATCAGCTCTGCAGATCCTTCAACTGAAACCTGTTTGTATTATGACTCAACCCCCAAGCTGAGTTGGTTGTGGCACAAAAGACTGTCACATCTAAATTTCAAATATATTAACAAATTGTCTAGCAAAGAATTAGTTTCGGGTCTACCAAAGATCACATTTGCTAAGGACAAACTTTGTTCAGCTTGTGAGATGGGAAAACATCATAAGGGATCTTTCAAGTCCAAGCAGAATTTTTCAATTACAGAACCATTGCATATGTTGCATTTGGACTTATTTGGACCTATAAGCACCCCAAACCTAAGTGGCAAAAAGTGTACCCTAGTGATTGTTGATGAGTTTACAAGATATACTTGGGTAATCTTCTTAAAAGCCAAAAGTGAAGCTACGTATGAGTTAATTAGCTTCATAAGACAAGAAGAGTTGCAGAAGGGTAAGTCTCTTAAACAGCTCAGGAGTGATCAAGGAACTGAGTTTAGAAACTCAGTTCTGGAAGGCTTTTGTGAAGAAAAGGGAATCATCCAGAATTTCTCATCTGTAAGAACTCCACAACAAAATGGAGTTGCTAAAAGGAGGAATAGAACTTTAATTGAAGGTGCCAGAACTATGTTATGTGGAGCAAAGCTTAACCTGAGCTTCTGGGCAGAAGCTGTAAGTACAGCCTGTTATACCCAGAATAGATCTATAATAGTTAAAAGACATGGTAAAACATCCTATGAGATGTATCATGGCAGAAAACCTAATATTGGATATTTCCATATTTTTGGTTCAACATGCTATGTGCTAAACCAAAGAGATCAGCTCCATAAGTTGGAACCCAAAGCTGATCAAGGCATATTTGTTGTATATTCTTCAATCTCCAAAGCTTACAGAGTCTATAATTTTAAAAGAAAGGTCATTGAAGAGTCAGTACATGTTACGTTTGATGTGACAAGTATTGATCGATCTGACAAAACTCAAGCTAACCCAGTTAGTCTGAGTGAGCTTGAAAGAAGCAAAGAAGATCTCACATCAAATCCCATGTATGTTATGGATGATTCTGATGATGAGGATGGTGGAAAATCTGAAAAGGTAATATCAACTAACGAAGCCACAAATATTGAAGATGATCATATCAATAATTCTGTTGAAACTGATCATCAGCCTGAGAATCTAGGTGAATCATCATGTACAAGTCAGACTGAAAATCTAAGTGATCTCTCAATCCCTACTCAGACTGAAGAAGTAAGTCCTGTTCAGCCTGAGAGACACTGCTCAGATTCAGACCCAGAACCACAGTCTCCTAATACAACTTTCAAAGTATTAAAAGATCATCCACTTGATGACATTATCGGTAACATTGAAGATGGTGTGTTAACTAGATCTAAGGCAAATGCAAACTATGTTGCCTACTCTAGTTTTCTATATCAAATGGAACCAAAGAAGACTGAGGAAGCTCTAAAAGATGAAGATTGGATTGAGGCTATGCAAGAGGAGCTAACAGAATTTCAAAGAAATAAGGTCTGGATCCTTGTCCCTACCCCCAAAGGAAAGACAATTATAGGCACTAAGTGGGTCTATAGAAACAAAATGGACAAGGATGGAGTAGTGATCAGAAATAAGGCAAGGCTAGTAGCTCAGGGGTATAGACAAGAAGAAGGTATCGACTATGATGAGACCTTTGCCCCTGTTGCAAGGATTGAAGCCATAAAATTGTTTCTAGCCTATGCAGCATTCAAAAATTTTAAAGTATATCAAATGGATGTTAAAAGTGCTTTTCTAAATGGAGCATTACAGGAGGAAGTCTATGTGAAACAACCTCCTGGGTTTGTTGATCCTAAACATCATGATTATGTCTATAAGTTAGACAAGGCTATGTATGGACTCAAACAAGCTCCAAGAGCATGGTATGATACACTGTCCACCTATCTACTTTCAAATGATTTTATTAGAGGAAGCATTGATAAAACTTTATTTATAAGAAAAGGCAGAAGACATGTCATTCTGGTTCAAATCTATGTGGATGACATTATCTTTGGTTCAACAAACCAAGGTCTATGTGATTGGTTTTCAAAGATAATGTCTAATCAATATAGAATGAGCATGATGGGTAAGATGACTTATTTTTGGGACTTCAAATTAACCAGAAAGAAGATGGTATATTCATTAATCAGAGCAAGTATGTTTTTGATCTGATTAAGAAATATGGATTAGACTCAAGCCATCCTGCAAAGTCTCCAATGTTACACAATGTCAAGTTGCACAAGGACATTGATGGGAAATCTGTATGTCAGACTACTTATAGAGAAATGATCGGTTCATTACTCTACTTGACAGCAAGCAGACCTGATATAATGTTTGCTACATGTGTTTGTGCACGATATCAGGCTGATCCAAAGGAATCACACTTGCTAGCTGTTAAACGAATTTTCAAATACCTGAAGGGAACACCTAATTTAGGTTTGTGGTATCCTAAAGGATCAGGATTTGAGTTGATAGGGTACTCGGATTTAGACTTTCCAGGTTGTGGTCTAGACAGAAAGAGTACTACTAGAGGATGTCAACTGTTGGGTGGTAAGTTAGTCAGCTGGACAAGTAAGAAACAAAACTCAGTGGCAATCTCCACAGCTGAAGCTGAGTATGTTGCAGCAGGGAGTTGTTGTGCTCAAATACTATGGATGCAACATCAGCTAAGGGATTTTGATTTGCAATATTCGAAGACTCCCATATTCTGTGATAATCAAAGTGCTATTGCCATTACACACAATCCAGTTTTCCACTCAAGAACAAAGCACATTGAGATAAGACATCACTTCATCAGAGACATAGTTAAAAAGGGAAAGATAGAGTTAGTCTTCATTGAGACTGAAGATCAGCTTGCAGATATCTTCACTAAACCAATTGAAGGCACAAGATTCACGACTCTACTTAGCAAGCTTGGCATGCTCAACCCTTAATTTGGTATGTTCCATTAATTCTCTATCTCTGTTTAATATATGCTAAGTGCTAACCTTGACCAAGTGTCATTCTGAGCTGAGTGCTCATTCTGAGCTGAGTGCTAAATCCGAGCTGAGCAATCAGTCTTGTAGTGTGGTCAGTTCCACATGCCTAGGTTAGTCCTAACAAATGGTCAGTCCGACCCTATGGTAAGTCCAAAATATTAACGGTATGTCCTATTTTAAAATAGACGTAAGTCGTTTATAATTTTTTTAAAAGATTTGTTCTTAAAAGTAATCTCATTAATCTTGATAAAATTCGGATCAATGTAACAGTGTATGTTAAGGTAACCTATATCAAAGGAGCCGTTATAACCGAATCAGTAATCGGTTTTCACTGTAACGGCTATATTTATTACCATCTGCTAACGGTAACTTTTCTCTCACATTGAAAAGGTATAAATAAAGATACTATTCACCGTAATTAGTTTACGCTTCCAATTAATTCTTCCAAATCACTCTTTCCTCTCTACTTCTAAACCCTCATCTTGTTGTGTGCAGTGCCCATTGCTCAGTGCTAAACCTTACTACTGCTAAGTGCAATCCAATACGATAAGTTCGCTTTCAATGGAGGGTTACACTCTAAATTTAACTGATCAGATGATCCGTGGTGGAAATTTCAAGAATAATGCGCTTCCCGTCCACAAACAAAACAATGTCGTAGCCTGTATCGACATTCCCAAGTTGAACTACAAAGAGAACAGGCCAAAGTTGATGTTGCACTAGCTGAAGCTGAGGCTGACTATTTTGGACCTAGAGCTGAGCCAATTACATACACTGACGATGATCTTAGATACTGCTACAACAGAAAATATTTTGGTCATAAGATGAAAACTCTAACTTTAAGCAGAAAAGGTGAGTCGGTGCTATTTAACTTTGTATTAGAAAACAAAGCTGAAGTAGGATTGGATCTGAGGAGATTATACAAGTTGGGATTCTCCGAGTTAAAAATAGTGGCCTCAATTGTGCGAAAGATGAATAAAAGTTAGATCAAACAAGAGGTCATTGATGAGATGAAGAGAATATTTATTAAAATTGATCAGCTTGGAGAAGTTCCCACAGCTGAGTTCGATGTCTTCTTCAACAGAAACAAAACTGCAAGAGAAAGAGCAGCAAGGCAAAGAAAAGACAGAACTCTCAGCCTACAAGTTCCCAAGGGTGTTGAATTCAAGGAGAATACATATATTGATCAACCCCTAGCAGGCTTCATGTACTTGGATGTCGAAGGAAATAAATGTTTCTTAGAGGAAGCCAGTATGCACTTGGCTAGCTTGGAGCAAATTCTGTATCTGAGGATTCTATGTGATGACTCGGTTCAGAATTCACCATTCAGATATCAGCTTAACAGGGCTATCAGGTCCAGAAGGGATGAGATGAAAGAATATCAAGATGGTGAAGAAACTCTTATCAGTGCTATCAAAGAAGCAGCCATCTGGGAGCTTAAGTGTTATAATATGTGGTTAGAATTTGGAAATCCTGTTGATTAAATAGATTAGTTCTATAAATTTTTGTAAGCACTAAGTGTGCATAAGCTGATCAAAATGATCAAGCTAAAATGTAAATGATATGTTCATTAATGAAAATTCAAGTTTGATATGTTCAACGGTTTGATGTGTTCAAATAAACAGCTTAGTAAGTACTAGATAACTCAGTGACTTCTAAGCTGAGATAGGTTTCAAGAGTGAAGACTTGAAGAATTGAAGACTTGAAGATTCAAGAACCAAGGATTCAAGAACTCAGCTTGACAATGTCAAGCTGAGTAAGTCAGCTCAGCGCTAGAAGTCAGTTTAAAGAATTTAAGTAAGTTGTAAAAAAATGCTATAAACTCTCAATATCTACGACATTTAAATTAGAGTATCTAAACCTAATTTAAACTATCTATTAGTTGGATAGAAATCTCAAACGGAATTAGTTGGATATGTTCTAATTAAGGAGTTTGTTACGGTTTTAAAGAAACGATAAGTTCTATCTTTAAACTGCGATTTATTCGTAGATACATCAAGTATAAGTATAAACCTTTTATGGGTTTACACGATGCATGCATGATACACAGAACAAGAACAGCATAAGTTGCGAAGCCTGTGTTCATACTTGATACGCGTGTGTTGCGATAACTTTGTGAGTTCAAAGTTAAAAGAGAGTTTTCCAGAATTCTTGTTAATTAGTTTTAACAAGAAGTTCGATCATCAATTAGTTTGTGATTCAAGAGTGTTTAGAGAGAAGTTGAGTTTATAATCAGTGTAATATCAAACCATCCTGTTGATTTGATTAGAAAGTAAAAATTGTAACAAGTTCATTTGATTAGTCAATATACATTTGATTAAATTTAATTGGTTGTTTAAAGTGTATTCATCCCCCCCTTCTACACTGTATCGGTTGCTTGTTTACCCTCTTTGGGACCAACATAAATTAATAAAGTAAGTGATTCGGATAAACCATAAGTAAAAAGTTACACAACCAAATAATATTTAAAGACATTGTCTCGTACGATGCATAAATAAAATAGAAATTGTTTTTTAAAATGTGAAGATGAAGATGATGATGCCACACATCGTGCTTCTACATATTGTACCTAACGACGGTCACCTGAAAGCATGAGTAAAAGAAAAACGGTCAACTACTAGAGTTGGTGAGTTCATAGGTTTTTAATATGCACAATATAACTTTTTCATGAGGAAAAGTTTAATAATGAATGATAGAGATTTTTGAATAAAATCAAAGTATGCACAAGTGATAGAGGATGCATTATATTGCCCAATACACTGCACGTGGTAGTAATATACTATGATGATTATAGCTTGAGCCATTATCCAACCTAACCGACAACCAATTGCCCAAGAACAAACCTAACGCCCATATTAAATGACGTTAGTAGTGGTAAAGTACATCTATAGTTCGTCAACCATAAATGGGAGACGTCAGAATCTCCAAATAGCGCTACTTACAAATACCATCGGCTCACTAGCGGAGTTAAAGGATAATGTCCAAAAAGGGGCCTTACAAATGATAACCCAAGCACATCAAAGAATAATACCATAGTGCACAAAATCATATTTGAAATATATAAGAAGTTAGGAAATAAACTTTTCATGAAATGTATACACATGCTTTCACCCCAAAAATAATATGAAATACGGTAAAAAGGGGGCTATGATACTCACTCGGTATGGTAATGTGTTAACTTGTAAAGGGTTTCTCGTTTCTACCGAAGCTCCTTTCCTAATATAAGAAGTATGTAACTCTATTAGATTTACTATTTTATTTATTACTTTGTATTATTACCAGTTATTTGTTATTATTTAATTTTTAAAGGTTTTCACTATTTTTTTATGTCATAGGTGTTCACTGGAATTTATATTTCCTTAAGTTAAACTTTAAAAATTAAAAACAGTATTCTAGAAGTCATATTAAGGTTTAATATTTTAATATAACCTTAATACATGTTTCTAGAATGTCCAGTAAAAATATAGGAATTTATAATCCATATTTAATATTTTAATAATTAAAAGTATATAAGATGTCCACTGATTAGTGTCTGGATCATACATAGTTACTAAAAAGTCTGTTTAGGGCTCATACAACCTTGTTTTTACATGATTCAAAATGGGAATTAACTACGACTCAAAGATGAAACTTTTAAAAAAAACTAGACATATTTTGACCCAAGAATGAGTAAGTTATACGCGTTTAAAGTGTACATTTTTAAATCTGTCAGATTTCTAGATTCAACATATGTGTCTTATTAAATATGTTTGAAGGATCAAACCTTCATGAAAATTAGTGAATCCAGGTTTAAATGAAAGGTAACACTTTAAACTAAGATTATCAAAAAGAATCAACTGATTTTGATACCTAGAACTCAAGATATAACAAAAACAATGGGGGAGTTCTAGCTCAGAATCTGTCAGATTGTGATTTCTCTTTGCTTTATGGGTCATAACTTTAATATAACATATTTATATTCATGATTAATTATCTTGTATGAGTATAAGCTTTGATAATCCATATGTTCCTTACCAACTCTTGTTCTTTGATCTTTCTAAGAACTTCAAAAGATGAACAAGGCTTTGATGATGAACTTGGGAGATTTCTTCGTGAAAGAATAAGAGAGAAAAGAGAAGAGATGGAGTGTGGTGGTAAAGGAAATGATGAAGAGTAGTAGGAGGTTTTGTAGAGCATGGGGGAGTTCAAGTGCCATGTCTTGGGAAGAGAAGGAGGCAAGAGAAAAGAGGGGGGTGAGGGGCCGGCCAAGGGGGGGGGGGGTTTCTTTTTTTTTGTTAAATATTATGTATAATTAGTTAAAATAAAATTTGTATAAATGTTGATTTTGGTTAAATCTTTTAATTAGCAAGGTTTTAATTACTTTTATAAGTTTATATATATATATATATATATATATGTTTTATATTTTAACCTATTTATATTTATTATGATGTATTTAATTATTATTATTATTATTATTATTATTATTATTGTATATGATTTGTAATTCTTGGCTTTTGATAAATCGATTTTACGAGCTAGTGAAGGTTCTAATCATATAGGCGGAATTTCTATGGAATCTAATATTATTATTGATGTATTTAAATTATAACTTATATTTTTAGTCATACCAGGCTTAAAGTTAGAATTTCTAATGGCTAACATGGGAAATTTGTTGCCGGCTTTCACAACCATCAATAGAAATAACACAATCATTAAACTTATCACGAATAGTGATGGGTTTTCCAACCGCAATCTCAACAATTAAGGCCGAATCCAAAGTACTACGGGGTTTATCAAATTTAGCACAGAAGACATGCGAAACAAAAGATCGACTTGCACTAGAATCAAATAGTACTTTAGCAGACATAGAATTTACCATAAAAGTTTCAGAAATTGCCTCATCATTCTTGCGAGCATCCTCGGTAGTCATCTTGAAAGCTCGTCATGTGCCCCATCTCCTTGCAGTAATAGCACATAAGCTCAGAACTTGTGAACTCGAAACTAGTGTGCCCCATCTTACCACACCTCCTGCAACTCATAGTGCTTTTAGTGCAGGGACCCTTATGGGAAGAGTGACAAGTCTTGCAGAAATTTGGGTCCTTCTTCTTGCCCTCGGACCCAAACTTCTTTTTCTTTGAGGACCCCGACGGCCCCTCCCACTTTCTCTTCTCTCTGCTGACGGGATTCTTCAGACTCAAATCTTCCTCAATATTCCTCGCTTCCTCCATTGCCGCATCCAGGGTAGACTTATTACGGATAGTAGACCGGTACTCAAACGGTAAACCTCCCATATACTGGTTTACCAAAGAAGCTTCACCAGGACAAAGTCTCCTAGCAAAGTAAGCTTATCCGAGAAAGTCGTGTTGTACTTGCTGATCGACATCGTCCCCTTCTTCAACTCAAAAAATTCTCTCTCAGCTCGCCTTTGTGCACCCAAATTGTAGAAACGATTCTGCACCTTCTCAACAAACTGGGACCAAGTAATCTCTTTCTAAACTATCCCAGAAAGGTTTTGGTAGACAGAGTTCCACCATTCAAGAGCCTCTCCCTCAAGCATCCGAATGGCATAACGGACCTGTTTGATTAGTTAAATCCCCCGAATCATAAACTTGCTCCATCTTCATCAACCATCGAGAACAAACCAAAGGATCTTCACCTTCTTTAAAAATTTGAGGTTTGCAGCACATGAAAATTCTAAACGAACTACCCTCTGCCTTAGCAGTCCTTTGACGAGGTTCAGGACCATGGCGTTTATCCTTACTGCTTGCTTCACTTTCATCGTTCTGGTCATGTTCAGTGGTATCTTTAAGGAGACCTACAGCTATCATAGGCTCCCTCATTTGTGCTATTTGGTTATCTCGAATCTTCAGTTGTTGCTCCAAAGAAGCAATTTTGATTGTGCTGGCCCCACTGTAGCTACTCCTTTCCGTATACTCCTTAGTAGACACGGTCCCTTCGATAGTAGTTGGAACCGTTTCAACATGTGGTTGTGAGTGAAAGCTTCACACATTCTCATCCTCGTGCTGTGGATGTGATCCACCAGCTCCACTCCCTTGATTAGCGCCTTGTTTACGATTGTTCTTGCGTGTAACCACCATCTTTCTATGGAAGGCACAAGAAATGAGTCGAAAATATACTTCTTAAGATCATAGATATGTACAAGAATTCTTATAAGGAAAAGAGGTAGAGTGAAAACTATAAGGAAAAGATCTAGAATTTCTATAACACTCAGCACACACCCTCCCCCCTTAGAAGTCTTGTTCTTTCTTAACGAGCCGTTAACAGTTGTAAGTCTAAGCATCGGACTCAATGCTTAGTTTGCTCACAACGCGGCTCTGATACCAACTTGTGACGACCGCGATTTCCCAAAATTTACCATTTACAAAAATCTTACCATTTTATCAGAAAAACATGCAACGGAAGTCTTTAACCATAAAATACATCTTACCGAAACGATAAGAGATTACATCAGTTTGAAAATCACGACATCACGTTCATAAACATTAATCATAAAGACATAAATTGTTTGATGCAATAAAACAAAATGGTATCATCTAAGACAATACACTACCCAGAGTCCCTGTCTCACAAGTAATCTCTAAGCAACCTGCACGAGTACAAGACACATTTCAAGAAACAAGTGTCAGCTTAAAGCCTCGTGAGTCAAAAGAGTTAAGAAAAGATTCAATTAAAACATAACATACTTTAGGCGGTAATATTTGAATAAATAATAATCCATTCCCGCCCATTCACATAGTTGACCAACCCATCGTTTGACATTTAGCACATAATGGTCAACGAATCATAGTATCTCATAACAGTCATTTCATATACTATGTTATCGTAATTCTTTAAATCATAATTATCATTATCACCACAATCATCATTAATGGTCTAGGGATATTATCTTAACCCAAGTTATAGACCCGGTTCACGAGTTACGTTATTACCCGTTTAAGAATCATTAGAGCGCGACTTTCAATAATTCTTAGACTATAACATCTTCCGCTATCGCTACTCCGGCGACGTGGTATACAACGTATTCCACAATGCCGTTAAGGTGAAGTAATAGTGGTGTTTTACCTCTTACACCTCCTCGCACCCATATGATATTTAATAAGGTACAACCTCTAGTACCAAACATCATTCCAATGAGTATAAATAAATCATCACGTTGTCCCGGACTTGTCATGAACGTCCTGTAACCCACAAATGGATAGCACTTTTCCTAGAAGGTTCAACCTACTGGGCATCATGAATAAGGATAGGACTACCCCCATCCCAAGGTCTCGTAAATCAATAGTACGTTAAAACTCATACCTTCATAACATAGCATAATCATCATACAATTTCGTAACACGTAACAATCATATATATGTATATCACATATTTCATGCATAGGTAATATATAAACACTATTACCATTTTATAGTAAATCATTACTTTTGAAAATATATCATTTTTGTCTAGTACTCGGTTTTGAGAAATATTGAACTCACCCGATAACGAAACACACGAGCTCAAAAAGACAAACAACGATCACGGATCGTCAAGAACGCGAACTCAAACGCCACAAATAACCTATGAAGGTTACTACGTTAAAAACATGATCCAAAGATTCTAGAGAAGTCTAAACTAGCTTAGAATACTTATACATGCCGAATAACAATTCCCGACTAAAGATTAACGCGTCATACGCTAAGAAACTTCGTAAAACGCACATACACAACATGCATGCAGCTCGTATATCTTTATAATCGAACTAGAAGCGTAATATGATAGAAATATACCTCTCGGGTTCACCCACGCGAAGCCTTGGTCAAAACTACGCCCTTAACGGTGTTTCTGATCTCCCGGAACTACAAATACGCTTACAAACGAAACCCGACACTCACGTAGGTTCAAGGATCTCGGGGAAACTCAGAAATTTGGCATAGTAACGACTCTTGAGGTTGGTGTGTGAAAAATGGCAGCCAAACACACATATTTATAGAAAATCCGAAACGTGTCGCGTCGTTACAGGGAACGCGTCGCGTCGCGATTGCCTCCAATCCGACCAATCGTGAAGCATGTAAACGCTGACACCTGCAACCCTTAGCTTTTAACACACGAAATCCAACTGACACACGCGACCGATGACGTGTCGCGTCGTGACCTTCAACGTGTCGCGTCGCGACGTATGTAGAATTTCATATTTTCTTTTATTTTCCAATTTTCAATAATTTATTAAATTAATAATAATATCCTTTAATTATCATTAAAATAAATAAACTTCATAAATATTATTTATTTCTCGGTAAATAACATTATAATAATTATTTCGAATTTTCGTTCGTTAAATAAACCGCCGATAGTAGCCAGCCAAGCCAAGAAAACTTTTAATCTTGGAAGGAGTTCGAGGAACTCCCTAATTCATCATAGCCTCCACCTTAGCTGAATCTACTTTGACACCATCTTTACAAATGACATGGCCAAGGAAATACACTTCCCTAAGCCAGAACTCACACTTAGAAAGCTTAGCATACAACTGTTCTCGTTTAAGAGTTTCGAGAACCTGACGAAGATGGAGCTTATAATCAGCTTCAGTCTTCGAGTAAACAAGAATATCGTCAATAAAAACAATCACAGATCTATCAAGAAATGGACGACAAACACAATTCATTAGTTTCATGAAAATGGCAGGGGTATTGGTTAAGCCGAACGCATAACCAAAAATTCATAATGACCATAGCGAGTTCGAAAAGCAGTTTTTGGGATATCTTCTTCATGAACTCGCACTTGATGGTACCCTGACCGAAGATCAATCTTATAGAAATAAGTAGCTCCCTACAATTGATCGAAAAGATCATCTATTCGAGGAAGAGGATATTTATTCTTTACATTTCGCTTGTTAAGCTCCCTGTAATCTATACACATATGCATCGTTCCATCCTTCTTCTTGACAAACAACACAGGAGCTCCCCATGGCGAGGAACTCAGATGAATAAAGCCTTTGTCAAGCAACTTCTGAATTTGAGTCATCATCTCACGAATTTCAGAAGGAGGAAGATGATACGGAGCTCTAGCCACTGGGGTAGCTCCGGGAACAAGTTCAATCTTATATTCAACATCTCTAACAGGAGGCAAACTCGGTAACTCTTCAGGAAATACATCAGGGTAATCAAACACTACCCTGACATTTTGGACCGGTCGTTTCTCCATCTTTGTAACATCCGCAAACCCGGGCTAGTTTATTAGCGGGCTAGCGGCAGGTGATTTCGTTATTATAATTGCGTAAGTTGATTAAGTGATTAATTGAATGAATATTTGATGGAATTGGAAGTATATATTTATGAATATTATGTTTAGTTACTAGAGTTAAAAGAAAGGAAAAAATCATGTATGTGTAGTATGTCATGTATGTATGTGTAAGTATGTATGCATGGATGCATGTAGTATGAAAGAAAGAATAGGAAATGAAAGTTGAGACACCTCCTGCTTGAATAAAAGTGTATGTATACGTGGGTTTCATTTCACCTACACATAGTAAAAGTGTGAAAGTGTGTGTTTGTGTGTTTAACCACCTTTGAAGAAAGCTAGAAAGAAGAAACTTGGATTTTCAAGTTGAGGATTTGGTTATTTGTAATTCAAACTGAAGATTGGTATGTGTTCATATGATACTATAGATTGTTTTGATGTGTTTATATGTTGAAATACATGTTAGAATGAAGGATTACCATTGTTGGAGCTTAAAGCTCAAAACTTGATATATGGGTTTTGATGGATAATGAGTTTTAATAAGATTTGATGAGTTATATATGTTTGTTGTGATGTACATGAAGTTTCTTATGTATTGAAAGTGTTTTGGATGGAGAAAATGAAAGTTGGAAATGAAATATTTATGTAAAGTTGGTTGGAAATCCGACAGTTCATGAGGAAGAAAACTGGAACGCGACGCGTCGCGGCGCGACACCCCAAAATCCGGGTCCTTCGAAAATCCGATAGAAGCAAATCCGCAACCCTAAAATCCGGAACCCGGAAATCCGATACCCAAAACCGCAGGCGTCGCGGCGCGACACTTGGTTTGGTCGCGGCGCAACAGGCTACTTTTAGAAAATATGTTTGTTTTGCTATGTATTCATGTGGGGTGTGATGGGTTATTGTTTATATGATTATTGTAAGTTGTTTACAAGATATGTAGAGATATAAATATATATTATGGATATATATTTATCAGAGATTGACTTCGGTTTGTTGTGTTCTCAGGATTTGCAAAGACTCAATGATATTAGACAACTGAGCAGGGAACGTGGACTGAGGTGAGTGGAAGTGTACTCACGAGTGGTGATGGCGGTAACATTTGTGGTTACATGAATTGAGATATTGTTACGATTTGGATTTGCCATGATAGACTGTTTAGTCTAAGTTGACATGATAGACTGTTGAGTCTAACTTGCCTTGCTAGACTGTTTAGTCTGAGATGCTTTGATAGACTGTTTAGTCTAAGATGCCATGCTAGACTGTTAAATCCAAGATGCCATGATGAACTGTTTAAGTTGAATTGCCAGTATGGAATGTGTTACTTGATATGTGTCGACAAACTGTGTAAATGTGATTCGTTGATTGTTGCTTGTTGCTTGTTGATTGGGATTGTTTGGATTGTTGCGTGGCCGGTGCACATGGTTAATTATGTGTGCACGTGGCGAGACCTGTACGTATGGTTAATTATATGCGTGCATGGTTGGGGTCAGCTATCGCATGTTTTGGGCTGAGCTATCTGCTATTGGTTGCACAGTTCTAGACTTTCTATGCATTTGTTGCAGTAGAAGGGGCTTTAACTGTACCAAGTAGCAAATAGCTAACGGTAAACCTTTGCTTTGGCCCGCATCGGTTGCAGGTTCTGTAGAACCGCCGTTCCTCTAGTGATTGGATTGGATTGGATTGGATTGGCTTGTGATTGATTGTTTGATCTGTTGAGATCGGTTCACTTGTGCAATTGGTGATTGCTTGTGCTTGTTGTTTGAGGATGCTTGTTTGTAGCTTCCATTCACTTAGCTTTGTGCTAATTCCCCTCAGTTGATTGCTTTTTGCAGGTCTGGCTGTTTAGCTTTGTTTTTGGGGAAGGGAAATTTGACCAATGCTCTGATATTATGTTTTGAGAAGAGGCGAGCCATGTTTGTAAATATTTTGTAACACAACTTGATGTGACGTTTGTAAAAGTACTTCGTACTTTGTATTTGTTTAAATGAAATCAGTTAACGCTTCCGCAGCGGTTTAAAAAAAATGGCTTGAGAAGTTACGGTGTTACAATCTTAGCATCAACAACATATGCTAAGTAAGAGATACAGCCGTTGGAAATAGACTTCTGAGCTTTAATAACGGAGATAACAGGAATATTAGACTCCCGTTGTTCTCCTCGAGCTACAACATAAGATCCATCAGAAAGAGGAATCTTAATCATCTTCTTGGAACAGAGAATCTCAGCATTTCAACTGCTGAGCCAATCCATCCCAATCACCACATCGAAGCCTGCAATAGGCATAACAAAGAATGAAATAGGAAGACTATTCCCTTCAACATCAAGAACAACTATAGGAACTTTCTCTGTAACAGAGACTATCTTACCACTAGCAACTTCCACATTAAGTGGATTAATCAAAGCAGAGACAGGCAATTTCAAATTTTTACAACAAGACACAAAGACAAAGGAGTAAGTAGCTCTAGAGTCAAATAACACACATGCAGGGGTATAGTTAATAAGGAATGTACCCGTGATGACATCCCCCGCTGCCTTCGCCTCTTCTGCCATCATCTGGAATGCCCTCCCTTTCACGCGAGGCGCATCATCTCTCTTTTGTCCCCTAGAAGACCCTTTCGTTCCAGCACTTTGCCTCTCTGGGTAGTCAACCATCCGGTGCTCGGGCTTGTGGCACCGATAACAAACGTCTTCTTTATACCCACACTTGGCACTAGCATGGTCCTTCTGCCCACATCTCCAACACCTTCTGGTAGCATTCGAACACTCACTAGAATGGTAAGTACGACACTGAGAACACCAAGGAGTGTCAGGTCTCGGTTTCTTGGAAGTATCAATCTTCCCACCTGTAGAGGATTGTCCTTTGGAAGGAACCGATTTACCAGATGGCTGAAACTTCCTCTTAAAACCCACACTAGCAGATTCACCCTTGCATTGAATGCGATCTCCCTCCATTTGTCAAGCCACTTCAAAAGCCCGATCCAGACTCACAGCTACCCGCACATTGGCGCGAAACTCCAATGGCAAGGTTCCCACAAACCTTCTTATCTTGGCATTCTCATCAGGTATCAAATGTGGAACGAACCTCATCTTGTCAGTGAACGGAGTGATGAGATCCTCCATTGGCTTATCTCCTTTCTGGAGATTATTAAACTCCCTCTCCATTCTTTCCATATCGTACTCTGTGAAGTACTTCTTCAATAACTTTTCAGAAAATTGCTCCCATGACGAAGCGCTCAACACCTCCTTATTAACAGAGGCTTTTACCGTATCCCACCAGAAGATAGCACGACCTTTCAGCATACGTATTGCGTACTTCATGCAATACTCTGGTTCACACTCACATGACTTGAACACCTGCTCCGTTTCACGGAGCCACTGCATAGTAACTGTGGGGTTATCACTCCCCTCGAGCGTTGGAGGCTTGCACGACAAGAAATTCTTATATGAACATGTGTTACGTGATTTGCCTAATGTGGTCTACAACAAGAGCTCTTTAGCTGTTCGAAGCTCTTCTTCTAGACGCTTTATATAAGCAGCCTGATCTGGCTCAGGTTTACCACCTTCAGCATTATGCTGAGAACGTTCATCTTCAGGTTGATGGGGCATATGCGAAGCCTCATCTTCCATATCTTTAAGAGCTTGCTCGGTATTACCGCACTCGGCAGACATCTTTATCAACTTTCTATACAAGGAAGAGTATTTTAATACTCTACTATACTTACTTATCGTACTCGACAAGCTAACTTACAACAAACAACATTCATGTGACATTCTCACTCAACCCTCATAGGAACACTTAGTTATGGTCGGGCCCGAGTTTGAGACTGAATACTCTTACAAGTACCCAATTCCCTCAAACTTAGGCTCTGATACCTAATTGTAACACTGCTTCTGAAAAAAGTGAATTTACTGAAAATTCAAGTTTTTAACCCGCATGGGTCCCTTTCAAAATCATTAATCATCAGCTTAAGCAGCGGAATTTAATTTCAAAAGATTACATCAGATAATACAACCTGTCATTCTGAAACATCTGTTTGGTGTTAGCTAACACACACCGACCATAATCGACAAATATTTATATCACATAACATTGTTCCATCCCAAAAAGGTACATATACATCCGTAAGGAACCCGCCTCACCCGGCTTTCTAGTCTTTACCTAAAAAAGGGCAACGTAGCATCATTAGCTATACAACATAGCTAGTGAGTACTAACTTATCATAAGCATTAATAAAGCAAGTCATACAACACACATGCAATCAATCATTGCTATCTTATCACATTACGGTGTGTTGACATGATCAGTAAGAGTCATGTCTTGCAGGGTAATAAGTCCCGCTCAACAACTCAGACTGGGGAATCATACACAACCAACCACTCTGGTGGAGGAGCATAAAGCAGTCCACCAAACATCGTTTCCAAAGCCATTGGCTTCTCGGAAATCCAGCTACAACCGGCTAATTTTCCTCTGGTGTTAAGGAACGGTGGTCCTACATAACCTAGACCCGGTAGGCCCCGAGTCTCCGTTGATCCCAATATGACCCAAAGGTCCTCTAGAACCCAGCTACAACCGGCTGACCTCAACTTACTAGTGGCGTTCAGCTACAACCGGTTGACCTTAATCCATTAGCAGTCCGCGGACCATGCATATACACACATACATATGATCCCATAAGGATCAATCATCTTGCATGCAATATCATTCATTCATTCATTTATGCATCGTACATTCATTCATTCATTCATCGCACATAACATCATCATTAACTAAGCGGTTCCAATCTGGATCCGCTGGCATGCACCTATTACATGATCTATAAGGATTTAAACATGGCATAACATATTAACTTCATAATAAGACTTACACTTCCATTCTTAAGCGTACCTACAATAAACTCAACCATTCATCGTACTATCGTACATAATCAATCAATTAATCATTTAGCAATCAAGTCTCCCTCTATTGAGACATATGAAAGCCGGTACTCACCTGCGTAGCTTATAACAACAGATATTCTATTTCAACTTTGCTAACACATCAGGTTCACCTAAAAACACGTCGTTACTTACATTAAACGTACACACGAGGTTCTATTACTAGAACACGTACAAGAACTATCTAAGGTTCATAAACACCTTAAAATAATCTGACATAAATCATCACAACATGTGCCTTCAAAATGCTTAACATAAAAAATTGGTCATTTCTGATTTTTCACCTGACGCGTCGCGTCCCATCACTGGACGTGTCACGTCACGCTCTCATCCGAAAGTCGGACCAACAAAGGTCGGATGGTCCATGCGACCGTCCGACCCCTCATGTGACACTCGGGCCTCTGAAAGTCGGATGAAAAGTAAAAATCGCATGAATCGAGGATGTTACATGTTCTTTGTTTCACTAGAGCGCACGAGACTCAATTTGAGTCCACTAAGTCAAACCAATGGGTATGTAAAGCTTGAAAAATGATATATACTCCTACTTTTTCCTCCTACTTATCACAAGATGACATATGGAGTCTAAAAATTCTCTTTTCTCACCCTTTCATTGATTTTAATACTTGTATTAATCTTATAAGCACAAAGATAAATAAGAGAAAAAAGTAAAAGGATAGTTTTAAACCCACAAATTACAATGGTTAAAGTGCCTCCAATCGAGGGAAAGAAATGCAAAAACTAATAATATATAAACGCTAAATGTAAATTATCTAAATTAAGTACATGCCCTCGGAGTTTGAGAATATTCCAAAAGATACCCTCGCATCCTTTTCGGTTATGGTTGGGGTAGGGGGCGGGCGGAAACTCCGAAGACATCTTTGCCCTTTTGTATCTCCACCAACTCCACTTTTCACTCTCATACACACAACACAAACCACCAGAGCCGAATCATCTCCCGATTTTCTCTCTTCCCGATCTAATCTGCTATCCATCAAGTCAAATCAATGGCGCCGCCTTCTTTGGTAGCTAATGGCGGTGATATCGCCTCCGGAAAGTCTCCGGTGACTAGCCGTGTGTCCTCGGTATACAGCGAAGTACAGAATAGCCGTCTCGATCATCCGCTTGCTCTACCAGCCGTTTTTCAAAAGCCTTTCAAAGTCATCGACGGTCCTTCTAGCTCTGCTGCTGGAAATCCAGGTATTTTGTAATGAAGGTTTACTTGTAGCGAACTAAGGGTTTCTTCTTTTTATATAAGATCGAAGCAGAGTTTACTATGTGTAAACATACCGGATCAGGGATGAAGATTGGTGCAAGTTTATAGTTTCAATTACATTGCGTTATTGTTATTTTCAGAGTTGCTATTTGAGTTCTTTTATTATCATCTGATTTTGTTTGTAATTAGGTTTAGATCGCTGTCTACATAAAATGCGAGTTTCAGATCTGCTGGATTGTTTGTAAAAGCTTGTAGTTTTGATCAGTGAAGATTGAATAACAATAGAACAAATTCTTCGAGTATTCTTTCATTTGTGTTTTTTTTTTCACTTTATGAAATGGATTGACTAGGAGAAATAGACAATTATTATAAGGTGGAAAAAATGTTATTAAAATTTTCTGTTCTTGATTATCTAGAAAAAAGTTGGTTGAATTCAGAGGATAGAACTTTAAAATTTCATAATTTACTAGTATCTGAAGAGAATAGCAAGCAAGTCTTAGCTGTATTCCCGGTAACGAAAGAATAGAAAAGAAAATTAATGGGAGAAAAGAACAGAAAAGAAATGATAATGATTTTGAATTTTTATGTTTCCGAGTTGGAAAGAAAAGAAAAGAAATTAGAGAAAAAAAAGACATAAATTTGTGTTCCCGAATTAGGTAGGAAAGAAAGAAAAAGGGTTATTTTACAGTAATGCCCTTACTTTTTAAAATCATAAAGATTTTCCTTTCCTTTCCTTCCAAATCCTCCCACTTTTGAGGTTTAGGAGAGAAAGTTAACAAAACTTTTCTTTCAAATCTTTTCTCTTCTTCCCTTTAAAATATTTTTGGAACACAAATTTTTTTATATTTCCTTCCTAATCACTTCTTTTCTCTCCAAATAAAACTTCGGGAACACAAGCGGTCAAATATCAGTAGCTCAAGCATGACATCGCCTGGTGTTATTCTCTGAAGTCTGAAACCTACCCACAGGATTTTTTTATTTTTCTCTATCCTTTTCTTTTCTCTTTTTGACTTATGTGTTTTCAAACTTTTCCATGGTAATAGGCCTTGTAATCTCGAATTTGTAATTTTGTATCAATATTAGGCACATTGTTTTGTTAAGGCAGTCGTCACTCTCTTTATATGCTAGACCAATAAGGTTCTAGAAGGCTTTTAGTTGACATGTGTTGTATTTAACTTCTGTAGATGAGATTGCAAAGCTTTTCCCATCACTATTTGGACAACCTTCAGCACTGTTGGAGCCCAGCGAATCAAATGATCCAGGTTCAGCCTTAAAGATAGGAGTGGTGTTGTCAGGAGGGCAAGCTCCAGGAGGACACAATGTTATATCTGGGATGTTTGGTTAGGATTCCAACTTTTATTTGCCTACTAGTTTAAAGGGAAAATGTCAGAAATTACTAATGTACTTTCGTCAATGATCGATTTTCGTATTTGTCCCGTTTTGGCAATTATACGTTGTTTGCTAATTTGTTAACTTAAGGAAAGGGTATACTGGTTAAAATGAATGACCTGGCACCATTAAGTCATTTGCAACCGGTTATTTGTGCTTAAATTATCAAATAGCATATCAACACAACGTTTAGTCACCAGAACGGGACAAAAAACAGTATAATTGCCAAAAGGTACCATTGTGAAACTGAAAAGGACGTTGCTTTCTTGTTTTAAACATGTATGTAATGTAAGTATTTATTAAATGTTTGTTTTTCTTTCCCCACACATTGTAGATTACTTGCAAGAGCGTTGCAAAGGAAGTACTTTATACGGGTTTAGGGGTGGACCAGCTGGGATCATGAAGGGAAAATATGTGGTCTTAACCCCAGAGTATATTTATCCATACAGAAATCAGGTACATGTATTTTGGATATGCATAATCTCTTACTTCCACCTAACTATTATAACTATTTTAGAGGCCACCCAAGTATCAATTTGTTTCATTTATACCAATTCTGTTACAGAAGCTTGTCGCAAATTTATCAAATGACAAAATAGCGATACAATTAAATATTTTCTGATATTGAGTTGTGAAAATGACAAAAATGCGTAAAAGTCTAATCGTATGTTTTGAAAATCCCTTTTGAGTTTCTTTTCAGTAGATTCATCATCAGTATTTACAACTCTAGATATGACACAAGCCATAAATTTAGGAGAATATAGTCACTTAACAAATTCAGATTTGGGATATAAATGAAACTAAATTCATACATGGGTAGCCTCTAAAAAAATCTAATAGCTGGCAGCCGGGTGGCCTATGTGGATGTTATTCTTTCTTTTCCAATCCCATTGTTGGTTATATTTCTGTAAAAGCTAATGTTTTTTTGGTTGTCTAATGTTCTTGCTTTCTTCACCTGTTTTTGATCCAATGGTTGAGTACGTTGAATATTCATAGCTGATAACCTTGAGTGGGATTATACATTATATGTTTTTCCATACAAGATACTCATTTGATAACATCTACACCATCTGACTAAATGGAAAATATCAAATCTGGAAAGTGAATTAGAGATCTGATGGTTTTCCTACTAGTTGCTGACTTCCTTTTAAATCATTGCATCAGGGAGGATTTGATATGATCTGTAGTGGGAGGGACAAGATTGAGACTCCAGAACAGGTTCTCTATTTATTTGAAAGCCTGCATACCTTGTTGAAGATTTTATAATTCATAGATATTTATAATAAAAGATTGTATTTATTTGACTAAGAAAGCACATAAGTAAATAGTAACCACTGGATTTCAGTTTAAGCAAGCTGAAGAAACAGCAGCCAAACTTGAGTTGGATGGGCTTGTTGTTATTGGTGGAGATGATTCAAACACAAATGCTTGCCTACTTGCTGAATATTTTAGGTAAATAATCGACCATAGTTTTCTTTTTAGTATTTGTGAATTTTTCATGACTTCTCATCATATAAGTGCTTGCCTTTTTATTTATATGCGTTTGGATTTCAAAATTTAAGCTCAAATTGAATTTGATTAAACCGATTTCAACTATTTTGGTTGAAAATCCAAACTGAATTCAGAAAAGAATCAGCAAATTAAAAATTAAATAATCCTAACTATTCTAAATACAAGTTTAAGTTCCAAATTCCAAGTTTTCTTCTAGGCAAACAAAGATTTCAAGGGCCTTTCTTTACTTTCTATCCAATCCTATTAAGGATATTTATCTTATTGTATATTTCACAGTTGTTAATAGTGCCAAATAGTGCCGCTATAGCCATGGTTGCAGAACTTGCTAGGCGGGAGCCGGGCGGTAGGCGGGGAGTAGTGAGTACTCGGCCTAGGCGGGGAGTACTCGGATTGGAATTTTTTATACCTAAATTTTAAAATTATATAAACTACATGTTAATAAAAACTCAAATATAAACATAATTGTTCATAGACCCAAAATATGTGTTTAGAAACACTAATAAAATTGTGCAAGACTTAAAATACTAGTTCAAACACAAAATCAAAAGCAAAAAAAGCAACTGTTGACTGAGTTTGACCGAGTTTGACCGCCGCCTAGCTCCAAGTTGACCGAGTTTGCCCAGCTGCCTAGCTCCGAGTTGACCGAGTTTGGCCGAGTTTTGACCGAGTCCGATTTTCTAGTCCGAGTACATGGAATTCGCCAAGGTTGAGCTCCGCCTAGCGAGTACTCGGCCGCCTAGGCCGAGTTTTACAACACTGGCTATAGCGAATAGCGTAGCGTAGCGCTAGGTGACCGCTATCAAGCATATAGTGGTAGCAATGGCATTTTGGTAATTTATTTTTATTTATTTTTCATTTTTTTACCTTTAATGAGTAATATGAAGCTTTAGATGATCTTTGATTTAACTTATAATAGTTTAAGACTTAGTATTATATTTTTTTATTTTTTATTTCATTTTTTTACCTTTAATCAGTAATATGAAGCTTTAGATGATCTTTGATTTAACCTATAATAGTTTAAGACTTGGTATTATATTTTGTTCTCTAATATATATAATATTTTATGACTTTTAAGGTAATATACTAATATATAAATATATAATTATATTTTAGAAGGCTATCGCTAAATACGAAATAGCGGTCGCTATTTAGCGCTATTCTCTATGTAGCATATAGGTAGGCCATCACTATTTACCGCTATTTGCTATTGACAACTATGGTATATTTAACAAAGTTTATGGAGTTCGAGTCATGTTAGTTCGAAAGGCGACAATTAGAAAATTGATTTTAAAACTAAATTTTGAATTCGATTTGGGTCTAGCCCTGATTCTCTTGAGGTATTCGAATTTGAATCCATTCGAACCTTTTGTTTTGTCAAGTACATTTAAATACTGAATGCCCCTAAATCGCAGTTTTCTGTTCACTAATTTGTTTTTTTTTAATCTCAAAGGAGTAAGAATCTGAAGACTCGAGTCATTGGATGTCCAAAGACTATTGATGGTGATTTGAAATGTAAAGAGGTTCCTACAAGTTTCGGTTTTGATACTGCTTGCAAGGTAATATCTGTTGTTAAATTACTTTTAATATCATTATTTTTTATCTCACATCTCATATTAATTTAATAATATTCTTTTTATATTATTTTTGCAGGTCTATGCTGAACAGATTGGAAATGTTATGATTGATGCTCGATCAACAGGAAAATATTATCACTGTAAGCATCTTGGCTTTTAACTTACTTAAGATGCATTTTTATCTGTATTTCAGGGGAATATATACATTTTTTGACCAGTCATTTATTTTTGTTAGTTTATTCTTAGGTTACGAATATTGATTTGATATTCTCTTAGCTAATGAGATTCTGCATAAGTTTGGTCAACCATTGACCAAAGAACTTGCTAATAGAGGTTTTATATGCACTCATTGGTTACAAATTAGTGATAACTTTTGGTCAATACATGTATCTTATAAAAATGTGTGGTGCATACTATTAGCTTTTAAATCATCCGTGGTTGTTAAGTATAAGTTTTATGCAGTTGTACGGCTTATGGGACGTGCTGCTTCCCACATTACATTGGAGTGTGCTTTACAAACTCATCCAAACATCACTCTTATTGGAGAGGAGGTACTAATGGTTTTTGTGCAGTTGCATCATATGAATATATAATTGCTTAATTCTTCTTTTAAAAAGACTTAACCATTTTGTGACAAATATATAACAAAGAATCTTGTATGCATGTCAGATTTAACATTTATTGAACTTTGAAATAAGTCTCGGTTCTTTTTGGAGAAAAAGCTAACATTATTTATTTGTCATTCTTGAACTGAACCGTATGATTAGGGGTGACGATTTCTACAAATTTTACTTCTGAATGTGTCCTTTCAGCTTCTACATTATCTCTAATGGCCCAAACAATCAACTAAAAATGGAATGGGTCAAGTGGTTAAATATTGCCTTTTTTTTGACCAGATTTACTTGTTCATGGTTACGGAGATAATGCATACATAGGCCATCCGAGTATTGAAAAACATTCATTAAGGCCACTAAATTTCTAAAATTATTTTAGAGGCCACCCAAGTATGGAATATGGTTTTGGTTATAACAATCTCGCCATAAAAAATGTTTGAAATTTGTAACATGACAATAGACTCCTATATGTAAAGCTTTTGTCATATCTAGACTAGTGAAAATGCGAAAAATGTTGATGAATCTATTCTAAAGGGTCAACACTAGATGGATTTTCAAAGCGCACATTATTAGATTCATATGCATTTTTGTCATTGTTGCCTCTCTAGATGTGACAAACGTTTAAATTTCGTGACATTGTCTTTTCATAAATTTATTGCAAGGTTTTTCTCTACTGGAGATGGTACTATAGACCAAATAAATTGATGCTTTGGCAGCCTATGCTATATTCCATATTTTATGCATAAAACCTCCTAAATCATTTTATTAAAAAAAATCAGTTTATCATCAAAAGAATATAACTGTTTAAATCATATTTCGCCACACCAGTAATTTATTAAATATAATAGTTCTGTATAAAAAGTCATCCTAGTCAACTTGATTTTGACAATTTTCTAATCAAAATCTCAATTCATATGGCAGGTTGCTGCCAATAAGCTGACACTGAAAAAGGTAACAGACTACATAGCGGATGTAATTTGTAAACGGGCAGATCTTGGTTATAATTATGGTGTGATACTCATACCCGAAGGACTTATTGATTTCATTCCTGAGGTATAAGGCCCCCAAAGCACATCTGTAATATAATTTATTTCTTAACCTGTAATATAAAAAGTTGGTAATTGTTATAGTCTTATAGATTGGTGATTTGTAATTGTAGGTGCAACAACTTATCGCTGAATTAAATGAAATTTTGGCTCATGAAACCATAGATGAAAGCGGAATTTGGAAACAAAAACTTGTTCCACAGTCTTTGCAGCTTTTTGAGTTGCTTCCTCCAGCAATCCAAGACCAGTTGTTGCTTGAACGAGATCCCCATGGAAATGTCCAGGTATTTATTTGAGGGAATATATCATAAAATAGCAACTTATTTTTGTTAATGGTATCTGTTGGTAATTATACTTTCTTTTGCCTTTTTGGGAATTATATTGTGTTAATTGTCACTTTGGTAATTTAAGCTCAAAATGACAAGTACAATAATATAAAATCATGACTTTGCATCAGTTAAAAACTGTCATGCGTCAGACTTTCATCTGTAACATGTCATTTTGTTTTTATATTACTGAAGTACCACATCAAACAAAAGTATAATTACCTAAACGGGACAAGAAAACTATATAATTGTTAAAATGGACAATCGACAAAAATACGTTGCTAGTTTATGGCATTTTCCCTTTATCAAAAAGTATTAATAATGCTGTTAGTTGTCATGGGAAACATTTAATGTTAATAACGTTTTTTTTTAAATTTTATTTACCTCAGGTTGCCAAAATAGAAACAGAGAAAATGCTTATTCAAATGGTTGAAAGTGAATTAGAGCAAAGGAAACAAGTGGGTCAATATGCTCAACAGTTTAAAGGCCAATCTCACTTTTTTGGGTACATTTTTGTGAAAAGTTCTTGAAATTTTGTGTTCAAGCAGACTTCTTTTCTTACCTTCTTTTACTCAATGATCGTCATTAGATATGAAGGAAGATGTGGTTTGCCTTCAAACTTTGATTCTTCATACTGCTATGCATTGGGTTATGGTGCTGGAGCTCTGCTTCAGAGTGGAAAAACTGGATTAATATCATCAGTGAGTATCAATGCATAGCTTTGTTATTATTATTTTTTTTATTTTTTCACATGTTTACGAGTTCTGTTTTCATTCAGGTCGGGAATTTAGCCGCACCAGTTGAAGAATGGACTGTTGGAGGAACTCCATTGACTTCGCTAATGGACGTGGAGAGGAGGCATGGTAAATTATAGAATTAATATGCGGGATTTTTTTTCTTACAACTTTTACAATATTAATCTGACTTTTTTTTAAAATAAAGTAATAAAGGAAGGTTTTATGGATTTGCATACCACCTGGGTTGGAAATCATTTTCCAACCCGTTTGACCTGTTTTCTATTATTATCAAGTCCATTAGGTTAGCCCAGTAGGGGTAGGGCTCCTCCAGGGAGGTCGAGATTTGCTCAGATGTACGCAGTCTAACTGTTGCTATGGCCGTTTTTTACCGTCCCTGGTCATCCTTGATTGAAACCCTCATGACACTAGAACCCTGGACCTCTCCTATAGGGAGTCGGTGCCTTACCTGTAGGCCATCACGTGATGGTAACTTGTTACAAAAGATATAACCCACTAATCGGTCAAATACAGATTTACAGCCTGGTAAATTTTGCTGGAAAAGAGAGATGGATCTTTTACACCATAACTGATGATTGTTTTATTTCTGACATAAAAATTGTTTTAAAAAAGCAGTGAGACAATTTTTTAAATTCAGAAACAAAAGAAAAGAAACATCCAACTCTGTATATTTGTTGATTTTTTAAGGAGGAGGTTTGTTTGTGTATGGCAGGTAAATTCAAGCCTGTGATTAAGAAGGCAATGGTTGAGCTTGATGGTGAGTTTCTTAATAATTACTTCATCTTCTGTTCTCAAAACTGAGCATTTCCCTTGACATTTATAATTTTTTATTGCTTATAAATAATTGTATTATAGGTGCACCATTCAAGAAATTTGCATCACAGAGGGAGGAGTGGGCCATTCAAAATAGATATATTAGTCCTGGTAAGGTTTCTGAAATTTTATTATATTTCAATGAAATATTAACTCAGGCTTTGTTTGTTTTTTAAAATAAGGTCTTATTTTAAAGAAACGTCTGCGGGCGCGCAAACGTTTCTAATAAGCTTGTTTGTTTTTTCAAAGGGGCACAGACGTTTCTAATAAGTTTTTTCTTTCGAAGACATAAGACCTTATTTTGTCTTATTTTTGCTTATTTTGAGAAGCTAAAAACTACATTTTTTTCTCATAGACCTTATAAACCACATCTACGGAAGGCATAAAATAAGACATAAGACATTTATGTATTCGAAAACAAACAACACCTTAATCAAATTTGACCTCTTTATTTACTTTTTAGCTGATTTCTTTGACTTGATTTGTTTCCTTAGGTCCAATTCAGTTTACTGGACCAGTGGCTGACATCTCTAACCACACCTTGTTACTGGAGCTTGGAGTTCAAGTCTAATAATTTAATCATCATCCTTTATGGTTATTTTTACTCAAAATCCCCAAGTGTTTTTTTATCAAGTAATCTGAACATCTTGATTTTAACTGTGTTTTTGGTTTAGGTTTAAGGATATTTGGCTGGTGGAATGAATAAAAAAGGATTTTGATTTTGTGGTACAAATGGAATTCTTTGTTTGAGGCTGAAATTGCTGGTATTGAGTGGTTGTTGATACTATTTAGCATTATATATAAAAAAAATAATCTCATAGTATAATTATTCTTTCACATATGGAAAAATAGAGAGCAAGTTATATTGATCGTTATTTAACTTCATGTAATTAGTTTTAGTGGCTGTTTTGTTAAAACAAAATGATTATGTGGTCTAAATAATTTAAAGGCCTTGAATGAATCTGCTTGTGAATGTGACCAGTTGTTTGATAAAGGTTCTAATGAACAATCGGAATGCAAATTACTATTTAAATCTTAATAGTGGTATATTATATTATAAGGTCCTGTTTGGTTCACTGTATTTCGTGTGATTTCGTGGAAATGGGATTTTAAATACAGGAAAATGTTGTGTTTGGTTGGAAAAAAAGGAATGGATTTTAAATGCTGCGAATTCTTTAAAATCCCTCAAATTCCCTTACTCAAGGGATTTTACAAATGCATTCACCCCATGGTATTTCAAAATGCTTTGTACGAAAGATTTTCCATTTTACCATTTTGTCAAATGCAAATTCATTTTATAATCCTGTCAAATGCAAATCTTTTGACAGAATGCAAATTCCATAAAAAAAATCTACGAACCAAATGTTCCCTAAGATAAGATATGATTGTTTAACAAAACGTGTGAAATAAGTATTAGGGTAAAATACTTGGTGCTTAATGAATTAGAATGTATTTTAAGGTAGAATAATTTAGTAGCGTTTAGGTGTTTTATTCAGCATAGTATTCATTCAGAGGCTGCAATCAAACACGCTGAATGTTGAATGATTTAACATTTAGCGCTTAATGGTTTTATTAAGCAGTAACCAAACAACCACTTATTTTCAAATTTAGCTAGCATCCCTTCAAGTTGAAATTTTATAAATTGGACTACTTAATCAAACATCCGCGTGTTGCTTTTGATATAACCTGTTTAATTTGAAAATCTTTATAAAGAGCGATGATTTGTATACAACTTCTTGTAATACACGATAATTTGGATCTTATTGCCCCTATCAACCTGCTACCTATGAATCTAATTTACAAATTTATTGGTGTAATGATGAAAACAACTTTCTGTTGTGTATGATCAAACATTATTATGAACAAATCATTATCCTTTTACATACAATCATTATATATTTTAGAGCTAATTACATTTTGATTGCAATGGTTTGTCGTTTAAAATTCTGGATTTTGTTTTTGTGTCATAGTTTTCATGGGTTTAGTGTCTTGTTACATGACTTTTTTGCACTACTAGTCCTTTTTCAACCTAAAATAATAAAATACACTTATGACAAGTATTTATTCATTTTTAATTAATTTTAAATACTAAATGGTGTTTAATCTTAAAAAAATAGAATTTTTTCTATTTTCATTATTTATTCCAGTTTCCTTCTCTTACCAAATCCAAAAAATAGAATTATTTTCATCAACCTACAATAATAAAACAAATTCTAACAAGGGTTAAAAAATTTGATGAAATTCTCATTCTCATATACCCTACCTTTTTTAACCATTCATTCTTCTATTTTAGTAAATGATTATGATTATTTTTATTTAAAATTTTAATTCTTATGTTTTTAGATGAAAAAAATAGAATACTTTATAAGTTTTTCAATTTTTAATGGTGTTTCCCCTTTGAATGTTTGATATTATATAGTCTAAGAGACTGTTTGTTTGCTGTTTAATGAAACTATTTAGCGTTAAATGTTGAATCATTCTGTATTCAACGTGTTTGATTGCTGCCTCTGAATGAAGACTGTGTTGAATGATTCAGCATAATGCTGCTGAATCATTTTATCTTAAAGTGTATTCTGAATCATTAAGCACTAAGTATTTTACCATAATACTCCTTTCACACGTAATCTTGCTAAACAATCATACCTAATAATATAATATATCACTATTAAGGTTAAAATGATAATTTGCATCATTGAGATTGTTTATTTAGAATCTTTATCAAATAGCATATCACATTCAAAGATAGATTCATTCAGAGCAATTGAATTATTCAGATCACAGAATCATTCAGTGCTTAATCATTCCGTTTTAACAAACAGCCCCTAACATTTGGCAGGAGTTATGAACAGTAACTCCTGCCTTTACTATATATATATATGTGTGTGTGTGTGTGTGTGTGTTTTGGTGTTTAAGGAAGCTATTCACATTTGCCCGGTTGGTAAGTCCCTTTCTTACTAGGCCATCCGTAAAGCCTTTCCCTTTCCCAAACCAACCCAAATGCCACATCACTGTTACATTGGTTTTTTTTACTTTTTTCTTTCCAACCCAAATCAAACCAAAACCTAAGTATAACCTTTCCCAAATCAACCAAAACAACCAAAATATTTCTCTCTCTCTCCTCACTCTCACTAAAAAACAAAAAAAAAGAAAAACAGAAAAGAGAAAGGCTGCAAGTTTCATCAGTTTGACGGACCCGAGGTGAAATTTTTTGAAAGAAACCCGAAACCCGTAGGGGTGTTCCCGAACCAACCCTTTGAACACAAAGGAACCTGAGACAATTCGGGTCATGCTATACGCATGGACTTACAGCAGCTTCCTTCTGTTCGACACCTCCATCTGTCTTTCTTTTTGAAGTTATCTCTTTCTTTTTGAGGGATACGTGTCATGTTTTCAGCTTCTGGCCTCTTCTCCTATTTGCACCTGTCCACTTTTTTCTTACATATTATTTTCCTTTCCACTTCATCTGCCATTTTCTTCTTCCTTGCAGACCTTCGTCAAGATACACTCGCTCGCACAGGTACACCAACGAACTCTACACAGGTACACCAACAAACTATGCTTCTCAGATTCTAGACACTTCATCTTCCATCTTCTTCTTTCTAACTTCTGCACACCTATGTCAACATATAGTCGGTCGCACAGGTACACCAACGAATTCTGCACAGCTACACGAACGAAGTCTGCTTCTCAGATTCAAAATTGGCTTTTGGTAAGTCCATTTCATGTTCAAATTAGTCAATTTATTTGAAAGTCGAAGGTTTATTTCTTCTTCTTTTCTGCAAGTAAAAGCTTGAACCTGGGTTTTGGTAGGTCCATTTCATGTTGATATTCGTCAATGTATTTCAAACTTCTAGCTTTATACATTATACATTTCATGAACACCACCTGTTTGATGAAATGTTAAAGGACCAATTTATATGGTGAAATAAATAGAGGATTATCCATAGAAATGATGGCAAGTTTTTTACAACTAAAGCAGCAAAACAACAGAGGTTTCGCTAATAAGCCCAAACCCCATTTTAACGAAACCACATTGTTGATTTGGCTAAGCCATTAAGAAAGAAACCACAACTTCCTTGGACACTCTATGTTTCGCCTGGCATTATATTTCATTACTTAACATCCAGATACACTTGCAACAATACAACACCAACACTTGAATTAGTCAACTACAACTAACAAAAGTCAAAATTGTCAGGAAATTTTGTTTGATTTGTCGATTTGGTTATGCCCTTAAAAACATATAGCTACGTATTATTGTGGCTTAACATTAGTGCAACTACTTCAAACTTTCAACCAAGATTTCTTATGGTTTGTTGACACTTATGTCAAGTCTTTTGTTGTATTTTATGATTTCAATCTCATCCATGTGCTATTCACTGATTAGGATTACATGTAATTAATACATATATGCTTCGGTTCCCTTAAAAACATATAGCTGTGTATTATTGTGCCTTCACATTAGTGCAATTGCTGCAACTTTCAACCAAGATTTCTTATGGTTTCTTGACACTTATGTGAAGTCTTTTGTTGTATTTTTTATTTCAATCTGATCGATGTGCTATTCACTGATCAGGATTACATGTAATTAATACATATATGCTTGTGTTGTTTTTTGAAGTGCTTGTATATATATATATATATTAAATGATGCACTATTTTTACTTTAACATTGCAATCTAATCATCATCTCCCGGCTCCTGTAACGAATAGATGTATAAACTAACTTGTGGCTCATATATGTTATTTTGTAGAAGCTAGGTTCAGATCCTTATCCTCCTCTCATTATTCTTTCTTGGGTTAACCAGGTAGGTTGAGCATCTTTAAAGTTGTTTCAAACACACAATCATAACAGAAGCTTTGAGTGTAGGGTTACTCAAATTAGAGTCATATAGTAAAGTTCTACATATTATTTGCTAAATGTTTCCTAATGTATTGACGTTCTGTAATCTTATATAATTTTCAAAAGTAATAATTCGAGCTCTAAAATTAATCAATCTTATGTTCTTTGCTTTTCCAAATTTTGTTTCTTTTTGCTCACTCCATTATGTGTTGCAACGTCAACAGTAAGTGTTACCTTCACTCCTATGTTAATGCCCTCACTATCTTTAATTGGAAAATATAAACCATTGTTGTTTCATATCCTAAAGATCATAGCCAGATAGGAACAAATGAAATTTTTTAATCTTATTACTTAATAATGTATTTGATCATTAATACTTGCTTCTGTTTTTATCAAATGGGGAAAATTCCGACTTTCTTTGCCCTTTTAGTTTATGCGTTGCTTCTATTGTGGGAAAAAAGATCCTCAACCTCATTCAAATGTTGCTTGCCCATGGATCTAACTCAGTTAGGTTTCGACTTTCAACTATTTTAGTACAGATCAAAATTTGAAACAAGTACATGCTTGGAGTCCTTTTCTTTTAAAATTACGAACCTAAAATCTAGACGTCAAAAAAAAAAAAAAATAGTCGAAATCAAAGAACTGGAACTGAGACCCAACTTCTGAGAAAAACTAAATTCAAGAACCAACCCATAAACTGCTTTTGCTAAAGATCTACAACCAATAAGTAACTCTACAACCAATAAGTAAATCAAACAAAGCCGATACTGGTTCGGTTCGTTTTCGTATTTCTGATCCACACCTTTTGTTGACACGAGGTACGGAATTTAAACACAATGTTTTACAACATACCTTTTCACGTGTAGATCGAACTTGGTGACTCCGTGTATACAAGTTTAATTAAACCTTTTAGGATGAATAAAATATATAAACTAACATCCAAATATATATATATATATATATATATATATATGTTAATATGATAAAATTTATATCAAAATATCTATACCTATACTACTTATATTAAGTATACACCAGTCTTTCTCCCTTCTTAACTTTTTAATCAAAACTAAATCTCCATCCTTAATTTTATTTACATGAATCTCATCCATTATTGCATTAAACCTAATTGCCCTTTTTCATAAATATATCAAAATCAATATAACACCAAAAAAAAATACACGCAATCTGATCAGACTATGGATTCTACACCACAACACACCTACACTACAACCATTTATTCATTGCAACCAAATGGAAACGTTGTGTTCTAGTAGAAACATGAATATTCCATGTGGTTCTTCTTTGATATATAATGAGAAATATAGTTCACGGGTGACCCAGTGGCAGGACCAGATTCATCAAGATCCAATATTTGAGTCTTACCTGAACCTATTCAATTACCAGCAACATTTGCTTTTAAGCAAACTCATATTGCTGGTACAAACACGTCCCTCTTGAACAAACATACAAGTCTATTACATTCTCATACTCTGATCCCACAAACTTTTGCTTCTTCTCCATACGCATCATCCTTTTCTTCATCTTCTGATTCCTTTCAAAGAGTTAGTTTTCTTGTAATTTGTAGTTTGTGATGCATTTTGAGTATATACTATTCCCTATTATGTGACTGTAAAGTATGACAACTAATTAGTAGTTTGTGCTGCATTTTGATTATATATCATTTGCTATGTGACCGTAAAGTAAGACAACTAATTTCCTTGCCCTTTTGGTACTTAATGGTTTCTTCATGTTACATCCCTTTATGAGGTTTTTACTCTTTCTTTGAATGTTTGACTTTCATATGATTCTCTACTTACCAAGATCCTTATATAATAACTTAAAACAAAATTAATTCATATTTTACAGATACCAAAGAAAAATTTTATGTTCGTCTATTGCTTTTCGTATTCTTTCGAGCTTGCAATCATGATTAATAATTGCCTCTGTTCAGATTCGCTATATACAGCTGCTCAGTTGTGTTGCCTGATATATCAAGGTACATGCAACATTTTATCATAGAACAAGTTGCTTTATTTTTCTTATACTGACGAAAATGTGATATTGCATGAATGTTGTGGCCCTATGCTGTTGTGTTCAAACTCCATTTATACATGTTTCTTTCATTCTATATGAAACTGATGCTCTTCATCACATTTTTATTTCCAAGTATGCAAGAGAAAAATAAAATAAATGACTCCAACAACCAAATTCCAAATCTCTTAAGTATCAATCAAAATGCTTTTCAATCACCATGACAATCTCGCAAACGATCTCACATGTTTGCTAATAGACACGCTACTATTGCAAGTGAATATGAGCTCATCGAGTCATCCTCCTCTTCAAGGAAAGCCCCACGAACAAACCCCAATGCTGTGAAAACATTTACTCCCGCATTCTCTTCATCAAGTGCGTAATATGAGAATAACTTTCCTCCTATTGGCACAATTGTTATCCATTTTCTTTATGACATTTTTCATAACTTTACAGTTTTGTCTACTAAGTATCTGGATTTGGGAGACCGCGATAACATTTGTGAATATTGCAATGCGCATTTCTGGTATGCTGAACGCCTGAAAGGACATGCTTTTAGTTTAGCAACAAAATATAACTAATGTTGCAGAGGAGGGCCTGCCAAACTACCGCTTTTGAGAGAGCCCCCAAAAGTCATCAAAGCTTTGTTCAAAAATAGCCATTTTATGGAAAACATCCGTGCATACAACCGGGTGTTTTCTATGACTTCCTTTGGTACCAAAATAGATGAATCTATCAATGATGGATGTGGTCCATATGTATTCAAATTTGTTGGCCAAATTTCTCACTGGATGGGTTCTTTATGCCTACTAGAATACCAAAGCCCAAGATTTCTTCAGATGTATATCTATGACAAACAAAATGAACTATCTAACAGACTCGGTCATTTCCCTCAAAATGAACATAACACCTTGAAACCTTAGATAGTTGAATCTCTTATAAAACCGCTTGATTGATATAATGAATTAGTGAAAATGTTTAGGACTGCATGAGACATGTGCATGAATAAAGACACTCCACAGTTTAGCATATGTTGTCTTTCATCATTTTACCATACTTCTCATTATGCTCGATGAAATCCATGAATCATCCTTTCCATATAGTGTATTCATTTCTGAATAGAACGTGTGTTTTTGTGTTGTGCCAATGGTGAAGATCTCATTGCTAGAACTCATTTTATCACAATAGGATCTTTCCTTGATGTGAATTGTTAAGTCGGACCAAACCAATTTAAAGTTGGATGGATGTCAAAGTCGGATGGCTTTGAGAGTCGGATGGCTTTGAAAGACGGATGACTTCGAAAGCCGGATAACTTTGAAGGTTGGATGAAAAGTTCAAGTAAAAGTCGGATGGACTAAAAGTCGGATGATCCTTAAGTCGCACCAACAAATTAAAAGTCGTACAAAATTAAGTTGCACCAACAAAGCGAAAGTCGGACGAAGGTTAAGTCACACTAACTGAACTGAGCAAACTTAAATTCAAATGAATATTAAGTCGCACCAGGCTTGAAAGTCGGATGACTTTTAAGTCACACCAAACTGTAAGTCAGATGAGTTGACTTATAAAAAGTCCGATGACTGTAAGTCGGATGAGAACAGTCCAAGACTTGCAGGTCTCGCTTAGACCTCTGCTTAACAAATAGAACTCAGAATTTGCCTAAAACACGCTAAGACTTCAAATTACTTTTACTTTGACCTTCCTCCACTATAAAAACACTTTCCAAAAACAATTTTGATCCTAAATAACAACAAATTCTTCAATTTTTAATGGAACAGTGAAGAACACCAAGAACTTGAAGAACAAGAAAATTCAAAATAAGGACTCAAATGTTGTGTGTTTTTGAAAAAGAAAACTACAAGATGTTTTCTCCTCCTCAAATGCTTCTAAATAGCTAAAGAAAAGTTGTAAACCAAGAAGATTTAAAGAAATTGATGTTTGACCAAGTGGGTTTTTATAAGATGAAGAACAGAGACCTTTCAGAACTTAATTTTTCACACTTTGATGTTACTTCTAGGTAGTCTTGAACCAATTCAGTAAGGAATTGGCGCTGATACCAATTGAAAGTCCAAATATTTGATATAAGGTGAGAAAAATTGAAGAATCTCGTGTGTAAGATGAAGAACAAGTTAAGAACACAAGTATGGACACTTTGCTTGAATACTTGAAGATATGCTTCTATTAATCTATACGTGAGTTACAATAACTAGTTTGCAAGGTATATATAACATAAGTCTCATGGGCCTAAAGCCAAATGGGCTTCTATCACTAACTAGACTATTACTACAAGTGTGGACCAAGCCCATTACAATAACTAGTCTAGTAAACATAAATATATAAATTATAATGAACACAATGCCTACAAACAAATAATGGACTAACAGGAAGATGGCGAAGAATTTCGCCAACATGTCACTCGAGGAGTACACGAGTCGTGTCCTCGAGGGCACCGGAGTAGGTATTCACCGACCTGAGATACCCGAGGAGAGGTCTTTTGAGATCAAAGGCCAATTTCTACACTTACTGCGGGAGAGTCCTTTCACCGGAAAGGACAACAAAGATGCCAACCAGCATGTCAAGGCTGTTCTCGAGAATGCTGACCACTTCCACATTCCGGGAGTTAGTCATGATGCCGTAATGCTGCGAGTATTTCCGATAACACTCCAGGGGGTAGCCAAACGTTGGCTACGATTTGAACCCACTATCCGCACGTAGGATGAACTCAAAACTCGCTTTATTAAGTAGTTTGGTCCTCCATCGAAGATTGCCAAAATGAAGATGCAAATTCAAAACTTCATGCAATTTCTGGATGAAACTCTCTATGACGCCTGGGATCGGTACAAGGAGATGCTCCAAACTCTCCGCAACATGATTTGAATCCTCACCAAGCTGTCCAAACGTTCTATAATGGTATTAATGTTTGCACTAGACAAATGGTCGATTCTCAAGGACCAATACCAAAGAAAACTCCCGAGTCCTGCCGATGGGTACGCCTTGATTGAGGAGATGGCTTGGCACTCCCATCAGTGACATTCTTCGAGAGACGTTTCCTTTCGAAGAAAGATTGCAGCCACAACTGACACTTCTGATAGCATAGCAGCCCTTAGTGCCAAACTGGATGCACTGGGGCGAGACATGAAAAAAGTGAATCAAAATATTCATGCTATGTTGGTTGGTTGTGACAACTGCAGTGGACCCCATTTTGCTAAAGATTGCCCATGTGACAAGATTGGGAATCTTAAAGAACCTACGTGCTATTCAGCTGGAGATAAATATGACTATCCAGAGGATGAGGCTTTCTTCCGCAATAGAAAGCCAAACTGGAAGCTATATCCTGAATACCGTAAGGAGATGGAGGGAAGATTTAGGCAGTCTGGACTAGGGTTCTATAAGAGAGAATAACCAAAGGGACCAAAAAAGAAGCCTAATTTCAAGGATATGCTTACGCGCTTTGCAATAGCATCAAATTAGAGGCATAAGGAGACTGAGGAGTTAGTGAAGAAGATAGGCGTTTATACTGAAGCAGCATTAAGGAACCAACAGGCGTCTATCCATAATATTGAGACCCAGACTGGGTAGATCTCTCGGGCTCTTCAGGATCGTTTCTTGGCACTTTTCCTAGTAATACTAAACCGAACCCAAAGGCCAAAATTAAAGTTGTGACTACCAGGAGTGGTAAAACAGCTGAAGGGTTACCACCTACTGGCTCTTACGATGATCCATTAAGCCGCCACCCACTCAACCATACAAGGGGAAAGGAAAAGAGAAGGAGGTCACTCCTAATCCCAAATCTACTCCATCAGTTCCACCACCAGTGAAACCATATCACCCACAGATACCTTATCCGTAACATCTTCGACAAGACAAGCAGGATGAGCAGTATCAGAAATTTCTCGAGCACCTGAAATCTGTACATATCAACATATCATTTGTTGAAGCTATGGCCCAGATTCCAAAATATGCAAAATTCATGAATGACCTTCTTACCAATCGCAAGAAAATGGAAGAAGTGTCGTGTGTTACACTCAACGATCGGTGCTCAGTAGCTGTGCTCAATAAGATCCCAAAGAAGATGACTCATATTGGGAGTCTTACCTTGCCATGCCAGTTTGACAATCTACATGTTAGTCATGCACTTGCCGACTCGGGAGCGAGCGTAAATCTGATGCCATATTCTTTCTTTGCCAAGCTAGATTTGCGTGAGCCTAAACCCCTTCGCATGGCTATTCATTTGTCAAATAAGTCTATCACTTATCCACGCGGGATAGTTGAACACTTACTAGTTAATGTTGATAAATTCATCTTTCCTACGGACTTTATTGTCATAGATATGGAGGAGGATGAAAGTTCCCATTATCTTAGGCAGACCTTTCTTAAGTACAACTCAAGCATTATTTGTCATTCACGAGTCACAATTGACACTCAGGGTAGACACTGATGCCATTACATTTGGGATAGATAAATCCATGAAACATTTCAAAATTTGTGATGATTCTGCCTTTTTCGTGGATATAGTTGACATCCTTCTAGAGAGCGAGCTGTAGAAGATGGACGCAAAGGGGGCTGAGGGGCAGATGCCACTGGGAGAAGGTCTCATAGTGTTTGTTATTTTCCCACTGATACACGTATGCTGGTATCACTAATGATGAGACACGGGCCCATTGGGTCACACACCAAGCATAGTTCCCGACATCACAAGGTTAACAAGAGAAATATGGAATTAGGGTTTCTGTCAACCTTCACGGGTCGTGCGGAGGTCGCGATGTGAAGTGATTCACGTGGCTTCATGAGCCGAGGAAGAATTCATAGGGGCGGTGTCTTCACGACTACTTCACGGCCCGTGACCTTGTGTTTGTGGCACACCATGTGTTTGTGGTTGGTTGCCTTGTTTGGATTGGTAACCTTGGCCTTAGACCTTGTGGTTGTGTTTGTGGTTGATTCCTTCATTTGGTGACCTCAACTCACATGGTTCGTAATAATTGAATTTATTCATTCAATAATAATTTGTAATAATTATTGCGGCTTGTATGCCACTTCATTTATCCATGTATTTGTATTAGTTGATAGAAATTTCGTGGCTTGCATGCTAGTTATTTCTATATGATGTACTTGTATTTTGGAGTTTGAATACCATAATCAAAAATCAAGGTGATGTCTTGAAGAAGGTGAATCTAGAGAAACTTGATGCAGGTGGCGGATTTAGTGGGAGCACTTCGTGATTGTTGTGTCTTTAGTAGACCATGTTCTTCCCGTTGGCTCACGGGAAGGACGTGAAGGTATTCGTTTGGCAAAACCAAGTAGCAACGGAAGCAAAGTATATATAACAAAAATCGATGCCAAACAATGAATACTTTTCATGGACCAACATCTAACAATGGAAATTGCAACTAAAATACATAAACAAGATGGGAAGAAAGATTTATACCTCAATGCAAGTCACAAAGAAAATCTCTCTTGTCAAGAAGCTAAGAATCCAAGTAGAATCCCTCTAGTGTTGTCCACCCCAAGCTTCCTTGATTCCCAAATGCTAGTTTGTTGATGCACAACCACCAAAACAACAATCAAGTGTGTATGTTTGCTTCTTGTGCTCAAGAACACCAAGAACAAGAGAGAGAGAGTTCTAATGTCAACCAAGAGACAAAGTGATAGCCAAAAGCCTCTACAAGAGCAGATAACTCGTGGTCTCTTTGCCTACCACAATTATGAGAAGTTAACCCCATTAAACCAAGTGTTTAAGGCTGTTAATTCTGATGTTACAGCGAACGTACACGGCCGTGTAGGCCCAAAGTCCACGGCCCGAATTGGGCTAAGACGGCCTGTGTCAATCTAGCACTACACGGCCCGTGTTCATCTACACGGCCCGTGTTCATCTACACGGCCCGTGTAGGCCCAAACTACACGACCTTGAACTGGGCTAATACGCCTCGTGTATGTTGAACTGTACACGGCCCGTGTTCAGGAACACGGCCCGTGTACCATCCTGCCAAAACCCATTTTGGCCTTTTCCTCTCTTTTGCTTGATCGTGTTGTCGGAATCAATACTTGGTGTGTGACCCAATAGGCCTATACCTCATCGGTAGTGCGATTAACTCGTTCGTGTCAGCGGGCATATTCCAACAAGACGCATAGGTTTTGCCATGGTTACCGACCCTTTTGCTATGCGTGTGATGTGGTTTTAATTCTTGCGTGGTTGTTTAGGATATCGAATGCTAGAAAATTTTTCTATAAAATTAAATCACAAGAGTTTAATAAAAATGGTTTATATTTCTCTCTCGCGCGCATATGATTAACAAACTATTAAAAGTGAAAATCGGTTTTGTCACTAATTATGTTAATCTAGAATTAACCGGAAACAAGAGCCGTTTTTCCAAGAGATATAAATCACACACCATCCGTGAGATGATGCCACCCAAATCTAACTACACAAAGATTGGTTGTCAAGCTTAGCACGAGTCAATCTTTGTGAAGTTGTGTGGAAGGTGAGCAACATTTCTCTAAGATGGCATCTTCAAGTATAGTTGTGAAGCTTAGCACAATAATGGATTGCAATTGGCAATATAGTTGCCAACCCGAAATTTCATCATGTGATCCGCGGTAAACCCATCATATAAGGGAGTGAGATAGGGTTCTTGGCTTTTTTAAAATAAGTATATATGTTTTGGTTAAAATGTTTTAGCAACATTTAAATATCAAACTAACCAAATCTACTTGGCTATCTTAGATGGCATCTTCAAGTACCACAACCACGAGCAACATTTCTCTACGAGTTTTCCTTGAGAAGGAGAAACTCGATGGTAGCAATTTCATGGATTGTCATAGGCAACTTCGATTGTCCTACACCATGAAGGAAAGTTGCATACCATAGAGAAAGCCTTGCCCAAGCCCCTTGCGAGTAACGCAACTAGGGCCATCCGAGAGGCATATGAAAAGCGCCTCAATGATACGGAGGAGGTAACGTGCCTCATGATAAGAACCATGAACTCTGATTTGCAAAAGCAAATGGATCACTTGAGTGCTTACGACTTGATCATACAACTATAATATATGTTCCAGTAGCAAGCAAGGCAAGAGAGGTAGGAATGACTCAAGGTCGTCCTAGGTTGCAAAATCTAGGATGGAGGGAACAAGAGCGCTCAGGTGTTGTGTATGAAAGCAAACGTGGAGCACATGGAGAGGTTGGGATTCTCCATAGGGAGGGAGTTGGCGGTTGACTTAAATCCTCCAATCCCTGCCCAATGCATATGATCAATTCATCATGAGTTATCACATGCATAGTATGGATAAATCCCTAACGGAGCTACACGGGATGCTCAAGACCCCGGAGTCTAGCATCTCGAAACCTAAGCCTACCTCTTCAAATCCCGTCTTGGCTATCCGGGAGGGCCGCATCCAAAAGAAGAAGCCGACTCCTTCCCATAAGGGAAGGTTGGTGTAACCAACCCTACCCCTACCACGGTGACAAAGGGCAAAGGAAAACTACCTAAGCCAAGGCCCTGGAGGAGGCTGATTGCTTCTTTTGCGGGGAGAAGGGGCATTATCGCCGAAGCTGCCGAAAGTACCTAGAGGGCCTCAAAAAGCTCAAGGCAATGGGCATCTTAGGCACTTCCAAACCAAGGTACGTTCATGATTGAGCTCCATCAAACATCTATTTCTAAGGGCTGGGTTTTAGATACTGGCTACGGCATTCACATTTGTAATATGGTGCAGGTGCTAAGGGAAAGTAGAGGCTTGGAGCATGGAGAGCTAGATCTAATTATGGGGAACCGTGAGGTTGTGCCCGTAAAAGCAAAAGGAATTGTAGAGCTTTCTTTTAGAACCGGTCTTTCCATTGTTCTATTAAATGTATGTTATTCGCCCTGCACAGCAAGAAAAATTATTTCCTTTCATGCTTTTTATGACGATGGTTTTACTTTTAAATTTATGAATGAATCTATTTGTGTTACAAAAATGATGTTTGTTATTTTAAAACTTTTCCATGTCATAGCATATATGAAGTTGAAGCATACATTGAAACCAAGAAATCTATCATGAACATTGATTCTCAATCCAAAAGTTGTTTGGATAAATATTCCTTATGGCATGGTCGTCTTGCACATGTAAACAAAAGTCACATCACCAAGCTCCAATCGGACGAGTTCTTGGAATCATTTGACCTTGGGTCAAATGAAGTATGTGAATCTTGTTTACTTGGGAAAATGACCAAAGAACCCTTAACCGGTGTAAGTGAGAAGGAAAAGGATCTCTTGGAGATTATTCTTATGAATGTGTGCGGACCTTTCAAACTGCCGATAAGGCATAGGCCTATTGGGTCACACGCCAAGTATTGATTCCAGCAACACCTTTGAACAGAGAGAGAAAAATGCCAAAATGGGTTTTGGTTGGGCCGGGCACAGCCGTGCCTTGTGAAGGTACGGGTGTGCCCTATGCCAGGTACGGGCCCAAGGCCGGCGTGCCTAGGGCGTACACATTGGGGCCGGCACGGGCGTGCCTCATGGAGGTACGGCTGTGCCTAGTGCAAAAGCACGAGCCCAAGTCGGGCGTGTCTAGGGTGCGGCCGTGGGCTGGCACGGGCGTGCCCTGTGAGGCATGGCCATGCCTCACGCTGTAACCTCTTTAATTGTTATTTTAAGACTAGTTTAAGTAGTGCTTTATGGCTATTTGATGCCTGCTTATGAGTTACGAATTCTGGTCATTCAAAAGTCATATGACTTGTTTTGGATGTACAATGAAATTGGATGTAGCTAATGGAACTAGTAGTATGTAAGTATATGAACCAAAAACTCTCTTGATACACACTAAGAAGATAGCATTAGTTTCTATGATCTTCAAGTAGTGTTAGTTCAACGTTGGTGGTGTTCTTGGTGGCATACAAGCACTCTAGCAAGTGAGGATCAAACCAAACTTGGTGTGGATACCGATAGAGGAATACATCTTTGTATTCTAAAGTCTATCCCGTCTCAATCATCAACGACAAGGAAGTTGAAGAGCTTGTACGGTATATTTCTTCTACTTGTTCCTTTATTTTAGTTGCATTGCCATTGTGCAGAGTTTTGGTGCGCTTGGTGGGTGTTGCGTGGTTCACAAACTAAATCATTTTCTACCCTTTTTACTTCCGCTGTGTTTATTTGAACCACACAAACCCAACAATAAGGAATAACACAAGATACTTCGTTACCTTTACGGATAATTGTAGTAGATATGGATATGTCTATTTGATTAGACACAAGTCTGAAACCTTTGAGGTGTTCAAGACATTCCAAAACGAAGTAGAGAATCAATTGGGAAAAAGGATCAAGATAGATAGGGACGGTGAGTATCTTAGCTCCAAGTTTCTCGACCATCTTAGAGGTTGTGGGATTATCTCACAATTGACACCTCCTAGGACTCCACAATTAAACGGGGTCGTCGAGAGGAGGAATCAGACATTGTTAGATATGGTTCACTCTATGATGAGTCACACGGAAGTACCCATAAGTTTTTGGGGTTACACTCTTCAAACGGCGATAAGAGCCCTTAATCTCACACCAACAAATAAAGTTGAAACAACACCTTATGAATTGTGGCACAAGAGAAAAACCACTCTTACATATTTTCATGTATGGGGATGTCAAGCTTACGTAAGACGTGAGGCGGATGAACCCCGTCCGAAAGGTGTTACTTCATCGGATATCCTCCTGCCGTTATTAGATATACCTTTTATAAAACTTATGAGAACAAAGTTTGTTGCTCGAAGGGTAGTTTTCCTTGAAAGGGAAATCATATCCAATGTACCGAGGCAAAAGGAAATAGACCTTGAAACTCTTCAAGAATCAACCGATAAAGAACTTGATGTTGACACTAGCACTCAACCATCAATGGTTGAAGCCGGGCAAGATAATGCTGCGGTACCTGACACACTTGTTGGAATATGCCCACTGACACGAACGAGATAATTGCACTACCGATGAGGTATAGGCCTATTGGGTCACACCAAGTATTGATTCCGGCAACATGATCGAGCAAAAGAGAGAGAAAGGCCAAAATGGGTTTTGGCAGGATGATACACGGGCCGTGTGCTTGAACATGGGCCATGTCCAGTCCAACATACACGAGGCGTATTGGCCCAGTTCAAGGTCGTGTAGTTTGGGCCTACACGGGCCGTGTTATGCCTATTATACACGGGCCGTCTTAGCCCAATTGGGGCCGTGGACTTTGCGCCTACATGGCCGTGTTGATCAACACGGGCTGTGTACGTTCGCTGTAACAGCAGAATTAACAACCTTAAACACTTGGTTTAATGGTGTTAACATCTAATAATTGTGGTTGACAAAGAGGCAACGAATTCTCTGCTCTTGTAGAGGCTTTTGGCTTGTTCTTTGGCTCTTGGTTGATACAAGAAAACTCTCTCAAACTTCATCTTGTTCTTGGTGTTCTTATTGGTGCACAAGAGTCTAAGATAGATACTTGATTGTTGCTTTGTTGTTTTTACATCAACAAACTAGCATTTGGGAATCAAGGAAGCTTGGGGTGGACAACATAAGAGGGATTCTTATTTGGATTCTTAGCTTCTTGACAAGAAAGGTTTTCTTTGTGATTTGCATTGAGGTATAAACTTTTCTTCACATCTTGTTTATCTTTTAGTTGCAATTTCATTGTTAGATTTTGGTCCATGGGAGTGTATTTGTTTGTTTGGCTTTGATTTTGTTATACATATTGCTTCCGTTGCTACTAGATTTTGTCAAACGAATACCTTCAGTGGTATCAGTGGTATCAGAGCCATATCTAACATGGCTTTGCACTATTGAGTCTAGAAAAACCATAAAAGTGTTTTTGGATAAGAAAATTGTTTTCTTAAAATTGGTTTTTCATTGAGACTCTTGTTGTGCTAGAATAGATTTGTTCGTAGTCTTGTTAATATTTTAGTTTTTATATTTATATATTTGTTGTAACTTGGCATGAAGTGTACACAAATATATACTTATAAATTTATATATGAATATGTGTCTCAAAAATGGTTTGGTACACTAATGCATATGTACAAGGATTGTCTTTTTGGTGCCTTTGATGTTTTGACAATCTTAACTAAAATATAGATATATATTTATGTATCATGGTTATGTGTGGCACACCATGTTTCTATTTGATATGTTTTGGTTTGATTCGGTAACATGATATGCCCTTAGACCTATGTGTTGTGGTGGTTGATTATTTTGGTTTTGGCGGCCTGCGTGCTGTATTGTTGTAATAATATTTATTTATTGGTGCGGCTTGCACGCTGTTTCTTTTATTCTATGTATTTGTGTAAATAGCATAGGAATGCGACCTGCGTGTCGTTTATATATATTCTATGTATTTGTATATAGTATAGAATTAAACCGGTATAATCAACGGGAATCATGTGATGACGTCTAGGCGAGAAGGAATCAACATGCTATTGGAGGTGTTGGATTCAGTGGGAGCTCACCTAACTAGACTATATCCTGTCCTTAGATTTTGGCCTCGTTTTCCCCGTTGTGGCTCACGGGGAAAACGCATAGGAATTTTAGACATGTTACCGAATTATATATATATTTGCGTGGTTGTATTTTATTTTTCCTATGCATGGATTAGGATTCGCATGCTAGACAATTATCGAGCTAAGCACGAGCTAAACAAAAACTATATATTAAGATTGGTGTAAGATAGGGATCAAACATGTCAACCGACATAATGGATGTCAACGGGTCCCGCAAGTGTCTAAGAGTTGTAATAGGGATTACAATTGGTAAAATGGTTTCAGGCCTAAATAGCTTCACCACGTGATCCGCGGTAAACCCGTCACGGTGCGAGGTGAAATAAGGTTCTTAGCCCTTGTTACAAATAAATTGTTTTGTTTAAAACTATGGGTACTTATTTTAACAAGAATTTCCAAGCTAACTAAAACTACTTTGCTATTTTAGATGACGTCTTCAAGCAACACCAACACCACCAACCATTTTTCGCTTAGAGTTTTCCTTTAGAAGGAGAAACTCGATGGTAACAACTTCTTGGATTGGTTTAGGCAACTTAAACTTGTCTTACGCAAAGAAGGGAAGATGGTTACCATAGAGGAGGCCCTACCCGAGGCTCCTGCTGCCAATGCCACTCGGGCTATCCGAGACGCTTATAAGAAGCGTGTTAAGGATACCGAGGACATTACTTGCCTCATCCTAAGTACTATGATCCCCGAGCTCCAAAAGCAAATGGATCATTCGAGTGCTTTTGACTTGATCGCTCAGCTTAAGGAAATGTTCCAGCAGCAAGCGAGACAAGAGAGGTTCGAGTGTCTTAAGACGGTACTTGGTAGCAAGATGGCCGATGGCGGGAATGTGAGTGCTCACGTGTTGCGCATGAAAGCAAACGTGTAGCGCATGGAACGGCTCGGATTTACCATAGGGAGGGAGCTAGCCGTTGATTTGATCCTATGGTCCCTGCCGACCGCGTATGATCAATTGGTTATGAGTTATCATATGCATAGTATGGATAAGTCCATTATGGAGCTTCATGGTATGCTTAAGACAACGGAGTCTAGCATGACCAAAAACAAGCCCGCCGTTCCAAATCCCGTTCTTGCTATAAGGGAGGGGCGAATCCAGAAGAAGAAGAGATCCGATTATACTCCTAAGGGTAAGGGGAAGGGGAAGATTGGCGCTGCCAAGTCTAGCCCCGCTTCGGAGGGTAAAGGCAAGGGGAAGATGGTTCCCCAAGCTAAAACTCCGAATGAAGCGGAATGCTTCTTCAGCGGGAAGAAGGGCCATTGGCGCAAAAAGATTAAGATACTTAGATCCAATAGGGGTGGTGAGTATCTTAGTCAAGAGTTTCGTGATCATCTTAAGGGTTGTGGAATTATCTCACATCTTACATCTCCTAGGACGCCACAATTAAATGGTGTCGCCGAGAGGAAGAACCGAGCATTGTTAGATATGATTCGGTCTATGATGAGTCACACCCAAGTGCCTATAAGCCTTTGGGGTTATGCTCTTGAAACGGCAACAAGAATCCTTAATCTCGTTCCAACGAAGAAGGTCGAGAAAACACCTTTCGAGATGTGGTATGGGAAACCTCCCGTTCTTGCCTATCTAAAGGTTTGGGGTTGTCAAGCCTACGTACGACGTGAGGTAGATGACAAGTTAGAGCCCCGATCCGAAAAGTGTTATTTCATCGGATATCCAGCTGCGGGTATTGGATATATATTCTATAAACCTTCCGAGAACAAAGTATTTGTTGATCGAATGGCGGTCTTTTTAGAAAGATAATTAATATCCAATCAGCAAGGCGGGACTAAGATTGATCTTGAAGAATTTCAAGAGTCAATGGATGAAAGACCTGACGTTGGCACTAGCCAACAACCTAGTGAGGTTGAGTCCGAGCATGACAATGTGGAGGCTAACGTACATCCATTACCTCCCCGTAGATCCGGTAGAACTCGCCATGAGCCAGAGAGATATGGGTTTCTCATATCTGAGGGCGGCGAGTTATTGGTGGATCGTAATGATCCCACCAACTATCGGGAAGCGACAGTGGGCCACGAGTCTGCTAGGTGGAAGGAGGCAATGGATAACGAGATGCAATCCATGGAGGATAACCAGGTTTGGGAACTGGTTGATCCTACACCCGGTTGTAAACCCATAGGGTGTAAATGGGTCTTTAAGAAGAAGACCGACATGGATAGAAAAGCTAACACTTTCAAAGCCCGACTGGTGGCTAAAGGTTTCACCCAGACACATGGTGTCGATTATGACGAAACTTTCTCCTCCGTGGCCATGTTGAAATCTATTAGGATACTTTTGGCAATCGCCGCATTTCATGATTACGAAATATGGCAAATGGATGTCAAAACCGCCTTCCTTAATGGGAAGCTCTCCGAAGAGGTGTATCTGACGCAGCCTGAGGGGTTTGTATATCCGAAGCATCCTAATAGAGTGTGTAGACTAAAGAAGTCCATTTATGGACTTAAACAAGCATCTCGTAGTTGGAATCTATGCTTTGATGAGAAAACCAAAGAGTTTGGTTTTTCAAAGAGTGTAGACGAGCCATGTGTATACGTTAGGGATAGTGGGAGCGCTGTTGTTTTCTTAGTCTTGTATGTGGATGATATCCTACTCATTGGAAAGGATATTCCAACCTTGCAAAGTGTTAACACTTGGCTTGGAAAATGCTTTTCAATGAAAGACTTAGGAGAAGTGGCATAAATTCTGGGTATCAAGATCTATAGAGATAGATCTAGAAAACTTCTACGGTTGAGTCAAAGTACATACATTGACAAAGTCTTGAAGCGGTTCAAGATGGAGGACTCCAAGAAATGAAATCTTCCTATGTCGTATGGAGTGATATTGAGTAAGACTCAATGTCCTAGTTCTCAAGAGGAACTAGAAGTAATGAAGCGAGTACCATATGCTTCGGCCGTGGGCTCGATCATGTACGCCATGTTATGTAGTCGTCCAGATGTGTCATGCGCTTTGAGCCTGACTAGTAGACATCAGGGAAACCCGTGGCAAGCCCATTGAATTGCAGTAAATAACATTCTTAAGTATCTTAGGAGGACTAAAGAGATGTTCTTAATCTTTGGTGGTGAGGAAGAGCTCAAAGTAAAGGGTTACTCTGATGCTAGCTTCCAGACTGATAGGGATGACTGCCGATCACAATCGGGGTTTGTGTTCCTATTGAATGGTGGGGCTATTACTTGGAGGAGTTCAAAACAAGACACAGTAGCTGATTCTACTACAGAGTCACAATACATTGCGGCAAGTGAAGCTGCTAAAGAAGCTGTGTGGATAAGGAAGTTTATCCGAGACCTTGGAGTGGTTCCTAGCATATCCGACCCTATTGAGATCTTTTGTGACAATAAGGGTGCGGTGGCCTTAGCGATGGAACCGAGAGCTCACAAGAGAACGAGGCATATGCCTCGTAAGTACCACTTGATTAGAGAGATGATTGAAAGTGGTGAAGTTGCTATTAGTAGAGTAACCTCGGAAGGCAATTTAGCTGATCTGTTTACTAAACCGTTGTCACAAGCTTCTCATGATTCTCACACTATGGCAATAGGTGTTAGATTTGCTCATGACTTGGTTTAGATTTAGTTTTAATTTATGTTTGGACCATTATGTATTTGGGAACATTAAGTAGTAATGTCACTAATGTTTGTTTTGATTTATATAGTAGAGATCTATATATACGCGTGTTGCAGTTACTTACATTTAGTATTTATTGTGTTCTATTTTTGCATGTTTAATTTCTTCCCTAGATTGTTTTACAATCTTTAAATCTCCACAATCGGTCATACTTTGTGGGAAGGAAGTATGAATTAAGATTGAGGTAAAGAATTGGTTTTGATAAAACGTGATTCTTGCCTATACTTAAAAGGGGTTTCAAGTGATTGGAGGACCTACACCCGAGTTTACTTCATGGTTTTAGTCACAAGTAACTCGGGATGGTAATGACATTTCATCCTTAAACTAGAGATACATGTGATCTCAAAGCATAGGTCTGCTTTGCTTTGATCATTTTCTAACGCGGTCCGTAACTGGTCGTTATAAGGGAGATGATTGGGTAGAGTATTATCTATGTGGCGGGACTATGTAGTCGAAAGGTATTTGTTCCTCTATGTATAGAGAGAATATCCATGGGCCCCTCGATGATTGAGTGCTGACGTTCATATGCATGGCCGTGCTCAAGTTATATTGATGATGGATCAAGGTTAACTTGATTTGTTGGTCACCACTAATCTAGAATCGTGAAACATAATCGTGAACGATCTGAAGGTTGACTATATTCCATGCCTTGTGTTCAAATTGGATATCACGAACAAAGGGATGTACATGTTCATTTATCTTTAGGGCAATCATTTTGTGATTGGGGATCTTGTCAAGAGTGGCGTACCCTATACTAACATGGGAGCATAGATGTCTTGCTAGAGGCCGCTCTATGTTTGTGTTATTTTTCGTAGTTGTGTCACGTGCAAGTGGGAGTCTGTTGGAATATGCCCGCTGACACGAACAAGATAATTGCACTACCGATGAGGTATAGGCCTATTGGGTCACACACCAAGTATTGATTCCGGCAACACGATCAAGCAAAAGAGAGAGAAGGGCCAAAATGGGTTTTGGCAGGATGATACACGGGCCGTGTGCTTGAACACGGGCCGTGTCCAGTCCAACATACACGAGGCGTATTGGCCCAGTTCAAGGTCGTGTAGTTTGGGCCTACACGGGCCGTGTAGATGTACACGGGCCGTGTTGTGTCTATTAGACACGGGCCGTCTTAGCCCAATTGGGGCCGTGGACTTTGGGCCTACACGGCCGTGTTGATCAACACGGGCCCGTGTACGTTTGCTGTAACAGCAGAATTAACAGCCTTAAACACTTGGTTTAATGGTGTTAACATCTAATAATTGTGGTAGACAAAGAGGCAACGAATTCTCTGCTCTTCTAGAGGCTTTTGGCTTGTTCTTTGGCTCTTGGTTGATACAAGAAAACTCTCTCAAACTTCATCTTGTTCTTGGTGTTCGTATTGGTGCACAAGAGTCTAAGATAGATACTTGATTGTTGCTTTGGTGTTTTTGCATCAACAAACTAGCATTTGGGAATCAAGGAAGCTTGGGGTGGACAACACTAGAGGGATCTTATTTGGATTCTTAGCTTATTGACAAGAAAGGTTTTCTTTGTGATTTGCATTGAGGTATAAACTTTTCTTCCCATCTTGTTTATCTTTTAGTTGCAATTTCATTGTTAGATTTTGGTCCATGGGAGTGTATTCGTTTGTTTGGCTTTGATTTTGTTATACATATTGCTTCCGTTGCTACTAGATTTTGCCAAACGAATACCTTCAACACTTCCATTATCTACTCCACGTAGATTTGGCAGAGCTCACCATGAGCCAGAGAGATGGATTTATCATATATGAGGGTAATGAGCTATTGGTGGATCAAGATGAACCCACTAATTACCAAGAAGCAATGGCGGGCCCTGAGTCTGCCATGTGGAGGGAGGCAATGGAATGTGAGATAGAATCCATGTTGGATAATTAGGTTTGGGAATTGGTTGATCCTAACACCCAGGTTTTGGCCCATTGGGTGTAAATGGGTTTTCAAGAATAAAACCAACATGAATGAGACCTTGGTTACTTTCAAACCCCGACTGGTGGCTAAAGGTTTCACGCAGATAGCAGAAGTTGACTATGATAAAAGCTTTTCACTGGTGGCCATGTTGAAGTCTATTTGGTTCCTCCTTGCCATACCTACTTTTCATGATTATGAAATATGGATAATGGATGTAAAGACCGCCTTCCATAATGGGAAGATTTTTGAAAAGGTGTATATGATGCAACCTGAGGGTTTTGTACATTCATAGTATCCTGACAAGGTTTGTAGGCTTAATGAAACACCGCTTCTGAATTCAGTTGCTTTAATGACAAAACAGATTTTAGCAGCGGAAATTTTTTCATTTTTAAACAACCAAACCGTTGTTTGCATTAATAACTTCTTAAAACATTCAGGTGTTACCAAGTACAGGAACCGACCATAGTATCTATTTACATTACATCACAAAATATAAGTGTTCCACCCACAAGGGGCATTACATTCCCATAAGCACCCGCCTCGCAGGCCATCTAGTCTTTACCTGAAAAGGGAAACACAGTATCATTAGCTACACTAGCTAGTGAGTATATACAATCATAAGCATCAATAGATTAAGTCATGCATCGTATCATAAACAGTCATCACTAGCTTAGCACATAGCGGTGTGCTGACAAGATCGGTAAGAGTCGTATCTTGCAGGGTAATCAAACCCGCTCAACAACTCAAACTGGGGAATCAGACACGACCAATCCGCGCTGGTGGGGCAGCACAAGGCAGTCCACCAAGCATCGTTCACAGAGCCAGAGGCTCTACAGGTAATCCAGCTACAATCAGCTGATCACCACTCACGTTAAGGCACGGTGGTTCTGCAGAACCTTGATCCGGGATGCACCCCGAATCACCGTTAACCATGCGTCAGATAGTCTGCAGACAGGTCACATACATATGTACGTACATTTGATCACACAGGGATCCATCATTTTACACATAGCATCATACGGTTATTCATACGGTCATATCATCATGTATTAACTAAATGGTTCTAAACTAGACCCACTGGCATGATCTTGACACATATTCTATTATCATATAAGTCATACAATTACCTCATTGAGCGTACCTACAAAAGCAAGTTAGTCATATACATATACATTTAGATAGTCACTTAACAGGAAAGCCTTACTCTACTGAGTCTCATGGTCGTAGGCACTCACCTGAGTTGTTACTAGGCACAGGTATTCAGTTCCGAGTCTTTTAACAAGTTCACCTAGCATATCACATTGACTTCAATCATTCACATGTGCATTCAAGACTTCACAAAACAACATTTAACTTTGGACATACATAAATCCGCTGGAACTGTCGGATTTGGGGAAATCCGATGATCCTGTCGGATTCATGAAATCCGATACTCACAAACCATGAAACCCGATATTACCATTAGGATTCCAACACATAGGAATTTCAATCATGCATGTGAAATCCGACATTTGCAGATTCCGACACATGGAGGGAAATCCGACACTTCCAAAGAAATCCGATACTCATCGGATTTCAACATTTAAAAAAATTCGAGTCTCTAAATTCGATTCTTGAATTGAAATCCGGCACTGTCGGATTTCAACACCTCGAATCCGACAATCACTAAACCCAACACTTAACTTAGGAATCACACAACATGAAATCCGATAGATATGCAGAATCCTACAATTCCTTCGGATTTCACCTCATGCGGATTCCGATACCTTCATAATATCGGAATCCGACAGATTCATCATCTGTGATTCCGACAACTTCAAAGGTCACCTTAGCAACTTCATATTCGTTGGTTTTAAACCCAGATCTCATTAGAACATTATATTCCATTCATTGAACATCTTAAACCTACCAAATCCTCACAAGAACACCGAATATGCAAAACCCATTCAAAGATGAGTTTTCATATTCTTCAAGGTATTCAAGCGTAGATTCATGGTTTTTAACATGTTATATACGATTCTAATCTTCTAAACATCTTAGAATTATGTTGCTAACCTTTGAAGATTAACAACCGACTCCTCCTTTCTTCTTTTCTGGAAATCCGAAAACAACGAGAGAGCAGCGAGAATCCGAGAGAGAAAGTGTGTGTTTTCTTGTTTGCTATATTTGACTTTGGAAAGTCAAATTACACACATATATACTCTCAAAATACCAGAGGCGGTTGCCTCTTACCTCACTCGAGGGTTTCCTCTTTTAACTACACACATAGACACATGCATATATCCATACATGCATACGTACATATAAACATATAATTCACAAATACTCATTCATTTAATTCAACAAGTATACACATACTATACTTCTTATTACAATAATATACAAACGTACACACTAATTACAACTAGGCCCAAGTTGAGGATGTTACAAATCTACCCCCTTAAGAGGATTCCGTCCTCGGAATCTACTCGGTGATAAACAGGCGAGGGTATCTTGTCTTCATCTTGTCCTCAACTTCCCACGTCAGGTTTGGACCCAGATTGTGCTTCCACTTCACAAGGACTAGTTTAATCATCTTCTTACGTAGTTTCCTGACCTTCGTGTCAAGAATCTCAACAGGTTCTTCAACTAGTCGCTTGGAAGAGTCGACTCTCAATTCCTGCAAATGAATAATTTGTTCTTCCTCAACATGGCACTTGCGTAAGTAACGCACGTTAAAGGTATCGTGTATTCCAGATAGTTCAGGCGGCAGCTCTAGAGTTACCGTCTGATCATTCACTTTGCGTATAATCTTGAATGGGCTAATGAAATGTGGACTTAGCTTCCCCCTGCATCCGAAACGAATGACGCCTTTCCAAGGAGAAACCTTCAAGAACACACGGTCACCGACTTCAAATGTAGCAGGGAGACGCTTTGGATCCGCATACATCTTCTGTCGATCCCGAGCTGCTTTTAGCTTTTCAAGAGCCACATTCACCTTGTCAGATGTAATCTGGACAATTTCAGGTCTAGCGAACTGCTTCTCGCCAGGCTCCAACCAACAGGTCGGAGTGCGACATCGTCTTCCGTAAAGCATCTCGTATGGTGGCATTCCAATGCTGGAATGATATGAATTGTTGTAAGCAAATTCAATCAATGGGAGATGAGAATCCCACGATCCACCAAATTCGAGTACACAGGCACGAAGCATATCTTCTAGCGTCTGTATCGTACATTCAGATTGGCCATCAGTCTGCGGATGATAGGCAGTGCTCAGATGAACACGAGTGCCAAGTTCGCGTTGCAGACTCTGCCAAAAATTTGAGACAAACCGAGAGTCACGATCAGATACAATAGAACATGGAAGACCGTGACGTGACACTATCTCATCAATATACAACTGGGCTAAACGGGTCAGCGAAGCAGACTCGTTTGTTGCCAAGAAATGAGCACTTTTCGTCAGTCGATCAACGATAACCCAGATCATGTCGTGCCCTCTGGACGTTCTCGGTAGCTTCGTCACGAAATCCATCGTGATATTATCCCATTTCTACTCCGGAATATCCAATTGCTGCAGATTACCATAAGGTCTCTGGTGCTCCGTCTTCACTTGTGCGCAGATTTGACATCTCTCCACAAACGAAACAATGTCTTTCTTCAGAGTTGGCCACCAGTATAGCATCTTCAAGTCGTGGTACATCTTTTTGATTCCCGGATGGACAAATAACTTGGACTTATGGGCTTCCTGCAGAATCAGCTCACGATTACCTCCGATGAAGGTACCCAAATCCTAGATTGAAAAGTCTTCAACCCACGATTATCTTCAGCAAGCCGATCCTTTAATTTCTTCATTGTCTCAGACTTTAGATTCTCTTCTTGCAATGCAGTCTGCTGAGCTTCCTTCAGTCTAGAAATCAATTCTGAGACAATAGTGATCCTCATGAACTTAACTTCTGCTCTCGGTCCTTTACGGCTTAAAGCGTCCGCTACAACATTGGCCTTGCAAGGATGGTAACGGATCTCACAATCATAGTCTTTTATTAACTCCAACCAACGGCGTTGCCGCATGTTGAGTTCTTTCTGAGTAAAGACCTACTGAAGACTCTTGTGATCTGTGCAAATCACACACTTTGTGCCATAAAGATAATGTCTCCACAGTTTCAGTGCAAAGACAACGGCAGCAAGCTCCAGATCATGGGTTGGGTAGTTCCGCTCGTGTGATTTTAACTGCCTAGAAGCGTAGGCAATCACTTTATCACGTTGCATTAGGACGCAACCCAAACCCGCGTAAGACGCATCACAATAAACCGTGAAGTCCTCCGAACCCTCAGGCTGAGTAAGGATCGGAGCTTCACATAGCAATCGTTTCAAGGTCTGAAAAGCTTCTTCTTGAGCTTCCGACCAGATAAAAGCAACATCCTTGCGAGTGAGTTTGGTCAACAGACCCGCAAGCTTCGAAAAATCCCGGATAAACCGCCGATAGTAGCCAGCCAAGCCAAGGAAGCTTTTAATGTCGGAAGGAGTCCGAGGAACTCCCCAATTCATCACAACCTCCACCTTAGCTGAATCTACTTTGACACCATCATGACATATAACATGGCCAAGGAAATGAACTTCCTTAAGCCAGAATTCACATTTGGACAGCTTAGCATACAACTGTTCTCGCTTTAACGTCTCGAGAACCTGACGAAGATGAAGCTCGTGATCAGCCTCCGTCTTCGAATATACAAGAATGTCATCAATAAATACAATCACAGATCTGTCAAGAAACGGACGACAAACCCGATTCATCAGATCCACGAAGACGGCAGGGGCATTGGTTAAGCCGAACGGCATAACCAGAAATTCGTAGTGACCATAACGAGTTCGAAATGCAGTCTTCGGCATGTCTTCTTCACGAACTCGTACTTGGTGATACCCCGACCGGAGATCAATCTTAGAGAAGCATGTAGCTCCATGCAACTGATCAAAAAGATCATCTATACGAGGAAACGGATACTTATTCTTTACAGTTCGCTTGTTCAGCTCCCTGTAATCTATGCACATTCGCATCGTTCCGTCTTTCTTCTTCACAAACAATACAGGAGCTCCCCACGGCGAGGAAGTCGAACGAATAAAACCTTTGTCTAGCAACTCCTGAATTTGAGTCATCATCTCTCTTATTTCAGAAGGAGCAAGACGATATGGAGAACGAGCCACAGGTGTAGCTCCTGGAATAAGCTCAATCTTGAATTCAACATCACGTATTGGAGGCAAACCCGGAAGCTCTTCAGGGAATACCTCGGGGTAGTCAGACACCACCCGAATATCACGAACTGGTCGCTTCTCCATCGTAGCATCAATGACGTATGCCAGATAAGAGTCACAACCTTTGGCAATCGACTTTTGAGCTTTAATCATGGAGACAATAGGAATATCAGAATTCCGCCGTTCTCCACGTGCAACAGCATAAGATCCATCAGAGAGAGGAATCTTAATCATCTTTTTGGAACAGATAATCTCAGCATCACGCTTGTTGAGCCAATCCATCCCGATCACGACATCAAAGCCCGCAACAGGCATAACAAAGAAAGAAATAGGGATATTACTCCCGTCAATATAAATCACAGCTACCGGGAATTTCTCTGTAACAGAGACTACTTTGCCGTCAGCGACCTCTAATCTGAGCGGCTCAGTTAAGGGAACAACAGGTAATTGCAATCTTCTACGACAGGCCACAGATACAAAGGAGTAGGTAGCTCCAGAATCAAATAAAACACTAGCAGGGATATAATTAACAAGAAAAGTACCCGTAACGACATCCCCTGCTGCTTTGGCCTCGTCCGCCGTCATCTGAAAAGCCCTGCCTTTCGCGCGGGGCACGTCATCTCTTTTCGGTCCTCTAGAAGAAAAAGACCCTTTAGCTCCAGTATTCTGCCTTTCCGGGCAGTCAGTCAATTTGTGCCCGGGCTTATGGCACCGATAACATACATCCTCTTTAAAACCACACTCAGTCGTAGCGTGGCCCTTCTGCCCGCACCTCCAGCAACGTCTGGTAGAGTTAGAACACTCACCAGAGTGGTATGTACGACACGGATTACACCAAGGAGAATTAGGCCTCGGCTTCTTTGAGGAATCAGTTTTCCCGCCTGCAGTGGATTGTCCTTTGGAAGGACCCGATTTATCAGACGGTTGAAATTTCCTCTTTGACCCTGCACCAGCAGATTCGCCCTTGCAGTATAGACGGTCACCTTCCAATTGTCGGGCTATGTCAAAAGCCTGATCCAGTTCAACAGTTGCCCGAACATGAGGGCGAAATTCCAGTGGCAGAGTTGCCACAAACCGCCTTATCTTGGTGGTCTCGTTAGGAATCAGATGGGGAACAAACCGCATCTTATCAGTAAATGCAGTTATGTGTTCTTCGATCGGCTTATCCTCTTTCTGGAGATCATTGAAGTCCCTCTCCATTCTATCCAGATCATAATCGGTGCAGTACTTCTTCAACACCTTCTCATAAAATTGCTCCCAGGTGAGAACATTCAGCACCTCCTTATTAACAGAAGCTTTCACCGTATCCCACCAGAAGATGGCACGGCCTTTCGCATACGTACTGCATACTTAACACAGTACTCGGGTTCACACTCGCATGATTCAAACACCTGCTCCATCTCCCGGAGCCACTGTATGGTAACTGTGGGGTTATCACTCCCCTGGAACGTTGGAGGATGGTAAGTTAGAAACTTCTTATAAGAACAAGTCTTGCGAGGCTTGTTCAGAGTAGCTTGCAATAAGAGCTCCTTTGTTACTTGAAGGTCCTCCTACAGACGCCTTATAATAGCAGCCTGATCTGGCTCAGGTCTGCCACCACCAATATTGTGCTAAGATCGTTGATCCTCAGCCTGATGAGGCATGTGAGAAGCCTCATCTTCCATTTCTTTCAACGCTTGTTCTGTGTTGCCACGTTCGGCAGACATCTCCACTCAACTTTCTATACGACAGAGAAAGAGCAGTTAATACTCAATCTCACTGACTGAACTTACAAATCATATAGTGCTAGCATACATATAAATCTCACTCACACCCCCCTTCAAGAACACTTCTTTATGGTCGGGCCTAAGCTTGAGATCGAATACTCTTACAAGTACCAAATTCACTCAAACTTAGGCTCTGATACCTAATTGTAACACCGCTTCTGAATTCAGTTGCTTTAATGACAAAACAGATTTTAGCAGCGGAAATTTTTTCATTTTTAAACAACCAAACCGTTATTTGCATTAATAACTTCTTAAAACATTCAGGTGTTACCAAGTACAGGAACCGACCATAGTATCTATTTACATTACATCACAAAATATAAGTGTTCCACCCACAAGGGGCATTACATTCCCATAAGCACCCGTCTCGCAGGCCATCTAGTCTTTACCTGAAAAGGGAAAGACGGTATCATTAGCTACACTAGCTAGTGAGTACATACAATCATAAGCATCAAGAGATTTAGTCATGCATCGTATCATAAACAGTCATCACTAGCTTAGCACATAGCGGTGTGCTAACAAGATCGGTAAGAGTCATGTCTTGAAGGGTAATCAATCCCGCTCAACAACTCAAACCGGGGAATCACACACGACCAATCCGCACTGGTGGGGGAGCACAAGGCAGTCCACCAAGCATCGTTCACAGAGCCAGAGGTTCTACAGGTAATCCAGCTACAATCAGCTGATCACCACTCACGTTAAGGCACGGTGGTTCTACAGAACCTTGATCCGGGATGCACCCCGAATCAGCGTTAAATCCAGAAATGACCGAAGTCCTGTTAGGATCCACCTAACCGGCTGACCTTAACCATGCGTCAGATAGTCTGCAGACAGGTCACATACATATGTACGTACATTTGATCCCACAGGGATCCATCATTTTACACATAGCATCATACAGTTATTCATACGGTCATATCATCATGTATTAACTAAGTGGTTGCAAACTGGACCCACTGGCATGCTCCTGACACATATTCTAACATCATATAAGTCATACAATTACCTCATTTAGCGTACCTGCAAAAGCAAGTTAGTCATATACATATACATTCAGATAGTCAATTAGCAGGCAAGCCTTAGTCTACCGAGTCTCATGGTCGTAGGCACTAGGCACAGGTATTCAGTTCCGAGTCTTTTAACAAGTTCACCTAGCATATCACATTGACTTTAATCATTCACATGTGCATTCAAGACTTCACAAAACAACATTTAACTTTGGACATACATAAATCCGCTGGAACTGTCGGATTTGGGGAAATCCGATAACCCTGTCGGATTCATGAAATCCGATACTCATAAACCATGAAATCCGATACTTACCATTCGGATTCCAACACATAGGAATTTCAACCATACATGTGAAATCTGACACTTGCAGATTCCGACACATGGAGGGAAATCCGACACTTCCAATGAAATCCGATACTCATCGGATTTCAACATTTAACAAAATCCGAGTCTTTAAATTCGATTCTTGAATTGAAATCCGACACTGTCGGATTTCAACACCTCGAATCCGACAATCACTAAACCCAACACTTAACTTAGGAATCACACAACATGAAATCCGATAGATATGCAGAATCCTACAATTCCTTCGGATTTCACCTCATGCGGATTACGATACCTTCATAATATCGAAATCCGACAGATTCATCATCTGTGATTCCGACAACTTCAAAGGTCACCTTAGCCACTTCATATTCGTTGGTTTTAAACCCAGATCTCATTAGAACATTATATTCCTTTCATTGAACATCTTAAACCTGCCAAATCCTTACAAGAGCACCGAATATGCAAAACCCATTCAAAGATGAGTTTTCATATTCTTCAAGGTATTCAAGCGTAGATTCATGGTTTTTAACATGTTATACACGATTCTAATCTTCTAAACATCTTAGAATTATGTTGTTAACCTTTGAAGATTAACAACCGACTCCTCCTTTCTTCTTTTCTGGAAATCCGAAAACAACGAGAGAGCAGCGAGAATCCGAGAGAGAAAGTGTGTGTTTTCTTGTTTGCTATATTTGACTTTGGAAAGTCAAATTACACACATATATACTCTTAAAATACCAGAGGCGGTTGCCTCTTACCTCACTCAAGGGTTTCCTCTTTTAACTACACACATAGACACATGCATATATCCATACATACATATAAACACATAATTCACAAATACTCATTCATTTAATTCAACAAGTATACACATACTATACTTCTTATTACAATAACTATACAAACGTACACACTAATTACAACTAGGCCCAAGTTGAGGATGTTACACTTAAGAAGTCCATCTATGGACTTATGCAAGCCTCTCGTAGTTGGAATCTTTGTTTTGGTGAAAAGATCAAAGAGTTTGGATTTTTGAAAAGCAAAGATGAACCATGTGTGTATGTTAGGGCTAATGAGAGTTCAATAGTTTTCTTTGTTCTATATGTAGATGACATTTAACTTATTGGGAATCACATCCCAACCTTGCGAAGTGTCAACGCTTGGCTTGGGAGTTGTTTTTCTGTGAAGGACTTGGGAAATGTTGTATGCATTTTTGGAATCAAGATCAATAGAGACTGATCTAAAACGCTCATTGGTTTGAGCCAAAGTGCTTATGTGGATAAATTCATTAGACGATTCAAGATGGAGGATTCCATGAAAGGGAATCTCCCCGTTATGCTGGATTGGTATTAAGCAAGACTTAATGCTCTAGCTCCCAAAAGGAACTAGACATAATGAAGCGAGTCCCATACGCTTCGGCCATGGGATCGATCATGTATGCCATGCTATGCACTCGCCCTGATGTCTCATGCGCTTTAAGCATGACTAGTAGATATCAGGAAAATCCGGGAGAAGCTCACTACAGGGCAGTGAAGAACATTCTCAAGTACCTTAGGCGTACTAAAGATATGTTCTTAGTATTCGGAGGTGAGAAAGAGTTAGTGTTAAGGGTTACTCTGATGCTAGCTTCCAAACAGATAAGGACGATTGCCGATCTCAATCGGGGTTCATGTTCCTATTGAATGGTGATGCTATAAGCTGGAGGAGCTCAAAACAAGACATAGTTGCTGATTCAACAAGCAAGTCAGAGTACATTACAGCAAGTGAAGCTACTAAAGAAGCTGTGTGGATAAAGAAGTTCATCTAAGATCTAGGAGTGGTTCCAAGCATCACTAACCCTATTGAGATATTTTGTGAAAATGAGGGTGCAGTGGCTTTGGCAAAGGAACCAAGAGCTCACAAGTGGACAAGACACATTCTTCATAAGTATTGCTTCATTAGAGAAGTAATCGAGGATGGTGATATTGCCATTAGCAGAGTACCGACGGATGGGAATCTTGCGGACCCATTCACGAAGCCGTTATCACAAGCAGCTCATGATTCTCACACTATATCAATAGGTGTTAGATTCAATAGTGATTTGGATTGACATTTGTATTTGTTATGTTTGGTATGTATTTGAATTTTGGGAACATTACAGCGGTATTGTAACTTATGCTTGTTTCAATATATGATTGGAGATTTATATATACGCGTGCTGCGGTTATGATAATCCCTTAATTCTTCAAGTATCAAGCTAATCTTCAATTGCATGTGTAGAACTATAAGAGAATACTAATTACACCTTGATTAACACATAGTTCATATCATTGATTATGGCAATTGATACATGATTAGCCTTAATCATAGGCTTATATAGTTCATGAGTATATTTACAATTAAGACCCTCTAGTTTGTAATTAATACAAACTTCACTCGAAATGTAATATTCTATTATATACAATTAATAAACCTAACAATCTCTCCCTTTGTATAGAAATAGAAGATGCTATGTCTTTTTGGCATCTGACGCAAACTTTAACAATCTCCCCTTTTGAATCATGCAGATATTCTTTTTCGGTTAATATTCTTTTGAAGCTTTGGGGAATCTTCAAACCATTACTTGATGTCTTCAAAAATAAATTCTCATCTTTAAATAGAGACTCTTCATTTTGAGAATAGTATTCACGTCAACATGTTGATGAGAACTAGAAACTTGATAGCATATAATGACATCTTTTCTTTTCAAACTCCTCTTTTGTATTGGTAACCTTAGGCTTTTCAACCTTTGGTTGTATTATCAATTTAACATGTAGTGATTTTCAGCTTTTCCCAATCTTTAACCTATTCTTTCTGATCTTGAGCTTTCTTGTCTTAAAATAAACTTTGCTTTTGCATGAAGAATATTTTGTTCTCTCCCCCTTGGATGTAGCTCTTGATCTTGTTTATCCTGATCATAATGTCTTGATCACACAATTATATTTTCTTTTGAATCTCTTGATCTTTTTTAAATTTCATAGACATCTCTTTTCTTTGCTCCCCCTTGACGTGACATATATTGATTTTTCAGAATTAAACTTTTCTTTGTCTCCCTCTCAACACATGAATCTGGTCTTCAACTCATCATCATCTTCAACTCAATAAGAATCAACTAATATTTTTGTTTCCTTCTTTCAATATTGTAACACCGGTCTTTCAATTTATCAGAGTACATTTTTTTTAAAACAAGTGCGGAAGCTAGATATTAATTCACATTATACAACTTATATAAATATAAGTTGTAATATAAAAGTATTGTTTTACAAACTTTCCAAACGTTACCACTAGTTCGACCATTACACAAACTATTACATAATATTGTCTTTACACGGTGTTCCCCCAAAACCTATCATGTCATCCCAGCAGGCACCCGAAGTCACATTCAATATACTAACCTGCATAAGGAATGAACATGAGAGGGTTAGCTATAAATAGCTAGTGAATAACAATTAAAGCAGGAGCAGTATATCAAGAGTATCATAACATATTTCATGCATCACATCAATTCATTCAAGTCTATCCTAACACATGGTAAAGCACCGGTTGTCAGCAGGCATCACGTCTTGCAAGGTTATAAGCCCGGCTCAATGATCCTCACTGGGGAAACCGTTACTTCCTCCGCGCCGGTGTAGAAGCGGGTAGCGGTCCACCATTGCGTTATCGGGAACATATCCCATTTGGGATCAGTGGGAAACTGAGAGCCCCGAGTTAGTATTGAGGGCGGCGGTTTAGCTAGAACCAAGATTCGTGATCATCGAATCCCGCACCACAATCTCTACAAGGTAGTACCGGCACTCAAACAATGGCCTACTCTGGCCTCATCACAAACATAATGGCCTACTCCGGCCCTTTACATATCAAAATTGACCTATACAGGCCTTTCATACTTCAATAATGACCTACAAGGTCTTTTACATACATACATATCATTTGTATCACACAATTGGTTTATGAAACCTCTAAACATGCATATCTAGACTTTCATGGTTTATATCATACAAAACATATTTGTAATACTATTAATATCATGCTCGAGTTAACTGTTACTCACCTGTTGAGATATAACAGGTTAGCACTATGTCACAGATGATTCTTGATCAACTGGTACACCTAGACAAACATCCCGAATATCAAAACAATGCGAGATAGCAAACTGTTTGCTGAAACAGAGTCTCTTGCGGCCACAAGCAGAATTGCTTGCGCCCACAAAGGCTGCTAGGTCCCTTGCGCTCACAAGGCAGGCCTTACGGCCGTAAGCAAGGTTCCTTTGCGGTCGCAAGGGTTATTCCTTGCGCCCGAAAGGACTGCTGTGCAGACCTACGATTTCCAGCCTCTGTTCTTGCTGTTTTTATACCTAAAACTCAACCAAACTCAACCAAACGGTCAACACTTATTTCACACTTATTCCAAATCAAATTCCAGTGTTCACATATGAAATGGTCAATACAACTAAGCTAGAAACAACACTTATTTCATACTTTAACATACAATTCAATGATTGGGACCAAAATCACCATTTCTTGACCCATTTGAGCTTTCTAACTAAATTCCATCAAAAACACCTCTTTAATTCATAACTCAGATTGTAAAACACTTAGAATTAACCTAGAAACATGTAGGAATCATTGATTTCAGTTGGGTATATCAATCTGGGAATTAACCCATTTGACCTAAAAGTCAAACTATCAAGAACAAGGTGAAATAGAGACTTACAAGAATAAGGAGATGAAGAAGATGACAATATCAGATTGAAACTTGGAGTTAATCTTGAATTGCAGCAGATTACTAGCTTGGATGATCCTTTCTTGAGCTCTTCTTCTTCAAAGTCTTTGAACACATACAAGAACACACATAGAGAATGAGTTCTCAATGAATACTCACGTGAATAAGAGAGAGACCGACTTGTGGGTTTTATTTATCCACAAGTGGGTATTTTGTTCCCCTTTTCAACTTACAACTTAACGCACGAGTAACCGTTTTAATTAACGGGGATATTTTTGAAAACCTCGTTTAAATCATTTAATATTCTTTTATTCTTTTATATTTTTCATCAATATTTTATTAACTCATTTAAATAACTATTTTAGTTATTTTTTTTCTTTAATATCTACAAATATATATATATATATATATATATATTTTATTCAATTTATCAATTAAATACACGTACCACGTAAGCGTGAGTCTAGGCCCTTTCTGAGGATGTTACAAATATCAACTGAATTTTAATTTCTTTAAACTTTCTCCCCCTCATGATGATTAGGATTCTTCATGAACATCTTGCAATTGTAATCGACATTCAGCTTGAATTGTGCATGAATACTTCAACATTTATAGCTTAGAATCCTCATCAAATATGTATCTCTTTGACATTGGGACCACAATGACATTACAATGAAAGTATCCGAGACGGTCCTTAGGGCACCATCTCAAAGTTCCCGTTGGAAAATGTTAACACCAAGATCACATAGATTGCTCGTTGACACAACAGATTTTAAACTGTGCGACCTACGTTCAAAACTGGCATAACATTGATTCTGGTAGGATTTCCATCTAATCATCGTGTATATCACAAAGATATCACTTCAAGATGTTCCGGATTGTCAAGAATGATTTGATCAATCAAAGAATATGAACAATCCAAGAAATATGAAGTATGAAATGAAATGACAAAATGATTTAGCATATATGCTCAAAGTGATTAGTTGATCATATGCACCCCCATCTCTTGTTTCACCCCTCTCATTTTCATTTTATCTCTGCCCACCAATCAGTATCATGTGATAACTAATTTTGCTCACCTATTTGACCTATTAAACCCTTACTTTGTTTTTCTAGAATAAGGTGAACTCCTAGGGTAGGTCCTTCCGGCTCTGGATAGACCATTGGAATATAATTATCCTACACTCCCTCACTCTTTGGTGCCTTATTGATTACTTGAAAAGTATGTGTCACATAAAAAATGATTGACACAAGAATGAACGGTTCCATAATGAATGGAATATTCGACAATAAAGGAAGGATTTTAGAATTATTATCGGGATAGAATTCAAGGAATGAAAAATAAGCGTTCAGAAGATCAACAATCAAATGAATCAAGAAAGATATCAGAATGAATCGAGTGAATAAATGCCTTCTCGATGGGAAAACAATAAAATTTGAAAATTGAAAATCTTTCTGAATTTTAACATTTTGCATTGTTTTTGAAATTTTCATTTTTAAAATGATTTGAAAGCAAAAAAAATCTCCCTAAGTTGACGCATTTGAATCCGAAAATGATTTTACATCAACTAGGTTAGAAAAAAAATTCTCCCCCCTACAAAAATGCACAAAAATAGTTTTTATTTTAAAACAAAATTACAATCTTGTAGGTTCTCGACGAAAATGATTTGTTTGTCAAAGAATCGTTGTCGTTCCTGCTCCCCCTGCAAATAATAGACCATTATCACACAAGTTATATCAAGGAATGATAAACTACAAACATTAGGTTTCTCAGATCATTAGACTCGAGCTAATGCTGAACACAATGACATGTGAAATGGAGTGCAGGGAACACTCTTGTTTCTTCAAGTCAGGAGATTGAAATTGTTAGCATACTGAACACAATGTGCTTTTCAACGCATTTTGAATGATCTTCATTATGTTCCAACAATGTCTCTGACTTGATCTATAAAACAGATTAAGCATATTTTGGTACCCACTTGAAGTTAGGTCCAGCTATGTTACGTTTATGAACCTTTCTATGCATTGGGCCTGTGTGCCATTGGGGAATACCATTTTGAACAACAAACTTACGATTTGTTCTTGAAGTTTCACAAATCTTTTCTTTTGAAAGTCTGATTAAGTGCTTGACTGAGTATACCACAAAAGGATATTTGACATCAATTTTGAGCATAAAATTTCCATTATGCTTTTCTTTAGAAAAGAATTTGGTATTCAGATGTTTAAACGAATGATATTGCATATCAGCATGATTGTCCTTACCAGAATGATGTTTTCTATGTACAACATTGGACTTAAAACCATCATTAATAACATTCTTCATTCGAAACTCAGATGCTCTAGGTTTAGTTTCTGAAGATGTCCTGGTAGGTATTGCGTTGGATGATAATTCATCAGTTATGACATTTTTGATACGGAATTCTGATGATGGAAAACATGCATTTGAATGCACATGATTGATTGAACCACATGGTGAATTCAATATTGAGGTTTCTGTGGTTGTCTTCTTTTCAGTCCAGAATGATGATATCTTTACAAACTTGTCACCTAAATTATTTGGAATCCAAGCTTGTTTAGTCTTTGGTAAAGAATCATTTGTGCTTCCTGAAAATTCAGAATCAATATAACTTGAATAAGATGCATTTTGTTGACTTCTGAATTCAGTTTCTTTTGGCTTTTGAGAAGTAGTTGCTTTGGGAGTAGAAGCATCAATGAAATCGTCATCTGATTTTCTACTTTCAGCATCTGCAACAGAAAAATAAGAGTCGGTATCGCTACCACAATGTGTTTTTGAATCAAAATTGATATTGTCAGCGGAAGTCTTGGTAGATTCAGAAGCTTTTTCAGTAAGAAGCATTGCGAACTTGAGTTTAGCCAAAAACTCTAGTCTCTCTTTCTCCAATGTTTTCTTCTCTGTGTCTAGAGTCTTCTGAAGCTCAGATATTTTGTTTTTCAGAACTGACCTGGGAATATATAGGTTAGAAGAAGCAAGAAGTTGTTGCTCAAGTCCTGTGACTTTTCTTTGCAATTCAGCCTTTTCAATACCTAAACTCCCTATCAACTTATCGTCATTCTGCAACATCCTTTGAAAATCGTGACGTTCAACAGAAAATTCAGATACGAGGTCTTTAAACTTGGCATTCTTTTCTGACAAAATCTCTGCTTTCTTTTTCTCCTCTTTAGAATGTACTTCAAGTTATGAAATTTTCTTCACAAACTTGCTTCTTTCTTCTTCAAACATTTTCTTTTCACTTTCCAAACTCTTTTCTAGGTCTAATACCTTTGTTTCTTTCTGTAACTCAACTTTTTCCACAAGTAGCTGTTGCTCAAGTTGTTTCAACTTATCATGCAATTCAGCTTTTTCAACTTGTAATTCACTTGCTCTTTTCTTTTCAAATTCAACTTGTTCTTTTAGTAATGAACTTTCTCCACTCAGAATTTGCATCTGTTTCTCCTTTTTGATTATATCATCTGACATACGTTCAATCCTTACATCATAAATTGTATTTCTCCGTGTCAATGTGTGAATCTCTTTGTTCAGTGAAGAAATCTTCTCTTTGAGCTGGATATTCTCATTAACCAATTCGTCTACCTTCTTTTTCTCAAAATTTACTTCAACATGTGGAATCTTCGTTGATATCTTGATATTTATCTTGATACCTGAAAACTATACGATCGTTTAGGAATGATTAGATTTGATCAAAAATTTAATCAATAATAATGATTTGAAAGTGTAGTATGAGAATCAATTAAAGTGACTATGAGTTGAGAAAGATTGATTCTAATTCAGTCACAACGACGACGGGGGTTCGGGGGCAGCGCCCCTGATAGCGGGGTCCAAGGGGTTGCGGCTGGGGTCGAAAATGCAAGAAAATTCAAATTTTGCATTTTCAACCAAATTTTGATTTAAAATTGCTATGATAAAAGCAAATAAGACACTTTCAAATCAGCTTGGAAAGTCTTTATTTTGGTTAAAATTGCTATATCAGAAAATGCAAGAAAATTCGAATTTTGTATTTTCAACCAAATTTTGATCCATTTAAAATTGCTATGGAGAATTCAAAAATCCGACACTTTCAAAAATCCTACAATTTCAAAAATCCGACACTTTAAAAAATCCGACACTTTCAAAAAATCCGACACTTTCAAAAATCTGACACTTTCAAAAAATCCGACACTTTCAAAAATCCGTCACTTCTCAAAAATCCGACACTTCTCAAAAATCCGACACTTTCTAAAATCCGACACTTTTCAAAAATCTGACACTTTCAAAAATCCGAGAATTTCAAAAATCCGACACTTTTCAAAAATTCGAGAATTTCAAAAATCCGACACTTTTCAAAAATCCGATAGTCTTGGAAATCCAATGTGTAAATCCGATAACACTAAAATCCGATACTTACCAAATCCGTAAATCCGATAATTTTTGACCCACAAACACCAAAAACACTTTTTGACTTAAAATTTTTTGATCAAACTCCTCCTTTCTTCATCTTCGACTCAAGAACATCAAGAATACCATCAATCTTGAATTTTCAAACTCACCAAAATCGGATTTTTTTTTCAAATTTATCAATCTCCACCTTCACAAACACTTTTAAAACACTCCTTTTGTACCAATTTGAATCAAGAATCACGAATTTAACCAAAATTAACCAAGAACACTAAGAAAACAACAAACTTAATTTTCAAATTACTCCATGTGTGATTGATGAATTGATATGAAACTTTGCAGATTGATTCGTGATATGATTACTAACACTGGTTCAAAAATTGAGCAATTAATTTCAACTAAATCACGAATTTCAAAATTCAAGTCTCAAGAACATCTTCCAAAAACTCAGATTCGTAATTCTTAGATTTCTCTCACATGGAGTGGATTTTGCACTTGACAATTTTACTGTGGGTTTCTGCAATCATACACAACAACATATCCAAAAATTAGATCAAATGAAGATCGTATGAATTTTCTAGAATTTTTCAAACTTTCTGCCAAAAAATAATCTGAAAATTTCAAAAAATCTTCAAAATTTCTTCAAATTTCTTGCAATTCTTGATCCAATCTCCAATCAAATCACTCCTTAGGCTCCGATACAAATTGATAATCCCTTAATTACATGTGTAGAACTATGAGAGAATACTAATTACACCTTGATTAACACATAGTTCATATCATTGAATATGGCAATTGATACATGATTAGCCTTAATCATAGGCTTATATACTTCATGAGTATATTTACAATTAAGACCCTCTAGTTTGTAATTAATACAAACTTCACTCAAAATGTAATCTTCCATTCTATATGATTAATAAACCTAACAGGTTAAACTTATATTGTCTATACCGCGTTCCATCTTAGCATGTTTAAAACACTTCTTTGAATGTTTAACATTCTAAAATTTCTATAGTCCGTCATTCTTCACTTGAAGGAAGAATAAAATAATATTGAAGTAAGTGCTTGACCCAGTTTTCAAACCGGTTGAATAAGGATGCAACACTTACTTGTACTTGAAAGGTGATTCAAGTGATCAGAAGACCCGTACTGAGTTTACTTCCTGGATTTGTAGTCATAAGTAACTCTGGATAATAATATCATTTCATCCTAAGACTTGAGATACATGAGTAGCCAGATTATGAATCTGTCATACTCTAATTATTCTCGAACGCAGTTCGTAATTGACTGTTATAAAGGGAATAGTTGGGTAAAGTATGAAAAATATAACGGGACTATGTAGTCAAAAGGATTTGCTCCTCTATTTAGAGAGATATCCTTGGCCCCTCGATAATTGGGAGCTGACACTAAATATGCATGGCCATGCTCGAGATATATTGATTTTAGATTAGATGTAACTCGTTTATTTGGTCACCACCAATATGTAATCGAGAAACATAATAGTGAACGATTTGGAGATTGACATTATCCATGTCTCGTGTTCACAAGGATATCGTGGACAAAAGGATGCACATAATCACTTACCTATAGAACCTCTTAAGCCTTACAAGGCTTTTAGGTTTTTGTCGAGGATGACAACTCGTGCCGACTTGGGGGCATTGATGCTTAGCTAGAGCCACCCTTTGTGTGTGGTTAAGTGTGACGCTGTATCATGTGTAAGTGGGAGTCTGTTGGTTATCTGCCCACTTATACACGTATACTAGCATCACTACTGATGAGGCACGGGCTTATTGGGTCACACTCCAAGCATAGTTCCTGACAACACAAGGTTAACAAGAGAAATATGGAATTAGGGTTTCTGTTGACCTTCACGGGCACTTACGATTCGTAAAGAGGTAGTGACGTGAAGCGCTTCGCATGGCTTCATGTGCTGCGGAAGAAGTCGTAGGGGCGGTGTCTTCACGACTGCTTCACGGCCTGTGAGAGCGCGTGAAGGCAGAAGTCAACTTTCACCAAATATACACTTGTTTCTTAAGAGAGAGTTCAAGAAAGGGTGAAGTCAAGAGGTTCCATGCAAAGTGATGTTCCAAATCTTGAAGCCAAGGAGGTATTCATAGTGTTTGGGTCATTAGCAAGACGGGGCTACTCATACTTGGTGTGGATATCATTAGAGAAGCCCACTTTGGGTTCTTAAACATCCTCATCTTTCTCATATCATCTTCTTGGTTTCTGGTTTTCTTGTTGCTATATTTCATTTGTAGTATTGATCCTCTCAAAGAATCGTGTGCATGTGGTTTTAAGTACCCAAAAACTCATTTTTAAACCTTGTGCTTCCGTTGCTTATGGGTATTGTAGAATGCATGGGATTCCTTCACATAGATGCTGAGAGAGACCTAGAGGAGCTTGAGAGGATGCTGGCAGATGGGCCTGAGCCAAAATCCGAGACGCAGGATTTTCAGTCGTCGTGGCGCGCAACGCGATGAGCGCTTTGCAACAAGTTGAATCATCGCATACGGAGAAAGGTAGCGATGTAACACCAGTCTCAAATACTTCATCTGAGCTTAAGGTATTACCCCTACATCTGGAGTATGCCTTTCTAGGGGAGAATTCTTAATTACCCATCACCATATCATCGGCACTATCCAATTCCGAGAAAACTAAACACGTCGATGTTCTTAAAACACGGAAAAATGCGATTGCCTGGTCCATTTCCGATATCAAAAGAATCAATCCATCATGTTGTTCTCATAAAACATTAATGAAGGATGATTCCAAGCCGGTTGTCCAACCTCAGCGTCGTTTAAATCTTAAAATGTAGGAGGTTGTTAAAAACAATTGTCAAACTCTTAGACGCCGTTATGATATATCCGATTTCTGACAGCCCGTGGGTTAGCCCAATCCACGTGGAACCCAAAAAAGGAGGGATGATAGTGGTCACCAATGAAAAGAATGAACTCATTCATATTAGGACTGTCATAGGTTGGCGAGTGTGCATCGATTACCGTAGATTAAATGATGTCACTCGAAAATACCACTTTCCCCTTCCATTTACAAATCAGATGCTCGAACATCTTTCTAGTAATGCTATTATTGCTTCCTTGATGGTTTTTCTAGTTACTTCCATATTCCCATCAATCCTGAGGACCAGGAAAAGACAACTTTCACATGTCCATACGGGATATTTGTTTACCGGAGGATGCTGTTTGGTCTATGTAATGCACTAGCAAACTTCTAACAATGCATGAATGCCATATTCCAGGTTGAGGATTTCATGGAAGTATTCATGGATGACTTCTCTGTTACATCCTCGATTTGGGCCTAGCTGTTAATCGTGTATAAGTATGTTTAAGTTAGTAATCTTGTAAGAGGTCCAAGTTGTAAAACGATTCTATTAATGAGGAGAGTTAATTGTATATCTATGTGCTTATGTGTTTTGTGTATATTATATGTATATGTATATAAGTTTAGATATTTAATAAAAGAAAAAGGAAATGAATTAAGAAGAAATCCAGAGGCGGTGCCTCTGGATTGTGAGTGTATAAAAATTAGAAACTTTGACTTATGGTCAAAGCTGCAAAAACAAAAGAAACACACACACTTTCAAACTCTCGGATTCTCTCTTTCTCTCTACACTCTCTCGGTTTTCTTGAAGCTACAAAAGATTTGGTGAATTGAATTCAAACAAAGGTAAACATATGTTTATTGTAAAGATTTAACATGTGTGAAACTGTTTTTATGTTTGAAACAAGATTAAATACTCAAATCCTTGCAAAACACCACCTAAGAACATTCAAAGCTTACTTTGCAAGTGGGTTTTGTTTGTTTGGTGTTATTGTTTGGGTTTGATGCGTTTTTGAAGTTGTACTAATGAAAATAGGTGTTTTCAGAATGTAAAAATATACAACAAACGATTGGAATTCTAGAAATAAGCCAAGATGAAGTTGGCGGATTTCCAGCCTTGAAGCTATCGGATTCCAAGACTTGAATGTGTCGGAATCCGCAAGTTACCCAAATCTGATAGTGTCGGATTCCGAGACTTGAATGTATCGGAATCCGCATATAGTCTAAATCCGCATATTTGTTCTAAATCCGATAGAGTATCGGATTTCCTAAGTTCACGTGTTCAAATCCGTAAGTCAAATCCGATAGAATGTCAGATTACTTTGTAATTGTCGGATTCCGATAAAAGTATCGGATTTCTTACAATGTATCAGATTCCGATAGAATATCAGATTCCATTGTATTACCAAGTCCATAAGATGACTAAGTGTTGAAATCAGATAAAGTGTCGGATTTCTACAAAGTACCAGATTTACCAAAGTACCGGATTCCGATAAAGTGTCGGATTCCATCATGTTAGATCCATATAATGTTTTAAGTGTTGAAATCCGATGATGTATCGCATTACCTCAAAATGTCGGATTTCATGTAATCCGATATTTGTGTCGGATTCCCACAATGCGACAGTTTGTCGAATTTGTGTGGGATCCGGATTTTGGGATCTCCTTTGTTGATTTTTAAAACTATTCTTTGCATGTTAAGATAATTGATGTAAGTAATGCTACTCTAGGTGAACTTGACATCCTAGGCAAAGCAGAAATAAAATAACTGTTTGTTTAAACCACTCAGATGAGTACTGACTTCCATAAGCCTCAGTAGAGGAAGATTTATCTGCTAAGTGTTTTAAGTGCATATATGCTTAAAGAATATTGCCATGCTACTTAATGCAGAATGCCATGCTAAATACTGGGTCATTGTTGTCCGCCTAACCAAAAGTGCTTATTTCTTGGCAACCAACGAGTTTGCTTCATTGACTCGTCTGGCACAACTTTACATTGATGAGATAGTATCACGTCACGGTCTTCCTTGCTCAATTGTTTCTGATCGTGACTCCAGATTTGTATCTAACTTCTGGCAAAGTTGGCAATGTGAGTTAGGCACTCGTGTGCATCTGAGCACTGCCTATCACCCGCAAACCGATGGCCAATCAGAACGAACGATTCAGACTCTTGAAGACATGCTTCGGGCGTGTTCACTCGTGTAACATCCGAAAACCCGGCCTAGTAGTAGGCGGGTCAATGGTAAGTTGGAATGTGTTGTATATGCGTATTTAAAGATTAATTCTGAGATTAAATGGATAATTGGTATTGTATAAATTTATGTTTGAATAAGATTGAGTTTGATACAGGGATTGTAGAAAATACCTCGATTTTATGTTAAGTTAATTGATTAAGTATTTAATTGAATTGAAAATATATTTATATGTAAATAAGTATGCTACGGGATAAAAGAAAACAATGGAAAAGATATGTATGTTGGCATGTTGTGTGAGAATGTATGCATATAAATATGTAAGTCTATGGATAAAAAGGGAATAGTACACCTCATGCTTGAGAAACTAATTAGGTGTGTACGTGTGCATGAGTTTTATATGATGAGTCATGAGCATACACCTCCTCAAATTTCTAAGAGTTATCTGGAGTGTTTGTGTGTGTTTTGTGAGTTTTTTTTGAAGAGAAGAAAGGTCAAGAACAACAAACTTGAAAATTTGGAAGACAAGAATTTGGTGATTTGAAGATTGGTAGGTGTTTCTTATTACTTATAAGCATAATTCATGTTAGTTTGATAATTATATGTTGAGTTTTCATGATGAAAACTTGGACACCTTCGATGAGTTTATGAAGAATTTGATAAATGGGTTTTGTTTGATTTGATGATATAAGTGATTAAAAGATGTTCTTGATACTTGTTAACATGTTTAATGATGTTTATATAAGTTCTTATGATGTTTGTATAAGTTTTATTAAGTTTGTTAAAGTTGTGGAAAAGAATCATGGAGTTTTGAGTCGGCAGTCAAGGAAGAAGAAGGTGGTTGAGAACTGTGCCAGACGGGCTCGCGGCGCGACACTTGACTTTGAGTACGAAGGAGAGTTGTTTGAAGAGGACGACTTCGCATGCGAAAGGAGCTGCTCGAAGGTTTGTCGCGATGTGATGCTTCCAGGGTCGCGACGCGACGCGACACGTCGGCATTGCATTGGAAAACGGGGTGCTCAAAGTTGTTTCGCATTCGAAGTTGGGTGCTCGAAGGTGTGTCGCGGCACGACACCTTTGTTGGTCGCGGCGCGATCTATATTTTTATATGGAAATGTTTTTGGTTGATCGATTGTTTTGATACATGGTTGCTTGGGATTATATGTTAATTATTTATATGATATTTATGAGCATTCGAGATATAAATATATGTGAATATATATTTATGAATTGAGATTGATTTCAGTTTGTTGTGTTCTGAGGAACTACGAAGACTCAGTGATATTAGACAACTGAGCAGACGAGATTGAGGACTGAGGTGAGTGGAAGTTTACTCACGGGTGGTATTGGTGGTAACGTTATGAATTGATTGATTTAAGGAGTGTTTGAATGCAATGATTGATTGCTGCTTTGAATATGTGATTTTTGATTGATGAGTTCGATATGGGAAGATAGATTGATTAATATGCCATGATAGACTGCTAAGTCTGCTATTTGTTAAACGAGAACCATATGTTCATATATGTTATATGTGATAGAGTTTTGATTTTGATTGGAAATGTATTTGGATTGTTTGAGAACCAACTTCTGCGTAACAGGTTGGTAGAGATCAGCTTCTGTGAAAGGGCTGGTTGGGGTCAGCTGCTGTTGCAAGAGCTAGGCTCGTCTGCGGTTGGTTGAACACTGGTAGTCCTCCTGATGCATGCGTTGTATCGGTGGGGAATTTCACTGTGCCAATCGGCAGGGAGCTATCGGAAAACCTTTGCTTTGGCCGGCTTTGGTTGTAGGTTCGGCAGAACCGCCGGTCCTCGGGATTGAAGAGATTGTTGAATTGATGGATTGATTGATGATTGATGTTCAGAGGTTCAATGGTGAACTGTGATTGTGTTAGCTTGTTTTTTGCTTCCATTCACTTAGCTTAGTGCTAATTCCCCACGGTTGATTGCTTTTGCAGGTTTGTTGTGAGTTATTGTTTAGCTGTGTTTCTGGGCAGGGGAATTTGACCAATACTCTGATATTGTGTTTTGAGAAGAGACGAGCCGTGTTTTATAATTCTTTTGTAACACAAGTTGAAGTTGTATTTTGTAATAAGTACTTTGTACTTTGTGAATTTTTATTTGTTTGAGATTAGAAAATGCTTCCGCGGCAATTTTAAAAAAAATGGCTTGAGATTTACGGTGTTACAACTCGAATACGGTGGATCATGGGATTCTCATCTCTCATTGATTGAATTTTCTTATAATAATTCGTATCATTCCAGCATTGGAATGCCACCGTACGAAATGCTCTACGGGAGACGATATCGCACTCCGACTTGCTGGTTGGAGCCCGGAGAGAAACAGTTTGCTGGACCTCAGATTGTCCAGATAACTGCTAATAAAATGAATGTGGCTCTAGAAAAGTTTAAAGCATCCCGTGACCGACAAAAGATGTATGCGGATCCTAAAAGCCGCCCCGCTACATTTGATGTTGCTGATCGAGTATTCTTAAAAGTTTCCCCTTGGAAAGGCGTTATTCGTTTTGGGCTCAAAGGGAAAAAGTCCATGTTTCATAGGCCCATTCAAGATCGTGCATAAAGTCAATGATCAGACGGTAACTCTTGAGCTGCCGACTGAGCTATCTGGAATCCACGATACCTTCAACGTATGCTACTTGCGTAAGTGCAACGTCAAAGAGGAGCAGATTGTTCCGTTACAAGAACCGAAGGTTGATTCTTCTAAACGACTCGTAGAATAAACCATTGAAGTTCTTGACACAAAGGTCAAGAAGATACGAAAGAAGATTATCAAACTGGTTCTTATCAAGTGGAAGCACAGCTTAGGTCCGAACCTGACATGGGAAGTCGAGGACGAAATGAAGACAAGGTACCCTCACCTGTTTATCACTGAGTGGATTCCGAGGACGGAATCTTCTTAAGGGGGGTAGATTTGTAACATCCTCGATTTGGGCCAAGCTGTTAGTTGTTTATAAGTATGTTTAAGTTAGTAATCTTTTAAGAGGTCCAAGTTGTAAAACGATTCTATTAATGAGGAGAGTTAATTGTATATCTATGTGTTTATGTGTTTTGTGTATATTATATGTATATGTATATAAGTTTAGATATTTAATAAAAGAAAAAGGAAATGAAATTAAGAAGAAATCCAGAGGCGGTGCCTCTGGATTGTGAGTGTATAAAAATAAGAAACTTTGACTTATGGTCAAAGCTGCAAAAACAAAAGAAACACACACACTTTCAAACTCTCGGATTCTCTCTTTCTCTCTGCACTCTCTCGGTTTTCTTGAAGCTATAAAAGATTTGGTGATTTGAATTCAAACAAAGGTAAACATATGTTTATTGTAAAGATTTAACATGTATGAAACTGTTTTTATGTTTGAAACATGATTAAATACTCAAATCCTTGCAAAACACCACCTAAGAACATTCAAAGCTTACTTTGCAAGTGGGTTTTGGTTGTTTGGTGTTATTGTTTGGGTTTGATGTGTTTTTGAAGTTGTACTAATGAAAATAGGTGTTTTCAGAATTTAAAAATGTACAACAAACGATTGGAATTCTGGAAATAAGCCAAGATGAAGTTGGCGGATTTCCAGCCTTGAAGCTATCGGATTCCAAGACTTGAATGTGTCGGAATCCGCAAGTTACCCAAATCTGATAGTGTCGGATTCCGAGACTTGAATGTATCGGAATCCGCATAGAGTCTAAATCCGCATATTTGGTCTAAATCCGATAGAGTATCGGATTTCCTAAGTTCACGTGTTCAAATCCGTAAGTCAAATCCGATAGAATGTCGGATTCCTTTGGAATTGTCGGATTCCGACAAGACTGTCGGATTCGATAAAAGTATCGGATTTCTTACAATGTATCGGATTCCGATAGAATATCGGATTCCATTGTATTACCAAGTCCATAAGATGACTAAGTGTTGAAATCCGATAAAGTGTCAGATTTCCACAAAGTACCAGATTTCCCAAAGTACCGGATTCCGATAAAGTGTCGGATTCCATCATGTTAGATCCATATAATGTTTTAAGTGTTGAAATCCGATGATGTATCGCATTTCCTCAACATGTCGGATTTCATGTAATCCGATAGTTGTGTCGTATTCCCACAATCCGACAGTTTGTCGAATTTGTGTGGGATCCGGATTTTGGGATCTCCTTTGTTGATTTTAAAACTATTCTTTGCATGTTAAGATAATTGATGTAAGTAATGCTACTCTAGGTGAACTTGACATCCTAGGCAAAGCAGAAATAAAATAACTGTCTATTTAAACCACTCAGATGAGTACTGACTTCCATAAGCCTCAGTAGAGGAAGATTTATCTGCTAAGTGTTTTAAGTGCACATATGCTTAAAGAATATTGCCATGCTTCTTAATGCAGAATGCCATGCTAAATACTTGTCATATATAAGTTGAGTGCATGCTAGCGGAATCCAGAACTGGAACCGCCTAGTTAAATAAATGATATGTACGATACTGATTCTGAATGAGTCAGTTATGTGAAAGCTTAATGATATGTATGCTAGGGATTTAGATTGGATCCATAATGAAGTAAATGAATGCTAAAAGAAGTAAATGAATCTGCATTCTAAGTAAATGATCCAGATTAGATCAATTATGTGTATGTGAAAAGTTCGCGAACATCTGTAAACATGTTTAAGGTCAGTCGGATAGCTGGATCCTAGGGACCCTTGATCAGGACATTCAAGATTTAACGGTGATTCGGGGTATATCCTGCGTCGAGGTTCTGCAGAACCGCCATGCCTTAACATGAGATAGTAATCAGCCAGAATCTGGCTGGGGTTACATGGGAACTTTGGTTCCAAAGCAGTGCTTGGTGGACTAATATATGCTCCCCCATCAGCATGAAGGGTTGTGTCTGATCCCCAGTGTATTGGTGTTGAGTGGGACTAGCTATCTTGGAAGAAACAACTTATACCGATCATGTCAGCACACCGCAATGTGATAGGATAGCCTTTTGTGCTTATTCCTGATATGCATTAACTTACTCTAATGATGCTTATGTTAAGTTTGTGCTCACTAGCTAAGTGTAGCTAACGGTGCCATGTTAACTGCTTTTGCAGATTGAGCTAGATTGCCTGGTGAGCAGGGTTGCCCTCCTGGTGGATATTTTGTGGAACACTTATGTTGTAATATATACTTTATGGTCAGTTGGTTGTAGAGTAACACCAGATACTGATACAAGATCATTTCTAAATATTTCCGTTGTTTAATTAATGTCATTTAATCGTGATTAAGTCACGTTTGTTAAAAACGCAAATTTTTGCTAAAATCTCGTCTATGCAAAGCCGGTGTTACATTCTTAGTATTCGGTAATTAATTCAATTCGTGCTTAACTAATCTCGAAGAAATGCTTGCCCAATGTGAAGAAACCAAACTCGTGCTAAACTGGGAAAACCGCCATTTTATGGTACGATAATGCATAGTGTTGAGACATAAAGTTTCACAAGTAGGGATAGAGGTGGATAAAGCTAAAATAGATATTATATCTAAATTACCACAACATACTAATGTGAAAGGAGTGAGGAGCTTCCTAGGCCACACGGGATTCAACCGCCATTTTATAAAAGATTCTTCTAAAATCACAAGGCCTCTAACACAACTCTTATTGAAAGATGCTAAGTTCGAGTTATCCAATGAGTCGTTTAGCAACTTTTAATACTTTAAAAGAGAAACTCACAACAGTCCCAATCATGATTGCTCCAGATCGGACCCTGCCATTTGAGCTCATTTGTGACGCCAGCGACTATGCGGTAGGGGCAGTCGTAGGTTAAAGGGTTAACAATCAGTTCCAATCGATTCACTACGCCCGTAAAACCCTAAACCTAGCATAGGAGAACTACACTACTACCAAAAAAGAACTCCTAGTTGTGGTTCATGCCTTTGACAAATTTTAATCCTATCTGATTGTATCTAAAACAATTGTCTCACGGATCATTCTGCTCGAAGTACTTGTTTGATAAACAGGACTCTAAGCCTAGACTTATCTAATGGGTCTTGTGTTGGGTATTGGTGGCATCAAGAAATGGAACAGAAGCAATAAACGGGTAAAACAATTTTTTGAGAAATGCCCACCAATGTAATACCCGCAAACCTGGGCTAGTTGATTAGCGGGTTGGCAATACATGATTATTAGTGTTTAATTTGCTTATATGATTATTTAAGTTAATTGATAAATTAACTAATTAAAAAGTAAAATATATGTGTGATGGAGAATGTGATTAGTATGTATGTATGTATGTATGTAAATATGAGAATACGCATGCGTGTAGGTAAGTAAAATGGATTAGTTGACAACACCTCATGCTTTGATTATGTTGAAATAATGTATACGTGGGTATATGACAACTTGAAGAGAAAATCCTCTGCTCATATTTTCAAGGTGTAAAAGGTGTATGTGTGTGTATTTAAGTTCAAAGTGAAGAAACCCCTCAAAGTTGTAAACTTGAATATTTGAAGTGAAGATTTGTTGATTGTTAAATCAAAATCAAGGTTAGATTATGTTCGTGATATGTTTAGGATCAATTTGGTTTGTTTTTCTGTTAAAATACATGATTATATGAAGATTGACCATTGATAGAGCTTGAAGCTCAAAGTTGATAAGTAGGTTTTATATGTTTTGGTGTTTTGATGAGTTTTAAAGTGTTCATGATGTTTGTATACATGTTTATAGATGTTTAGACATGTTTTTGGTAAGGTTTGATGAGTTTTGTTAAATCTGGATTTGATTAATGGAGGTTTGGGGATTGGTTAGTTTTGAATCGAAGAAGATGATGATGACGAAATCCGGTTGTCATGAAAAATCGATAAGACTCAAAATTCCGACACTATGAAATCCTATACTTGTAAATCCCACATTCAAAATCTGGATACCTTGAATCTGGGACTGAGAAACCGACAATACCTAAATCTAACATTATTGAAATCCGAAAGAACCCAGAATCCGATAATGAGGATTCCGACACTTTGGAATCCGATATCCATGAAATCTGACCCTCGAATCCAATGAACCCTAAATCAGATGCTTTCGAATCCGACAGACTTGAATCCGGCAGATTCTTTAATCCGACATTTGGGGTCTGATTTGATGTTGTTTGATTTATATGCTATCTTATGAGAATTTATATTAGTGTTTATGAATAATTGAGATATAAATATATGTGGACATATATATTTATATATTCGAGACTGATTTCGTTGTTGTTTTGTTTTCAGGCAACACAAAGACTTAGTGATATTAGATATCTGAGTTTGCGTTGAAATCACGAGGTGAGTGGACGTTAATCACGGATGGTAAAGATTATGGTTAATGTTATTGATGTGATGCATACGTATGTGATTGATAGACTGTTGAGTCTGATTGTTGATTGTGATTGTTGATTGATTATATCTGTTGCATGACTATTTGGCCGATACGCACTCTTTGGGTGATATTGAGTTGCGTTTGAGAAGTCAGCTATCCGTGGAATTGGGCTGGGCTCGTCTACTGGTTGGTTGAATAGTGATAGTCTTACTGATGCATGCGTTGCATCAAAGGGGAATTTCACTGTGCCAATTCAGTAGAGGGCTATCGGTAAACCTTTGCTTTAGCCGGAATTGGTTGTAGGTTTTGCACCGAACCGCCGGTCTTCTTGATTATGTGACTACATGCTTTGATGTTGACTGTTGATGTTTGATTTTTTGTTTGACTTCTAATCACTTAGCTTTCTGCTAATTCCCCTTAGTTGTTGCTTTTACAGGTTTGTGAGTTGGTGGTTGTAGAAGGAAAGCTCGACCCTACTCTGATAGTTTTTGAATTAAAAGGAAACGAGCTAGTTTGATTTTGTAACACCATGACATTTGTTTGTTGGTTGTGAACATATATTTGTGGTTTGTAAATATTTGAATTGTATGTAAAGTGAATTTGTTTAATTAAGCTTCCGCGACGCGTTATAAAAAAAATGGCTTTGGTTTTCCGGTGTTACTGTTTTGGTATTAGAGCCTTGGTTTGGCAATACATGCACAGCTAGAGTGTTGCATTCTCAAATCTTGGCTCGTGACGGGTCAAACTTTCTTTCGGGGGAATTAGAGTGAGTTGGAGATGTTTATAGTAGTTAGTATTTTAAGTACTAATGGTTTATGCTAATGAATTGTGAGATGATGTGATTGTAACAGATATGGCTGACAGAGGGATCCCCGTCCTTCCTCCTATGACCCAGGCGACTTCAGAAGCACCAGTGATTGAGAATTTAGATACAAACGAGATTGCTAGAACTTCGGGTCAAGCTCACGAAGAAGACCAAAGTGAGTATATTTTTAAACTTGAGAATGAATTATTGGATTTAAGGAACTAAGTTCATAGCTTGGAGCATCAAAGGCATACTCAACCCGAACCAACCCTAGTTCTGACTGCGATTCCTAAACAATCAACCACTACACCAGTAACAACACCATTACCATCGGTAACTCAGATGATGCAACAACCATTCTTCTATCCTTATACACCACAGGGAGCTTACCCTTTTGAGTTTCCTGGATTTAAACAACCTTGCACATACAAGCAATTCCTGGATTGCAAACCTTCAGAGTATCGAGGGAGTTCCGATCCTAATGTTACCCTGAACTGGTTACGCCAGATAGTTAAGGCGTTAGACGCCTGTAATTGCAAGAATGAATTAAAGGTAAAGTATGCAACGAGAATGCTGAAAGGGGATGCTATGGTATGGTGGGATTCGATTATCGGACATTTTACTGAGGAGCAGTAGGAGAGTATCACCCGGAGTCAACTCCAGGAGAAGTTGTGTGAGCAGTACTGAAGTTCGTTTGAAATTGCCAAGATCAAGAAGGAGTTTATGAATTTACAGATGACAGGGAATATGTGAGTGGATGATTTGATTAAGCAATTCAACGAGAAACTGATGTTTGTGAAACAGTGGGTTCCAGATGAGGCATCCAAGATTGCTCATTTTGTGGGAGCGTTACACCCTGACTATCGCAGTGCTACCAGATGGGTCAGCACACTATCCCAGGATTTCACTTTGGCCAAATCGGTTGAAGGGGATATTCTTGCGAAAGACAGATTAAGCAGGGAGAAAATTTCCCAACAGAAGTCAAAATTTGAACACTACAACCCCCAATAGAGGCAGGGAGGGTAGAGTAGTGGTACAAGGTAGGGAGACGAAAATAGGAGGCCTACTTCGGGTGGGTCTATTCAGCGGGCACCGTGGTGTGGTAGGTGAAAATCTTACCACAACGGGCAGTGTATGCCCCAAACTTTGAGATGTGTGAAATGTGGCCAGTTCGGCCATGATATGAAGAATTGCAGACTACCGAGGAGTGTCTGCTGGAACTATCAGAAAGAGGGGCACAGGATTGGTGAGTGCCCAGTGGCTAAGAAGTCAGGGTCAGAGTCAGGGTCAGGAGCGGAAGCGGCTGGGGGATCATCTTCAGCGTCTGGTCAGAAGAAAAAGAACACGCCCACTGCTGAGGGTAGGGCATATAAAATGACGGTGGATGATGCCACCACCATAGACGATGTCATTACGGGTATGTTTATGATAAACTCTACTCCTGCTAGAGTGTTATTTGACTCTCGGGCTAATCGCTCCTTTGTTTCTGTGAAATTCTGTGATAAATTGAACATGCCTGTTATTAAGGTTGTTAATACATTTGAAATAAAAGTAGTTGATGGCATGATGGTTCTGGTCACAACTATTGTGGCTTGAGCTAAGATTGATATAGATGGTGTGTGTTTTCCTGTGTACTTTCTTGTCATGCTTTTATCTGAATTTGATGTGGTGCTCGGATGGACTGGCTGAGTTTGAACCAAGCCAGTATTAAGTGCCATAAGAAGTTGATTTCTTTTACGTTGGCGGATGGCACGTGAGTAGTAGCAAGGGGTGAGAAAGTTGGATCTGTTATTCCCATTATTTCATGTCTGAAAGCGAAGAAAGCATTGGATAGAGGATGTGAATCATTCATGGCGTATGTTATTGACAGAAAGAAAGAGAAGCAGACGATGAATGATATCGGGTGGTAACTGAATACCCAGATGTGTTTCCAGAGGAATTGCCAGGGTTGCATGCAGTTCAAGATGGTGCCAGGGTCTCGACCAGTGGTGAAGTCTCCATACAGGTTGGCACCTTCAGAGAAATGAGAGATGATGACGCAGCTTCAGGATCTGTTAGACAAGGGTTTCTTCGTTCGAGTTCGTCTCCATGGGGTGCGCCAGTATTATTTGTGAAGAAGAAAGATGGTACGTTGCGTCTGTGTATCGACTACCATGAATTGAATAAGAAGACGATAAAGAACAAGTATCCATTGCCCAAAATTGATGACTTATTTGATCAGCTACAGGGAGCTTCATTCTTTTCGAAGATTGATTTGAGATCGGGTTATCATCAGGTATGTGTATCTGAAGAGGATGTTTCAAAGACAACTTTTCGTACGCGCTATGGTCAGTACGAGTTCTTGGTTATGCCGTTCAGCTTAACTAATGCACCTGCGATATTCATGGATCTTATGAACAGAGTTTGTCGACCATTTCTTGATGAGTTTGTGATTGTCTTTATCGATGATATCCTGATTTATTCAAAGACGGAGTTGCAACATGAACAACATTTGAGATAGGTTTTGGAGACTCTGAAAAGAGAACACTTGTATGCAAAGTTCTCAAAGTGCGAATTTTGGCTGAGAGAGGTCCAGTTCTTGGGGCACGTGATTTGCAGTGAAGAAGTGAAAGTGGATCCTTCAAAAGTGGAAGCAGTGATGAATTGGAACGCTCTAAAGACACCTTCTGAGATAAAGAGTTTTCTTGGATTGGCGGGGTATTACCGCAGATTTATGAAAGACTTCTCCAAGATTGCAAGTCCGTTGACCAAGTTGACTCGAAAAGACGTGAAATTTGTATGGGGTGATGATCGAAATAAAGCTTTTCAGACATTGAAACAATTGTTATGTCAGGCTCATATCCTTGCTTTGCCAAGTGGATCAAACGATTTCATTGTCTATTGCGATGCGTCGTTTGTTGGATTAGGATGTGTGTTAATGTAGAGAGATCGGGTGATTGCGTATGCTTCAAGGCAATTGAAACCTCATGAAAATAATTACCCGACTCACAATTTGGAGCTAGCAACTGTGGTATCTGCGCTTAAATTGTGGAGGCATTACTTGTATGGAACTAAATGCGTAATTTGCACTTATCATAAGTGTCTACATTATGTGTTTACACAGAAAGAATTGAACATGAGACAGAGGAGATGGGTAGAGTTGATCAATGATTATGATTGTGAGATCAGATATCATCCTAGAAAAGCGAATGTGGTGGCAGATGCCCTAAGTCGCAAAGGAGCTGGAAGTTCTATCCAATTGATGCGTATGGAAATAGTATCAGATTTAGTGGATAGACCAAAATATGCACAGTTGGAAGCATTAAAGGAAGAGAACCTGAAGGCTGAATTAATGAAGAAACGAAAGGATGACTGACGATTGTCGTGGATTGAAAGTATACAAGAACCATGTTTGGGTGCCTATGCTTGGAGAGTTGAGGAAGTTGATTTTAACTGAAGCGCATAAGTTGAGACTGTTAGTACACCCATAAAGCACCAAAATGTATAACGACTTGAAAGTGTTTTACTGGTGGCCAATGATGAAATCAGATCTCCCACAATTTGTGGAATCGTGTCATATATATGGGCAAGTAAAAGCGGAACATGAGAAACCATATGGGTCCTTGAAACAGTTGGAAATTCCCGAGTGGAAATGAGAACATATAACAATGGATTTTGTAATGAAACTTCCAAGTACTCAGAAGAATCATGGTATGATTTGGGTGATAGTGGATCGTTTGACGAAAAGTGCTCACTTTCTGGCTACCTGTGAGATGGCTTCCTTGAGTAAATTAGCACCGTTGTATATTGATGAAGTTGTTGCGAGGCATGGTATACCGTTATCAATAATATCTAACAGAGACTTCAGATTTGTTTCTAACTTTTGGAGAAGTTTACAAAGAGAATTGGGGACGAGAATTAATTTGAGTACTACTTATCATCCCCAGACCGATGGTCAGACCGAAGGAACCATACAGACACTCGAAGATATGTTACGTGCCTATGTAATTGAGTATGGTGGATCTTGGGATTCACACTTTCCATTGTAAGAGTTTGCGTATAACAATTCTTAACACTCCAGTACTGGAATGCCTCCATATGAAATGTTGTACGGTCGTCGCTGCCGTACTCCGACTTGTTGGTTAGAGGCTGGTGAGAAACAGTTTGCAGGGCCAGAGATTGTTCAATTGACAACAGATAAGGTTTGTGAGCAGATATTTATAAACCACAACAAATATTTGTGGTTTGTAAATATTTGATTTTGTGGTCAGACTGAACGAACCATACAGACACTCGAAGATATGTTACGTGCCTGTGTAATTGAGTATGGTGGATCTTGGGATTCGCACCTACCATTGATAGAGTTTGAGTATAACAATTCTTACCACTCCAGTATTGGAATGCCTCCATATGAAATGTTGTACGGTCGTCGCTGCCGTACTCCGACTTGTTGGTTAGAGGCTGGTGAGAAACAGTTTGCAGGGCCAGAGATTGTTCAATTGACAACATGTAAGGTTGCTATTGCTAGAGAGAAATTGAAGGCTGCTAGGGATAGGCAGAAAATGTATGCAGATCCGCGACGTCGTCAAGTATTGTTTGATGTGGGTGAGTTAGTATATTTGAAAGTCTCCCCGTGGAAAGGCGTAATTCATTTCGGCAAACGCGGGAAGTTGGCTCCCCGTTTTATTGGTCCTTTCCGCATTCGTCAGATGGTGAATGATCAGACGGTTACACTGGATCTTCCAGTAAAGCTTGCATACGTTCAACGTTTGTTATTTGAGGAAATGTAAGGTTGAAGATGAAAGTCACATTCTCCCAGTACATGAGTTGAAAGTGGATTCAAAGAAAAGATTGATAGAGGAACCCATTGAACTATTGGATGGTAAAGTGACCAAGCTCCGCAAGAAGCAGATTCCGATGGTATTGGTCAAGTGGAAGCGTAGTTTGGGTTCTGATTTGACTTAGGAGACTGAGGCAGATACCCTCACTTGTTTGAAGGAGAAGGGATTCCGAGGGTGGAATCCTCTTAAGGAGGGGAGATTTGTAACACCCGCAAACCTGGGCTAGTTGATTAGCGGGTTGGCGGTACGTGATTATTAGTGTTTAATTTGTTTATATGATTATTTAAGTTAATTGATTAATTAACTAATTAAAAAGTAAAATATATGTATGCTGAAGAATGTGATTAGTATGTATGTATGTATGTATGTAAATATGAGAATACGCATGCATGTGGGTAAAATGGATTAGTTGACAACACCTCATGCTTTGATTATGTTGAAATAATGTGTACGTGGGTATATGACAACTTGAAGAGAAAATCCTCTACTCATATTTTCAAGGTGTAAAAGGTGTATGTGTGTGTAAAGGGCAGCCGCCCAGGGCCCCCCAATTTTAAGGGCCCATTCTAGATATTTAGTCCATATATATATTATAAGCCCATTAATTTTTATTTTTAGCTCAAAACATAGCCCAGGTTTAGAAGGATGGGGGCTGGGGCGACGGTACCAAACTACCAAATGACGCTTCAAATGAACGCTTGGAGAAATGTATCGACACTGCAACATATCACAGATGACACGGAGAAATGGAATTGTCTTCGACCATTTGACTCTCCATCTCTCTTCGCTCAAGATTCCTCGACTCTTCGATTATTCGTCCATTCCAGATGGACCAGATTTCCAGATCTCATTTGTTCCGCTTTCCTTCGTCTCTTTCGACACTCTGTCACTCTTCCTCTGTTCCTCAATCCTCAGTCCTCAATCCTCAATCGACTAATTGAGACATCAGACATCGAGTAAACAGAAAATCCTAATTCTGCACTTGGTAATTTGATATTCAGTATTCCATATTTGGACATTTGGTAGTCTCAAGTCTACTGTCGACTACAAACTACTCGACTTTGAGTCAGTGAGGCTGTGAGAGATAGAATCATAAATTCAAGGCTTCAATCAGAAACGAGATCTGTCAATCAGAAATTCAAGGCTTTAATCAAGAATCATAAATTCAAAATCGGCATTCTGCATTCACAATTGGGGCAAAAATCGTTCAAGGCTTCAATCAGGTGTATTACTTCCTATTTTCTATCTATAACTTTTTTTAAATCTTTAAACCTTCATTAGTGATTAACTGATTACTGATTTACTTATGATGTGAACTGTGCTTCTGTGAATTGAGATTAGTGATTTAATGAACCTGTTAATTGTGATTAACATGGTGAGTAAAAAATTACAATCTAAATCTATATCCATTGATGATAGTATAAATCAAGTAGATAGTCTAATGACATATTTTGAGAAGTATAGAAATGAAGGATTTGTTTCAAGTATGATTATTGCTAAAACAATTGCTCATGATATGGATGTAGAGCCTAATATTCCAATATGACGTCAAGTTATTAGGAAAAAACAATTTGATGAGAGTAATAATGAATATCAAACACAGTCATTAGAAGAGTCTTTTAAAGTTGAGTATTTTTTGGTTGTTGTAGATATGGCGATTACATCATTACGTACTAGATTTGAGCAATTAAAAACATTTGAGAATATATTTGGTTTCTTATATGATTCAAGGAAATTGAACTCTTTGGATGATTCTGAATTAAGAAAGAGTTGTATTTATTTTGCAAATACGTTTTCTCATAATGATGTACCGGATGTGGATTTAGATGCCTTTTTCTCTGAGCTACAAGTATTACAAATCACTTTGCCAAGCACTTTAATCTCTGCGATTGAAATTCTAAAGTTTGTTAAAGATGCGGATTGCTATCCAAATGTTTGTATTGCATATAGAATATTACTAACTGTACCTGTCACTATAGCTTCAGCTGAAAGATGTTTCTCAAAATTAAAATTATTAAAATATTATTTAAGATCAACAATGTCACAAGAAAGGTTAAATCGTTTAGCTATGTTATGTGTGGAGAAAGATATATTAGATGAAATCGATCTTGATGTAGTTATTAATGATTTTGCATCAAGAAAAGCTCAAAAAAGCAAATTTTTATGATTTCTTCTTCTTTTTTTGTAGTTGCAAGGAGTTATAAGAAGACGTGTAAGATTTGGGAGTCAAGATTAACAAGTAATAACAATGGTGAGGTCATTTAATTGTAAATATTTATTTTTTCATACTTGTCTTTTATATAAGGGTATATATGCCTACTTGAGATTTACTTAAGTTGAAAAAAAATTTAGGGGCCTACTTTTGAGATTTTGCCCAGGGCCAAAAAAAGTTTGGGCTGGCCCTGTGTGTGTAGTTAACTTCAAAGTGAAGAAACCTCTCAAAGTTGTAAACTTAAATATTTGAAGTGAAGATTTGTTGATTGTTAAATCAAAATCAAGGTTAGATTATGTTCGTGATATGTTTAGGATCAATTTGGTTTGTTTTTCTGTTGAAATACATTATTATATGAAGATTCACCATTGATAGAGCTTGAAGCTCAAAGTTGATAAGTAGGTTTTATATGTTTGGTGTTTTGATGAGTTTTAAAGTGTTCATGATGTTTGTATACATGTTTATAGATGTTTAGACATGTTTTTGGTAAGGTTTAATGAGTTTTGTTAAATCTGGATTTGATCTATGGAGGTTTGGGGATTGGTTAGTTTTGAATCGAAGAAGATGATGATGATGAAATCCGGTTGTCATGAAAAACCGATAAGACTCAAAATTCCGACACTATGAAATCCTATACTTGTAAATCCCACATTCAAAATCCGGATACCTTGAATCCGGGACTGAGAAACCGACAATACCTAAATCCGACATTGTTGAAATCCGAAAAAACCCAGAATCCGATAATGAGGATTCCGACACTTTGGAATCCGGTATCCATGAAATCTGACCCTCGAATCCAATGAACCCTAAATCCGATGCTTTCGAATCCGGCAGATTCTTTAATCCGACATTTTAAGAATCCGACATTTGGCGTTTGATTTGATGTTGTTTGATTTATATGCTATCTTATGAGAATTTATATTAGTGTTTATGAATAATTGAGATATAAATATATGTGGACATATATATTTATATATCCGAGACTGATTTCGTTGTTGTGTTTTCGGGCAACACAAAGACTTAGTGATATTAGATATCTGAGTTCGTGTTGAAATCACGAGTTAAGTGGACGTTAATCATGGATGGTAACGATTATGGTTAATGCTATTGATGTGATGCATACGTATGTGATTGATAGACTGTTGAGTCAGATTGTTGATTGTGATTGTTGATTGATTATATCTGTTGCATGACTATTTGGCCAATACGCACTCTTTGGATGATATTGAGTTGCGTTTGAGAAGTCAGCTATGCGTGGAATTGGGTTGGGCTCGTCTACTGGTTGGTTGAACAGTGGTAGTCGTACTGATGCATGCGTTGCATCAGAGGGGAATTTCATTGTGCCAATTCAGTAGAGGGCTATCAGTAAACCTTTGCTTTGGCCGGCATTGGTTGTAGGTTTTGCGCCGAACCGCCGGTCTTCTTGATTATGTGACTACATGCTTTGATGTTGACTGTTGATGTTTGATTTTTTGTTTGACTTCTAATCACTTAGCTTTCTGCTAATTCCCCTTAGTTGTTGCTTTTACAGGTTTGTAAGTTGTTGGTGGTTGTAGAAGGAAAGCTTGACCCTACTCTGATAGTTTTTGAATTAAAAGGAAACAAGCTCGTTTGATTTTGTAACACCATGACATTTGTTTGTTGGTTGTGAACAGATATTTGTGGTTTGTAAATATTTGAATTGTATGTAAAGTAAATTTGTTTAATTAAGCTTCCGCAACGCGTTTTAAAAAAATGGCTTTGGGTTTCCGGTGTTAGAACCAATACACATTCCAATGTACCAAACTCTAAATAAGAGCATTGCCACTAAAAGAAAGAAGAACAAGTACAAGAAATATATCAAACACGAGGTGCGCTCTCCTTGTTGTTGAAGATAGTGAATGTAAGAACACAAACAAGTGTTCCTCTACCGGTATGCATACCAAGCTTGTATGACTCCCTACTTGCTAGAGTGCTTGGATGCCACCAAGAAAAACTCTTTGATCATGCACCAACTTGAAGACCAATGTACCAAAAGGTCTTCGAAGTGTGTATTGAGAAAAAAATGAGCTATGTGATTAACCAAAAGATGTTAACCAACATCATCAAGTGTGCATCATCTTTTCCTTAGATCATAGAACAAGTCTTATAACTCCCGAGATAGCCTAGAATTGTCCCATAATGAGCTAGTGTTAATAGCCATAAAGATACACTTAATATATACTTAAAAGCCTAATTAAATTGGTTGTTACAACGCCAGGCATGGCCGTGCTCCACGAGGCATGCCCATGCCGGCCAACCCGGGCACACCTAAGTCACGCCCGACTTGGACTCGTGCCTTAGCACTAGGCACGGCCGTATCTCCATTAGGTATGCCGGTGCTGGCCCCATAAGGTACGACCAAGTCACGTCAGAATTGGGTCCGTACCTGGCCTATGAGCACGCCCGTACCTTCATTAGGTAGGGCCGTGCTAGGCCCACAAAAACCATCTTTTGGCATTTTTCTCTCTCTCGTTTAAAGGTGTTTCCGGAATTAATACTTGGCGTGTGACCCAATATGCCTATGCCTCATAGGTACGACCTCTATCAAGGCATCTATGCCCCCAAGTTAGCATAGGGTATGTCACCCATGACAAGAACCAACCCGAAAAGAATGGTCCTAAAGATAAGTAATCATTCTGTTGGATTATGCCCACTAACACACACACGAGTTGGTATCATGGCTGATGAAGCAAGGGCCTATTGGGTCACACGCTAAGTATCGATTCCGGCATCACGGATAGTCTAATGAGAGAGAAAACCAGAAACTGGTTTTGGTGGGCAAAGGCACACTCGTGCCTCTATGAGGTACGGTCGTGCCCTATCGGCAGGCACAAGCCTAAGTCAGGCGTGGCCTGTGGCTAGGTACGCCCGTGCCTCGAGGAGGCACACCCGTGCCATGTGCCTAGTGGACAGGCACGAGCCCAAGTTAGGCGTGACTTGGGCGTGGCCTTTCGGGCTAGCACGGCCGTGCCTTGTGAGGCACGGCCGTGCCTTATGTAGTAACAACCTCTTTACTAGTCTTTCAAAGCTAGTTAAAGTGTGTTTATGTGCACTGATCTTGTAACAGCCATGAGAGTTATTGTTGCACATTTTTTGAACTCAATTTTGAGTTCTATATAAACTACATGAAGTCATATGCTTTTGGTTACTTGATTGAAATACACTAAGTTGATACAAATTGCATAGTTCTCTCAAACACACAAATAAGTACTCAAGGCTTTGGTATTCGTGTGTTGATCATCTTGGTGGTGTTTAGATAGGCTTATCTAGCACTCTAGCAAGTAGAAGGCGATAGTAACTTGGTGTGGACTTCGATAGAGGTGTACACGTTAGTGTACGAAACTTCCAAACTCCAATCCCGCTTATACAAAGAAGATAGCCTCAAGGGTATGACACTGTTTCTTTGTATCTTTATTTTGTTGCTTAACCATGTTTAGAGTTTTGGTCCATATGGTGGGCACATTCGTGGTCAATTTTTGAAACTATTTTTCTACTCGTTTAGCTTCCGCTGTGACTTTAGACCACGAAAACCCAACAGTGGTATCAGAGCCATCTCTAACATGGCTTTGCACTTTTAGAGTTAAACCGAATTTTTTAAGTTTTCTGCCAAAATTGGTTTTCCGGTGACCGGGCACGGTCGTACCTCTAGGGGTACGGGCCGTGCCGGTGACCGGGACACGGGCGTACCAATGGGGGTACAGGCCGTGCCGGCAGAATTCGTAAATTGTTTAAACTGTACAATGACAAAAGGGCAGACACGCCCTTACCCTCTGAGGTACGCCCGTGCCTTCTGGTTTTTTGGTCAGAATTTGTTTTTGTAACAATATGTTTAAATATATTAAAATCCGGATTTTGGACTAGTCTTGATTCTGTTGATCCCCACTATATTTTGGTTCCTAATTCTATATGTTTTGTGTGACTTGGCATGAAGTTCACAAAAGCATATATTTTTAGGTGTATATATGAATATGCAATTTTAGAGGTGTATTAAAATTGGTAATGCATATGTACAAGGATTGCTTGTTGTGCCTTAAGTGTTGTTTTGCAATCTTGATCAAAATATATATATTTGTTGGACATGGTTTTGTGGCACACCATTGTTTTCGTTTGGTTGTGTTTGTTGCGGTAACTTGATATGCCCATAGCCTTTGTGATGTTTGTGGTGGGTTTTGGTTTTGGTTTTGGCCTACGTGCCGTAATGTTGTAATATTTATATTTGGTGCGACTTGCATGTCGTTTATTTAAATCTTTGTACTCGTAATAGATTATTAGGATCGCGACTTGCATGTCGTTTTCTTATTCTCATGTACTCATACTTAAATTATTTCAAATATGTAAATATTGCATCAAACCAACCGGGAGACACGGTGTTGGCGTCTTGACGAACCAAATCCGGGAGATTCGCCAGTGTGGAGATCGTGACGGAGCATCCCTTGGTGTTGTCCCTAGATTGACTATGTTTTCCCCGTTTTGGAGCATGGGGAAACGGTTAGGATTCGGGCATGTTACCGGGTCTTTGTTTATATTTATGCGTGGTTGTTTTATATTTGAATTCTTTAGGATTTGCATGCTAGAGAATTTTTGAAAAATATATAAAACAAAGAGATTTATAAATGAGTTTATATTTTTACGCGCATAATAATTAGCAACATTAATATAAAAGGTGTTTATATTAAACGGTGATTAAAAAAAAGGAGTTTTTGTCACTTAAAATTGCTAATTCGCAAACTTGTTAAAATATTATTTTAACCGGAAAAACAAAAACCCGTTTTTCGAAAAGTAAGTCACGCGCCACCCGTAAGACGACACCACCCAAATCTAACGAAACTTGGATGATTGTCGAGCATTAGCACGAGTCATGCCTTGTGGAGTTGTGTGGAAGGTGAGTGTGGCAACCCACAATATTGGTAGTTGAGCTTAAGCACGAACCAATGATTGGGATAGGGTACCAACGTGTGTCTTGACGGGCGACTTACAAATTCTTTTATAAAGATTAAATGATGTCGATCTCTAGCCGAGTCATTTAAGAAATAATGAAATGATTGGTGTATGAAGGGATCAAACATGCCTTAGACATTTGATGTCAAAAGGATCCCGCAAGGATCTAAGAGTTGCAATCGGTAAATTGTCTACCGGCCTAAATAACTTATTTCGTGATCCGTGGTAAACCCGTCACGAGATAGAGTGAAATACGGTTCTTAGCCTTGTTCAAATAATTGAGTTTTCATAACTATTGAGTAATTATTTCTACAAGGATTTGGCAACTAAAATTGGTACTCTAATTTTTTAGATGGCATCCAACAACGCTTCTACATCATCATCGAACTCAATTTCCCTAAAATTGTTCCTCGAAAAGGCCAAACTCGATGGCCAAAACTTTATGGATTGGTTCATGCAACTAAGGCTAGCCCTTAGGTATGAACAAAAGATGTGGGCCATCAAGGAGCCTTTGCCGGAAGCACCTGCGGCTAGTGCGACTAGGACGGTCCGAGACGCGTATGATAAGCGCGTCAAGGAAACAAACGAAGTGGCTTGCATTATGCTCTCGTCAATGATTCCTGAGCTTTAAAAGCAAATGGAACATTTAGGGGCATATGATATGCTTAACCAGCCGAAGGAAATGTTCCAACAGCAGGCTAAGCTAGAGCGCTTCGAGTGCGTAAAGTCCCTTTTCGACTGCCATATGCAGGAGGGCGGAAATGTGAGCGTTCACGTGCTTAAGATGAAAGCATCGGTTGATTGCTTGGAGAGTTTGGGATTACCGTTGGGGAGGGAATTGGCGGTGGATATGATCCTCCGTTCTCTTCCTAGTTCCTTTTCACAATTCGTGTGGAACTATTATGTCCATGGCATGGACAAGTCCCTAATGGAGCTTCACGGAATGTTAAAGACCGTCGAGTCTGACATGTCCAAGAAGCCCTCCTCGTCCAAACCCGTCCTAGCTATCCAGGGAGGCAGAACCAAAAGGAAAGGCGCTCCCCCCTCCAAGGGAAAGGGTAAGGGGAATGTTGCAAAACCTAACCCGAGTCCGGCGCCGAAGGGCAAGGGGAAAGCCGTGATGATTCCACCGGCCGAGGAACCTGCGGAAGCCGAGTGCTTCAATTGCAAGGAAAAGGGGCATTGGCGGCGTTCTTGCCCAAAGTACCTCGAGGAGCTCAAGCGGGTTAAACCGAAGGGAGCGGGTAACTTAGGTACGTTTATGATTGAACTCCACAATACCGCTACTTCTAACGGCTGGGTACTTGATACCGGTTGTGGCACTCATATTTGTAATAATGTGCAGGTGCTAAAAAGAAGTAGGGCGATGGGTGCTCGAGAGCTTGACCTGATAATGGGAAACAAAGATGTTGTTCCTGTGGAGCGGATAGGGAGGGTTGATCTCGCCTTTCCTTCAGGCCTTTCTATTACATTATTGAATGTTTGTTTTTTGCCCTGCGTGGCACGTAACATTATTTCCTTTCACGCTTTTTTTTGACGATGGTTATGAGTTTAATTTTGATAATGGAATTATTTCTTGTTTAAGAGATGATGTTCATTATGTTAGTCCTATATTGAGTACACAACAACAAACGTTTGTAGAAGGGGGGGGGTTGAATACAAACTTTAGCTTTTAAAATTTAAAGACACACTGATATAATTTTATATAATTCTTATTGATATTGAATCAAGAATTACATGTACTAGAAGCGAAAATTCTAAGTACAATAAAAGATGGCAATCTACTTGTCTAACACATAGACAAGCTAACTCTAAAACAACTAATGTATATAGAGTGTTCAACACATGAACAAGTTTGATTCTACACAATGCTTAAAACTCTACAAATTTCTCAACTGATGAGATTTTCTTTCTGTTGAATAGAGACTTCACTGTGTTGTGTCTTTGCATGTCCACCATGCATGAGTATATATAGAAATCTTGGTGAATCCGGTTGCATGAAGGTAGGAGACAAAGAGGATGTGGAAATATAATATTTTAATTGTAAAGGTAGTGGGTGAAAGGTAAAGTTACTTTAATCAACTGTTTGATAAAAGTAATTGTACTTTTTTGCAAAAGTGCAACCCATTCACAATATAAAATATTAAAACCCACATCTACTGTCGTGTAGAAGTTTCTTTCCCTTTCCATGCTTGTACTTTAATCAACACCTTGCTTCTGTTTGATTTGACTTTACCAAGAATGGGATTGCCAGCCATACTTAGTTGTTTGAACAAATCTTCAAGATCTTCGTCTGGTTGAGGTATCATTATCCTTTTCCAGAGGATAAGATTAAACCTTTTTGTCTCATACTTGATCCAAAATGCGCATTTTTACTTTTACAAACAAAGATCTAAGGCATAATAGAACAACACATGTTCTGCCTTTTACATATGACTTACAATCTGAAAAGATAGTGCAGATTTGACAGTTTGCACGACTCAGCTAACAGATTATACTAGGAACTTTGATATTCACTACTCAGTTGACAAAACATATCAGTTGATCACTTTTTGCTAGGACTTAGTTGATACGTATTGCTCAGCTGATCATATAGATGCTCAGCTGATCAATAGTAAGCTTAGGAGGGCATAATCTCATGTATTTGTTTGATCAGTTGATCAAGAATGGTCAGCTGATCATTCAAATACATCAGTTTATGAGAGGAGATGACTTGTGTAAGGAAGACTTACTTAGATGATGCTCTGGGTCTCAGCTGATCCATTTGTTCACTCAGCTGATGGAGTAGCTGAGCAAAGTTCTTGCTCAGCTGATGGTGTAGGCACTCAGCTGATCATCTTTCTTCACTCACATCATGGTTTATTTTCTTCAGCTGATGGTCTTCTTTACTTGTTTTCTTCATCTAATGCTCCTTGGCTGATATCCCTTGGCTGATACATTGAGTAGGATCTGATGCTCAGCTGATGGTTTCATACTTAGCATATTTTTACATAAACTGATTCAAACAACACTTGTTTGAATTCTTTCTAAGTCATACTGAATGTAGGGTTTGGTTATCATCAAATTCTATGTTTTAGGATAGGCAGAGTTGATTATTAGGGTGAAGTGATTATCTCCCCAACAATCTCCCCCTATTTGATGATGACAAAACCTTTTTCTTTTTGAAGAATCAGTTTGACTTCGAATACAAAAGATTTGAAATTTTAAGTACATTTGGCTACCTAGCTATCTGTTTTTGGTAGCTCTTTTTATTTTGAACCTTGTTCTGTTTTTGGATTCTTTTCTAGTGTTCCATTTTGTTCTGTTTTTGTGAAATCCTTTTTTGTGTTGTACCATTTTGTTCTGTTTTTGTGGTATCTTTTCATTTTTCTATTTTTATATGTTTTTGATTTTCTGATATACATAAACATCACTTGAAATAACAAAATAAAGAAATGTACAGGAGTATTTACAGACATTAACTACTAACTAACTAGTCTATAATATACAATCAACTAGATATCATCAAATCTTCAGAGTTAGATCAGTCTTCAATCATCCCACCATGGTTCTTCTTGTACTTCAAAGTCTTTGGCATGGGATCTGCTTCAGCTAAGACTTCACATTGGGCTTGTACAAGGGCTTCAAAATGTTCATTTCCAGTTCTGCCTCTTGTAGATATCCTTAGCCCAAAGAGAAACTTCTTGCTAGCTTTGAGGATTTCAGACTGTCTAAAGAACCTCCAAGTGCCAACTCTGTCCAGAAAGAATATACCTTCAACAGGCATAACTATAAACTTGTACAACTCAGGGGTGATGTTCAATGGCAGAGATGTGTTGAGACCCTCAAAGTCAGATAAGTATTCATGCTGGGGTAGTACCTCTCTTAGCTCAAATGGTTTAAAGGGCTTGGAGCCTTTCTTGTGAAGATTATCAACTGTGTGCACATGTCTGTAATAGTCATCTGGAGTGAAGGTCCTTTGTGACACAGCTAGAGCTATCCAATTTTGAATTTTCTGAATGAATTGAACTTTAAGCTTGGATTTGGATTTGAAGAGAAGGTACAGGATCTCAACTATCTCTGTGAACCCATAGATATGACACCTCTCATAGGTTACAACTTCACAGCTGTTGAAGTTGTTTTGCCTTATAGCTTTGAGGTAGGGTTCACCATTACCCTTGTGAACAGTGGCTCTTGTGATTGGTGTTGGTTCTATTTTGTTTCTTAGAATGTTGATCTTTTCTCTGAAGCTTTGAAGCCTTTGTTTCTTAGAATATTTTCATCAGCTGATCAACAATTTTGCTCAGCTGATAGACTGTTTTCCTCAGCTGATGATCTTCTTTACTTGTTTTCTTCATTTGATGCTCCTTGGCTGATACATTGAGTAGGATCTGATGCTCAGCTGATGACTTATTTTCCTCTGCTGATGGTTCCATACTTAGCATATTTTTACATAAACTGATTCAAACAACACATGTTTGAATTCTTTCTAAGTCATACTGAATGTAGGATTTGGTTATCATCAAATTCTATGTTTTAGGATAGGCAGAGTTGATTATTAGGGTGAAGTGATTATCTCCCCAACAATCTCCCCCTATTTGATGATGACAAAACCTTTTTCTTTTTGAAGAATCAGTTTGACTTCGAATATAAAATATATGAACTTGTAAGTACATTTGGAAATTTTTGGTTTCTTTTCTAATGTTCCATTTTGTTCTATTTTTGTGGAATCTTTTTCTGTGTTGTACCATTTTGTTCTATTTTTGTGGTATCTTTTCATTTTTCCATTTTTATATGTTTTTGATTTTCTGATATACATAAACATCACTTGAAATAACAGAATAAAGAAATGTACATAAGTGATTACAAAGATAGACTACTAACTAACTATTCTATAATGTACAATCAACTAAGTAACAACAAAATCTTCAGAGTTAGAAACAGTCTTCAATCATCCCACCAAGGTTCTTCTTTAACTTCAAAATCTTTGGCATGGGGATCAGCTTTAGCTAAGACTTTAGATTGGGCTTGAACAAGGGCTTCAAAGTGTTCATTTCCAGTTCTGCCTCTTGTTGATATCCTTAGCCCAAATAGAAACTTCTTGCTAGCCTTAAGGATTTCAGACTGTCTAAAGAACCTCCATGTGCCAGCTCTGTCCCAAAAAAATATACCTTCAACAGGCATAATTATAAACTTGTACAGCTCAGGAGTGATGTTCAGTGGAAGAAGTGTTGAGACCCTCAAAATCTGATAGGAATTCATGCTGGGGTAGTACCTCTCTTAGCTCAAATGGTTTGAAGGGCTTGGAGCCTTTCTTATGAAGATTCTCAACTGTGTGCACATGCCTGTAATAGTCATCTGGAGTGAAGGCCCTTTGTGACACAGCTAGAGCTATCCAAATCTGAATTTTCTGAATGAATTGAACTTTGAGCTTTGACTTGGATTTGAAGAGAAGGTACAGGATCTCAACTAACTCTATGAACCCATATATGTGACACCTTTCATAGGATACAACTTCACAGTTGTTGAAGTTGTTCTGTCTTATTGCTTTGAGGTAGGGTTCACCATCACCTTAATGGACAGTGGCTCTTGTTATTGGAGTTGGTTCTGTTCTGTTTCTCAGAATATTAATTATTTCTCTGAAGTTTTGAAGTCTTTGTTGACTTAGGTTGATGGGAGCAGATAAATCAAGGTTGAAGAGGGTTTTGATGGCATCAGCATGGGATCTAGCTTTGAGTAGATCGGCTTGAGATTTTTCCCTTGCCAATTTGTGTTGAGCAGCAGCTTGATTTTGACTTTGTTCTTGCTCTTGATGATATGCTAGCTCTTTGGCTTGGTAGATTTCTTCAACTGAAACACCTAATGCTTGAGCCATTTGAGCATTCTCCCTTTCTTCCTTTTCTTTAAGAGCAAGCTCCCTTTTCATTTGATCATCTGCTTCAAGTTGCTCATCTGTCATCTTTTGTTTGCCTTTATCCTAAGGAGTAGAGGTTGAAGCCTTTTGGACTGATGGGGTAGATTGGACTGGTGGAGCAGATGGCTTAGGGCTTTGTCTTCTTCTTCTGAGGATGTCAGAAAGTGGAGTATCATCCTCATCATCAGAATCAGACTCTATGTTGATTTGTGGAGAGAAACCCTCAACAACTTTTCTTTTAGGCTTTGGCCTGTTTGCCATCCTTTTCAGCCTTTTGGGAAACCTTTGCTCCCCCTCAAAAGATGCTTTTCTTTTAATGGGTGAGGGAGCTGTTGCTTTGGGTGCTTCCTGCTGCATGATTTTGGTGGCTGTTTCAGCATAGGCAACATCAATATCCTCTGATTCAGGATCATCCTCCCTGGAAGAACTTGAGAATTTCTCCCCCTTTTTGGCATCATCAAAAGGAGGAGGGAGTCACCTGCTGCAGGCTTATGGCTTGGGGTAGGGGCAGGGGTATGGGTCTGGGTTGAGGAAGGGGTAGAGGATATTTTAGAGAGTTGAAGGGAGAGGTCATCCTTGAGATTTTTGATAGCTTTCCACAATGAGAGATGACTCATTCTGGATTGTTCTATTAAGGTCTCTATGTCATCAAGGATGCCTTTGAGAAAAGAAGGCATAGGGAGTAGTTGTTCAGGAATGGGTACAGAAATATTGGGGTTTATTGGGCTTAGGGTTTGGAGTTAGGATAGGAGGTTGGATATGGTTTGGTTTAGGGTATTGAGGAAGGATAGGAATTGGTGGTTGAGAGGGAAGAAGGGTAGAAAGATGGTGTATTTTGGTAAGGATTGGGGTAAGGTTAATGGGTGCAGGGGAGGGTTGGGATGGGGTTTTAAGAGACTCAATGTCTTTGGTAAGTTGAGACAATTGAGCAGAGGTTTGGGTTTGGAAGGTTTGGTTTAGTTGATCTAGGTTTTGGTGAATTGTCTGGATAAGGGTAAGGTTTGGGGTTTGGGTAGATATGGATGGGGTAGAGGTGGAAGGAGTAGATAGAGGTTCAAAGAAGTTGGGTAAGGTTTGTGTCCCCTCATTTGAGCCTTGGTGTATAAGCTCAAATTCATTGGGGAAGAGTGTTGAGCCCTGTGCCAGTGGTTGGTTTGTACCACTAGCATTGGCAGGCTGTGCTTGTGTAAGAATAGAATCAATGATGGGTGCAAGATAAGTGGACTGAGTGTGGGATGCACTCAATAACAGGGAATCCCTTATTGGATCCACATTCTGTTGTGAGAATGTGAATGGTATAGGCTGACTCAATAGTGGGATAGACACAGTATGACCTAGGGTTGAGGTCTGTCTTTCAATGAGGTCAACCTGTTGGGAGGTTGTCTCAGCTAGCAGCTTAGATCCCATTTTTACGGATGTATCTTGTTGTGAGGATACATCCACCGGCTTAAAGGTTGCAACATCCAATTGCTCCCCCTCAACATGAGGAAGGGTAATTGGAGTTGAGGTTAGAGGTGTGGAATTCACTCCCTCAAAGTGCTCATAATGAGTCACTTCTGTTGACCTTGTATATATAGGGCTACGAATTTGATTAGAACTAGTGACCACATGAGGTTCACTAGAGCTTGGCTGTATGATTGGTGTATGGACTGGAAAGGAGGATGGGCTATCAAAGGTTGGTACTACCATTTGAAGATCCTCCGAGATGGAATCAGAACTGTCATTACCTTGGATATGATGTGCCTGCTCTTGTCAATGAGCTCCAGAAGTTGCTCAGAAATTTCTTGTTCTTGGGCATCACCATCACCACCAAGAGGACTTAATACCATTGGACTAATAGGAGTAAATTCACCAGCATCACCATCACCAGCATCATCATCTTCATTATTAGGGCCAGTGTCACTTTCATCAGCATCATCACCATCATTATCATCATCATTCTCATCATCATCACCAACATTAGCATTGTCATTTGCAGCATCTATTAACTCTTGCATTTGGGCAGCGATTGGAGGACCTCTGTTTGCCTTTAGAAAGTGGAATATCTTTTCACCCATGGCAGGGACAGGAATATGCTCTTGATGTTCAGTTAAGCCCACATAATCATTTTCTCCAATCTCCCTTATAGCGATCAGGCTTAAGAATCGAATGTAGGGCACCTGAGACCTTGATGACTTCTTGTTTGTGCTCTGAGTGATTTTATCAATAAGATCAGAAAATATAACTTGAGCAAAGTCGATGTTTACACCAAAGACTAGGACATAGAGCACCAGAAGCTCGGTTTGATTGATGAGATGGTGGCTTCCAGGTTTTGGACCAAAACAACGTATGACCACGTTGGCCAAATACTTCCATGGATGAGAAAGAGCAGAGACTTTTACTTGACCATGCACTACAGGTTCATTGTAGCCGATGGTTTGCAGAACGGTTTGAACTTCTACTCTGGAGGGAAAAGTTGTATAAGGTGGGAAGTGAGGAATACTAGTGGCTTCTCAAAGTGTTCCTGTGGTGATTTGGAGATGGTAGTTTCCTTGGGCTAGGGTGCAGTGGATGGTGTTGTTGTTTAGGTTGTAGGTTGCGGAGTACCATAGCTCACCAATAACTGTAGGGTAGATGTAGTGTGGATCAGCAGTGAGACTATCGAACAAGGATGAGCCTGAAGAAACTGAACCATTAGCTCATAACCTTGGTTTTCTCGTGAGGCAGGGATGGTGGTGCAGAGTAGAATGTTGTTTGGAGTTATATTCATTGGTTGGTTGGGTGCAACATTCTCACCAGGGTTGAGAGCGGGGTATGGAATATAGGTGGCCATTTGGTAGGGATGATGAACAGTGAGTATTGAGAGAGAAGTTAGGGTAGTTCTTTGTAGAGAGAGAGAGAGGAAATTTAGAAAGTTTGAACGGGTAAAGGTGAATGAGAGAGAAAGTGGGATATTAATGAAGGTTAGTTAACAGAGATCGTTAGATACTGACAAAAATTCTAGCGGAAAATAAATTAATTAGCTATTAAATGAAATCTGACAAACGGAGTAAATAACTAGGGTTAAAAAGCATTAAATGAGTGTAAAAAGTAAAAATTTACTAAGTGTTGAACCATCAGCTGATCATAAAAATGTATCAGCTGAGGGGTATCAGCTGATAGTGAAAATTTGGAGTATCAGCTGAGGAAAGTACTTAGCTGAGCATTTCCTTCTTATCTTAAAGGGATCAGCTGAGTAAGTTTGATCAGCTGATAGGTATCAGCTGAGCATAGTTACTCAGTTTACACAGATTAAGTAAGACTTAGATATGCTTAAATAAGTAACTCATGATTTTCAACACTTATAAATTAACACAAACTAAATTACCACTATTCTAAACTAAAAATTAAGCATACCTAGTTTGGATATTAGGAAATTGAACCTTGCTTCATCTAATGGCTTTGTGAATAAATCTGTAAGTTGCAAATCAATGTTGATGTAGTGCAAAGTTACCTTCTTCTTTTGCACATTATCTCTGAGAAAATGATGTCTGATTTCAATATGCTTTGTCTTTGAATGCATGACTGGATTTTTTGAGATGGAGATTGCACTTGTATTGTCACATAGAAGTGGGGTGTCTTCAAACTTCACATCATAGTCAAGTAGTTGATTTTGTATCCACAAAATTTGAGCACAACAGCTTCCTGCTGCAATGTATTCTGCCTCCGCAGTGGATGTTGACACTGAATTCTATTTCTTACTAGACCAACTAATCAATCTTCCTCCTAGAAGTTGACAACCACCTGAAGTACTTTTTCTGTCTAATCTACACCCTACAAAATCAGAATCAGAATATCAAACTAACTCAAAATCTGAGTCTTTGGGGTACCAAAAACCAAGATTAGGAGTTCCTTTGAGATATCTGAATATTCTCTTAACAGCAGCAAGATGCGATTCCTTAGGATCTGCTTGATATCTTGCACAGAGACATGTTGAAAACATTATATCTGGTCTACTTGTAGTGAGGTATAAAAGTGATCCAATCATTCCTCTATAAGTAGTAATGTTCACTGATTTGCCATCAGTGTCCTTTCCTAACTTGATAGAAGTAGACATAGGTGTTTTCATTGAAGAACAATTTTCAAAATCAAATTTCTTGAGTAAGTCTTTGACATACTTTGTTTGATGAATGAAAATACCATCAACCTCTTGTTTAATTTGCAAACCAAGAAAATAGTTTAACTCACCCGTCATGCTCATCTGATAATTATCAGACATGAGTTTAGAAAACTTTTTGCATAGTTCCAAATTCGTAGACCCAAATATTATATCATCTACATATATCTGCACAAGTATCACATCACGTTTGTACTTCCTTATAAATAAAGTGCTATCAATGCATCCTCTTGTAAAACCTTTGTTAATGAGAAAAGAAGAGAGGGTATCATACCAGGCTCTTGGAGCTTGCTTAAGACCATATAAAGCTTTGTTTAGAAAGTAAACATGATCAGGTAAGCTTGACTCCTCAAAACCAGGAGGTTGTTTCACATACACCTCTTCTTTCAGATCTCCATTCAGAAATGCACTCTTCACATCCATTAGGAACACCTTGAAGTTTTTGAAGGCAGCATAGGCTAGGAACAGTCTGATAGCTTCCAATCTTGCAACAGGGGCAAAGGTTTCATCAAAATCAATACCTTCTTCTTAACAATACCCATGTGCCACTAGCCTTGCTTTGTTTCTTATGATTTGCCCATTTTCATCTAGCTTATTTCTGAACACCCACTTTGTTCCAATGATGGATTTATCCTTTGGTTTGGGTACCAAAGTCCATACATTATTTCTTTTGAATTCTGCCAATTCTTCTTGCATGGCAGACACCCAGTGGGGATCATTGAGAGCTTCATCAACCTTCTTTGGTTCAATCATTGAGACAAATCCAGAATACAAGCAGATGTTGCAAGCTTTTGATCTTGTTCTAACTGGATCATCTATGTTACCTATCACCAAATTATGAGGATGGTGCTTGAGGTCTTTGAAGGCTTTTTGGATTGCTTGGGAATTGGGATTCATTTGGATTTGAGGAGAAGAAGTTATATGTTAGCTATCAGCAGTAGAAATGACTTCATTTTGAGTGGCTGATATTTACTTCATTGTTGCAATCTGTGGGTATCTCTACTGAAGAGGGAATGAGTGATATGGAATTGTAATCCAATGATGTTGAGTAATTTTCCACATGATTCAGTAGAGGTATAGGATTGGATGAGGATGGTTGTACATGGTTAAATATTTGGATAGGAACAGGTTCATCTACATCATGAGCAGCTGGTGGAGAGGGATCTACTTGCTCTGGAGTGTCTTCTCCAGTTTGCATGAGATCATTAAATTCTTCACCTGAAACATGATTAGAAGAACAAGAAGCAACAAAGTCATTTTCATTGAAACTTACATTGATGGATTCCTCTATGACTTTGGTTTTGAGGTTGTATACTCTGTATGCTTTAGAAATCACTGAGTAACCTACAAACACTCCTTCATCAGCTTTAGGAGCAAACTTCTGCAATTGATCTTTTTAATTGAGTATGAAACATTGACAACCAAAAATATGCAGAAAGCTGATGCTTGGCTTCCTTCCCTTGAGCACTTCATATGGAGTTTTGTTGTGCCTCTTGATAATAAGGGACCTGTTCTGTGAGAACATGCACAACTTACAGCCTCAACCCAGAAATTAAAGGATAACCCACTTTCACACAACATGGTTCTGGCAGCTTCAATCAATGTTCTATTTCTTCTTTCAGCTACACCATTTTGTTGTGAGGTTCTTGGAGCAGAAAAGTTTTGAGATATCCCTTTCTCATCACAGAAGGATTCCAGAGTTTGATTTCTGAATTCAGTTTGATGATCACTTCTAAGACTCCTCACCATATTGCCATTCAACACTTCCATCTTCTTGATAAAACAAATAATTTCTTCAGCAGCCTCACTCTTTGCTTTAAGAAAGAAAACCCAAGTGTATCTTGAGAATTCATCAACTAATACAAGAGCATACTTACTTCCACCAATACTAGCAATTGCAACAGGACCAAAGAGATCCATGTGCAACATATAGAAAGGTTCTGTAATTGAGAAGGCCTGCTTGGATGGAAATGATATCTTATGCTGCTTTCCCTTCTCACAAGCAGTCCAAGGTTTAGGCTTAAGATAAGTCAGAGAAGGTAGTCCTGACACTAGTTCACCCTTGCTCAACTTGTTGATATTTTTGAAATTAAGGTGGGAAAGCCTCTTGTGCCACAGCCAATTTGTATCCTCATTATTTTTGGAGTACAAACATGTTTCCTTTGAAGGGTCACCAGAGGACATGTCAAGTGTATACACATCCTTGGTTCTCTTGGCACTAAACACTGTATTACCATCTTTATTTATGATGGAGCCTCTTGTCTTTGTGAAGTGGACTTCATTATCTCCATCACACAATTGACTTATTCTTATGAGATTGTATTTCAGCCCTTTGACATATGAAACTTTGGACAGTTTGAGGTTCCCATTATGAAGTTCACCATAGCCTTTTGTTTGCCCATGGTTGTTGTCACCAAAGGTCACCTTTGGACCTTTCTCTTTCTTGTAGTTACTGAGCAAAGCCTTGTTACCTGTCATGGTTCTTGAACATCCACTGTCAATAAACCAAGAACCAACACCCTGCACAGATTGAATGAAAGAAGAGTTAGTGACACAAGTAGGAATCCACTACTTAGTGGATCCCTGTGGAATGCACCTAGCTTTCCACTTCATCTCAGGTTTCTTATGTATGAGAGGAATGACTGTGTTCTCATCACAAATCCGCTGTCTTGAATTCCCTTCTAAAGAACATTCAAATGCCTTATGCTCTTTGCTTCCACATTTATAACATTTTTGAGATTTTGTGGCCTTGGAGCATTGAACAACATTGTTTGAATGCCTATGAGATTTCTTATCAGTCATCATTTGACTAACTTGACCATTCAGCTTATGAAGCTTATCCTGTAAATTTCTTAGGTCTTTATTTACAGGCACCTTAGATTGATCTTTGTTTTTAGAAAGTTTTTGACCAATCTTTGGAGTGGCAGAAATGGGAACAATGTGAACATCATTCTTTTTACTCATAGTTTCTTCTATTGAAAGAGAGTTGATTACTTCCAGATCAAATGATTGTTTAGAAGATGAGCTATGATCAGCTGACAGGTTATCAGCTGAGCATTTATCATCTGCTAACCTATCAGTTGATGGAGTAGTATTAGCTAATGATTCTTCAGTTTGTGAAATGCTAAGATTTAAGTCATCTGTTTTCAAGGTTTGACAACATAATGTCTCTGAGGTTTCAACTAATGATTCCTTTCCTTTACTCACATCCTTTGACTTTATATTATTAGTATTTTTACATTCTGAATTCTTACTAGAGGATGATTCAGCAGAAGGAATAATTGATTCTTTTGAGTGGGAACTTTTGCTTCTAACAAACTTATTTGTGAACACACTTTTGCCTTTAACAGTTTTGTGAAAAGTCTGTGGCAAAATGTCAGCTTTGTCTAAGATATTAAGGTTCTTATTAGAATCAACATAATTAGCAGCCTTAGAGTAACTTCCACCAATAATAGCTTGAACTTGTTTGGGTATCTGCTCCTTGACACACTGAGTGGTCTTTTCTGCAGATACACACCAAGACTTTACTACTTTTTGGAGGTCGTTAAACTTTTTGGTTGCTTCACTAGTTCTTTTACTAAGATCTCATTAAGTATCTTTTGATTAGCTAGTTCCTCATTTAAGATTGTTATTTGCTTAAGTTCCTCATCCTTAAGAATTAACTTTTCCTTTAGTGATTCTACTTCTAGTTTTAGCTTCTTCTCTATTTGAATAGCAGACTGGAAATCAATACACAAATAATCAAACATAGCATTCTTCTCATTATCATCATAGTTAATAAATTTTCCAACCTGATACATAGAAGAAGGATCCCAGTTGGTAGTTGAACAAGCTTTTGCAGCATTTTTCATGTCTTCATCAAAGGAGCTACCATCATTGTTGTTGGCCATCATGCAGAACTGAGCAGAGATCACCTCATCTTCATCTGAGGAGAGATCTTCTTCTGCCCAATCTTCTTCTTTAGCAACAAGAACTTGGCCCTGGGCTTTCTTCTTCTTCTTCTTCTTGTCAAGGACAGCAGCAAGGAGTTTCTTATACTTGGCTTCGTAATCAATTTGGCCCTCCTACTTTTGCACAGATGAAGAACCAGTGTTATATTTGGACTTACACTCACTAGCTATGTGGCCAATCTTGCCACACTTATAACACTCTGCTGTAGAGGCATCAAATGTAGATTTGGGCTTGACAAACTTTCATGGCCTCTTGCTGAACCTCTTGACACCCTTTCCCTTCTTGAAAGGTCTGAACTTCTTAACCAGCATTGCTACACCTTCAACCAACTCCTCTAGGTTACTCTCCTCACAATCATTCTCCTCATCACTTTCTCGAGCACTCTCCACTTCATCTCCTTCTTCATCAGAACCAGAATCAATAGCTACAAAGCTTCTCATCTTTGTATCTCTTGATACAAGGGCAGTTGGTGCAGCTTTCATGACCTCCTTCATCTCCTTGGATGACAACTTCCTTTGTTTGACTGATTGCTCATGGTTTAGTAAGTTACCATAGAGAGCAACCAGAGACATTCCCTTTATCTTCTCACTACGTCTTAGAACAGTGACAAAGTGATCCCATGTTTCAGGGAGGGAGTCTAGAAACTTGTTCACCAAAACAAAGTTGCTCTTGGTTATTTTTGCACTTTTCAAGTCATTAACTAGGCAGTTGAACCTGGTGTATGTCTGTGTAAGACTCTCACCTTTCTGAGCAAAGAAGAATTCATACTTACTGTTGAGGAGGAGCTTCTTGTTCTCCTTCACCTCTTCAGTCCCTTCATATGCAACTGTGAGTGTATCTAACATCTCTTTAGCAGAAGTATAGATAAGTACTTGATGATAGATCTCATTAGGTAGTGCAGAGACAAGAGCTGATCTAGCCTTAACATCTAGGCTAACCAACCTCTTATCTTCATCTGTCCACAGATGCATGGGTTTGGTTATGATTCTTTCTGTTGTAGAGGTTGACCTTCAGATTCTGAAGGAATGGATAACACTAATGTTGGAACATAAGGACCATCAGTGACTATTTCAAGCATTTGGATATCAAGGGTGGATAAGAAAAGATATGCTCTACTTTTCCACATGGAGAAATTTTCTGCATCAAACATGGGACATCTTGTTAAGGACCCAGTGTTTGAGATTTTCATGTTGTTTGCTGATGAGGCCAATTTGAGAGGGGTAGAAGCAGTTGTAGAGTAAGCAAAGCAGATCTAGATATTGATTATCTAACCTGCTCTGATACCAGTTGTTAGTCCCATATTGAGTACACAACAACAAATGTTTGTAGAAGGGAGGGTTGAATACAAACTTTAGCTTTTAAAATTTAAAGACACACTGATATACTTTTATATAATTCTTATTGATATTGAATCAAGAATTACATGTACTACAAGCGGAAATTCTAAGTACAATAAAAGGTGGCAATCTATTTGTCTAACACATAGACAAGCTAACTCTAAAACAACTAATGTATATAGAGTGTTCAACACATGAAAAAGTTTAATTCTACAAAATGCTTAAAACTCTATGAATTTCTCAACTGATGAGATTTTCTTTGTGTGGAGTAGAGACTTCACTGTGTTGTGTCTTTACATGTCCACCATGCATGAGTATATATAGAAATCTTGGTGAATCCCCGGTTGCATGAAGGTAGGAGACAAAGAGGATGTGGAAATATAATATTTTAATTGTAAAGGTAGTGGGTGAAAAGTAAAGTTACTTTAATCAACTGTTTGATAAAAGTAATTGTACTTTTCTGCAAAAGTGCAACTCATTCACAATATAAAATATTAAAACCCACATCTACTGTCGTGTAGAAGTTTCTTTCCCTTTCCATGCTTGTACTTTAATCAACACCATGCTTCTGTTTGATTTGACTTTACCAAGTATGGGATTGCCGGCCATACTTAGTTGTTTGAACAAATCTTCAAGATCTTCATCTGTTTGAGGTATCATTATCCTATTCCAGAGGATAAGATCAAACCTTTTTGTCTCATACTTGATCCAAAAAGTGCATTTTTACTTTTACAAACAAAGATCTAAGGCATGATAGAACAACACGTGTTCTGCCTTTTACATAGGCCTTACAATCTGAAAAGATAGTGCAGATTTGACATTTTGCACGACTCAGCTAACATATTGTACTAGGAACTCTGATATTCACTACTCAGTTGACAAAACATATCAGTTGATCACTTTTTGCTAGGACTCAGTTGATACATATTGCTCAGCGGATCATATAGATGCTCAGCTGATCAATAGTAAGCTTAGGAGGGCATAATCTCATGTATTTGTTTGATCAGTTGATCAAGAATGGTCAGCTGATCATTCAAATACATCAGTTTATGAGGGGAGATGACTTGTGTAAGGAAGACTAACTTAGCTGATGCTCTGGGCCTCAGCTGATCCATTTGTTCACTCAGTTGATGGAGTAGCTGAGCAAAGTTCTTGCTCTGCTGATGGTGTTGGCACTCAGCTGATCATCTTTTTTCACTCAGCTGATGGGGTAGGCACTCAGCTGATCAACTTTCTTCACTCGGTTGATGTTTTATTTTATCTCAGCTGATGGTCTTCTTTACTTGTTTTCTTCACCTGATGCTCCTTGGTTAATATCCCTTGGCTGATACATTGATTAGGATCTGATGCTCAGCTGATGGTTCCATACTTAGCATATTTTTACATAAACTGATTCAAACAACACATGTTTAAATTTTTTCTAAGTCATACTGAATGTAGGGTTTGGTTATCATCAAATTCTATGTTTTAGGATAGGCAGAGATGATTATTAGGGTGAAGTGATTATCTCCCCAACACATTACTTTAAAGCTTATCCATGTCGTGGGATTTATGAAACAAGTTTGTGTTTTGATGGTAATAAATCAATCATGAACATTGATTCTAAGTCCAAAGGTGTATTGGACAAGTTGTCTTTGTGGCATAGTCATCATGGCCATATGAACAAGAAACGTGTCGCCAAACTCCAAGTGGATGGGATTTTGGAATCGTTTGACCACGGGTCAAGCGAAGTATGCGATTCTTGTTTATTAGGCAAAATGACTAAAGCGCCCTTCACCGGCGTTAGTGAAAGGGGCAAAGACTTGTTGGATATTGTTCACACGGATGTGTGTGGTCCGTTCAGGTCTGCTACAAGAAACAACTGTAGGTACTTCATTACTTTTACTGATGATTTCAGTAGGTATGGTTATGTTTATTTGATTAAGTATAAGTCCAAAACCTTTGAGGTGTTTAAGACATACCAAAACGAAGTACAAAATCAATTGGGCAAGTGGATTAAGATTCTCAGATCCGATATGGGTGGTGAGTATCTTAGTACCGAGTTTCTTGATCATCTTAGGGGGTGTGGAATTATTTCACAACTTACTCCACCCCGGACACCACAACTAAATGGGGTCGCTGAAAAGAGGAACCGAACTTTATTGGATATGGTTCGGCCCATGATGAGTCGTACAAAGCTACCCGCAAGCTTTTGGGGTTATGCTTTGGAAACCGCTGCTAGGACCTTAAACCTTGTACCGAAAAAGAAGGTTGTAAGTACACCGTTTGAGATGTGGCATGGAAGGGTTCCTTTGCTAGCCTATCTCAAGGTCTGGGGTTGTGAAGCTTACATGAGACGTGAATCTCAAGACAAACTTGAACCCAGAGCCGAGAAGTGTATTTTCATTGGCTACCCAGCTGGTTCTATGGGATATTTGTTTTACAAACCTTCAGAGAACAAGGTGTTTGTTGCTCGAAGGGCGGTCTTCCTTGAAAGGGAGCTGATATCTGCGGAAGCCAATGGGAGGCAAGTCGATCTAGAAGAAATTCTAGATGACACCAATGATCAACCTGATGTTGGCACTTGTACCGCTTCTGAGGTCGGCATACCGGAAAAAGTGAAACCTCAACCAATGGTGGATGAGGTACCTGATACACAGCCATTAGAGCTCCGTAGATCTGGTAGAGTTCGTAATGAGCCGGAAAGATATGGGTTTCTCATATCCGAGGGCGATGAGCTATTGGTGGATCATAGTTAACCGACCAACTACCGGGAAGCCGTAGCGGGCCCTGAGTCTGCTAGGTGGAAGGAGGCGATGGACAGTGAGATGCAATCCATGGCGGATAATCAAGTCTGGGACTTGGTTGATCCAGTACCCGGCCACTAGACAGTAGGGTGCAAGTGGGTCTCTAGGAAGAAGACTAACATGGATGGAAAAGTAGACACCTTCAAAGCCCGACTAGTAGCAAAGGGTTTCACTCAAACTCATGGTGTAGACTATGATGAAACATTTTCTCCAGTGGCTATGTTAAAGTCTATTAGGGTATTAATGGCTATCGCTGCATATTACGATTACAAAATATGGCAGATGGATGTCAAGACTGCCTTCCTTAACGGGAAGTTGGCAGAGGAGGTTTACATGGCACAACCTGATGGTTACGTAAACCCCAAATATCCTAATAAGTCTGCAAGCTTAAGAGGTCCATTTATGGACTTAAGCAAGCATCTCGGAGTTGGAACATTTGCTTTGATGAAAAGGTCAAAGAGTTTGGCTTTTCTAAAAGCAAGGAAGAACCTTGTGTATATGTCAGGGCTAATGCGAATGTTGTAGTTTTCCTAGTCTTGTATGTGGATGACATACTACTCATAGGAAGTGACGTGACTACCTTGTAGGAAGTGAAAACCTGGCTTGGGAGTTGCTTCTCTATGAAAGACATGGGAGAAGTAGCATATATTTTGGGGATAAAGATCTATAGAGATAGATCTAAGAGACTCATTGGTTTGAGCCAGAGTACGTACATAGATAAAGTCTTGAAGAGGTTCAAGATGCAAGATTCCAAGAAAGGGAATTTGCTATGTTGCATGGTATGGCGTTGAGCAAGTCTTAATGTCCTAGTTCTCAAAAGGAACTAGAGGAAATGAGTCGAGTCCCGTATGCTTCGGCAGTGGGATCGATCATGTATGCTATGTTATGTACTCTGCCTGATGTGTCGTATGCCTTGAGCATGACGAGTGGATATCAGGCTACCCCTGGTCAAAGTCATTGGGTTGCGGTTAAAAACATCCTAAAATATATTCGGAGAACTAAGGAAATGTTTTTGGTGTTCGGTGGATCGGAGGAGCTCAAAGTTACTGGATATTCTGATGCTAGCTTCCAAACGGACAAGGATGATTGCCGGTCTCAATCGGGATTTGTATTCTTGTTAAATGGTGGAGCAATAAGTTGGAGAAGTTCCAAGCAAGATACCGTGGCCGATTCAACCACGGAGTCAGAGTATATTGCTGCAAGCGAGGCTGCTAAGGAAGCCGTCTGGATGAAGAAATTCATTCAAGACCTTGGAGTTGTTCCTAGCATCGCTAACCCTATTGAGATCTTCTGTGACAATGAGGGTGCAGTAGCTCTAGCTAAGGAACCAAGAGCGCATCGACGTACAAGACACATTGCTCGGAAATATCATTTTATTCGTGATATTATCGAGAATAGAGACATTGTGGTTAGTACAATACCGACTGAGGGGAACTTGGCAGATCCACTCACCAAACCTTTGTCACAAGTTAAGCATGATTCTCATGCTAAGTCTATTGGTATTATATTTGCTAGTGACTTGGTTTAATTATTTTAGTTGTATTTGTTATTGAGAACATTACAGCAATAATGTATTTCTTATTGTAATGACTATTAAATGGGGATTTAATATACGCATGATGCAATTACTTTATGAAACATTATTGTGTTCTATCTTTGCGTGTTTAATACTTCCTTGAATAAACTTTTTTATTCTAAATACTCCACGATCGGTCGTTCTTCGTTGGAAGGAAGAAGTGAATTAAGATCGAGGCGAGTGGTTGGTAAAGTTTTCATCTTGGATTAAATACTTGTTTACGCAACACTAGCCTGTACTTAATGGTGATTAAGTAATTGGAGGACCCGTACCTGAGATTACTTCATAGATATTATCGCAAGTAAATCAGAATGATAACATTATTTATCCTTTTACTGGAGATGCACGTGTTGCTTGATTATTAACGTGGACTTGTTTAGATTGCTTTCTAACGCAGTTCGTAACTGGCTGTTATAAGGGAAGTTTTCAGGCAAGAACTTGTTATTATGATAGAACGGTGTAGTCAAAGGTATTCGTTCCTCTTTTGAGAGATATCCTTGGGCCCCTTGTTGAGTAAGCTGATGACAAATCAAAATGCATGGCTGTGCTCAAGTTGAATTGATAATGGATCAATTGTGCAACTTGTATTGTTAGTCATAGTTAGTCTATATCGAGAAACATAATCGTGAATGATTTGGGGTTGATCATGTTCCATGACCTGCATTCACATCGGATCTCGTGAACGAAGGGATAAGTAATCACTTATCTATAGGACCTTTCCTTTTGGTGAGGTATTTGTTTAGGAAGACAAACCCTATGCTGACTTGGGGGCATACATGCCTTGCTAGAGGCCGCTATATGTCGGTGACGCCTTTCGTGAGTTTGTCATGTGCAAGTGGGAGTCTGTTGGATTATGCCCACTGACACACACACGAGTTGGTATCATGGCTGATGAAGCAAGGGCCTATTGGGTCACACGCCAAATATCGATTCCGGAATCACGGAAGGTCTAATGAGAGAGAAAACCAAAAACTGGTTCTCGTGGGCCAAGGCACGCCCGTGCCTCTATGAGGTACGGTCGTGCCCTACGGGCAGGCACGAGCCTAAGTCGGGCGTGGCCTATGGCTAGGTACGCCCGTGCCTCAGGGAGGCATGCACATGCCCTGTGCCCAGTGGACAGGCACGAGCCCAAGTCAGACGTGACTTGGGCGTGGCCTTTTGGACTGGCACACCCGTGCCTTGTGAGGCACGGCCGTGCCTTATGCAGTAACAGCCTCTTTACTAGGCTTTCAAAGCTAGTTAAAGTGTGTTTATGTGCATTGATCTTGTAACAGCCATGAGAATTATTGTTGAACATTTTTGAACTCAATTTTGATTTCTATATAAACCACGTGAAGTCATATGGTTTTGGTTACTTGATTGAAATACACTAAGTTGATACAAATTGCATAATTCTCTCAAACACACAAAGAAGTACTCAAGGCTTTGGTATTCTTGTGTCGATCATCTTGGTGGTTTTTAGATAGGCTTATCTATCACTCTAGCAAGTGGGAGGCAATAGTAACTTGGTGTGGACTTCGATAGAGGTGTACACGTTAGTGCATGAAACATCCAAACTCCAATCCCACTTATACAAAGAAGATAGCATCAAGGGTATGACACTATTTCTTTGTATCTTTATTTTGTTGCTTAACCATGTTTAGAGTTTTGGTCCATATGGTGGGCTCATTCGTGGTCAATTTTTGAAACTATTTTTCTACTCGTTTTGCTTCCGCTGTGACTTTAGACCACGAAAACCCAACACGTTCATCCTTTAATTCATAATATCTGATATGAATGTGACGCATGGAACACCGTCAACCTCTAGATCATCCACAATTATGTTTCTCGATCAAGACTGATGGTTACCAACAAAAGCAAATTGCAAAATTGATCCATTATCAATTCAACTCGAGCATGCGCATGCATTTGATGTCAGCACTAGGTCAATGAGGGGCACATGGTTATTGTTAGAGTTAAATTTGTGTTTAAGTCTAGTCACAATTTAATGTTTTTCTATTTTACTTTGTACTTAGTATATATAGTAGTGTTTCCTTTCTTCCTTGTAACCTTGAATATTATATTGAATAGAAAACACACACATTAAGGTGTTTCCATACTTTTCTCTCTACTTGAATTACTTGTGTATTCATTGAATTGCTCTACAAGTGGTATCAGAGCCTAAGGAGTGTGATTTGATTATGAATTCAACATACAAGTTCAAGATTCTAGAAAAATTTGAAGAAAACCGAGAACACATTTTGAGATTTTTGGGTTTTCATCAAATTTTGTGATTTTCGTGAAGATTATGGTTGATTGATGCTCGTTTATCATTATAGAATCATTCTAGAGTGAACGAGATCAAATTAACAACAAAACAGTAAGCAAATCGAAGATTTTAGTATGTTTTGTGAAAAACGAGTTTTGGGGAAAATTGTCTAATTCGATATCAATTCGTTGTTGTTTATCGGAAATATTGATATAGGATTGATTGAAGTTGATAGGCGAAGTGATCTGGGCAAGAAATATAAATATTCGTGCAAATTTGAAGAATTTTTTAATCTGAACGGGTCGAAGATGAAGATACCGGATTTTGAATATGAATCTGTCGGATTTTGAAGATGAAGTTATCAGATTTCATAAATCTGATTGTGTTTACCGGATTTGGTTTATGCGGATTTGAAAATTATCGGATTTCAAATTTGGCAGATTTCAAAGTCTCGGATTTGGTTTCTTCCGGATTTGAAAGTGCCGAATTTGGCTTCTTCCGGATTTGAAAGTGTCGGATTTTGCTTCATCCGGATTTGAAAGTATCGGATTTCAAAGTACCGGATTTGGGATTTGGCGGATTTGGGTTTTGAGCGGATTTGGGAAGATTTTCAATTTTTCTATCATTTTCTCCATAGCAATTTTAACCCCAGCCAGGGGCTCTGCCCCTTGGACCCCGCTATCAGGGGCGCTGCCCCCGAACCCCCGTAGTCGTTGTGACTGTATTATCTATTCACCTTGATTCCTAAGACAAGTGTTTGGATTTTTTGGCTGAGTCAGGAGTTCTCAAAGTTTCAGTTATCATTCTGATGTTTCTAGATTTGGTCTACTTTGGGTCATTGCTACCATATGCTGAATGTCTAGTACCTTATGTCTAGTCATCATACCCTTTCCTAACTGATTTTTGGTTCTTCTTTCTTAGTGTCACCAATTTTTGGTCTCAAAACCATATTTTGACCATCTATTCCTTGTTTCTTTTGAATCTTGGTTATCTTATATCAGTCATTTCTGACAACCCAGATCACATTGTTGGTGAAATTGTTTGAAGGAATGACCAACATCAAATTACTTCAGGTTTTTGAGAAAATTTTGTATTACATGCGAATGCTCTTGAGTAAGGATGGATCCGACTCACTGATTATTATATCAAAGTCACCTACCCACTTATGTGTACCCAAGTTCTTTTGCACCCGTATGTCATCCAAATTTTTTTTGGGACTTCCGGTGATTTGGTCAAGGTTGATTACACGGTATTGGGAGAATTACTTGACAACATTAATCTCCAATATCAGCTTACATCCAACAAAAAGTTATAAATCTTCACGAATTTAGATCAAATCATAACCACTCCTTAACGATCGAGAGTGGTTCGAGTATCTACTCATGTCATACAACAAATGGAGATCTTTTTGACATGAATATGTAGGCTCCTCCCCATCCCTTTTTCCATGTTTGTTACAACTGAATCTCAGAGTGATGTCTTTTATGCATGATGCTCATAATGTATCATAATCATCATGAGGGGAGAATAAAAAAAATAAGTAAAGAAATTTTACATTGTTGATTCAGTTGTTGTTGAGGGAGAGTAAAAGAACATATTGAAAAGTTATTGTGTCTGCTCAAGGGGGAGAGAGACAAAGAAACGTCAGTCTATATCATGTCTAGGGGGAGTCAAGATTGTCAGACTTATGAAGACATGGGAACAATCTGAGCTACATTGTAGGGGGAGATAAAAAGAAGATTATTCCCAACACATCAAAAGTGTTTATGCTTCCGCTATCAAAAGCTCAAGATAAAGCATTGTTTCAGACTGATGTATTTGGTGGGACGCTACATCCCAAACTACTTATATAATCTAAGGAAGACAGTCCTTAGGTTACTGGCGTTTACACTCCTATTTCAATACAAAGGGGGAGAATGTAAAGTATAAAATTGTATAGAAATAGGAGTTTTCTTGAGAAAATACTCATAGAGTATAAATAGGGATATGACCCTTGTAATATGTGAGTTTTGCCATAATCAATGTTTAAGTGTGTGTTTTGTATATGTTTTTGATTTTTCATTTAATATATACAAAACCTGATATATTTTCTCCCCCTACAAGTATGAACCCTCAATGATTCATAACTTGTATTTGCTCTGTCCGTCCATTGACCAAATTTGTCCTGCACAACTAGCATATACCGTGTAAGATCTGTTGATTCAGAATGGTATGTTAAACTATCAAATTCAACATTCCTAATCTTGACACTAAAGCATTAAAACGAGATTCGTCTAACGCTTTGGTGAAAATATCAGCAAGTTGATTATCTGTTTGAACATATTTTAATTCAATTAAACCTTTTTCAGCATAGTCATTTATAAAATGATATCTGATGTCAATATTTTTTGTTTTAGAATGATGTACCGGATTGCATGTAATTGCAATGGCACTTTGAGAATCACACATTAGAGGGATTTTGTTATATACCAGACCAAAGTCGGAAAGCTGAGTCCGAATCCAAAGACATTGAGAACAGAAGCTAGCAGCAGCAATGTACTCTGCTTCAGCTGTTGATGATGAAACACAGTTCTGCTTCTTGGAGTCCCAGCAAACCAGTATGTCTCCCAAAAAATGTGCACTCCCGGATGTGCTCTTTCGGTCTAGCATGCAACCGGCATAATCTGCATCAGAATAGGAAATTAGCTCAAACCCAGAATCCCTAGGATACCACAAACCTAGATCTGGGGTACCCTTAAGATATCTAAATATGCGTTTTACCGCCAGAAGATGAGATTCTTTAGGATTTTCTTGGAATCTGGCACAAAGACATGTAGAATACATAATATCCGACCTACTAGCGGTTAAATATAGCAATGAACCTATCATTCCTCTATAAGTTTTCAAATCTACTACTTTTCCTTCTGGATCAGCAAATAGTTTTGTTCGAGAAGCCATGGGTGTTGAGATTGATGAACAGCCAGTCATATCAAATCTCTTTAACATATCTTTGATATACTTTGCTTGATTTATAAAAATTCCATGGCTAAATTGTTTAATTTGCAATCAGAGGAAAAAATTAACTTCCCCCATCATGCTCATTTCAAAGCGCTTTTTCATTGTATTTGAAAATTCATTGTCATATTTAGGATTTGTAGAACCAAATATTAGGTCATCGACATATATTTGTACCAACACATATTCAGTTTTCTCTTTGACGTATCCTTCATTAAGCAGGTGTTCTGACATCTCATCGTACCAAGCTCTCGGGGCTTGTTTTAAACCATATAGAGCTTTGTCCAAAATATAGGCGTCATTGGGTCTGTTAGGATCTACGAAACCTTCAGGTTGACTGACATACACTTCCTTTTTCAATTTGCCATTGAGGAAGGCAGTCTTCACATCCATTTGATATACAGTGAAGTTTCTGTAGGAAGCATAGGCTTGGAAAAGTCGAATTGCTTCTATTCTAGCTACAGGAGCGAAGGTCTCATCATAATCTATCCCTTCCTGTTGATTATACCCCTTAGCCACTAGCCTAGCTTTATTCCTAACCACCACACCATCAGAATCCTTCTTATTCTTAAATACCCACTTCGTTCCAACAATAGATTTTCCTTCAGGTCGTGGAACTAGTCTCCAGACTTTGAGTTGGTCAAACTGATTTAGCTCTTCTTGCATAGCAATAATCCAATCAGGATCAGCTAGAGCTTCCGACACTCGTGTGGGTTCGACCATGCTTAGAAAACTAGAGTGTTGACATATGTTAGCTGTGGCAGATCGAGTTTGAACACCGGAGTTCAAACTTCCTATTATTTGAGTCTCTGGATGACTCCTCAGCCAAACAGGTTCGGGGGATTGAACCTGAATGAAGTCATTAAGATTTTTAAGATGAGTTGAATTAATGTCTTCTGCCACTTGATCATATCTTGGACTTTGTTCATTTGCAGGAATATTCGTAGCTTCAAACTCCGAGTTAGCAGAATTTGTAGTCTATTGAACTGTAGATACACTTGGTGGCTCAGTAATTGACACAGACTCCTGCTGAATATCCTGCAAGACAGTAGATGTATTATCATTCTTTTAAAGAAATCAAACATAAAATCCAAGCTTAAATCTTCTGAATGTGCGGATGACTCATCTGTTTTGTTATTTGTAAAAATTGAATGTTTGGATGAGTTAGGTTTACTCGTTAAGGAATTTAAATTGACTAAATCGTCAAACGTAACATTTATGCTTTCGACAATCATGTTAGTTCTCCGATTTAGAACTCTAAAACCCTTTTTATCCATTGAGTAACCTAAAAATACTCCTTCATCGGCTTTCGAATCAAACTTTGATAGTTTGTTCGACTCATTCAACACATAGCACCAATTACCAAATACATGAAAGTATTTGATATTAGGCACTACTCCATTACATAATTCGTATGGAGTTTTATAAAAGCGATGATGAATTAGTGATCTATTTTGGGTGTAGCATGCAGTATTCACGGCTTCAGCCCAGTAGGATGGTGGTAGCTTTGAGTATTGCAACATTGTTCTCGTAGCTTCAACCAAAGTTCTATTTTTCCTCTCAACTACTCCATTATGCTCCGGAGCATATGCTGCCGAGAACTGATGATTAATTCCCTCATAATCTAAATAGGAATTTAAAGTTCTATTTTTGAACTCAGTCCCATTGTCTATTCGAACACTCTTCACCGGTTGTCCATTTTGAGTCTTGTGATTCTTTAGAAGTAGAATTACTTGTTGTGGTACCTCACTCTTATGACTCACAAACCGGACCCAAGTGTACCGGGAATAATCATCCACCATCACCAAGATATATCTCTTTGCATTTCTTGACTGGACTTTCATTGGTCCGCAGAGATCCATGTGAATCAACTGTAAAGGCGCGGTAGTTGAAGATATCTGACTTACTTTGGGTGGAACTCTCTTCATTTTTCCCGCTTCGCAGTCCTTACAGAGATGATCTTTCTCAAATTTAAGCTTCGGTAGACCTCTGACCAAGTTACCATTCACCAGCTTGTTTATGTTTTTGAAATTTAAGTGCGACAACTTGCGATGCCATGACTAGTTTAGGTCTGATGATGCTTTATACAACAGGCATACTGGTGTGCCGGAACCTTTCTCAGACAAGTCAATTGTATACAAGTTTGACTTTCTGTTGCCACCCAAAATTTCTGCTCCATCTTCAGTTCTTAATGAACAGGAGCTTTTCTTGAAAACTACTTCCATACCCTTATCACAGAATTGTCCTATGCTAAAAAGATTGTGGCCTAAGCCTTCCACATAGGATACTTTTTCTATCTTCAAATTTCCTGTTTCTATTACCCCGTGGCCTAAGATCAGCGAGACTTGGTCATTCCCAAACTTTTCATTCCCTGTATACTTGCTCACAAAGTGTTTGAGAAGACCTTTGTTCCCCGTCATATGTTTAGTGCAGCCCGAGTCCATATACCATAGATGATCTATCTGCACATGGAAAAGAAACTCGTTTGATTTGTTGTGTTAGATGTTTCAGGTGTTTTGACAACATTCAAACTTTCTTTGTTAAGCATTTTCTTTACAATCCATTTCCCAGTTGATTTCTTAGTTGATTTGATCACAGGTGAGAAATGCTTTTTTTTGACAACATACACGCTTTTTGTTATGGGTTGATATGACACAGGTGTATTCATCATCTGTTTTGGATTCTTCGTTGAATATGATTGATATGATGAATTGAAAAAAGCTTTCTGTTGAGATTGGGTAAAGGATGTGAATTTGTTATGAACGACTAGAGTTGGAGAATGTGTTTGATTGTTGTTCATTATGTTCATATGTTCTCTCCACTGTCCTGGACAGACTAGTATTTTTCGGTTTCCGTACCTTTTTAATAGCCCTGCTTTTTGATGTTTGTGAATCCATTGGTGAATAATGAACCCATTCTTATTGATAGACCAAAACAAAATTTTATTATCATTTGAATTCTTCCAGTTTTTGTTGGATTTTGATTCACTTTTCAGTTTATTTTGATGATTTTCACATTTGAACTTACACTGTCCTTCAGGACAGCCATTTCCAACACAACACATTTTGTTATCAACTACTTTTGCTTTTGAGCTCTTTGTTTTAACTTTCCATGAAAAAAGTAACACGCAATTTTTATTACAGTAGGATTTATGGATCTTACAAAATGGTTTCACTTTTTTCTTGGAATCAGTATTGACTACATGTGCTTTCTTCTTCTCTATCTCTTTCAGATCTTCCTTCGCAATCCACTTCATTGATGTTTTTGTCTCTCTTTTCTTCACATCTTTGATGTTTGACTTCTTCATGCTGTTGCTTGAACCTTCTTTCCTTTTTGATTGAGCTGATTTTGATTCAGACAAGGAATTTTTGTTAGAAATGTGAAGTGATTTAATAGATTTTAAAGCATGCACATTTGATGTCTTTTTGATTTTTGACATTTCAAGAATCTGCTTTGTATTTGAAGATGATCCTTTTTCTGTAATACTGTTTGAATCACAAAACTGGTTGCATTTATGTGACAAGAAGTCTCTACAAGCCTTCGGACACTATGGATACACAATATCCAGATACCTGTCCAATTCGGTTAGCAATCTTTCCACCTTTTCTTCAAGCATCCTCCGTTCGGTTCCATTGGAAATAAATTATGGAATAAGAAATTGTGCAATATCAGAATTTTTATCTTTTTCATCAGATATTTCAATCTTTATCTCAGAAGCAGCAGAATTTATTTTCTTGTTAAGATTAAAGATTGTTTCTTTCAAAACACAATTTTCCACATCAAATATAATTTTCTGATCGATGCATGCAACTTCAAGCAATTCCTGCCTCCTTTGTAATTCCATGTGTGGAATATACACTCGAGCATTTCCATCATTTGCTTCTTCAACAGGTTTCTTTACTGTAGGTGGGATAGGAATGAAGAATTCTTCTAACGCACAACCACCACTCTTCTTAGTGTCCGCGTATGACGCGTTCAGTTCATCATAATTAATTGTGTTTTGCATTTTCTTTGTTGTTTTTCTTTTGAGTTCTTCTTCATGCTTAATTTCTTCCTCTCCCACAAACATCATTTTTGAAGTCCAACCTTGATTCATTCGTTCTAATTGATACAATTGAGTGCAATTTATCTTTGAGAAAAAGTTATTTTCATCATACCCTAACCCTTTATATATGTTTTTGACATTTGGTTCAAGTTGTTTGAAAATACTATGACGTGTAGTTACTTGCTTTTTAACTATATCTTCAAGATGTTGAACTTTCTCATCAAGATTCATTTTCTCCTTCATTATTAAATTTAAGTTTACCTCTGCAGACGGTTTGGCTGCATTCAAGTCATGCACTTTTAACTCTGATTCTTTTTGGAATATGTTGAGTGCATTTTCTTTGTCTTTTATTTCTTGTTGAAGTTGTTCAATTTTTGAGAATTGAGTTTTTAGTTCAACTTCACTTTTCGTTGCCTGTTCCATTTTTAGATTTATATTCTTTTCATTCAACTTCTGATTCTTGTTCATGAGAGATTGATTCTTAGAAGTTAAGATCTCCACCTGTTGCATAAGAAATCCGGAACACACAAAACTCAAAAACATTTTTTTCTTCATCTCAAATTGTTGTACATTTGTGCATAATTTGAGGGGGAGTTTTATTTTTTTTGTTTTTGAATTAAAATTGTCAAATTTTTGAAAAAGTTCGTCTTCTTATTCAAAGAATTATTTTTAAAGATGAAATATAATGTTTAGGGGGAGTAGAATGAGTTGAAAAGTCAAATTTTTAATGAGGTGTTGAAAATCCGATAAAAGTTGTCGGATTCCGATACTTTAATTGGATTTTGACCAAAACCGAATGTTTTATCGGTTTTGTGGGTTCCGGATTTCATATGGATCGGATTTTACCCATTCAGATTTCGTGGGTCGGTTTTTCCTATAAAAACAAAAATCCGATTTCATTATCGGTTTTCCAAACCTTTTCAAGAATCCGAGAGTTCAAAGAATCCGAAAATTCCAACTCATCCTACTGGTTAAAGCTCTTAATGTTAGTGTTCGAGGTTTGATGGCCTTGACTTTCCAGTTGAAAATTGTAAGCGGAAAGAGCTGTTCACTTTCACTCGGTCGACTGGTATCTTGAAACCTCTTCGCTTGCGGGGGCAGGAGTGGAAACGTCTGAGAGAGCGCTTCGCGAAAGAATCGTTCGAAGTGTTTTGTTGTGCAAACAAACAACAGATCCAAGGTCGCATTACCTTTCTGATTCCAAAGGTATACTTTGTTTTCATTTTCATCAACGTTTAAGTGGTTTTTAATCGATTCTTTTGACTGAAAAACCCTCGAAACACTTCATGTTCAAATCTTCAAATCATATGTGTTTGTTAACATGATTGGACTCGGTTTTAGTTGTACTTTAATGGGTTGTATGTCGATTTCAAGATACTCAATCTTTGAGTTGGTTTTTGAATGATTTTGAATCTGTCGGTTTTGTTCGAGTTTAATCGGAAATGATGGTTCAAACGAGGAAGGATTTTAGATGTTATTTGTGTTGATTAATCCAAAAGGAGTTCTTAGTTTATGTTTAATTGCACAAATATGTTGATTTTTAAGTGATAAATGAACGAAGTAAAGATTTTTGGAAGAATCGGATTGTCGAACTACTTGCTCTGTTCATTGAACAAGAACCGTCGGATTTCATGGAAATCCGATAGTTAATCGGATTTCATGTTCAATCGGATTTTGACAAATCTGAATGTTCACACTGACAAGTATCGGATTTAATAAACAAATAAAACAAAAGATTTCAATGTTATTGGGTTTTATATAAATCCGAATGTTTGTCGGATTTCATGTAAATCCGAGTTGTTGTGGGATTTCATATAAATCCAAGTGGTTGTCGGATTTTAACACAACCGTATTTTCAAATATCATCGGATTTTGTAAGTGTCGGTTTTTCATACTTATCGGATTTCACGTTCAAGACTCGGTTTTTCAAAGTCTAACATTGACTATCGGATTTTATCATCTGTCGGATTTTCAAAGTACTCAATTGGATTTTAACATGTGTCGGATTTTGAAACAAAAAGGGTGGCGGATTTCATCTTATTGGATTTCTAAGTGTCGGTTTTTGCCAACACTTAGGAATTTTCAAAAGTTTTGGAAATTTTTGAGATTTGTACTAATTGTTTTATTTCACAGATGGCTCAAATTCCATCCAATACCCTTTTCCCTCAAGCCAATTACCTACTAAACCAACTGAACAACGCCTACTTTGTACCAGACATTACCAAAATAGAATACCTAATAATCACCAAACTTATAACATCTCACCCATTGAACCACATATTCACTTTTAACCCTACTGAAGCCTTCCCTCATGTCCCGGAGGTGTACGTACAACAACTCTGGAGTTCATTATAGTAAACTGAAAGCGCTGAAGGCCTTCCTGTACTTGCTAGCCAAATAGAGTAAGTTGAATTTGAAATGGGTATCGAAAGCATACGCCGAATACTAAGACTACCCAAATCCACATCCTATCCACCAAAACCTGATTTTGATCCAATCCCAACCGAAAAACAAATTCTAGCTCATGTGATGGATCTTGGATGGAGAGGAGATGAATAAACTGGTGTATCAAAGTTCAAACGTTCAGGACTGGTTCCTCAATGGAAAACTCTATATGCCATAATCATGCGGTGTTTGACAAGTGTAACCAAAGGGATAGATGGGGCCAATATCTTTGCATTGAAAGTACTCGTTGGAATGGCTAAGCATTTTCATTTTGATTATGCAGAATTATTATTCATTGAAATAGCCAAGGTGGCCAGGGAGAAAGTGATACCTGGTAAAAGACGTAACTTCTTACCGTTTCCACGGTTTCTATCTATGATTATTCAACGGGTGATAGCCAGAGATGCTGATATCTTGAGGCGTGATGGTCCAGGAGTATGTGAGATTGAATAACATTGTTCTTATGGATCGACAAGAGCCTGTTGATCCTACCCCAAGAACGTTAGGAACCCCGAGTGCTAGTGATATTAGGAGTCAGTCTTCTACAGTAGAAGCTGACAGGGGAGAGTTAAGAGAAAAACTAATCGAGAGGGGTGGAGAAGAAAGTGAAGGTGTTGGTGAGTTTAGAGAGGGAGTTGCTCTGGACACATCTAAAAGTGACACTGATTCATTTCAAAAGCATATTGAGAAAATGTTTCCAGGTCAGCTTGAGGAGGAGTTAGGTCCTAATGGTCAAAGAGTACATACTAGTTACTTGATTATGACCAAATGATGGATTTTTTAGATATTGATACGCAAATGATGTATGATGATATTACTGCGCTTAATGTAGATGAAGATGCTGAGAGGCAAAAACAAAGTGAGGGAGTGAGTGCAGTAAGAAAAGAATATGTGAGTGCTGAGATTCCTCCATCCATTTTTAACCGGGAAACCTCATCTATTGTCGGGTTTATACCTGGCATTGAAAAAAACTCTGGCTTCCCACCAGAGCATGCACAAACCCCTCCAAGCCACTCAGTATCCTCTCAACGGGATATTGTTTCATCACACGGAGATAAAGCACAAAATCTAACGGTTCCTCATTTGGAGGAAACTGTTATTGAAACAAGCGGCACTCCTCTCCATGCCACACCTTTCGTTTCTGCGCACATCGATAACTATCAACATATTGTTGATTTTCTTTCAAAACACAGGGAAACACTTGAAGCAATAACTGGTCTATTCAGTGATAGACCAGCTGGAACTACTATAGGTGAAGCCTTCACAGGCCATATCCGAGGATTAGTAGGAAATCCCACCACAGCCAACGTCAATCCAGCTGTGAAAGTGGGTGGTCCTTCATCTATAGAATTTGTTTCTGGAGATGTTGGAACCTCAACGGGTAATCTAAGTGATCCCGGTGTTACAACTTCTGAATCTGAACCGGCTAAGGAATTCGTTTCCAAGGCTGATTTTGATGCTGCTCTTGAACATCTGCACGTCAGAATTGATGATATTCAAAGATTACAACTTGACAGACTCACCGGAATCGAGAAGAAATTGGATGATTTAGTAGAACAGAAAGAAATGGACGTAAAAGATAAAGTTACAGATGCCTTGTCAGTGGATGAATTAAAAAGCTTGTTAATGGTTAAACTGATTGGCAAGGGTGATAGCAATTCTGAGGATTTAGATATCTTATCATTGTTGAGAACTGAGGTGGAGTCTAGGTGCAAAGCTGTCGGGTCATCAAAACGACCTAGGCATGACGATGATGATTCAGACACCGATCGTCCTGAGCGGGAGAAACGTTTGAAAACTTATTTTGATACCCGGCTGCTCAGCGAATCGGTAAAGTTGCTGCCAGATTGGAGGAAACATCATTTAAACAAAAGTATAAGGGCAAGCAGACTGTGGTTGAATTTGAGGAGTCAAATGTGCCTGAGGTTGAGGCAGAGGATGAGGATATGAAGCTAGCCTTGTGGCTGAGCAAGCAAGAGGTTGAAAAGCCTTCTTCCAAGATAGTTGATGAATCTGGGCTTGAAAGTTATAATTTGGATAGTGTGTTGAAAGTACATAAAGAAGTAACAGAACAATTTCCGCCATCTCCCAAGCAATTCAGAGTCACTCCTTCAGACATCAGAAAGCAACAACTGAAAGAAAGTCAAATCAGAGAAATATCTAAACAGTCAGAATGGAATATTTCTAAAACTGCTCAAATAGATCCGGTTCACACTGGGTCTTTACAAAATGTAAAGAAAAGTTATGTGCTAACTAGGGAGGCCCTGAAGAAAACCGTCAGAAACTGGAGATACCAAGATATACCAGTGGCCTTTCTAGAAGAAAATTTTGTTGACATCTACACAGAGGAAATAGAAGAAATGTTAGACGTAAATATGATGGGTGCCAAAGATGCAGAAGATGTTAAAGCAAAGATGATAATCAATATGCATACTGCAAAGAAAGAGGAAGTCATATCAAAATATCAGATCATAAAGCTCAATTTTGTTGGAGTTCAGAGAGTTGTTTACAAAGAAATGATCAGCTATTTAGTCACAAGGTCGGATATGAAGAGCTATACAATCGGGCATGTGGACCTAAAATTCTTAAACCTTAGTGATGTTAACTTTCTGCTAGAGGAGCTTCAAATGAAACTAGAAAAGAATGCTGAAGATTCAGCTGGTTATAAGAAGCTCAGGGAGTTCATCAAGCACCGATGTCAGATTGCAGAGTATACAGATCTTCAGTTGGGAGCCGAATCTAATAAAGCCAAAATCAATCTGCTAAAGCCTAACACAAAACATTCAAAAATTGACCAACTGAAGTTGTTTCAAGTTGTCTGGAGTGATGATGAAGAGTTCGAGGGAGATGAAGGAATTGTCTTGTTTAATAGCAAAAGAGAAAAGTTTTTCTTAAGGTTCAAAGAAGTTAATGCTTACTCTGATGGATCTTTGAAGATTTGGACCTTAAAAGTTATGGATTATAGCATGAGCCTAAAGGATGAAGTAGACCAAGCGCCAAGAGTCAGATTAATAGAAGTCATAAAGCTATTCGATGCCAAACGAGATGAACGAAAAATGATCAGACATTGGCAGAGAAAGATGGGTCAAAGAAACATGAGCTAGACTTAAACAAGGGGGAGATTGTTAGAGTTAAATTTGTGTTTAAGTCTAGTCACAATTTAATGTTTTTCTATTTTACTTTGTACTTAGTATATATAGTAGTGTTTCCTTTCTTCCTTGTAACCTTGAATATTATATTGAATAGAAAACACACACATTAAGGTGTTTCCATACTTTTCTCTCTACTTGAATTACTTGTGTATTCATTGAATTGCTCTACAGTTATCTCTCTAAAAGAGGAACAAATCCCTTTGTCTACATCGTCCCAGCTCAATACAATCATAAGCTTATCATTGCTTAATGTTCCCAACTCAAACATATCAAATTCAACTAAAACAAACTGAAGCCAAAGCTACTTGTAAACCAAATGTATGCAAACCTAGTATGAAGAATCATCACTAGCTTGCAACTATAGCTTAGTAAACGGAATCACAAAGGGACATACGTGCGTACTCTAACAATCACCACATCTCTACTCTCGACCAATCACTTAAAAGTGTGCGTCGGTGAGATCATGGTGCTTTATCCAGGCCATCGTACTCTCATTATTTCAAATAACCCAATACAGTCAACGATGCCTTGATAAATAGTTTTCATCTATGAGCCATCGTACCCTCATTGTCTCAAAAAGATCCTAATAGGGTCATTATGCTTAAGACTATGGCTCATGTGAATAAGCCATCATACTCTCATTGTCTCAAAGAACCCAATAGAGTCAATGATGCTTAACGAACCATTCAAATTGACAACATAACAACAAAAATTTCACTTAGAGCAACAATTTACTCTAAGATCCTTGTCCTCACCGAACATCAAGAACATATTTCAATATTTCTTGAATTCCACCAAGTTCACCTGGTATCTCCTAAATTTTCTTATGAAGCAATGATTCCTCAACCCTCGGTTTTAGAAACTGCCAAGTTAGCACATTATCTTCAATAAGATGTATATCATAGATACACAATTCTAGGAATACAAATGCTCCCATTAGCTCTGGCATTCATCTACATTTAATCTTCTCTTCTCGAAAACTCAAACCCATGATTTTCTCATTAAAGCGAAGATTACAACCTCGAGATGCTTCATGTATATATATTAAAATTCAAAGTGATATCTATCATCTACCAAGGCATAAAAGACATAATATTTTTCTCGCCACACAGGGCAAATAATATATATCTAATAAAGTAATAAAATAGTTGGCCGGAATGGCAAGATCAAACTCCTAATCCTCTCAATCAAGACAACTTCTAAGTTTTCCAATTTGAGATCCAGCTCTCCATGCCGCATCCCCCTACTTCCGTTTAACACCTACACTTTGTAACAAACCATTTTTGAAACAAACGTGAGTGCAAAAGAGCAATAGAGTTAACCATGAATGTGCCTGATGACGAGGAACTATTCCCTTTCCTCATAAGAAGCTCTGACTCCCTTAAACACACAGGACAGACGTAACGGCGCCAATCTCCATATTTGCCGTAGAAGTAGCAAACTTCTCCTTGAGGAGTCTTGTTTTCCTTCTCGGTTTTACATTCCTTAAACAACCTGGTGCAAACGAACTTGCGTTTGGTCATGTCAAACTCGAAATCCTTTAGTATGCCATGCAATTCCGTTAAGGATTCCTCCATTTTGTCTTTTTGATAGGTTTTGATAAACTCATTGATATCTCCGTATTTAAATATATATTTTATGCGATATCGTATTTATTTTTAACCTGTATTGTTCGTAAATGAGTCAAAAGATACTTAATATCTTAAATTGTTAGTTTTTAGGTTAAAATGCGGATGATGAAAGGTTTTGAACAAAAACCGAAGAAACAAAAGAAATAAGAAAAGTTGTCAACTCCGACACACCTCCACTATTTTGATCATATCTCACTCATACGAACTCAGATTGAGGTGATTCAAGCGGCCACGGAAACTAGACTCAGAAGGCATAAAACGCATTGTCATGGTGCGATGGTCCGTATGTCACGACTCAACGAGTATCTAGATCCAAAAAGGTCGTGACTTATCATTTGGTTGCGACACGACATAACTAGGTCGCGAGGCGACCCGCCAGAAATGTAAAATCTATAAATTCAGCCCTATTTTCAACCTAGGAAACATATTAGGGGAGGTAGATCATATTCATGGAGTACCCATAACAAAACAACCACTTTGGGCATCTATGCTTGTGAATGATCCAAATTCAAAATTAAAAGGAGGCAAGGTTCATGATGCAAGGGAAACAAAAGAGGAAACGAGGTGGTCGAAAGGTAAAGTGGTACCACCTGTTGCGACTTACATAGATAACTCACTTATATCAGGTACGTATCAATATTACCACCCACACTTAATTGCAAGTGTGGGGTGAAATGTTTTAATTTGTAGTAAATAAGTATAGAGTCAAGCTAGAGACTTGGACAAAAACAAGCACTTCTCGGGAGGCAACCCGTGGTTATTTTATGTAACATCCTAGTTTTGGACCTGGTAATTAAGTGTGCTTTGGTGAGATAAGTGCTTAATTATTATTTGATTAAGTGGTTTTATTATTTAAGATGCCATTTATGATTATTATAATTATAATTATGTGGGTATGTGTGTATGCATGATTATACTTGGAAATTGAGTTTTGGCTCTACACCTCATGCTTATGCATGGATTTCTGTGAGGGTACGTGTGTGATGTATATCATTTAGTCTCACAAGGTCATCTTCTCATTTGTGAAACTATCTTGAGTGTATTTAGTGTGTGTTTCTTTGAAAAGAAGAAAGCTAAGAACAAGAATTAACTTGAAACTTGGATTTGATGAATTGATAATTCAAGAATTAGGTCGGTATGCTTTCTATGTTGTTTTGAATTAAGATTCATGTCTAACATGCTTTGATTATTGTTACTTGTTTACTGGGTTATTATGAACACCATGATTGTATATGGAAGAAAACTTAACAAGTGGGTTTAGTTGGTTTTGATGATTTCATGAGTTTTAAAGTGTTCTTGATAATATTAAACATGTTATATGAAGTTTATATGGGTTTAGAATTGTTAGAAATCGAATTCCTGTATTGTATGTGTGATTTGAAATTTGGTATGCAGCTGGAAGATGAAGAAAAGTTACAAGTTTGATTCTGGAACGGACGCGGCACGAAGTGTGGTCCGCTCGAAGTGGAACGTGATGCATTCCTTGTTAACTGTGAATTTCAAGTTAGAGACTTTGAGTTCGAAGTGGTCTTTGAAGGATCCGCTCGAAGTGTGGTCCGCTCGAAGTCTTCGTTCAAAGTCTAGGCGGTCCATATGGTTTGAAATAGCCACTCGAAGTGGGCATTCGAAGCCTTTGTTCGAAGGGATGTTCGAAGCCCAAAGCAATGCGTCAATGTGTTGGACGCGACGCGTTCGCGGTATTTTAGGATTGAAAGCTTTTGTTTGTTTTTCAAAGTGATGATTTTATGTGCTTACACTTTGTGTGTTTCTAACTTGTTATACATGGTTAGATTTGATATAAATATATGTGCTTATATATATATATATATATATATTTATCGGATACTGATTTTGGTATTACTTTGTTGTCAGGGACGGAGAAGACTCGGTAACATTAGACAATTGAGTGGAGATTGAGAACAAATTAAGGTGAGTGGACATTTAACTCATGGATGGTTATTAGTTGTAACGGTTATGGGTACAACTGTTGTTGATTGATGCATTGATAGACTTTATTTGCGTCAGTGATATGCACACATGGATAGATGGGAAGTCAGCTTGGTTGGGCTATGGGTTGGGTTTATTTGCTATCGGTAATACTGTGTGAGAATATCAAATAAACTATCGGTAAACCATTGCTTTGGCCGGCATTGGTTGCAAGTTCCTGCAGAACCGTTGGTCTTCTCGGTTGCTTGTTTATTTTTGTATCTTTTGGTTGTGATTGATGTTGTGTTGTGATTTAACTTTCATTCACTTAGCTTTTTTGCTAATACCCCACCTTCCACTCCTTTTACAGGTTTTGGTAAGTCAACGGTTTGGCTGTGAGTGGATGTAGCTTGGGGAATAATTGACCGCCATTCTAATATTATTTTTGATGAGCCGTTGTATTTTGTAAGACTAGTGTTTTTGAGATACTGATGTCTTCGAAAACTATTTAACCTTTTTTACATATTTTCAGTTGAAACATCTTTGTATATATTTTATCGCTTCCGTAGTAATTTAAAAAGAACAATCTAGGTTGAAAAATTGGTGTTACAGTATAGGTTTTCTTTTCTATCTTATTTCTTGTATGGTCAAAACTTTGTTAGTGTGTTTACTAGAAACCCTCACGAGACTACAACTCGTCCACTCGGGCTACCGAGGGATTTAAAGGCTTGTTGAAGACGCTAAATGCAACCTTGATTCCTACGAAAGTGAGTGAGTTTTCTATTCTTATTCTATTATTTTAGGCTAATGGCTGCTCGAGTCTTTTATTTCTGTGGTTGCATATTGGAGCATTTTTCATTACAAGAAGAACCATTATTTTCAAGAATATACATTGATTTCTTGGAGTGCGCGCTTATGCTGGCATTCAGTTCAGCGATATATTATTCACTCCGACCGCCAGTCGAGAGATAACCCAGTGGAGTTCGTTTCTAATCTTTTTCTACATTTTTTATTGTCTTTATGTACAATGGGGACATTATACAATGCCAAGTTTACTAAACATATGCTAAAAAATGAAATGAAAAAAGCCATATGTGCAAAAATGAAAATATATAAAAGAGCTAGAAAAAATATATTAGTCAATCGGTGGCCTTTGGAACTCGAATTAGTAAACTTTGAGGGGTGTTCTACACCTAATCACCTAAAGCCAACTTGTTTGAGATTGGTTGAGTTGAATGTTCGCTACATGGGTGTCATCGAAAGTCATGGAATTATAAAAAGAGTTGAAAAGATCAAAAACATATGTGAAATTAAGTTGAAAAATCTTCAATAAGTCTTGAGGTCGGGGGATTTCTTAAAGGGCAAATTAACTGTATTAAAACTAAAAGTAATTCAAAATTAGGAATTGGTTATTTATAAAAAGGGAGAGTATTTGGGAAGGTTGAGAAGTTAATGAGGATCATAACATGAGTATGTGCATAATTCTAGATATACTTGATGTCTTGTTTTTAATCAACCATACTAACACTAGTAAGTGATACTTAATTTTTAAAAGAATGGTGTTATTTATTTGAATTCTATAGCTTGGATAAAGTTATGATTTGCTTGGGGACAAGCAAAGTTCAAGTGTGGAGTATTTTGATATCGTCGTATTTAGATATATATTTTATGTGATTATCGTATTTATTTTTAACCTATATTATTCGTAAATGAGTCGAAAGATATTTAATATTTTAAATTGTTGGCTTTTAGGTTAAAAGCCACACCAAGCTTGTATGATTCCCTACTTGCTACAGTGCTTGGACGCCACCAAGAACATCTTTTTGTTCATGCACCATTAACCAAGGTGTTAACCAATATCATCAAGTGTGCATCATCTTTTCCTTAGCTCATAGAACAAGTCTTCTAACTCCCAAGAGAGCCCAAAACCATCCCATAATGAGCTAGTGTTAATAGCCATAAAGCTACACTTAATCTAGACTTAAAAGCCTAATTAAATTGGCTGTTACAACGCCATGCATGGCCGTGCTCCACGAGGCACGCCCGTGCCGGCCCACCCGAACATACCGAAGTCACGCCCGACTTGGGCTCGTGCCTTAGCACTGGGCACGGTCGTACCTCCATTAGGTACACCCATGCCGGCCCTATATGGTATGACCAAGTCACGCCATAATTGGGCCCGTACCTTGCCTATAGGCACGCCCGTACCTTCATCAGGTACGTTCGTACCCGGCCCACCAAAACCATCTTTTGGCATTTTTTTTCTCTCTCGTTCAAAGGTGTTGACGGAATTAGTACTTGGCGTATGACCCAATAGGCCCATGCCTCATCAGTAATGATACCAACTCGTGTGTGTTAGTGGGCATATTCCAACATCTTGCTACTGCAAGAATTTGACATCGAAATCAGAGACAAAGGAGGAGCAGAAAGTGTGGCAGCAGACCACTTGTCGAGACTAGAAAATCCTAATCTGGATGAATTGCGAGAGTCGGACATCATTGATAACTTCTCAGACGAGTATCTGATGAAGGTTAGCAACGAGCCTCCCTGGTTTGCAGATTTCGTAAATTACCTTGCTGCAGGGATCCTCCTGAAAGGTATGACACACCAGCAAAGCAAAAGAAAAATTCTTTGCAAATGTGAAGTATTACTTTTGGGATAAACCCTATCCTTTTCGAAACTGTGCAGATAACGTAATCCGGTGATGCGTTTGGGGAGACGAGGCGAGGGAAATACTCAGGCATTGCCATAGTGGACCCACCGGGGACACCATGGTGCGGTCTACATCGCATAGAAGGTATCTCAAGCCAGATTTTATTGGCCCACAATCTTTAAAGACGTGCACGCTCTTGTGAAAGAATGTGACGCATGTCAAAGGGCCGGTAATATTTCTTCCCGAAACAAAATGCCCCAACACAACATCTAGGTATGTGAAATCTTCGATGTGTGGGGTACAGACTTCATGGGCCCTTTCCTTCATCCCAGGGTAATAAATACATCCTAGTTGATGTCGACTATGTGTCGAAGTAGGCTGAGGCACAAGTCTTACCCACCAATGATGCACATTCATTGTAAAATTTCTGAAAAAATTATTCTCTCGGTTTGGTATCCCTAAAGCCTTAATCAGTGACAGGGGTACATACTTCGCTAACAGCCAGATGGAAAAGGCATCATAGAAATATGGTGCGAACCATAGATTTGCCATGCCGTATCATCCACAAACTAGCAGGCAAGCTGAGGTTACCAATCGTGCACTCAAATGTATTATTGAGCGATTGGTAAACGGAAATCGAAAGGAGTGGTCTAACAAACTCAATGACGCGCTCTGGGCGTTTAGAACGGCTTACAAAACACCTTTAGGAACCACACCCTTTAGGTTAGTCTATGGTAAGGCGTGTCATCTGCCGGTGGAGGTGGAGCATAAGACGTATTGGGCGTTGAAAGCCTGCAATTCTGATATGGATAAGGCACGTACCAACCATTTCTTGCAGCTAAATGAATTAGATGAATTAAGAAACAAAGAGTATGAGAACTCCTTGATCTACAAGGATCGCACGAAAAATGGCACGATGCGCGGCTAAAAGGAAATAAAACTTCAAACCGGGAGACTTGTATTTAATTCTAGGTTGAAGTTATTTCCTGGAAAAATCAAAACCCGATAGTATGGAGCATACACGGTTAATAAGGTATCCCTATACGACATAATCGAATTACTTGATTCCAAAGGAATAACCTGTAAAGTTAATGGGCACCAAGTAAAGCATTACTTGGAAGGAATGCCCGAAGAGAGGGAAGATGAGGATATCAACCTTGCCGTGCTCAAGCCCTAAGTGTGGGGTGGAGTCCAACTAATGACTCGAGTAAAGAAGCATTTCCGGGAGGCACCCGTATTCAACTTTGTGGATGTGTTGCCTAGAAACCCTCACCAGACTATAACTCATCCACTCGGGCTACCGAGGGGTTTAAAGGCATGTTGCATATGCTAAATGCAACCGTGATGCCTATGAAAGTGAGTTAGGTTGTTTCTTCCTTTTCGTTTGTGTGTTTTGTCCTTCGTTTTTTTAGGTAGATGATGATTTCTCTTGATTGTTCATTCTAATGCCTTGATAGATGTATTTCAGACATGATTATCCTTTGACGTAACTACTATTCTTTATATTATTGTCTGATGATGTGCTTTGAGTTGTTTACATTTTAGTTGTGATTGATTCATATTTGGAGTACGCGCTTATAGGCTCGCAGTCAGTTCAGCTTTTATATTTATTTGCTCTGTCCGCCTTATTAATACACACGGAGTTTTTCTAAGCTTTTTCAATTTATTTTATTCTGTTTAATGTACAATGGGGACATTGTACAAATTAAGTATGGGATAAGGGGTTAGAAAAATATTTCTCGCTTGAACTTTAGTTCGTGGTTGATTATTATTTTATTTGAGCGTTAAATTTTAAATTTTTAATATCATTAGAGTAAAGAGTTAAGTATTAGTTAAAGTGTCAAGATGTTTGATTTGTAAACAAGTTCATAGGTTATTTTTAGCTTTTATGCATAATGTTTGTGGCTTTTCGCCATTCCTTAGAAATTTCCTTTATAGTAGCCAAATATTAATTTTTGAATTGCTACATAAATTATAAGGTTAAGCCCCTTTTGAGTCTAAACTTAACAAAAATAGACTAGGTAGAAGTTTTCAGTTTTTATAAACATATGCTAAAAAAAGAAAGAAAAAACCAATTTGCAAAAAAATTAAAAAAAAAAATATACAAAAAAGCAAAAAAATATATAAGTCAAATAAATGGTCTTTGGAACTCGAATGAGTAGACTCTGAGGGGTATTTGACACCTATCCACCTAAAGTCAACTGGTTTGGGATCGGCTGAATTGAATATTCGTTACTTGAGTTCTATCGAAAGTCATAGACTTATAAAAAAGAGATGAAAAGATAAAAAAATATATGTGAAATTAAATTGGGAAATGTGCAATAAGTCTTGAGGTCGGGAGATTCTTTAAAGGGTAAATTAACCACATTAAATAGAAATGCAATTCGTAAATTAAGGTTTGGGTATTTATAAATGGAAAGATTATTTGGGAGGGTTGAAAGGTTAATGAGGATCAAAACATGAGTGAGTGCATAATTCTAAGTATAGTTGATGTCATGTTTTTAATCAACCTATTTGACGCTCGTAAGTGATATTTAAGTTTTTTAAAGAATGGTGTTATTTATTTAAATTTTTGGACCGGATAGAGTTATGATTTGCTTGGGGACAAACAAAGTTTAAGAGAGGGGTATTTTGATATCGCATTTATTAGTTATAAATTATGCACGATATCTATTTAATTTTATCCAGAAAGTCTGCATTTATTTGTAAAAATGTATGTTTACCGTTTGTGTTTATTTTGCAGGCTAAAAAGGCGGAATTCAGAAATCTTTGAAGAAATGGAGTACAAAAATGAAGTGAAATTGAAACAAAAAGAAAAGAAGTCAAAGAAATAAAAGTAAATTAAGGAAAAAGAATAAAAGAAAGTTGGAAAAGAAAATAAAGAAGGAAGAAGATAAAGGAATTAAAAAGAAGAAAAGAAATTAAAAAAAGAATTAAAGAAAAATCAAGTTGGCCGGGCTAATGTTAAGGATCACGTCGCGACCAGTCATATGTCGTGGCGTGACGAGGAGTTTAGATCGTGACCGGATGACTTTGAGATAAGGCTCATCACGAAGGCAACCTAAGGATCGCGACGCGACCATTCAAAAGATCGCGGCACAACGGGCTGGATAACTCCGGATTTAAAAAGAGTTAGAGTTTTAGATCGCGAGTGATTCTAAGATCGCGGCACGACGCCCCTGTTTTGGCAGTCCTATATAAACACAACTCCAAATCGAATTCGGGGTTAATCACCCCACTTCTCCTACCCTTATACTTCCAAATCACACCTAGAAACGTTCCAGAAGAGTTCAAGACTAGAGATTGAAGCATCAATTTGAATATTCAAGGCTTGGAAGCATTGTTCTTAACACGGTTTAATCTTTCTATTTTGTTCTTCATGTTTATTAATATTTTCTAGTTCAAGAAGTATGATTCTAGGCTAGAAACTTTGTTTTCCTCCCTAGAGGAGATGATACTCTTGTAAAGTTGATTATTTGCATGTTTAGGATGCTAATTTATCATATATTTATCAAATCAAGTCTTACCAAAGATCCACATGTGTTCTAGTTACTGTTTTTGGTATGTTTATATTCTGAGTTTGCATAAATTCATAGACAAATCCGTTTATGTGGCTTTAATCATAGCTATCTAGGATTAATAGGTAATTTTGACTAGTGATTGACCAAATCCTAGGCTTAAACATAAAAAGATAGGAACTTTAATGTGTGTGATTGATGCATGATGGCTTTTGTGTGTCAATTTAATGATATATTAACTTAAACAATCACTAAAGGTAAAATCTTGTTTGTTTCGAACTTAAAATGGCTAATTGTGCTTTTAGTTAATTCCTTGACCATAGGGTTGATAGATTGCATGATTATAGGGTTAAATATTTGAACCAAGAGTCTAAGCAATATAGAATGGGTATATGATAATTTAGATGTCCATTGCACTTAATTAATTGAATTTAATAACTTGAAAAGGGTAGAATGGAATCTAGGGAGGGAGCTTCAATTTAATAGTAAAATCCAACCAAGATCTTTTCTTTTGACTTCCTTTGGCTTATTTTAAGTGTTTGCTAGTGTTTGTACGTGATCTAAGTAACAAAGTTAGAATCTTTATTGATAAATCCCCAAAAATTCCCTTTTATTGCTTTATTTGTCTTTATATTGTTTTTAGTAGTTTAAATATTTAATTCTAAGTTAATTGAATAAAATCATAATCATACTCATTCCCCAAGTGTTTGACACCCGACTTATTCGCTAAACTATAATACGATTACGTCCTCTTGCCTATTCGTGTTGTTTTTAGTAAAATAATAATCGGATTTATAAATTTAAAACTACTACGTAAAACGCACATCAATAACCATAATATTATACTATTCAATGTAGTCATTGTAAAAAAAGCTCACTTATGCTTGAAAATAACGTCATAACTCAACTATGTTATATTGATCAAACTAAGATAAAAATCGTTCAACAATTAGTTATACGTCGCAAGTTAAGATCAACCTTGAATTAACTCGCACCATGGTTTTCGTCTAATCACATATCAAATTATTATCCTACATTAGTCCCCAAATAAGGTCTTCTATCTCAATACAATGTCACAACAACTGTGAGATGCTACTCATGGTTTATCAAATGACCCTTGTTCTGTCACTATAAATCGACCATCATTGCATGAATGATATTCCAATATTAATTGATTTTTATAATTTGACTATTATTCATCGGATATTATAGGTTGGCACTCATATGTCAGCACCTTTGGGTTATACTTATAAACAATGCATTTATATTTTAAATGATCATAAGATCGTGACGATTTAAATATTATGAACAACTCGGTAAAACTTATAAAATTAGGAAAAAGCCTCACATGTAGATACATACATGAAATAAACTTCTTTGAATTCAATAGTACTAGTAAGCTAGTACTATTAGTAAGCTAGTATAATTAAACTGGGTGGACTACTGTGGTATTGTATCATTACACTTGGAGAAGATGTGGTAACTTTGTGGCTGTTGTGTGTGAAATGATATTTCATTTTCTCAATTATTATTATTACTACTATGATTGACAAATAAGAAAAAAGAAATTGTATATATGCTTGTATTTATTTTAGGGCAATATACTCACAAATAAGTCATCGCATGTTATACACCGAAGTATGTTCTACTGTTTGATAAAGACGTTCAAGAGACCAACATGACCTGTTTCAAACTTGATTGTGGGTCGAACCATTTTTAGCAAGCAATATATTGTGAAAGAATGGAGCGAACATACATAAATTTTATTTATTTATCGATGCTATTCTGATCGATGTTATTCAAATTAACATTATTTAATATGATCAATATTATTCCAATTGACATTATTTTATTCGATTGATACATATCTGATGGATGTAAATAGCCGATGGGCTAAATCAAGATGGATAAACCCAATAAACGACCCCATGATCCGAGCAACGGCTCGCATCATTGATAGGTTAAGCACACCTCATAATTCGCTTCGTAACTTTCGACAACAATCTTTGTTATGAAAAACACGTTTACAAAGCGATAGGCAAAAAATGTTCCTTACAAGGCAATAGCCTAAAAGCAATGATTATGTTAACCGAACTATAAACTGTTATGAAATGCATAAGGCTAAAGCCAAATGATAGAAACGTCATTACAAATGAAGACTAATGAGTTATCACAAAATGCATGTATTATAAAGGAATATCCAAACATGTTCACCCTCGTGTCAAATCGGTTGATACTCTTTAGCAATTCATTACAAAGAACAGAAACGATCTAACACATTTTGATCAACAATAGAATACGTTAAGCAGAGATATTTGTTACCAAATATTTACATCAACACAAAAACAAAACACATGTTCATGGTTACCTATAGATAATAAACATACTAGATTTTGAGTCTTGAGTAATTTTCCAAATTGAATATCAAGTCACTCTAGACTGGGGGACTTGATAGCGTATGTAGTATATGACCCCAACCGGACCATGTTGGAGTTGACCAACAAACGTGTCCAATAGTAGAAAGCAGCTCTATTAGAAAGATAAATATCATGTGATATGTCAACCATGCTGCAAAGAGTGTCTAAAGACATTCCTTTGAAGAGAATACAAAGTATATGACACAGCAAAAGGATACCATTGGCTAACAATATTTAGAAAGAGTGAGAAAAGAAACTGATAAAGGAACACAACAACATGACTACCGGTCAATAACATGTATCTCGAGATGAAGCTCCAACATAAACACAAGACAACCACCTTAGGTAAGGCAAGCACGCTAAGATCAATGATTCCCTTACTTCCAAAATATACACTTTCATACGTGTAAAAGGGTTGACTCGATCTTTTTAAGCCGGAGATCATGGGTCTAATGTTAAAGTTCTCGTAAGATAACCTAAGCGCTTTACTACTATTACTTTGAAAGAACTTAAACAATTATATTTTTACCAAATCATCATCTAGTATTACTAATGTACTATGTATTAAGGAGCTTGTAGTCTAGCGGTATCTAGTGTTGGTGAATGCGTCCCTTCCCAAGATTTGAGGGTTCAACTCTCGTTATGATCAATAATGAAGTAAATTTAGAAGTAGGTTTAGTAAGTGTATGTGTTTGACGTTAAAAAAAACTATCATTAATATGTCAAACACATTATATCAATTTACGACATCCATGTCACGCAATTTTTCGACTTCATCGATATGGTATCAATGATGAAATTATATCATTCACATGTAAGGAAGGGTTCACGTCTTAAAATATATTATCTTATTAGAAAAGGCAAATAGAATCATTTTTTTGGTTAAAAAATCATTAATTTTTTAAAATATGCATCAAATTGCCAACTTAAATAATCGGGCTCTATTAATATTAGACTATTGCATCCATTGTAATACTTTCGCTTTAGTGTGCTGTTGGATATTGGCTATCAAGGGTTTTGAGGAAGGATAAGAAGAATTGATCTAAGCCTTGAAATCTTGATTTATGGGCTACAGAACTATAATGTATCTACTAAATGTATTTAAGAAACTTACATGCATCTACAAAATTTAGATACATCTACTATGTTTATCATCTTTTGCATCCATTTTTTAATATAATTTAAAAGTTTGTTATTTTTATGTTATGGTGAATTAAAAATAAAAGTAATCTTGTCAATTTTCTTGATTTTTGCAACCGTACTTCATGTACTCCGTGATAAGGGTGTTAATCTCTCAAAAACCTTACCCCCTAATTAAGTCTAACCAAGTTTGTTTAATGAGTATATTAGTATCGTACCCGCGCAATGCTGCAGCAGTAAATAGTTTCTGCTTTGTAACATGTCCCTTTCAAGAATGTAATTATATGCTATTTGCGTGATTCAATGCCACAAAAAAGTTTTATTCAGCAATGTGTCTTTTTTTCAAATTTTCTTTTATTTGCATAAACTAATTTATTATTTTAAAAAGAAATTCTAAAAGACATTAAAATAAGAAAAAAAAAGTTATATTTATGAAGTAAAGCAAGAGAAGTTAATAAGATTTTAAAAATTATGCTGATGTGGGTGGATAATTATATTTGTGTGAGGGAGTGTGTTAGAGGAAGAACGTATTTTAATAAATATAAAGTTAAATTAAATTAGGAGAGAGTGTGTGTGTGAAATGGTTAATGATTGAATGAAAAGTCAAGATTTTGTGTTGATTGAATTTTAAGAACTCTTAAAATTAAGGAGCAGAGGGAATATTAAATGGTTTATATAGTAGTATAGATATAGATATAGATATATAACTAATTATAGAAACCATGCATGAGGTGGAAATTAAATGGACATAAAACAATATGCTTATCACCGTAATTAAGTTATTACCATCTATATATATATTAAAAGAAAACCATTCTTGGGAAAGCTTCCTAAATTAAAATTCAATTAACCAATAGGAATCCTTCATTTTTTCAATTTTGACCAGAATTGCAATTTTGACTACCCCTTATAGAACTATCTATCTGTATATTGAAATTGGGTATTTTAACCCGGTTTTAGAAAACACGCGGGTCGTATGACCCGACTTAAACAAAAACGCAATTCTGATTTTGAAACGTATCTCTCTTCATCGGTTTTCTTTTAGTACAAACCCTAGATTCTCCTTTCGTGATTTCTTCATCGCCGGCCGTTCTTCATCGATCCGTTCTTCACCATTTCAGACAGGTAACTGTAAGGTTTTACTCTTATTCATCATCATCTTCTTCATTGTGTTTTTTCTTTCTTGATTTTGTTTTGATTTATTTCATCTTAAGTGATAGCTTCAAAAGTTACGGTTTTTCTTGCTTTTTCTTGACGATTCCGACGGGTAAACTTCAATATTCAATGTCATAATTAGATGTCTACTTGATTATGTTTGTTTTGTTGTTGATTTTGTTTCGATTTCGGTTGTGTTAATGACGCCCTCCATTAGTCTTATTCATTCATGTTTTATTCTTTTAATCTCATCTTATTATACAGTGTCGGTCATAGAACCCTAAAATCAACTTATCTTTCAAAACCCTAATACATCATCCCGATCAACATCAAAAGGTATACTCCCAAATCCTTTTAAAAACTATTTTTTACCTCTAGATTTTGCATTACTTGTGTTTCATTAGGCTAGGCAGTGTTTGGTTATGTATTACTTGTGTCATCTGTTTGAACAAAGGTTATGTGTTTCTTTTTAAATTTCTTTAATCCAATATATTGTCTAATAGTATATGAAGTATGTAAAATATAAAGATAACAACAAATATCTGTGTAGTTGTAGAGTGTATTCGTTGTGATTGTATGTTTGCCTTCAATATGTTCATGTTCTGTTTTTCTTGATATCATCGGGTAATTTACTCATGAATATATATAATTTAATGTATTACATGATTTATGGCTTGAAATTATAATGATTTTTCCTACATATATATATATATATAACAAAGTAGATCCTGTCTGTTTAATTTGGGTAATTAAAGTAGCATGTATATGTGATACAACTAAAGTAGCATGTATATGTGACATCTAGAAACATCATAATTTAATGTGCACATAAATCATCTACTTTGTTACTAATCATTTAATGTTTTAGATGATTTAGTTGCTGGATTTTACCTTTGAAATCCTTCTGAGTAAATTATCTGTTTGTTTATAAATTTTAGTGTTTTACATTATTTATTGTAAGTCCGGTAACATGTGCTTCCAGCATGCTATTGGATTTATATCTGTGTAGTTGTAGACCCTATTCGTTGTGATTGTATGTTTGCCTTCAATATGTTCATGTTCTATTTTTCTTGATATCATCGGGTAATTTACTCATGAATATATATAATTTAATGTATTACATGATTTATGGTTTGAAATTATGATGTTTTAGGAAGCTTTAGTTGTTGGATTTTAGTTTTGAAATATTTCTGAGAGCCTGTCTGTTTAATTTGGGTTATTATGTAGTTTTGAAGTGTTTTTTTATGCTGTTTGTTTTGAAATTAATGATTTAGTGTTTAAAGATTGTAATTCTGTTTTAATGTTTACTGTTTTTCTTTAGTTATGGTTTTGAAATCTATTTTGTGTGGCTGATATATTAAAGATATATTAAAACAGTACATGATTACAATCTATACATTGACTTTTAAAGGTAAAACAAGTTTTGTATTCTTACATAAATCATCTATTTTGTTACTAATCATTTAATGTTTTAGATGATTTAGTTGTTGGATTTTACCTTTGAAATCCTTCTAAGTAAATAATCTGTTTGTTTATAAATTTTAGTGTTTTACATTATTTATTGTAAGTCCGGTAACATGTTCTTCCAGCTTGCTATTGGATTTACATTTTACTTGTGTTAACTGCTTTTTATTCTTTTATAGTAACATGGACTTTATTCTCAGAATCAAAGAAATACCTGCTATATTTCTGGTAACTTTTTTCAAACACTATTTTCATAATATATAGATTCTAACACTTATTTGTATTAATGTATACCATTTCGTTCTACTTTAGGATCTATCAAATATTGTGAAGCATGATTTTGGAGCTAATATCCCGACTGGGATCGTGGTTCAAGTTGCAACAGAAAGGTACCTTATGGACATAATGCTTGATGTCCATAACGATGTCCTCAGAATTGGTGGGGAGAAAATGAAGGAGCTGATGCAGAGTCTCAATGTCATGCCTGGGTACATTCTGTATTTCACTATAAATCGAAATGGTCCAATATATCTGTACGTTTATGACAATTCTGGTATTTGCAACACCGATCTTTATCCAAAAATACGCAGAGGTGATCGCATCAAATATGGAGTTACTGTTCAAGACCCAACTGCTAGTTTTGTTGTAAGTTATATATATAAATTAATATATATAGATATATACATAGACATATTTATACGTTTATAGATCTACTTAAGTAGTACATAATATATATATATATATACATGTGTGTATATTTTTATTTTTCATGTTTAGTGAAACAATTTTTGCTAATTCTTTGTTTTGTATCTAACCCTAGATTTTACTTTATTTACTTAATTTATATTTACGAGTTCATTCAGACGGTTTGGTTCCAACAATTCGTTCAGATTTTGAAAAAAAAAGTTGTCACTTGGATCGCTAACGCTAGGTTTGATGTTGAGTTGTTGATTCATGACGAATTGCCATGTGGCATTGTCGGTAAAAGTCTTGTGAAATTGTTCAATAGGTTTGGAGTTAAAAAAGACAGTTTTGTTGTTTTTGAGAACTACCCTGGTTTGTTTAAGTTTAAGTTGAAAATGTTTGACCTGCATGGAAATGAGTATACAACTGATAGCGGTGTTTTCCTTCCACATGATGATGTCAAGTGCTGTAAGGATATTGGTAAGTTTTTGTGAATTTTCACATTGAACGATATAAAACAGCACCTATGTTTAAATATATATTCAGTTTCTCTTACCATTTAAATCTCTAAATTGTAGTTCCATGCCATTTTGGACCATTCCCACATCAAGAGTATTATAACCTTGGTAATAAGTTCTAATTTGTATAAGAATTTTCATAATTCAAACATATTATATGAATTTCATTCTTCTAATCTGTAGTAAATGTTATTATGTAGCACGCAATGTTGCTTCTACAAGCAACTCGGTTCACCCCAGATATCGATATCTCCATTTTTTTAGGAAGAGGATGGCTGATATTCTTTCACAGAATGCATTGGTAATCGTTTTTTTTAATTTATATGTTACGTTTATATTAACTTATAATTATATTTATTGTCTTATTTTCAGCACATTCCGGCTTGGTTTGTTAAGAAGTATAAGCTTAATGAAGTTGCTGCTCCAGTCACTGTACGATGTGGAGATTACGAGACCCAGATGAGGTTTAAAGTTTATGGAGATACGAGGTTGGGGGATGCTGCGCCACAATATCATTTGGTAATGAAGGGTGCTTGGAAGGAACTTCAACAACACACCAGCTACCGTGGGAGTAAAAGTTTGAAGTTTGTGTTGGAAGTTGACAATCTTCAGGAAAGTGGGTATGTGGTATTTACTGTTTATTGACATTGTGGTAAGTCCGGTAACATGTCCCGGTATTTTTGTCTGGAAACTTAGAGGTTTGCTTGTGGTTTGACATGCTATTTTTAGAAGGCTGATATTATGCACCACCAAACATGATAGAATTTTGTGGATACCTATATGATACACCTATAGGTTATTTTTTGTGATAACATTATCTATATGATTATTATATATATTTGGGTTGGATCGTCATGGAATTTTAGGATGCATGTATATATGTTACTGTTAGTATTAAACAATATCATATGTTAATTTTCGTCTGTGGCAAGTGTTGCTGTTTTACATTGCTGTATGTTTTCAACCCACGAAACCATTCATTGCAAATATGAAATAATGGAAACACTAATATTGATTGGTAGTTTTTATAAGTAAGGTAGTTTAGTTAGCACAAATACAGGTTTTTACATATTAATTTGAATCAAGGTGGTTTTTTTTATGTTTGCAAACGTTAGACTGTATTGCTATGATTAGTAAACTTATCAAAGTCCCTATCTTTTATATTTTTTTTCGTAATTCTGATACTAAATCTACACATATTATGTGAATGTAAAATGTTAATTATTAATGCATGTTTCTAGAAAATGAGAATTAGTTCATAATAGAAGCTACTTAATTTGTATATGATTTTTTTCCTCACCTAAATTGTAAAATGTATATAATAGTTGTCAAAATGTTACAAAAATCTCGCTCAGTTTGTGCCATTTTAAATGTTAGTGTTATATGTGATCATAGTATTTTATACATTTTAAAACAATGGTATTTGGCATTTTAAATAATAAACGTTACTTTTGAAAAAAAAATTAATATCTTCATATCTTACTAATAATACATTACGTAAATGTGTAGTTAATTTCTATTACTATTGGTAGTTAAAGGAAAATATATTTAATACTTTTTTTAAACATAAAACTAACAAAGGAAATTATGGTACATATTTTTGGAAGTCAAGATTTTTCATATAGTATTTGTATTTTCAAAGGAAATATTTTTAATTCTTTTTGAAATATAAATTTTATTCAGGAAACTTTCTATATATTTTTGGAAGTATTATTGAATATATATTCAAAGGAAATAATTATTTTGATTTAATTTTAGTATTGATTTCATTCATTTACCTAATTTAATAATGGCATGTTATAAAATTTGACTCTCCCATATATATATATATATATATATATATATATATATATATTAAACATAATTCACTAAAAGTTTAGTTTCTTTTGGAGAAAGAAAAATGTCAATGTCTTCGGATATTATACCAAGTAAAGACGTCACTCTGCTCAAGTTTATTGACGGCATATCTGACGTGTTTCGTATCAAAGTTAAAATTATTTTGAAGTGGAAGGCATGTTACGCAAATAATCCACAAAAACAGGCAAGTCTTGACATGATTTTGGAATATGAGAAGGTAAAATCGATAGATTTCCATATTTTCCATTTGCATCTTTAGTTTCACTTAGTTATCTTTAATAATTTTATACACATATACTCCTACAACAACTAATTATAATTTATCTTTCATTCTTTTAGGGTGATAAAATTTTTGCAACAGTCAAAAATGTTCTTATAGCTCACTTTGAAAATCAATTAAAAGAGGGTGAAGCCTTTTTTATCTCTAATTTTGGAGTTGCAGAAAACAATCCTAAGTTTAAAGTGGTTGATCATGTTGCAAAGCTTAACTTTTACAAGTCCACCATTGTGACACCATCATCTGATTTCAAATCGGTATTAACTACTGATTTTCGTTTTGTTGATTTCGTTGACGTTAACCAACGAAGACTTGCTAATATTGTTGCGTTTGGTAAGATACTTCTTACAAATTAATATATCATTATTTACAGTTTAATTAACATATTAAAAGTACTAAACACTATTAATAGATTGTGTTCAATCACACATTATACTTTTTTCAGATGTTATAGGTCGTGTGATTTCTTCGAATGATTTGAAGGTTATGATGGTTTCCGGCCGTGACAAAAGTTTACTGAATTGTGAATTGCAAGATTTGAGGTAATCATCATACAACTTACGTTAATGTCAAATGCACGAACTCCATTTAATTTGATGTATGCATAATTTATCGAAACCAAATAAGTGAGTTCATTAATAATATTATACTAAATTATAATTTAAATGTCAGTGGTGAAAAAATAAGCTGTGCTTTGTGGGATGAACACGCGTTGAAGCTTCAAAAGTTTATCCAAGGACACAACAATGTCAACAATCCAGTTGTAATTATCTTACAACTTGCAAAGTTCCAGTATTGGAGTGGTAATGTTATTAATTTTAAAAAGTAAATGTTTAATTTACTTTATAGACATTATTAATTAAATCGTGCTATATTTGGAAGTACAGGTATTCCTCAAGTCTCCAATTCACTTAATGGATCAAAGTTGTTTATTAATAAGGACATACAACCTATTAATGAGTTTAAGCAAAGGTTAGCTTCTGTACATATATTTATTTTTGGTAATTTATGTTCAATATTTTCAATACAATTCATATATATTGTCAGTGTTAATGAAAACCATGAGAAAGAAACATCTTCCTTGGATATATTTGTGCAACTGTCCAGCAACACAGTCATTACAAGTCAAGACGATTATTTCAAAGCTTTTGAGGTTAAGCATGTTGATGAAATGTTTGAGATAGACACGGTAAATTATTAACCTCACGCTATTAATTACAATTGCTTAAACAATATGCTATTTATAAACTATATTATTGTTTTTTTCAAATTATTTGGTATTTTAGGCGATGCAGTGCAACCTTGTAGCAAAAGTTATAAAGATTGAACATGAACAAGGATGGTACTATTTGGCATGCCGCAAATGCAATAGTGATGTTAAAAACAACGATGGTAATTCATATATTTATTTTTATGTTATATATATATATATATTATTAAGATTCTACATACCTTTTCCTTATTTTTATTAAATTATTTGTAACAGGAGAAGGCATTAATCCATATAAATGCAATACGTGCGGTCCTGTTTCAGATGTTTATAATAGGTAAATCACTCATGACTAGATTATAACTTGGACATAATTGTATTACAATTCTTTCTCTAAAATTTTAATGGTATTAACTTTTTCAATGAATAATTTCATTTAATTTATTAATATAGAATGAAGGTTTTTATACGTGTTCAAGATTGTACTGGAACTGTTTCTCTCATATTGTTTGAGACAATAATTACTGGGTTATTGAACAAAACAACAGCTACTTTGATGAAAAGTATGAAGAAGGTATGTCCATATGAAGCCTATTTATTAAACATTCGAAATATTTTATTTACAAATTCACTAAATATTTATTATAATCAAATTATATGTAGCAATCCCGATTTTCTCCATACTCCATATCCCGAAGAGTTTAACCAACTGTTGAACAAGAGGTTTATGTTCAAGGTTAAGATTTCTAACTATAACATCAAGCATAAGTACTACAGCTTCACAGTTAGCAAATTGACTGATGATGAAGATGTTAATAGAAATTTGTTACAAGGAAAACCAAATTTGGAGGTAATTAATATTTAATCATATGTATACTTTATAAAAAACTATTTGTTTACACTTATTTTTTTGTTAATTTTTTTTTTGTTTATATTTGTAGGATTTAATTGCTGAATTTGATTCTCTACTGTATATGATCGGAGTGTCACGAGGTTGTATCGATTCAAAGGTAGAGAAATTTTAAAATTGTTCCTTATATTTCATGCTCGTGTTTTTATATTACTAACGTTTTTATCTAAAATTTTGTACAACTTTTCTTTATGTATATTTAGAAAGCAATATCTGGGACGGCAGAAAATAGTTCTCCACTTATTATATTGGCAAGCACTGCAAAAAAACATTTTGAAGAGATTGATCACGACATTCATATTCAATCTTCAAGTTCAAAGACATTGCAATTTAACCAAAAGCTCAAGAAGCCAAAAATGGAGCCAATGTGATAGATTTACTTATCGTTACATTTGAGTTTTTATAGACTATTATTATATGTTTTTTCTTATTCGTACAATTCTAGTTTAAATTTTCCGGCAATTTATGCCTTCAAGTTTTGTTAAACATTGGTTGGTTTGAATGGTTTTACTTTTATGCATACGTTTATAATATTTGTTACATAATTTTTGCATGGATTTGTTTTCATTTTATGCATAAATTTTTAAGTTTTGTTACATATTTGTTGGTTGGAATGGTTTTCATTTTATGCATAAATGTATAAGTTTTGTTACATATTTGTTGGCTGGACCCTTTTTCATTTTACTCATAGATTTTTAAGTTTAGTTACATATTTGTTTTTTGTAATGGTTTTCATCGTATGTATAAATTTACATGTATTGTTACCCAGTACAATGAATGCATTCTATTTAATATATAGATATTGTTTTACATAAAAATTCAAACTCAAAACTACAATTCAAATCTATAGTTAAAACCATACAAAAATTTCCAACAATGATTTATCGATTTTTCATTCACGAGAATATAATTTCGTTATATAGGATTTAAATAAAATACATATACATATATATAATTTTTACAAAAAAGAATTTAATATATTAATGGAAGTTATATGTAACATTATTATAGAGATAATTTTTATAATGATATCAATAAATATATTTCCATCTTGAGATATTTGGAAACTTTCTATATAAAAAAGGGCAATAAATACAAATAATTACATTCAATTTTTTCCTTAATTAGATATTTATAGGAAATTGAGTATAAATAAACACTTTTTCTTCTTTTTCATTCATAACAAATGTTTTAATCTTATGATTCAAACATGGATAGAAGAACATCATCAAAGAAAAGAACAACTCCTTCAGAGAGTTCTAACAGAATTTATTTATCTCATTCAGATGTTGAGCATGGAAGGAATAAAAGGATTGTTTTACAAGATATCTCTAATGGTATGTTATTATTTAATTCTTTATATTATGTGTATAATTTTTTTTCTACAATCTTTGATGTAACATAAATCAAAACAATACTTATTCATTTGATTTGTGTTACTGATTAAAAACTTTATGTTATATTTTTAAAAAAATGTAAAATCATTTTAATTATTTATCCCAACAAAAAAACTCATCAAATTCAATGACTCAAAATTAAAATAAACATCCTATCACGGTAAGAAAATTTGTGAATTATTTAAACGGTTGTTTTGTAAACAATTAGTAATCGTATGACTGTACTCAATATAATTGAATTTAGGATTTTCATTTCGTTCATATATAAGTTTTATTTGTTAAGCACTTTTAATGTTCATTTTCTAAGTATTTTTCTCATTCTCATTATAAATACAGTAATATCCAATGATTCTAACAAGCTACATGAAGTGCCTATATTAAATTGTACGACTTACGAAGCACTGAGGCTTCAGGATGATTTTTTCATTAATCAAGTTGTTATTAACAATACAATAATGCCAGGTATAATTTTCTTATAATAGTGTTTAAATTATTTATGTTATTCATAAATAAGGTATCTTAAGAGTAAATATTTGTTCATCATGTGTTTCTTCTTTTACTCAAAATTCAACTGTGTTACAAAATGAATCACCTTCTACAATACAAAAACAATATACATCCAGTTCTGAAAACAACAAAAGAACAAGTTTTTTTCCATGTTGATCGATTTAATTTTAGTTTAGTTTGAATGATTTTCGACTAAGGTTTGTAAGGAAAAATTGTTTTCCGTGTATCTTATCAATGAATATACTTGATTTAAACACTTTTAGGTTATATAAATTCATTACCAAGAAGTTCTAATGATCAAAATCGCACCCCTACATCACACCACCAAAAGTATCATGTTGTTACTCCAACAACGGTTATTTTACCGGGTATGTTTCGTAATTTTCTTCTTACATATTTCGGAATGTTTAGTGTATATAATTGATAAAGTTTGCACCTTTGTCCTATTATATGATAACAGTATATATATATTATGTTCATTAATCTCATTTGAAGAAATTTATTTATAATTATACTAGCATCTACTACTCCATCATCATATATGCAAGAACGTTTGGGTTTTACTCCTATCCGCATTCCTTATACAGGTATGTTTGAGAAATATCTTATTTTAAGTTATTTTATTTAATTTAATTATTTTATATTAATGGATTTGACCTAATTACAATTTGCTAATAATATATAAAGATTTTAAGAATATACAGCAACTGAATTATTTTACTTTTTTACAGGATTTATGGGAAGTGCATCAACAGTAACTACACATAATGGAAACACGAGTTGTCAAATCCCAGTTTCATCAACAATAAATCAATGTAAAAAGAAAACATCATTCACACAAGGGAAGCAAATTTCAACTCATTACCTTCTTCTAGGTTGAACTTTGATGAACCAGCTAATGTACGTCCTCATTGTTCGGATTTCACAGGAATATCCATAGGTATATATTACGATCACTTCACTTGTGTGGATTTGATTTTGTAATTGATTTAGAAAATATTCTCTTCATAAATTGCATATCTAATTTATAAATTTTCCTATTTTTAGACTATTTTGATATGGGCGATCTTGATTTCACATGTGTGTCATGCAAAGCTAAGTTATGGCTTGCTGAAGCTGCAAGAGGTAACAGAGATATGAAGAATCAGAAGTATTCACTTTGTTGTATGAAAGGAAAGGTCTTGCTTCCACATCTTAAAGAATCTCCTTCCATGTTGAACAACCTTTTTGATGGTAAAGACGAAAGAAGCAAACATTTTCTAAAAAATATTAGAAAATATAACAGTATGTTCAGTTTCACATCTATTGGTGGTAAGATTGATAACACATACAATAGTGGAGGTGGACCATATTGTTTTAGAATGCATAGAGAGAATTATCATTCTATTGGTAGTTTGCTTCCTGAATCAGGTCAAGTTCCACAGTTTTCACAGCTGTATATATATGATACGGATCATAAGACCTCAAACAGATTTAATGCGTATAGGTATTATTAAATTCTATCATTTTTAATACAAGTTATTATTAAATGCATTATTAAATTATATTATATTTTTGTCTTTGTTGTTCATCCGATAATAATACTAATTCAGATCCGACTTCAATTGAATTCTCAACGGTGAATCTACTACAAGATATTCTGAATGAATGTAATCCATATGTCGAACAGTTCAGAATGGTAAGAGATATATTTGCTACCCAACCAGAAGATCGGGTACAACTAAAGCTTATCGGAAGAAGAGACAAAGATGGAAGAACATACAAAAGATGGAAGAACATACAATCTTCCAACAGCAAACAAGGTTGCAGCTTTGATAATAGGAGATATTGATGGTTCCGGTGATAACAAGATATTGTTTTAGAGACACGTTCTGGTTATCTAAAGCGAATAAATGAATTACAGCCTTCTTACCTTCCCCTTCAGTATCCTTTGGTTTTTTCTTATGGCGAGGATGGATACACGGTTGATATTTTTCTTAAAGATGTAAACAGTAAAGATCAACGTGGCTGGACAAACTTGTCAATGAGAGAGTTTTTTGCATACAGGATGCAACAAAGAGATGATGAGGTGTCCCTTTTGCTAAAGAGTAGAAAGCTTTTTCAACAATTTTTGGTTGATGCATTTACAATGGTTGAAAATCAAAGGCTTCATTATATTAAAAATCATCAGAAAAACTTGAGGATGTCTACAGTTAGCAACTTGTCAAGAGAGATTGGTAATGGTCAAGCACACTCTTCATTAATTGGTAATCGTGTTATCCTTCCATCCTCATTCACCGGTGGAGCAAGGTTTATGCAGCAAAATTTACTGGATGCAATGGCTCTATGCAAGTGGTATGGTTATCCAGATCTTTTTATTACTATTACTTGCAATCCAAAATGACCAGAGATTTCTAGGATTTTGTATGATCTTCATGTTGATCCTTCCGATAGGCTAGATCTTCTAACAATAATATTTAAGTTGAAGTTGGATAATTTGATTCATGCAATAAAAGATGACCACATCCTCGGTCGGGTGAATGGAGGTACAATATATACGCTTTACTTATAACCTATTAGTAATATGAATAATGTGAACATGTTTTCGCAGTAATTAAATGTATTATTCGTTACTATTTATTTTTTGCAGTCATTTATACGGTTGAATTCCAAAAGAGAGGTCTCCCCCATGCCCACATTTGTATCTTTCTTCATAAGTGTTGGGGAGATAATCACTTCACCCTAATAATTAACTCTACCTATCCTAAAACATAGAATTTGATGATAACCAAACCCTACATTCAGTATGACTTAGAAAGAATTCAAACATGTGTTGTTTGAATCAGTTTATGTAAAAATATGCCAAGTATGGAACCATTAGCTGAGGAAAATAAGTCATCAGCTGACCATTAGATCCTACTCAATGTATCAGCCAAGGGATATCAGCCAAGGAGCATCAGATGAAGAAAACAAGTGAAGAAGACCATCAGCTGAGGAAAACAATCTATCGGCTGATCGAAATAGTTGATCAGCCGAGCGAAACAAATTGATCAGCTGAGTGAACAAATTGATCAGCTGAGTGCCTACCTCATCAGTTGAGTGAACAAATGGATCAGCTGAGGCCCAGAGCATCAGCTAAGTAAGTCTTCCTTTACAAAAGTCATCTCCTCTTATAAACTGATGTATTTGATTGATCAGCTGAGCATTCTTGATCAACTGATCATGCAAATACATGAGCTTATGTCCTCCTAAGCTTACTATTGATCAGGTGAGCATCTATATGATTAGGTGAGCAATATGTATCAACTGAGTCCTAGCAAAAAGTTATCAACTGATATATTTTGTCAATTGAGTAGTGAATATCAGAGTTCCTAGTACAATCTATTAGCTGAGTCGTGAAAAATATCAAATCTACTCTATCTTTTCAGATTGTAAGTCATATGTAAAAGGCAGAACATGTGTTGTTCTATTATGCCTTAGATCTTTGTTTGTAAAAGTAAAAATGCACTTTTTGGATCAAGTATGAGACAAAAAGGTTTGATCTTATCCTCTGGAAAAGGATAATGATACCTCAAACAGACGAAGATCTTGAAGATTTGTTCAAACAATTAAGTATGGCTGGCAATCCCATACTTGGTAAAGTCAAATCAATCAGAAGCATGGTGTTGATTAAAGTACAATCATGGAAAGGGAAAGATACTTCTACACGACAGTAGATGTGGGCTTTAATATTTTATATTGTAATGGGTTGCACTTTTGTAGAAAAGTACAATTACTTTTATCAAACATTTGATTAAAGTAACTTTACTTTTCACCTACTACCTTTACAATTAAAATATTATATTTGCACATCCTCTTTGTCTCTTACCTTCATGCAACCGGGTTCACCAAGACTTCTATATATACTCATGCATGGTGGACATGCAAATATACAAAACAATACTACAAAGTGAAGTCTCTACTACACAGAAAGAAAATCTCATCAGTTGAGAAATTCGTAGAGTATAAGCATTGTGTAGAATCAAACTTGTTCATGTGTTGAACACTCTATATACATTAGTTGTTTTAGAGTTAGCTTGTCTATGTGTTAGACAAATTTATTGCCACCTTTTATTGTACTTAGAATTTCCGCTTCTAGTACATGTAATTCTTGATTCAATATCAATAAGAATTATATAAAAGTATATCAGTATGTATTTAATTTTTAAAAGCTAAAGTTTGTATTCAACCCCCCTTCTACAAACATTTGTTGTTGCGTACTCAATCTGGGACTAACAATAAGGAAGACAAGTTACCAAATCCCGAAGATATTGATCGAATAATATCTGTTGAATTGCCTTCTAAAGACGATGATCCTGAATTATATAAACTTGTGTCTGAGTTTATGATTCACGGTCCATGTGGTGAAGATAATCCAAGGTGTCCCTGTACAAAAAACAGGAAGTGTACAAAGAGATTTCCTAAGCCATTCAATAATCATACTTACATTGATAGCTATGGATATGCTGTTTACCGACGTCGTGATACAGGAGTTATAGTCGAGAAAAATGGTGTACCATTAAACAACAGGTATGTTTTTATCAATATCATATTATTCTAATACAAACGACTTTAACATTAATTTTTATATATACCAATAATTATGTATACATATCTACAACTACACATGTCTATTTATTGTTGGTTTGTATGTATATTCTTAATTTTGTTATTATTGTATTATTTGTGCTATTTTTGTAAATACTAATTATTTAATTTTATTTCCACAGATATGTTGTTGGATACAACTCTGAATTGCTTAGAAGATATCAGTCACATATCAACATTGAATGGTGTAACTAGCTTGGATCCATAAAATATCTATTCAAGTATATAAACAAAGGTCCTGATAGAATTATAAATGGTTTTTCTCACATAAATAAACATTCATCTACTTCAGAAGATGAGAACCAAACTGAGCAAGATGAAGTAAGGAACTACTTTGATTGTAGATATGTGTCTGCGTGTGAAGCTTCCTGGAGACTTTTTGGTTACGAAATTCATTATCAAACACCTCATGTTGAGAGGCTCTCATTTCATCTTGAAGGTCAACAACCTGTATGTTATGATCCTGCAAATAATGTCGATGACATTTTGACAAAAGCTTTGATTGGAAGAACACAATTCACAGAATGGATGGAGTTTAATAAAGTTAACGAGCGTGCACGAGAGTTAACGTATGTAGATTTTCCTGCACATTTTGTGTGGAATCAAAAATCTAGGAAATGGACCGAGAGAACGAAGGGAAATGTTGTCGGCAGATTAAATTATGCTCCTCCCAAATCAGGTGAGTCATTTTATCTAAGAATATTACTTAACAAAGTTAAAGGTCCTACATCATACAAAGATATCAAAACTGTTAAAATAGTTAAATATGATACGTTTAGAGACGCTTGCTATGCTCTTGGTCTTCTTGATGATGACAATGAATATATAGAGTGTATTAAGGAGACATCAAACTGGTCAACGGGTTCGTATTGTAGGTCTTTATTTGTTATGTTAATTTCTTCGGATACTTTGTCAAGGCCTGATCATGTTTGGGAAAACACATGTTCGTCGTAAGGAACTTGAAGTTCCAGGTAACGTACAAAATTCCTTTATATGTTAATATAATTGGTTTTTTTACATTATAAAAACATCTGTCTACATATCTTATTAATTATTGTTCTTGATTTTTTTTTAGATTGAGAGTTGGACGAAGAAGCCATCAAGAATATTGCCTTGTCCAAGATTGAAGTTTTGTTGAAAGGTTTTTCAATGACTCTAAAAAATATACCTAATATGCCGTATCCTGATTACAATTACATTGAAGAATCATGCAACATGTTGCTTCAAGAAGAGCTATCATACGACAAACACGTGTTGGAAAAAGAATATAAAAATCTATTCTCATTAATGACAGATGAACAAAAGAGTATCTATGATACAATTAGTAGTGCTGTTATTAATGGTGAAGGTGGGGTATTCTTTGTATACGGATATGGCGATACTGGTAAGACTTTTCTATGGAAAACCTTATCTGCAGGACTTCGATCAGAAGGTCGCATAGTACTGAATGTTGCTTCAAGTGGTATTGCATCTTTATTGCTTACAGGCGGTAGAACTGCACATTCAAGGTTTGCTATTCCAATAAACATGAACGAAGATTCTTTTTGCAGCATTTCTTCTGATAGAGATTTGGCAGCTTTGTTAAGAAGGGCGGATCTAATCATTTGGGACGAGGCTCCAATGATGCATAGACATTGTTTTGAAGCATTTGACAGAACTTTAAGAGACAAAGTTGATCCTGATTTTAGTTCAACCCCATTTGGTGGAAAGGTTATTGTGTTTGGTGGTGACTTTCGGCAAATACTGCCAGTTATTCAGAAAGGACGAAGAGAAGATATTGTTAATGCTTCATTGAATTCATCATTCTTATGGAAGTATTGTTCCGTGCTTAAGTTGACTGTTAACATGTGCCTACAGACAAGTTCAAATATACAAGATATACAAAGTACAAAAACATTTGCTGATTGGATTTTGGACATCGGAGAAGGAAATGTTGGTGGTCCAAATGACGGAGAGGCTGAAATACAAATTCCTCAAGATCTCTTGATAAAATCCAATGGTGATCATGTTCATTCAATAACGGAGTCGATTTATCCATTCATTAATGACCGTATTTATGATCATAACTATTTTCAGGATAGAGCAATTTTGGTCCCAACAAACGATGAAATTGATCGTATCAACGAGTACATGCTTTCAAAGATAAATGGTGAAGAAATAACTTACTTTAGTTCCGATACTGTTTGTTCTGATGAAATGTCAAGTACTTTTGAAGAATCGCTATACTCTCCTGAGATCCTCAATTCGTTCAAAGTGTCGGGTATTCCAAACCACAAGTTATCTTTAAAGGTTGGTGTACCTGTCATATTACTTCGTAACCTTAACCAGTCGAGAGGGTTATGCAATGGGACAAGACTTCAAGTAATTAGACTTGGTTCACGTGTCATTGAGGTCAAAATCATTTCAGGTAAAAATGTTGGTGTTACTGAATATATTCCTAGAATGAAGATGATCCCCTCAGATTCTAAAAATCCGGTAAAATTTCAAAGAAGACAATTTCCCATCATGGTTTGTTTTGCAATGACCATTAATAAGAGTCAGGGCCAGTCTTTGTCTACAGTCGGATTATTTCTCAGGCGACCTGTATTTACTCATGGGCAATTATATGTGGCACTTTCACGTGTTAACAATAGGAGTGGATTAAAAATCCTTATATGTGATGACAACGACAATCCGACGGACAAAACAACCAATGTAGTGTACAAAGAAGTTTTACAACGTATTTGATAATATTTTTATTATTTTAGTTCTTAACCGTTTGACATTGTTTGTTATTTCCTCTTTGTTATAAGAAGTTATTAATTCTTACTGCATGCGTACGACCTAATCCTTTCAATACATTTTTTTTATTATTTTATTTAAGAAATTATCTACCAACAATATCATTTAAAAACACCCGGACGCGCACGGGTTCCTAAATCTAGTACAACATTAATTTGCCATCACCAACGTATATTTGTGATCGAGTAAACTCTAAAGAAAAACACACCACATTATTAGTATTAAAAGATACACTTATTTTAATTTAGTTTACACTTTGTTTTCTCAAGTGTGATCAGAGTAGTTAACTAAGTTGACATGAAATAGCAGCTCTTACTGCTCATTTTATGCAGCTTCTGCAAATCCAACTCTGAGGTTTTCATAATCAAAAATAGTGTGGTAGCGACGCATAAAGACATCGCCCAGTCTCCTATGTTCATACAACGCATGATTCGATTAAAATCTATAAACTTGAGTTTGAAAAAAGTAATTCGATCGATGGACTGTGAACCAGACTTGATTAGCATACATACCAGACAGTGCCATAGGGAGGAGTAATATCCAATGCAACAAAACCACTAATGCACTTCATACCAGCACCTTTTCCAATTTTAACAATGTACTGCAAAACAAAAACAAAAAGATTAATCACATTCTAAATTAACAAAAAGATTTTCAAGTTTTTAAGAAGTCAGTTCAAAATATAGAAGAGAAAGAAGTAAAAATTAGAAACCTTACAGGAATAAAAATGGTAACCATCACCAACAAGACAAGAGTAACATAAAATGTTTTAAGTGTAACAGATTTGGACACTTCAAGTATAAATGCACAAAGAAGGACAAGGAGGTTAACTTAACTCAAAATGAATACGAGGAACCAACTCTACTATGAACAAGTCTTGAAAAATAGAAGACCTCACTTAAACTATGTTTAGTTTAAGGAGAAGTATTAGATGTTAAACTAAACATAAGTATTGTTATTGTTATTATTTGTATTTAGTAGAAATTATGTAAAGTAGGATGATGTTACCACCACCAACACCACCGGTAACTGCCAAACGGCCAACTGCCGCCGTCCGGTAACCGTCAACTGCTGGAAAAACCGCCGGAGTAACCACCCGTCACCATATATATATATATATATATATATATATATATATATATATATATATATATATGTGTGTGTGTGTGTGTGTGTATGTATATGTATGTATGTATGTATCGATTGTACCAAAAGAATGTACTGAAATTTACAGAAATAAAGAAACTTTTGATAAATTCTCTTGTGTTTGTTACTTTGATTTTCAATAATTAGCATTACCATTACCATATCTATCAATTTTCTAACTAGATCTTCAATTTTTCATGAGATTTCAAATGAAAAATAGTAACTTTTTCGTTAAAATGCAATATTCAATTTCTCACAATATATCCTTCTCTTTGCTTGCATAAGCCAAGTTGCAAAATTGTTGACACGTATGAAGAAACATTTAAACATTGTTTATTTGTTTTTCATGTTTTAGTCATGTGAACATACACATTTCATGTCCATAATTGAATTGATCAATTTTGAAATCTCAAATTTTCTAATGAATCCAATATATAGGAGCATCTTTATAGATTGAACTACTTTAACAAAAAAACAAATATTGATTTTGAATACTTTAAACTAAACATATATTTACAATGGATTTTGTATATTATTAAAATATATATTAAATGGTTTGGAAGACACATTCATCTCTCAAAAATGTAGAAGGTAAGTAAATTGTATATGAATTTTATTACTTTTTACAAATTTTAAAATGTAGGATTGAATAATTATACCTAGTTTAGGGGTATGTTATGATATATATGAACAATCTAATGATATGATGCGTATTATGATTTGCGCATCTAATATTCTTTAACTTCAAAGTTAAAATGAATAATATTAAAATAATAGTAGATTAATCTCATGCAAAGCCGTACGTTGTATAACATTAAAATAAAAGTAGTTGATCTAATCCCGTCATGAAGTAGGGGTTAGATAAAACCTCGTAGTTATCATTTATAGATATTGTTCGTTGAAACCTTAATAAAAAAAATACGGGTAAGTATATATTAGGGTTGATATCTTGTTTCTATCAAATCTGGACCGTGGAAGATGTAAGTTTAGTATATTAGAAATTATAATTTAATATATGATGGTCCAGGCCAGTCATATAGATGGGTCACACTCCATTAGAGTTTTGTACTGATATTTGTATTGTATCATTTATACTCTATTAATAGTAATTAATGTAATACATAATACTAGTATGATACCTCGTTAGGAGAAAGTTCAAATTCTTTGTCACCAATGGTAAAGGAAATAGTAGGCATAAATGGAAGTCTAGCACAGTTAACCAATGACGCTCCCGCTGGCTCAGGGATAAGGTTACATAGCTAGAAGGTTATTAGACTAGTCAAGTGACAATAAACAATAATTATATATATATAGATAGATATATATATATATATGTGTGTGTATTAAATTATTAATTAATATATATCAAAACAGAAGGATAATCAACTCACATCGTTGGCCAATTTCAAAACACTATCTCGGCTGATTTTGATTCCGATATGTATCAGTCTCACTATGAGTTTACAGATTATACATAACGGGGTACCTTCAAGTCTTGATGATACATCATCACTCCTACCTAGAATAGTTTTATTGGTGTTGACACTGCACATAGGGAAAAGATAAAACCAAGGGAAAATTATGTAATAATGCAACTATCTTTGCATATTTTTTAAATTTATGCAATACTTTTTAACTTTTTTAATTAGGTTATTAGAGTATGTATTTTTTTTTTAAATAATACAACCTGATCGCCAATTGCCGACCTACTAAGCTGGTAACATTTTTAACTTTATGAGAAAACTTTTCAGTTAGTGTAACATTCTTCTCAACTTTTACAATTTATGTAATATTTGATTTTTTAAGTATCCTTTTAGCTTGTATAACATTATTTTCAGCTTTTTTTTAAGTGAGTAACAAATATTTTGTTTTTTAATATTAATAATAATATTATAATAATAATAATAATTATTATTATTATTATTATTATATTGTTATTGTTATTATTACTGTTATTATAAATATCATTTTAGACAAAGAAAAAGTTTTTAATTTTATGCATATTGTCTAGGTAATTGTTTTATCTTTTATTTTACTTGAAATTTGTTACAAATTATTCATGATTCATTTTTGTTATTATTAAAACTCTAAGCGTTACAACATAAAAAAAAAATATTAATAAAAATGTGCAATCCTCAAGAAAATAAATTTCCTTAATCTCGCAAAGAATAATTCGTAATCTTATATTACAAATTAATTAATGAAAAGATTTACTACTTATCAAAGTAAATATAAAATTATTATACACTGAAATAAAATTGTTTCCTAGATGGCAAAAAATTTAGATGTTTTCCCCCGACAATTGCACTAAGAACAATTATATAGATAATATCAAATATATTAAAAGATAAAGAAATTATTAAGATAATATTTTTATAAGTACAATCACTTTTTATACCTAAAAATGATAATTAGAAATTTAGTATGATATATGATAATTATAGTAGTAGAAGTTGTAGTAGTACAAAATAAAAATAGTAACAGTTAAGATTATTAGTATTATTATATTAATATTAATAGCAATAAAAATATTAATTAAAAGACCAAATGCTACACAAATTGAGAAAACTAAAAAGAGTGTTACACAAATTAAAACATAGAAAATTGAAATGGTCACCGGAGTTATTCGTTGAATTAACTCAAATAAAAGGCATAGACTAATGACCTTATTGGAAAAAAATAAAGAGTTTTATAAATTGGAAAATGTGCAAAGATAGTTTCGATCATTCGTATATAATTGAGTTTAGTTTATGAAAATGTATCGAATTTGTTACACATTTCGCTATTGTATATATATCTAACTTTAAAAACTACAGTTTAACGTACTAGACTTTTAGTACTTACCATTTAATGTATCAAACCTGTTATAACATGTCACATGCACATCGACATCGCACCGATTTTGCTTATGTAGCAGTGACGTGGCAGTGAGTTATGTGCTGATGTGTTTTTACTTGTTAAAAAATAATTACAATAAAATTAATATTATTTTTAGTTATTAATTTATTATTATTATTATATTGTTAAATTAAAAATGGAAACAGGTCATGTATTTACTTTATGTTTCTTCCATGGTGAATTTGCTTCCATGGTGAATTTGATGCTTAGATTGATGGCTTCGATGATGTGCAAAGTAAGTTTAGGGTTTTCATCGAACACCATTGAAAACCCATTAATTGATTTTAGCTTTCGTCAATGATATGACACATTTGCAATATGAGATTTGATAATGAAGGCTTCGAACACCATTGAAAACCCATTCAATCGATGATGAAGGCTTCGATGATTTTAGCTTTCTAATTTGGTTTCATCGAACACCATCAATTCAATGATCTAGTTTACGGTTTTGAGTGAGTTTAGGGTTTTAATTCATGAGCATATTTGCAACTTGATCAGTAGATCCACAACTTTAATTTCTAGCCTAAGTTAGTGATAAGGTTCATCGCTTTTGATTTTAGGTTACCGATTTTGGTTTCAATTGTTCCTCTTTCTAGATCTAAGGTTATTGAATATTCTTGTAAGTTTTGAAATTGATTTTAAGATCTATTGTTTGGGTTCATACATGGAATCAAAAGTTAGATGCTCGATTTACGATTTTAAGAGTTTTCATCTTGTCTGAGTTCATACATAGAACCGAAGATCTATTGTGTGTGTTTTAATCGATAAGTTTTCATCGTGTTCATCTTGAACAACAAGAAGATTTTTTGAACATTATGATGTGGTAACAATTAATGAAGTGGCAAATGTTGTAATTAAAAAAAGTGAAACTAAAACAAATTATCGGGTTACCTTTCGTTGAGTAATTGGGTACGTTTAACGGTAGTTTTTGAGACATCTATACATTAAATAGTAGTTTTTAAAGTTTAATATATACAATAACAAAATGTGATAACTTCTATATATTTTCGAAAACTAAACCATATATAATTTTCCCAAAAAATAAACCTACAAGACTAAACGGAGAGGTTTGTATATCTTGCATATTATTTACTCAATCAAGTGTGTTATATATATTATTTGGACCAAAAGACTATATAGAAGGAATATAAGGCATCATTGTAAGAAGATAAGATATAGATAATTACACCTTTATGGTAGGTAGAGAAATTGTTTTCTCAAATATTTCTAGGAGGAAAAGAAAAAAGGAAAATAAAAATATAAAACTAAGAATGGAAAAAAATAATAATTAATTAATTAGAAATAAAGTTAAAAATAGATTAACAATGAAAACATATGGGAATATATATATATAGGTAAAAGTTTAAACGAGAACTGTTTTTAATACGAGAACCAATCTTAGCCGTCCAATCCCCCCTCTTCAATTGGATTGCCCACCCATGAATTCCTTACATGCACTCTGCCACACTCAATCCCCCCACGCTCTTCATCCATGAATTCTATTATCCAAAATGAACGGCCAAGTCGCAGTTCTTGTACGAAAAACAGTTCTCGTTTGAACACTCCCTTATATATATATATATATATATATATATATATATATATATATATATATATATGGATGAGATCAAATAAAAAGAAAATTAAAGTAAAAAGTGTAAAAGGGATGATTATTTGATCATTTTTCGGTATATATATCAACTGATAATCGTTAGTTCATCATCTTTATTGATTAAAACTAGTTCTTCATCAATTTCTTTTTGATTTCAAATACAGATTTTGAAAACAAAATTTTGAAATAATTTGTTGATGAACAAAATGCTTTCATCTAAAAAGTGATGAATATGTTGGATTCATCAAAAAGAAATTGATGAAGAACTAGTTTTAATCAATAAAGATGATGAACTAACGATTATCAGTTGATATATATACCGAAAAATGATCAAATAATCATCCGTTTTACCCTTTTTACTTTAATTTTCTTTTTACTTGATCTCTGCCCTATATATATATATATATATATATACATACTATATAGGGGAAGGTTCATGTGAGAAGCTTTATTTTTGCAAAAAGTACGAGAAACGTTTTAAATCATTGATTGCATTTTGATCTAATGGTTCATAATAGTCATATTAACTAATTTTATTTAATTAGAAATGTTATAATAATCCATCTATATAATTTCTCTATCCAATTAATATATTTTATCTTCTCTCTTATTTCTATCTACGCCTGTTACTATAAGAAAAAAAAACAAATGGGATAAATACATTTTCTGGAAATAAAAATGGTTAAGTGCGTCGAAATGTAATGAATTATCCCCGTTTTCATATTGTGTGTAACAAACTAAACTTTATTTACTAAAATGCATTAAATTATCCGAAATTTGCAATTAATGTAAAGTAACCTTCTATTGAATCCATAAACAGAGAACATGATCTTAACGCCCATTCGATCCACTAGGCTCTATTTTGACCTTGGAATCTAAGCTTAATGGTCTATAATGACCAACTAAGACGAGTAACCCGGAGATAATAAAATTGTCTAAGGAATTAAAAGGCTTCTAAGGCTATGATCAGTATAGCAATACTTCAACCCAAATTAATTCAAATGTTACATCACTATCACATTAGCTTTTTTTACTTTTTCCTTCCCAACCCAAATCAACCTAAAATCCAAGTAACACCCTTCCCAAATCAACCCAAACATTTTCTCTCTCGTACTCTCTCTACAAAACAAAAAAAAAGGAAATCGTCGGTTGCGCTCGAGTCTACGGAGCCGAAGAGGTGAACCCGAAGCAGGGTAGTAGTGGTGCTCCCGAAGGAGCGGGCCTTTCCCTAATGAACCCGAAGGGGCTCGGGTAAGGCTTTACACATGGCCTAATAAAGAAGGGTATATAACACATAAAACTAATAAAGGTCAAAAAGTTTATAGGACAAAGAGATTAATTATTATTATGATTATCGTTATAATATTAAAATAAATACAACCGAAGCAATAGATTACCCTAAAAAGACAAAACATAGCAATGTATCTTCAAAACCGTGTTCCAAGTTGTGTAAATGCAAGTGTGTGATGCCGGCTACATGAAAGAATCTCTATCTTTTGGTGAAGTTCGGTGTTGCTATTTGCAAAAGTGTAAATAATGTTTTTTGCTCGGTGGTTTTAATTCATTAGACATTTGAGTGTGTAGGTTTGTCTAGGCCTGTTAATGGGTCAGATCTTGCCCCAGATCCAATCTGCTCTATTTATTAGATCAAATGGGTCTAAATATTGGATCCATCGCCCCAATAAGAGATCCAATAGGTCGAACCATTTAATTGGATCACTACATGGGTCGATCCAAGATCTGACTGGGTCGATCAATTTAATATTAAACTACAATTTAATTTTAACCATAAACTATCATCAATTTATCGGTCATCACTCACCACCGCCGTGGCTACCGCCGTCGCCTATTACCACCCCCGCCACCTGTCCTCGCCACCACCACCACCGCCGACCACCGGCCGCCGCCACCGTCACCGCCGGCCACCACCCGCCGCTGCCGCCGACACCCCGTCACCACCACCACCAGCCGCCACCATCGTCACCGCCGGCCACCACCCGCCACCGCCGACACTCTGACCACCACCGCCGACCACCATCCGCCGCCACCATCACCGCCGACCACCATCTGCCAACCACCCACCGCCGCCTCCGCCGACCACCAGCCGCCGCCATCGTCACCGCCGGTCACCACCCGCCGAAGCCACCGTCACCGCCACCACCCATCACTGCCGCCGCCACCGGCCACAACGATGGCGGTTGTGGTGGTGACGGTGTCGGCGGTGGTGGTGACGGTGTCGGCGGTGGTGGTCGGCGGCGGCGGTGGTGGTGACGGTGTCGGCGGTGGTGGTCGGCGGCGGCGGTGGTGGTGACGGTGTCGGCGGTGGTGGTCGGCGGCGGCGGTGGTGGTGACGGTGTCGGCGGTGGTGGTCGGCGGCGGCGGTGGTGGTGACGGTGTCGGCGGTGGTGGTCGGCGGCGGCGGTGGTGGTGACGGTGTCGGCGGTGGTGGTTGGCGGCGGTGGTGGTGGTGACGGTGTCGGCGGTGGTGGTTAGCGGCGGTGGTGACGGTGTCGGCGGTGGTGGTTGGCGACGGTGGCGGTGGTGACGGTGTCGGCGGTGGTGGTTGGCGGCGGTGGTGGTGGTGACGGTGTCGGCGGTGGTGGCGGGTGGTGGCCGGCGGTGAAGGTGGCGGTGGTGACGGTGTCGTCGGCGGCGGGTGATGGCCGGCGGTGATGGGGACGGCGGCTGGTGGGTGGCGGTGGTGGTGGTGACGGCGGCGGCCGGTGGTTGTTGGCGGTGACGGTGGCAACGGCGGGTAGTCGGCGGTGGTGGTGGAGACGATGTCGGGTGGTGGTCACGGTGGCGGGTGGTGGCCGGCGGTGATGGTGGCCGGCGGCGGTGGTGGTGGTGGTGGTGACGATGTCGACGATAGCGGGTGGTGATCGGCGGTGATGGTGGCGGGTGGTGGCCGGCGGTGATGGTGGCCGGCGGCGGCGGTGGTGGTGGTGGTGACGATGTCGACGATAGCTGGTGGTGATCGGCGGTGATGGTGGCGGGTGGTGGTCACGGTGACGGCGGCGGGTGGTGGTGGTGACGATGTCGGCGATAGCGGGTGGTGGTCGGCGGTGACGGTGGCGGCGGCGGGTAGTCAACGGTGGTGGTCGGCGGTGGCGGGTGGTGAAAGTGTCGGCGGCGGCGGGTGGTGGTCGGCGGTGGTGGTGTGGTGGGGTGGGGTAGGGAGGTAGGGTGGGGGGTAATGGTTGAAAAAATATTTGATAAATTATATTATAAATAATAAAATATTAAATGGGTCGTTCGGGGTGAAGATCCATTAGTAACGGATCCGATCCAAATCCAAGTAATTGGATCTTAATGATAATGGGTCAGATCCAGATCCAATTAAATGGGTCTACGGGTCAGGTCAGATCTTTAAAAGATCCGATCCGATCTGCCCTATTGACGGCCCTAGGTTTGTCTATGTATAAAGTGTGTCTATGTGTGCGTGTCTCTCTCCCCATCCTTCTCTCTCTATATATAGAGAGATACATATACACCTTATTGAGATGTGTTATTGGATAACCTTTATCCTTTTAAATAATTACTACAATAAGTATAACATTTCTCTACACTTTATAAAAAGCGAATAGGAATTTTAAACATGTTACCCTTATAATTGTGAAAATTAATATTTTAAATATAGAGATTATTAGAAGAAGATAAATCTCTACATTTATAAATGTGTACATTTGATTTTAAAAATCCACACTTGTAAATATGTAAATTTAGTAATAAATAGAAAATTAAAAAAGTTCACACCTAAAAATATAGACTTTTATAACTTTAGAATTATTTTCGAAATGTTAACGCTTAGAATTATGAAAAATCATGCGTCCTTTACGAAAATGCATATGCATCTTTTAAGAAACAAATTGAAGTAGGAGTAAAAAAAGTAGAACCTGGCAACCATATCACAGACTTATGCACCAACTTGTAAACTAAGATATGTATAAAATAATATTGAAATACATATACGTCTCAAAGGAAAAATTCAGAATTCAAGTGATCTACAAATGCGTGTCCACCACCTTACTTTCGAAAAAAACATATATATGTGCCTTATTTACATTAAAAAAATGCACCTAAAAAAATTGAAGATGCACCCTAAAATGAATGTTTAATAACTAATCAAATATCCCAACCCAAAATGAATACCATACCAACAAACCACAATACATAAAATCAAATCCATAAACAAGAATCACTAAACCAAAATACACGTACACACTACTACAAAACTACTTTTAACCCCTATTTTTAAACCCGGTTTCGTAAAAATTAAAAAAAAAAACGGGGCTAAAACTATAAAAGGGGGAATAAAAATGGTGGGAGAGGATTCAACTCGTGTTGTTTATTAAAAAACCGGGATTAAAGATTTCAAAACTTTTAACCCTGGTTTTTATTTAAGAAACCAGGTGCAAAAGTAGATGTTATATACATCAGGAGAAGGATTCAACTCCGATTTTTTAAAATACCAGCGCTAAAAATTTTAATACACACCCCGGTTTGTAAGGAAGTAACGGGTCTTAACACACACCCTTTCTAAAAATTTCATTTCCCCCCAACCAAATTTGTTCCCCTTCTCTCATTACCCAAACTCTACTTTATGCTTATTCACCTTCTCCCTCCATCATTCTCTTTGAGTTAACCGCTCACCAGTCACAACACACCAACAAGTCTCCGTTGACTGATCATGACAAACAACACTACCGCCACTGTCTTACGTCGACAACACCACCACCGCTCCTTCAATCGAAGTGGTTAAATGACAAGTTTCCTATTTTTCTTGTTACCCTCCTTCAACTATAGTAGGTTTGTGATTTTTAAAATCCCTAATCTCTTGTAGGGTTCTAATTTGATTATGTTTCTATTTCTGAAATCCTTTTAGGGCTCTAATTTGATTATCTTCTAATTTGACTATCCCTAAATATGTGTATGCTTTTGTTCGAGTGATTTGAAGGTTGCTTTTTTAACCTTGTTGTTCGATTAACAGAAAGCTATCCTTTTGAGAAATTCTTGGTTTTGAATGGTTGAGGTCCCGTATCCCTGAAGATTTTGATTTTTGTTCTATGTTCAAAGGTTGCTTTCTGTTTCAACCTTCTTGGTCCTTATTTTAGAAATTGGTTGTTGAATGACTAATTATATCAAGTAAAATATACTATACTTCACTCAAAAAAAGTAAGATTCACTATACTCCACTCATTTTGGGTTTTTCTCATTGGATTCTTTAGTTACATTCGATCTATAGAAGTTATGTATGAATGATAGTAGCATAATGTTATTATAAAAATGTGTGGTTGCATAGACATACGAGTATAGTGAGATACTGTCAAAGTCTAGCCTATCCCACTTCGACCCTTGTGTCCATTACCTAGGTTATTTATTTTATTTTGACGAGTTCACCCGCCATACAGCTATAAACATATGAGTTTAGGGGTATTTTTGGTTATTTTATGGTTCTATTTCAATATAATAACTAGCACAAGACACAACATGCTCATATATGTTTATTTGTGGAGAAGTTCCGTAGATATTTTTATGCTCCTTTGTTTTATCACGGACTCTGAATGCTAGGGGAATGATTTTGTCGAATTGCCCGTTTATATTCTCAGATTTTTTTATAGAACCTTTGATGGAGAGATGCATTCCATGGTTACATTGCAGAGAGAGGTATAAATAAGTGTGTTGCTGATATGAAATCGGTTATCTTTTAAACTTATGTAGAACACACATTAATACCAATTACCGTGCATGAAAGTTATTTACGGATTTGATATTTATATGAAACAAGTAATTTGTTGTTGATGTTGCATATATGTCAAAATGGGTGTGTTGTTGATAATCCAAGTGTGGTCGAAGCACATGCTTGGTATCAAAATCGTTGATGTTAACATCATACTAAAAGAAATAAATTTTATACTATATATTAAACCTTTAAAGCATTAATTCTACTCTCTTTTTAGTATTTTTAAAAGGGCAAATTGCATGAAAATACAACAAACTATGTCAATATTGTCATTGTATGCAACCAACTTTATTTTGTACCTAAAAATACACACAACTTATAAATTTGGTTCATTGTATGCAAGTTACCTATAACAATAGGTAACTTACCGGTGACCTAGCAAAAAATAAAATAACTATGGTACCTAAAAACCCAAACAACTTTCAAATATTATTCATTGTATACAATCTGTAACCGGTAACCTGGTAATCAGGTCACCGATTGCATACAATGAATCAAAATTGTAAGTTGTTTGCATTTTTAGGTACAAAATAAAGTTGGTTGCATACAATGACAATATTAATATAGTTTATTGTATTTTCGCGCATTTTACCCTTTTTAAAATTCAATTACAATATGGTTTTTACTTTATCTGTCCATATTTGTGTGTGGTTCTAAGTTCTGACTTACGAATGCTCGAGTTATATATTTTTTTAAAAGTTAATCTACTATATATAGGAGTTTATATGGTCATATGAAATAGTTTGTGTAGGCTTATTCTCAAGATGGACTCACTTAGAAAAGAAATACATTTACTTGATGTACATGAACAATTGAAAAAGACAAAAATCACGGTTTAAGTTCTATACTTGCCTCTTTCTCATTTGTTGTTTTCACTAAATCCGGCCAACTTTTTCTCTTAGGATTCATTTTACTTCTTGATTTTAGCCTAGATTTGAAAGTTTAGTTTACTGAGTTTACTGCTATTATGTTGCTGATAAAAGTAGAAAGAAATAAATTGCAGGTAAATCTGCACCTGATGCCAAAGCCATGGATGTTGCTTAAAAGGAAATGACCATCAACCGACTTGATATCTATTATTATATCGTTGAACATTCACAGTAGTTTGTTACAAGTTAGAAATTAAGATTTTTTTTTGTGTTTTTCTTGTAGGTATAGTATTATGTATTTTTTTAATTGCAATGGTTCATTTAGTATACACATATTGTTATGTAGTTGATTGGGTTTATTTTTGTTTGTAAATGAGCATGAAAGTTATTGTATATATATATTGTTTATTTTATTACTAATATTCAGCTCCGGTTTTTTGGTTTAAAAACCGAGGTAGAAAATATATTTTAGACCTGGTTTGAAATCTTCTTCAGACCCGGTTTTTTAACCGAGTTAATAGGTCTTTAGCCCCGGTTTTTTTACCGGGGTTAAATGGGTATCTTTAGTCTCCCCCATTCAACACCCTCTTAAAAAACCAATGTTAAATGCCTTAAAAACCTTTTTGTACTAGTGAAACCAAAATCTTAATCCTAATATCAAAACACAAAAATCCAAAACCAAAATGAATATGACCTAAATATGCATGTAACTCTAAAATACAAATAAATTATCCATCAAACCTGATAACAAAAGCACTCCACAATTTAACTCAAGATGCATAAAAACATGATTTATTCTAGTTTTGGTTGATATAGTATATCATTTCTTAGCATGTTTTATAGCGTCAATTATGGCTATGAAAGATCAAGTCTGGATTGTGATTTCGATCATAATTTAACCAACGAATTTCTACGATGTAGAAAAGTGAATGACCAAAATTGATTGCGATCGACCACTATTGACCTTGTTTTACTACCATTCATTTGTTTCAACAAGTATAGCTAGCGATGCTTTATCATGCTTGCTAATGATTGGACAATGTCTGATTCCTGTGATTGGACCAAGTGTGATTGTGATTAATCGTCATTAAATACTATGAACCATATTTGACTATCATGGGCTCTTTCTTACCAAATGTTATGGTAAATGACTACATAATTATACGATCGACCACAATTGTTTACCATGTTTGACTACGATGGATCTACTTCAACTATCAACCATATATGAACGACCTTGAATTATCACTGATAGGAACGAATAGTCCATTTGTACCTAGTAGGAGTGTCAAGTGTGCGTGTTACAACAAAATTGATTAATGATTATTATGAGGTAAACCGCTACTCAATTATAATCTCTCCAAAATTAGTTTTAGATATAGGTTGTTGAAACTCCTGTGTTAAATATCCATGCTGGAAATCCATAGCTAATTTACATGACACTACAACTTCTTGTTAGAATTTGATGGGAGACATCTTTTTATTTACGAACACATTTCCAACAAATTCATTCATCACAAATCTTTCAAGCAATGGAAAAAACCGTCAAATTTTTTTGACATCCCCAATGTTTCAGGAGCAGTACCCCATTGTAGAGTCTATGTAGCGACGTTAATAAGCTTAATACGGCATATTATTTTCAACAACTTAACAATCTTCCACTTAGAGGCTGATCAACTGAAATTCGTGCCATCCACGAACAAACTTACCCATCTTTCTTACTCTCTTTATCTCACATCTTTTCTTTAAGCATCTAGAAAGCTAGTTGAAGCTATACATAGCTTTAACTTCTTTGTTATCATAAGATGGGTAAATATAGCTAATGGATTCTCCATACCAAGGATATTTTTTAGGATAGAGTACTATCACTTATGAGTTCTCTAATAAAATGGCACCTCATTTGAATATTTTTCATTCTAAGAAACATTGGGTTCTTTGTGAGGTGTACTACACTCTCGCTGTCACGATATAGAACATAGTATTCTTTTTCCATGCCCAACTTTGATAGGAAGTTCTTTGACCAAATAAGTTCCTTGTGAGATGGACGTGTAGGAGGTGCTTCCCTTTTGACCCTAACCTACTTTTCGGGATCGAGATACAATTGCTAAGTCTTTGTATCAACTATAAGGTCAATAAAGCATATCAAGCTGCACAACTCAACAATCTCCCAGTTAGAAGATTATTAACCAACTCTATTTCTATACAAGAACAAAATCTGTAACTCCCAAAGTTTGAAAATTTCCTAATTAAATAAATTAATCAAGAGTTGTATTTTAGCGGATTGCCTAATTGAGATTAGAAGGTGTTTAGAACTCGAGGGGTCAAAGCTGTTAAAATAAAAGATAAAAGGTTGAGAGGCCATTTGTGTAATTGGGCCATAGTGTATATATATATATATATATATATATATATATATATATATGTTAGTTTTGACCATGTGTTAGTCAAACCATCACAACCAAACATACATACATTAGTACACCTTGGAGCTGCCCATTTCTTCCTTCATTTTTGATCAAGAACAATAGGATTCCTATAGCAAAAGATCATCAGCAATCTTTGATAGTTAAAGGTATGATTGTTGGTTTAGTTTTCAAGTTTTAATGGGTTTATAGTGACTCAATGGTTGAATCTAGATTTAGTATGTTTCTTGTTGTTAATTATATGTTTTTGGTTGTTTAAGGAATAGGAAAACATCCATGTAGTGTTAGAATTAATTAAAATTGAGTTCTTTTGATGTTTGGCCGGAAAAGAACAAGATAGTCGGCGAACTGTTGCTTAAACTAGAAAGGCACAGGTATGCCTATGGAGGTATGGCTGTGCCTAAAGACCGTGAACGCCTCTATTCTTGAGGTCCGGGCGTACCGGGGCACGGGTGTACCTATGTAAGGTACGAGTATGTTCGGCCTAGTACGACCATGTTTAATAAGGCCATGTCTGGGCCTATTTTGGGAGGCACGGGCGTGTCCTTAGAAAGCACGGGCGTGCTTTAGCCCTGTGTAGTTTATTATTGGCCAGATTGGTTATGTGTTTAATACGATAATTGTATAACACTTGTAGGACTTACTCTTGGACATGTATTCTGAATTATATCTTGCATATCACTCTGTGATACTGATTGCTAGGGTGAGTTTCCTAAACTCTGACTCATATGTGTAATATATGCAATGCATTGCAATGTATATTATTGATCAGAGGATCAAAATGTGGGTAGTATGTTGCTTTGTGTAGTAGGAGCTACGATCAGCATTTAGCCTTATGGGCGGTGTTAAGATTGTGCAGTACTGTATCTATAAGAACTATATGACATTCGTATATGATTATGCGTATGCTTATATGATTTACAGTTTAGCATCGTTATTAAGCTCTTGTAGCTTAGTAGATATTGTTTTCTATTTTTGCAGGTTGTGATGACACCAAAGGCAAGGTCTCGGTTTGACTGTTGGCTGTTTAAAACACATTTTTGTAACTATAACGCTCCTATTTATGCAACTGAAATTACTTTTGTTGTAATTATGCATATACATCTTTTATATAAACCCAAGAGTTTAAACAATTTTCTGCTTCCGCTGATTTTTCTAAACGTATGTTTTACACGAATGAGGTTATTTATGTATTACTTGTGTTTTGAAAATTGGGGCGTTACAAAATCTCTAAACCCTGTAGGAACCATTCTTTCAAGCATCTAGTACTCTTCAACTCTTCAGATGCACTCTTCAAGTATCGGAGAGCCAATTGAAGCTATACAAAGTTTCAACTTCTTTGTTGTCACCTTGGTGAACATATTTTCTAGATTCACCATATCAATGATGTTTTTCAAGGACAATGTTGTTGAGTTTGGAGGCTAAACTAAGAAAAAAATGGAGTTTTGTGTGATTTAATGCTCTACGCCGTGGAGCATTGGTGCTCGGTGCGGGGCACCTCGAGACCTCTCGGCGTGGGAGATGGCACACGACGTGCAACCGTAATTTTGGGCCGACTTCAATTTATTTTAGTTAGGCGGTAGTTGTAGCCTTTAGGGTTTAGTTGTTAACCCTAGTTTCTCCTCTATAAATATTTGTCTCGTGTAATTGTAACCTTTGAGCACCTAATTAGAAAAGTAATATCTAGTTCGGCCGTGGACGTAGCTTGATCATACCGATCGAGTGAACCATGTAAAATACTTGTGTTCTATTTCCGTTTGCTATTTGCTTGTCTGTTTGTGGTGTTATTTGGTTGGGTCCATTCCGCATTTCCTTACAACTAGTATCAGAGCCAGGCTGTTTGTTTGGCTGAGTTGAGGAAATGGTAGAAGACGGGAAAGTTAAGATCGACAAGTTTGACGACCACGATTTTGGTTTCTGGAAGATGCAGATCGAGGACTATCTGTATAAGAAACGGCTACATCTACCTTTATCGTAGACGAAACCGGTAGATATGAAGCAGGAGTAATGGGATTTGATGGATGTTGGATTATACCCACTGACATACACGAGTTGGTTTCATGGCTGATGAAGCAAGGGTCTATTGGGTCACACGCCAAGTATCGATTCTCGCATCACAGATGGTTAAATGAGATAGAAAACTAGAAATTGGTTCTGGTGGTCCTAGGCATACTCGTGCCTCTATGAGGTACAGTCGTGCCCTACGGGCAGGCACGAGCCCAAGTCGGGCGTGACTTGGGTGTGGCTTGTGGCTAGGTATGCCCGTGCCTCTTGGAGGCATGCCCGTGCCCGGTGACCAGTAAACTAACACTCTAGCACCTGGGAGTTGGTGATAACTTGGTGTGGACTTCACTAATGGTGCACAAGTTAGTGCACATATCTTCCAAAGTCCAATTTCATTTGCAAGAAGAAGATAGCATCAAGGGTATCCTACAATTTCTTTATCTCTTTATTTTGTTGCTTTGTCATGCCTAAAGTTTTGGTCCATTTGGTGGGTATTGCGTGATCAAAATTGAAAACTATTTTTCTACCAGTTTTGCTTCCGCTGTGTTTTTGGACCAAACAATGGATAGGCAGGCCCTTGGTGTGTGTAATACCCGTTCCCGATTATCGTTATTATCATTATTAATAATAAAATTAATATTTTAAATCATTATTACTACTAGTATTATTATTGGTATAATGTTATCATTATTAATGTAATTCAGACTTAGTGGTTAGTTTATAAACTTATGATGGATTTGTAGTAACCACCAAGTGAGATCGGGCCAAACCATTAAGTGATATTAGTGTTTTGGGCTTAATCTTAATAGTAAGATTTATAGGCCAAGGGAATTAAATATCGGGTCATTGGGCTTTAGTTGAATTAGAAAAGAAGTAGGAGTCCAAGAAGACTACCTTCGAAAACCCTACTGTACACTGCTACAGCCGATAGATTCCTTGTGAATTGGAGTGTACGTGTGCTTGGACCTCTCGACGTTGCCGACGGAATAAAGGAACTGCTCCACGGTTATGGAGTCGAACGACAAGGAAAACATCAAGACTCGATTGGGAATCATCAATTTGGTGTTTCCAACTCATCTGAGGTATCTAACATTCGATTTTCGGGAGTTGTTTGCTGGGTTGGGGTGGTCAAAGGCTGTGTTCCAGCCGAGAATGGAGAAGAGGACTGTAACGCCTGGAATCGATTATTTTGGAATTAATCGGTAGGATAGGTCTAAATTCATACTAAGGATCTTTTTTTTTAAGAACAAGAAACAATTCGAATGGCTACATATGGTATGACTTTAGAAGGATTAAGTCGACTGTTTGTGTATGTTTTCAGCCCGGTCGAGACTAGAAGAAGAACTGCCACCATTGTTGTTGCTTCAAGCTATCCTATAATCAAAGGTAATGATTCTAGATTCCTTACAAATGATTTTCGGTAATTTATATCTTTAAGCTCTAAGTTTATATTTTGATTTTGAGTGTTTTCCCTTGTTGTTCGAGAGGAACCCAAACCGAGAAGAAAACAAGACTTATATGTTTTGATTGAGGAATTACTAAGTGGTTTCAAATATTCCGACTGAGTTGAGCCGTCGCCGGTGTCCCTCATGAAATTCCAAAATCGCTAGTTAGTGACTAGACTCCATTGATTTTTGGGACTTGAAATCACAGCTCCAGTTTTGAGCTGAACTCAATATATTAATGGGCCGGGGAAATTGTAATCGAATATAACGTATGAAAATCACTAGATAGACAAACTAAGAATTTAACCTTGTTTCAATCGCACATGTATTTATGCGTATATATATATATATGTATATACATATATATATAGATACATCTATACTACTATATAAACCATTTAATATTCTCTCTCCTCTTAACTTTTAAGACTTCTTAAAATTCAATCAATATAAAATCTTGACTCTTCATTTAATCTAAATTAATCTCATCCACTCAATTTTTAACTATTTTATTTTATCCTAATTTACTTTAACTTTTTATTTAAAATATATTCTCTCATACTAACACAATTTTTCACATACATCAACATAGTTTTTAAAATCTAATAAAATAGTTAGATGTTAATAAAAGAAAATTTGAAAAAAAAACGGACATTTTATTGTAGAAAACTTTTTCGTGACATTAAATCGCGCGAATAACATATCATATACGTTCTTAAAAGCAATATATTGTAAACCAAAAACTATTTGCCGCCGCAAAATTGTGCGGGTATGATACCGGTATATATATATATGCAGGTCGATAAACGAGCTCGTGAGTCACTTTTGGGCCGTATGGTTTTAGGCCCACGTGAAATAGAGATTGAGTGATAAATTATTTAACGTCATTGGCATTTGGGAAGTCTATGAGATTAAATACATGAATTGCAATTAGTGTTAATTTTAGAACTGCTATTCGATGGGACGAACCCTTGGGTTATTAAAATGGATATTAATGATTTGAGGCCATATATAATTGTTTATTAACATAATTAATAATCGGGAATGTACCTAGTGAATATCCTATTTAAATTTACAGTTTGCAAATTAGTAATAGAGCTAGAATCGCAAAACACTTGTAGAATCACAAATTGAACGGATCGGAAATTGTGGTTGGGCCACAATCACAAATATATATGTATATATATAAAATACGAACAATCACAAATTACCTATGTGAATTGGTAACTAATTGGGTTAACTTTCAATCGAAGATAGGAGAGGAGGTGAGACGGGGAAGACTTACAAAATTTCTATAGATCGAAAAGTTTATATACATGAATTGAAAACTAGGCTTGGGCCTATAGCGTCGAGAATTTAAAGTAGGTTGGGTCAAGAAATTCATGAGGGACGGATAATAGCAATAATAATTATAATATATATATATATATATATATATATCTTTACTACTCTATAAAACATTTAACTCTTTTTTTAAGACAATTTTTTAAGTTAATTAGTACAAGTAATATAACATGCTTTACAATAACTTCCAACAACAATTTTAACACTTTTAAAATAGTACAACTCAAATAACATTATATACAATATGTTTCAGCAATGATCTTAAACATTTTAAAATTGTCCAAAAATTTAATTATATAAAACTGTTATAATTTAAATACATAATTAATACTTTAAAAGTGTCAAAAAATTAATTATAAAAAATTGTTAGAATTTAAATACATAATTAATACTTATTGTTTTCAAAAAGTTTTATATTCTACCATGTAATATGATCGTAAAAAATGGTATGAATTCGTTAATACAAGAATAGAATGTTATCATTTAAACGTAAGTGTTGCGTTAACTTGATATTTGTACGAAAATCACAACCACCATATTCTCCGGCAACATCACAAATAACATGTTGAATTGATATGTCGACAAATAAAATTATTTTACCCCGCCGCATCGCGCGGGTAAAATACTAGTATATATATATATATATAAATGGATAAAAGGATTCTAATTTATTGGGATCCTTAATGTAGGTGTTCGCGGGTAGTTGACTTAATTTCCAGTTACTCGTGATGTGTATCGTAGCTATCACTTAGACTACGAATCAGGTGAGTTACACTAACTTATACATTATACTAGTGTTAAATGTGTGTAATTATTGTATGATTATTTGTGTAACTTACATGAATTATTGTTATGAGGTGAAGGGTTGTGTAAATGGAGTGAAAACACAACTCGGGCACGTGAAGACGTAAAACCCTTGGGGTGCCTTGGGTAGTCGACTGTGACCCAAAGAGACGTAAGACCCTTGGGGTGCCTCGGGCAGTCAGATGTGATTGTAAGAGACGTAAGACTCTTGGGGTGCCTTGGGTAGTCAGATGTGATTGTAAGAGACGTAAGACCCTTGGGGTGCCTTGGGCAGTCATATGAAAAGTGAAATCGTCGTTAGTGCACTACGTCGGTATTATGTGATTTGTTTATGTGATCATGGATGACTATGTGTTATGTGCATACCTAGTGTGGTGTGTAAGTGTGTGTGCTCGCTAAGCTTTATGCTTACTGTTGTTGTTTTAATTCTTTCAGGTTGATTTGTGGGAAAGCTCCAGCATAGTGAAGACAACTCGTCTACTATCAAAACGTTTTTGTTATCCATTTATTTGATTATTATTCCATTACCAAACATAATTAACTATATCGTAATTAACTCTTTCGTTTGATCAAACGATGTATGACGTATAGTTTCGGGTGCGGAACCTCGTCACAAATTTTGAAGAGTTGGTATAGTTTATTTACTCAGATTATATTTATATATATTACATGTACATTTTTAAACAAAAAAAATTGGGACGTTACAGTGTGGTCAAACTATCATTGGCGAAGAACGTCGCGTACAATATCGTCAATGAAAGGACCACATTTGGATTACTCAAGGCGTTATACAACGTGTACGAAAAACCTTTGGCTTCAAACAAGGATTTCCTGATCCGACAACCGGGGAATACGAAGATGAAGGAAAGGGCATGCGTTACTGATCACGTGAACGAGTTTAATTCGACACTCTCGAGGTTAGTATCAGTTGACATTAAATTCGATGATGAGGTATAGGCTCTCTTACTTTTATCGTCTTTACCCGAGAGTTGGTCAGGCACGGTTATAGTAGTTAGTAGTTCATCTGGAACTACTAAGCTTACTTTTTAAGGGATTCGGGATTTGATTCCCGGAGAAGATATCCGCAGGCGGAACTCGGGGGAATCATCAAGATCTTTACTGAGTGCCGAGGGTAGGGGTAGAAAGAATGACAGGGGTCAAATCCAGAATAGAAATAGGTCAAAATCAAGAAAGAGAGCCCACTCAAAGAACAGGAAGGATATTACTTTCTGGAAATGCAAGCAAAGTAGGCATTACAGAAATCAATGTATAGCTCCTAAGACACACAGTGAGGTAAATGTTGTAGCTGATGATTCTGGTGATGCTCTTGTATGCAGTGTTGAATGCTCGACTAAATCTTGGATTATGGATTCGGGTGCATCATTCCATGCCACTCCATGTAAGGAACTGATGCGAAACTTCAGGTTAATTCTGGTCAAGTTCAACTAGCCGATGACAAGAAACTTGACATTTCGGGTATTGGAGATATTACCCTTAGAACTTCACTCAGTAAAGATTGGACTCTGAAAAACGTGAGGTATGTTCCTGGTCTCAAGAAGATGTTAATTTCAGTTGGGCAGTTGGATGATGAAGGACTTCATGTAGTTTTCGGTAATCACCGGTGGAAAGTAGTTAAAGGGAATATGGTTGTTGCCCGTGGTCATAAGAGAATGACTTTATACATAGAAAAGGTACCAGCTAATGATGTGGACACAACTGTTGATGAAGATGCAGGTAGTACCACTCTATGGCACCAAAGGCTTGGGTATATGAGTGAGAAAGGTATGAAGGAGTTGGTTTCAAAAGGCAGAATTCCTGGTTTAAAGAAGTTGTTGATTCAAGCTATCCTATAATCAAAGGTAATGATTCTAGATTCCTTACAAATGATTTTCGGTAATTTATATCTTTAAGCTCTAAGTTTATATTTTGATTTTGAGTGTTTTCCCTTGTTGTTCGAGAGGAACCCAAACCGAGAAGAAAACAAGAATTATATGTTTTGATTGAGGAATTACTAAGTGGTTTCAAATATTCCGACTGAGTTGAGCCGTCGCCGGTGTCCCTCATGAAATTCCAAAATCGCTAGTTAGTGACTAGACTCCATTGATTTTTGGGACTTGAAATCACAGCTCCAGTTTTGAGCTGAACTCAATATATTAATGGGCCGGGGAAATTGTAATCGAATATAACGTATGAAAATCACTAGATAGACAAACTAAGAATTTAACCTTGTTTCAATCGCACATGTATTTATGCGTATATATATATGTATATACATATATATATAGATACATCTATACTACTATATAAACCATTTAATATTCTCTCTCCTCTTAACTTTTAAGACTTCTTAAAATTCAATCAATATAAAATCTTGACTCTTCATTTAATCTAAATTAATCTCATCCACTCAATTTTTAACTATTTTATTTTCTCCTAATTTACTTTAACTTTTTATTCAAAATATATTCTCTCATACTAACACAATTTTCCACATACATCAACATAGTTTTTAAAATCTAATAAAATAGTTAGATGTTAATAAAAGAAAATTTGAAAAAAAAACGGATATTTTATTGTAGAAAACTTTTTCGTGACATTAAATCGCGCGAATAACATATCATATACGTTCTTAAAAGCAATATATTGTAAACCAAAAACTATTTGCCGCCGCAAAATTGTGCGGGTATGATACCGGTATATATATATATATGCAGGTCGATAAACGAGCTCGTGAGTCACTTTTGGGCCGTATGGTTTTAGGCCCACGTGAAATAGAGATTGAGTGATAAATTATTTAACGTCATTGGCATTTGGGAAGTCTATGAGATTAAATACATGAATTGCAATTAGTGTTAATTTTAGAACTGCTATTCGATGGGACGAACCCTTGGGTTATTAAAATGGATATTAATGATTTGAGGCCATATATAATTGTTTATTAACATAAGTAATAATCGGGAATGTACCTAGTGAATATCCTATTTAAATTTACAGTTTGCAAATTAGTAATAGAGCTAGAATCGCAAAACACTTGTAGAATCACAAATTGAACGGATCGGAAATTGTGGTTGGGCCACAATCACAAATATATATGTATATATATAAAATACGAACAATCACAAATTACCTATGTGAATTGGTAACTAATTGGGTTAACTTTCAATCGAAGATAGGAGAGGAGGTGAGACGGAGAAGACTTACAAAATTTCTATAGATCGAAAAGTTTATATACATGAATTGAAAACTAGGCTTGGGCCTATAGCGTCGAGAATTTAAAGTAGGTTGGGTCAAGAAATTCATGAGGGACGGATAATAGCAATAATAATTATAATATATATATATATATATCTTTACTACTCTATAAAACATTTAACTCTTTTTTTAAGACAATTTTTTAAGTTAATTAGTACAAGTAATATAACATGCTTTACAATAACTTCCAACAACAATTTTAACACTTTTAAAATAGTACAACTCAAATAACATTATATACAATATGTTTCAGCAATGATCTTAAACATTTTAAAATTGTCCAAAAATTTAATTATATAAAACTGTTATAATTTAAATACATAATTAATACTTTAAAAGTGTCAAAAAATTAATTATAAAAAATTGTTAGAATTTAAATACATAATTAATACTTATTGTTTTCAAAAAGTTTTATATTCTACCATGTAATATGATCGTAAAAAATGGTATGAATTCGTTAATACAAGAATAGAATGTTATCATTTAAACGTAAGTGTTGCGTTAACTTGATATTTGTACGAAAATCACAACCACCATATTCTCCGGCAACATCACAAATAACATGTTGAATTGATATGTCGACAAATAAAATTATTTTACCCCGCCGCATCGCGCGGGTAAAATACTAGTATATATATATATATATAAATGGATAAAAGGATTCTAATTTATTGGGATCCTTAATGTAGGTGTTCGCGGGTAGTTGACTTAATTTCCAGTTACTCGTGATGTGTATCGTAGCTATCACTTAGACTACGAATCAGGTGAGTTACACTAACTTATACATTATACTAGTGTTAAATGTGTGTAATTATTGTATGATTATTTGTGTAACTTACATGAATTATTGTTATGAGGTGAAGGGTTGTGTAAATGGAGTGAAAACACAACTCGGGCACGTGAAGACGTAAAACCCTTGGGGTGCCTTGGGTAGTCGACTGTGACCCAAAGAGACGTAAGACCCTTGGGGTGCCTCGGGCAGTCAGATGTGATTGTAAGAGACGTAAGACTCTTGGGGTGCCTTGGGTAGTCAGATGTGATTGTAAGAGACGTAAGACCCTTGGGGTGCCTTGGGCAGTCATATGAAAAGTGAAATCGTCGTTAGTGCACTACGTCGGTATTATGTGATTTGTTTATGTGATCATGGATGACTATGTGTTATGTGCATACCTAGTGTGGTGTGTAAGTGTGTGTGCTCGCTAAGCTTTATGCTTACTGTTGTTGTTTTAATTCTTTCAGGTTGATTTGTGGGAAAGCTCCAGCATAGTGAAGACAACTCGTCTACTATCAAAACGTTTTTGTTATCCATTTATTTGATTATTATTCCATTACCAAACATAATTAACTATATCGTAATTAACTCTTTCGTTTGATCAAACGATGTATGACGTATAGTTTCGGGTGCGGAACCTCGTCACAAATTTTGAAGAGTTGGTATAGTTTATTTACTCAGATTATATTTATATATATTACATGTACATTTTTAAACAAAAAAAATTGGGACGTTACAGTGTGGTCAAACTATCATTGGCGAAGAACGTCGCGTACAATATCGTCAATGAAAGGACCACATTTGGATTACTCAAGGCGTTATACAACGTGTACGAAAAACCTTTGGCTTCAAACAAGGATTTCCTGATCCGACAACCGGGGAATACGAAGATGAAGGAAAGGGCATGCGTTACTGATCACGTGAACGAGTTTAATTCGACACTCTCGAGGTTAGTATCAGTTGACATTAAATTCGATGATGAGGTATAGGCTCTCTTACTTTTATCGTCTTTACCCGAGAGTTGGTCAGGCACGGTTATAGTAGTTAGTAGTTCATCTGGAACTACTAAGCTTACTTTTTAAGGGATTCGGGATTTGATTCCCGGAGAAGATATCCGCAGGCGGAACTCGGGGGAATCATCAAGATCTTTACTGAGTGCCGAGGGTAGGGGTAGAAAGAATGACAGGGGTCAAATCCAGAATAGAAATAGGTCAAAATCAAGAAAGAGAGCCCACTCAAAGAACAGGAAGGATATTACTTTCTGGAAATGCAAGCAAAGTAGGCATTACAGAAATCAATGTATAGCTCCTAAGACACACAGTGAGGTAAATGTTGTAGCTGATGATTCTGGTGATGCTCTTGTATGCAGTGTTGAATGCTCGACTAAATCTTGGATTATGGATTCGGGTGCATCATTCCATGCCACTCCATGTAAGGAACTGATGCGAAACTTCAGGTTAATTCTGGTCAAGTTCAACTAGCCGATGACAAGAAACTTGACATTTCGGGTATTGGAGATATTACCCTTAGAACTTCACTCAGTAAAGATTGGACTCTGAAAAACGTGAGGTATGTTCCTGGTCTCAAGAAGATGTTAATTTCAGTTGGGCAGTTGGATGATGAAGGACTTCATGTAGTTTTCGGTAATCACCGGTGGAAAGTAGTTAAAGGGAATATGGTTGTTGCCCGTGGTCATAAGAGAATGACTTTATACATAGAAAAGGTACCAGCTAATGATGTGGACACAACTGTTGATGAAGATGCAGGTAGTACCACTCTATGTCACCAAAGGCTTGGGTATATGAGTGAGAAAGGTATGAAGGAGATGGTTTCAAAAGGCAGAATTCCTGGTTTAAAGAAGTTGACAGTTGGTTTCTGTGAGCCATGTATTTTGGGCAAATAGAAGAAAGTTACTTTTGTCAAAACTAGAACGTCACCCAAGGTTAGGAAATTTAAGCTAGTTCAAACGGATGTATATGGTGTTGGAATCTACCCACCGACACACGTAAGCCGGTATCATTACCGATGAAGCGCGGGCCTATTGGGTCACACGCCAATTTTTAATCTCGACAGCCTGCTATAAGAGGAAAGGGTCAAAATGGTCAAATTCAATCTGACCTAAGCTTCACAACCGTGAAGAATGCTCCACGGGTCGTGAAGCAGCTCATGTACACATGTCCTGTCATGGCCGCATGGTTCGTGAAACCCTAGGGCTTCACGACCCTACACGGCTCGTGAAGGGGGTCGTGAAGACATGTGCCCTCACGATTCTTGCCCGGGCGTCATGGCTCGTGGAGGATTAATGGTCAGTCATGGCGTATTTATCCTTTATTGGACCATCTTGTTGGTCCAATGGCAAGACACCATTTGGTCCGACCCTGGAGCTGCTAGAACAGATGTGAAGCCTTTAAAAGGAGGTTCCATTGTTCATTTGCCACTCTTGCCTCATTGCACATTTGATACACATACAAGTGAGTATTCTAAAGTATAAGAGAGAGCTACAAGATCTTGTGTTGCTGGTCATTTTGTGTTTATCCAAGGCTATTCTAGTTGAATATCACCAAGTGTTGGTGATTTTGTGGCTTGCTAGTACAAGGAGAGTGAAGGCTTGCTTGGTGTGGACTTGCATTAGGACTTGGAGCCATTTGTTCCAAGCTAACATCCCAAATTCGTATTCCTATTTGTTCCAGCCAAGAATTCAACGTCTTCAAGGGTATAACTCTTTTAGTATTCTAAAGTATAAGAGAGAGCTACAAGATCTTGTGTTGCTGGTCATTTTGTGTTTATCAAAGGCTGTTACAATTGAATATCACCAAGTATTGGTGATTTCGTGGCTTGCTAGTACAAGGAGAGTGAAGGCTTTCTTGGTGTGGACTTGCATTAGGACTAGGAGCCATTTGTTCCAATCTAACATCCGAAATTCGTATTCCTCTTTGTTCCAGCCAAGAATTCAACGTCTTCAAGGGTATAACTCTTTCTCCTTGTTCTTGTTTTGGTTGAATGTAGTTTTCTTACAAGTTTCACCACCATTGGGGCTTCATGGGATCTTTGTTGTGTGTTTTTCTTGCTTCCGTTGTGTGCTTTGATCCCCATGAAATCCCAACAGTGGTATCAGCTCCATACTTGTAAGATGCATGCACCTTTGTGGCTTGAAAAACCATATTTTCGATTTTGGACATTCTGTCTAGAGAGCCTTCACGGGTCGTGAAGCTTGCTTCACGAGTCGTGAAGGCCACACGACCAGTCTCGTGGGGTGTTGGTCGTGAAAGGTTTTTTAACTGTTTCATGAGTTGTGGACCGTACTGGCTTCACGGGCTGTGAGGGCCCGTGAAGAGCAGTAGCTCGTGAAGGGGTCGTGAACATGCTGTTTTTGGCCTTTTGAAAAATAAAACTAGATATGGATTTTAGCATTCTGATTTTGGTTTTTCCAGAATTATATTTGCCTTTTTAGCCTTGTAGATAAGCCCCATAATATCCTAATTCATGTATATGTATGTAGTGGGTGGCTTTGGCATAAAATGCACACATGCATACATGTATATTGTGTATATATGAACATGGATTTCAAAGTGTTTGAAATCCTAATGCATATGTACAAGGTTTATTCTTGTGCCTTGAGTTTTTGAATAAACTTGATTGGGATATTGTTTTATGCATGGTTTGGTGTGGCACACCATGCTTTGTGGTTGTTTTATTTTTGTGAGCACCGGTTTGAGCCTTAGACCTTTGTGTGGTTGTTTGGTTGCTTTGTATGTTATTCATTCATTTGGTGGTTTGTACCACATTTGGTTTGTAATAATTTATTTAATCCAGTTTGTAATATTTATTTATTTGTGGCTTGCATGTCAACGTATTTATTCTTTGTAATTTATATTAGCTTAGAATAGATTGTGTGGCTTGCATGCCATTTCTCTTTATATTATGTATGTAATTTTGAAGAGAAGACCAGAGGCACTATCGGGAGTCTTGGGAGACGTCTCGGCTACCTCGGATCCGGAGGCGCGGGATTGAGTGGGAGAACGCCACCAAGTCTTGGATTTGTTGTCCTTAGTAGACTTAGTTTCTCGGTTGGCTCACCGGGGAACACTTAGGTTAGATCAAATCGGTTTTGTATGCGTGGTTGTGTAGTTTTATTTATTTATTTTCTTGCCTGGTTGTAGGATCTTTGTATGCTAAGGTTTCTCAATCAAGAAGTTAAATGTTTAAAGTCTGATAATGGAGGAGAATACAACAGCGAGAAGTTTATTGAGTTTTGTGTAGAAAATGGGATAAGGATGATCAATACAGTTCTAGAAACTCCTCAGCAGAATGGAGTCGTTGAAATAATGAACAGGACTGTAAATGAACGGGCAAAGAGCATGAGGTTACATGTAGGGCTGCCTAAGATGTTCTAGACAGATTCAGTTAATACAACGGCGTATCTGATAAATCGTGGACCCTCAGTCCCATTAGGATTCAAGATTCTAGAAGAAGAATGGCAAGGTAAAGAAGTTAGTCTCTCACACTTGAAGGTCTTTGGTTGTGTCGCATACGTGAAAGTCAAAGATGCTGATAGAGACAAACTTGAGGCTAAAGATAAGATGTGTGTATTCATTGGTTATGGCTCAAATGAGATGGGATATCGGTTTTGGGATGACCAGGCTAAGAAGGTTGTCAGAAATAGAGATGTCACATTCAATGAAGACTCACTTTATAAAGATAAGTCTTCAGTTGATTCTAAGACTGAAGAAGAGTACAACAAGAAATATCAGGTTGTGTTTGAAGATAACTTGGATGATGATCTTGCAAGCAAGCTTTCAGAAAATGTTGAGAGTTCAGAAAGCAGTAAGGGACCTAGAAATAGTGGGAGCTCAGGTGATAGTGGAAGCTCAAATGAGAGTGGGAGCTCAGGTAAGAGTGACATAGAAGATGCAACCCCTTTGAGAAGATCCACAAGAGAAAGAAGGCCTCTAACTAGATACTCTCCATTAGAAAATTATTTTCTATTGACCGAAAATGGTGAACTAGAATCTTATTCAGAGGCTTTGATAGTTTAAAAATCTATACAGTGGAATAAATCCATGAGGGATGAGATGGACTCACTTGAAAAGAAGCAGACTTGGTCCTTGGTCAAGTTACCAGCAGTAAAGAAAGCATTACAAAATAAATGGGAGTTCACGGTGAAAGAAGAATCTAATGGCAACAAATGGTACAAGGCGAGATTGGTAGCCAAGGGGTTCCAACAGAAAAGAGGGGTTGATCTAGTTATGAAGATGACTACAATCAGGCTGGTCGTTAGTATTGTTGCAGCAGAAGACTTACATCTAGAGCAGCTAGATGTTAAGACATCATTCTTACATGGTGACCTTAATGAAGACATCTATATGGTACAACTAGAGGGTTTTCAGATTGCTGAGACAGAAAACCTGGTTTGTAAGTTCAAGAAAAGTCTATATGGGTTGAAGCAAGCACCAAGACAATGGTACTTGAAGTTTGACAGTTTTATGCAGAGGAATGGTTACACAAGATGTGAAATAGATCAATGTTGTTATCTGAAGAAATTCAGATCCTCTTATATAATACTGCTGTTATATGTTGATGACATGTTGATTGCAGGAGCAGATATGGAAGAGATCAATAGATTAAAGAAACTACTATCTCGAGAATTCGAGATGAAAGATTTGGGTGCTGCGAGATAGATACTTGGCATGAATATTGTCAGAGACAGAATAAAAGGCATACTAAAACTTTCTCAAGAAAAATACATTTTGAAAGCTTTAGACAGATTCAAGATGAACGATGCTAGAGTCAGAAGCACACCTATGGAAACTCATTTGAAACTCTCTAAGAAACAATCATCTCAGACGGATGAAGACAAAGACGAAATGGCTAAAGTCCCGTATGCTTTAGCAGTTGGCAGTTTAATGTATGCAATGGTTTGCACCAGGCCGGATATTGCTTATGCAGTAGGAGTTGTAAGTAGATTTATGTCTAATCCGGGAAAGGAGCACTAGGAGGCGGTTAAGTGGCTGTTACTCTACTTAAAGGGGACTTCTAAAACTTCACTATGTTTCAAGAAGAAGAGTGTTGTTTTGCCATGCAGATCTGGGGGGTTGTTCAGATTCAGGCAAGAGCACTACAGGTTTTGTGTTCACGGTTGGTGGAACAGTAGTCAATTGGATGTCCAGGTTACAGAAAAGTGTTGCTTTTTCAACCACAGAAGCAGAATACATGGCGATTACAGAAGCAAGCAAGGAACTCATATGGTTGAAGAATATTCTGTACAAGATGATAGCATTCTTTACTGTGATAACCAAAGTGCATTTCACCTTGCGAAGAATCCAATGTTTCACAGCAGGACGAAGCACATTCAGATGAGGTATCACTTTATCACGGAGTTGATAAGTGATGGTACATTGTCATTGGAGAAAATCCTTGGTACGAAGAATCCTGCAGATATGTTTACTAAGGTGGTGACAACAAATTAGCTGAAGCTCTGCATGGCTTCAGCTAGTCTTCAAGTTCAGAGATGAATGAAGACGCCGGACTAGAGATGGAGAAGAGAAAGGTTATGGAGATTACGGATCTTGGATGGCAGTTGAGTCAGTCAGCCTCCAAGTGGGAGATTGTTGAGTTTGGAGGCTAAACTAAGAAAAAATGGAGTTTGGTGTGATTTAGTGCTCCACGCCGTGGAACATTGGTGCTCGGCATGGAGCACCTCGAGACCTCACGGCGTGAGAGATGGCACACGACGTGCAACAGTAATTTTGGGCTGACTTCAATTTGTTTTAGTTAGCCGGCAGTTGTGGCCTTTAGGGTTTAGTTGTTAACCCTAGTTTCTCCTATATAAATATTTGTCTCCTGTAATTGTAACTTTTGAGCACCTAATAAGAAAAGTAATCTGTAGTTCGGCAGTGGACGTAGCTTGATCATACCAATCGAGTGAACCACGTAAAATACTTGTTTTCTCTTTTCGTTTGCTATTTGCTTGTATGTTTATGGTGTTATTTGTTTGGGTCCATTCCGTGTTTCCTTACAAATGTATCACCACTTTGTCAAGTTTGTGATAAATGGTACCTCAACTAAATGTGTTTCATCCTACTATGAAACACAACGTTGTTTGTGAGGTATACTACGCTTTGGTTGTCATAATGTAGAACATAATCGAGTCTTTGTAGGAGATGCTATATACCCTTGACCCCGCTTGCCTTTTTAGGAGCGAGATCCCATTTCCAAGTCTTCGTAGCAGCAATAAAGTCAATGGGGTATATCAGAATCCACAACTTAATAATAAAGCCATGAACTATATATGGTTTCATTAATTAATGTTGCAAAAGGTGCATCGTATGTGGATTATGAGATTCAATGGGTTGAGTTGAGGGTATGAAGTACACAATGATATATATATATATATATATATATATATATATATATATATATATATATATATATATATACACACACACACTAGTACAGTACCCGCGCAAAGCGGCGGCTAGAAATAATTCATACTCGATAACATGTCCGTTTTTAATAACGCAAGACTACTATATCACACATTATAATAACATCGAATAATTTTCATTTGAATTGTATCTATTTTCTTTCTCATGTTTCCATTTATTTTATTTCTCTTTTCTTTATAACTCTTTTATTAATTTTAAAAAACAATAAAATGAGAAACAAAAAGAATATTAAATATATTATAAATTAAACCTTTTATTTTGATTACACGAGTCATTTTAAAAATCTGAAAATATCTATAAATTTAGGTTACATGTTATTTGGTTTATAAGTTTTAGTTATACGTATTTTTTAATACTTCAATTAAAATATATGTTATATGATAAAATATTTAAACTATTATTTTTATGAATATTCTTTGTATTTAATTTTTAATTTGCATTTAATATCATATAGGGTGAAAATTAATTTGCATTGACTTGATTTTTTAAAATATTATTTATTATAGAAGGTTTAGTTATAAAAGTGGTGTTTAAGAATCTAATTAACTTTATATAATAGTTTCCTTATAGAGTTAATTAAGTGGTAAATTAGTAATTTCAAATTACTTAAAGTTAAGAGATTTCAATGACTTAAATGTTTTATAATATAGTATATATATATATATATATATATATATAAGGGAGGGTTCAAACGAGAACTGTTTTTCGTACGAGAACTGCGAGAACCAATATTGGCCATTCATTTTGGATAATGGAATTTATTGATGAAGAGCGTGGAGGATTTAGTGTGGCAGGATGCATGTAAGAAATTAATAGATGAGAAATCCAATTGAATTAGTGAGAAATAGACGGCTAAGATTCGTTCTCGCGGGTTTCGTACAAAAAATGATTTTCGTTTAAACTTTTGCCTATATATATATATATTTATTGGAGTTGCCCTAATATAAACATAGAGATGATGAGTAATTATAAAATTAAAGAGATAGATATTTTATTTTACATAAATTAACATAATTATCAAAATCAATAAATAAATCGTGGAAGACAAAAGGATAATATAAGAAGAAATAGTTGAGGATGCTTAATATATTTATAGCGGGGTACCAGCGCAATGCGACGACGATGAATAAAAATGGTTTGTAAGAAGTTGTTTTGGTAGGTATTGATCAAGAGGACACACAAGACGTAATTTTGTAATTTTTATTTAGCAGGTGAAAAGGGAATGAAATTTAGATGTAATTTTGTAATTTTTATTTAGCAGATGAAAAGCGAATATTATATATTTCCATTTCTGGAATTTATGGAATGTTATTAAGTTTATGTAATATTCTGTTTCGTAAGTTTTGCTATAAAATTTATGGAAAGGGAATATTCTGAAATTTATGAAAAAATAATGTTATTAAGTTTATTTTATGGAATCATTTTTTATAGATGAGGGTAGAATAGTAATTTTAAGTGACTTAAAATTTAAGAGTTTTAAGAAAAAAGCTTAAATACTTTATATAATAGTATATATATATATATATATATATATATATATATATATATATATATATATCATTCTTTTATATGTCTATCTACACTAGCTGAACGTAATACATATTAAGTAAATCTTATCTTGCCATGCCTTGGAAAGGGATTGAAGTAAAGAGTAACGAAAGTAAAAACTATCATGTGGAAATTTGGTTAATCATATCATAGTTATGAAAGAAATCTGACCTAATTACTTCATGATCTTCACTAAGAAGACAGACTCCAAAAGGAAGGCATAACTTATTCGGTTCAATCTGCATTAAGAATAACATACAAATTAAGGTAAGAAATGAAAACATCTCATCATGTTTTAATTTGGATATTAGAATAGGAAATTATTTACCAATGTTGCAAGGATATCCAATATTAGGCGTCCGAATATATTAACCAACGTATGACATGACTCCATTAAAACTCCATTTGTCCCAATGGCATTATTGATATGTGATATAACACTCTGAAAGGAAACAAAGATCACTCTTCTGACCCATAAAGATTGGTCTAAAAATATTATATATACTCGAATTTCAATAATTTGAAACACGCGTAAAAAACGTACTTGAACGGTGAGAATCGTGCCATTAATAGAGGTGATATATTCTCATACTATTTTCTTTTACTTATCTATTTACTTACAAGATATATATACACAAGTGTTAAAATCAATAGTTTGAGAAAATGAGAAAAGATAATTAATGAATTTCATATATAATCTTGTAGTGAGTAGAAAAATAAAGTAGAAGATATAATATAAGGATGTATCATTTTTCATGCCATTAAATATAAGTTAACAGAAAAGGACATACGCTTGGACCTCCTATTAATGAAAATCCCGAATCTACAATTGCTGAACACCCACTCTCACAAAACCCTGAAAGAAACCATAATCATCATACAAGTCCTGAATCCAATATGCATCTACTTAATTAACAGATTCGTTCATTACGTACCCGTATGCTTTCCATTAATAAGTACATCATCCATATCAAACTATAAAAGAATAAATCGATGCAAAGATTTAGAATATTTAGCATGAGAGGATTTAAACGAGAATTATTTTTTGTACGATAACCAATCTTAGCCCGTGATTAAACTTAATCAATGGCTAAGATTTTTTAATGACTCATTAATTGATCTGGGTTATTTCAGGATAATCAAGCCTCGCAAATTAATTACGTCTCATCTGGACACAGTTCATGGTTGGGTAAATATATAAATTACCAAAATACTCCTATTATGAGTCATTAATAACGTTTAAAACCGTTCTAGCAGTGTGTGTGTATATATATATATATATATAGGGGAGGGTTCAAACGAGAACTGGTTTTCGTACGAGAATTGCGATAACCAATCTTAGCCATTCATTTTGGATAATGGAATTCATGGATGAAGAGTGTGGGGGGATTGAGTGTGGCAGGGTGCATGTAAGGAATTCATGGCTGGACAATCCAATTGAAGGAGGGGGAATTGGATGGGTAAGATTGGTTCTCGCGATTCTCATACGAAAAACAGTTCTCGTTTGAACTTTTGCGTATATATATACATATATATATAGGAGAGGGTTCATTTGAGAACCATTATTATTATGAGAACCGCGAGAACCAATCTTAGTCGTTCAATTAGTAATTAAGTGGAATTCATTGATGAAGAGCATGGTGGGATAGAGTATGGTAGGGTGCATGTGATGAATTCACGGGTGGACAATTGAATTAAAGGATAGAGAATTGGACGGCTAGGATTGGTTCTCGCGGTTTTCGCAATAAAAACGGTTCTCAAATGAACTTTTGACTATATATATATATATGTGTGTGTGTGTGTATGGAGAAGTTCATTTGAAAAACACATTTATTACGAGAACTGCGACAACCAATCCTACTCGTCTAATTCCCCCTCCTTTAATTCAATCATCCGCCCATAAATTTATCACATGCACCTCGCCACACTCTATCCCTCACGCTTTTCATCCATGAATTTCACTTACCAATTGAATGACTAAGACTGGTTCTCGCAATAATAATGATTAGCAAATAAACTCATATATATATATATATACATACATACATACATATATAGGCAAAACTTGAAACGAGAACGGTTTTTCATACGAGAACCGCGAGAACCTATATATATATGTGTGTATATATATATATAGGTTGTGTGTGTAGAATGACTAGATGAAGCAACCTGCCAAAAACCGTTGTCAGTGACTGGAACGTATGTATGTATACCCTTGTAGTGATTTGAATCAACACCCCCGAAGATTATTTCACCCCCATCACCTTCATCACGTTTTTCGTTAAGCCAAAGTGAAAATATGCGCTCCTTAACTAAATGTTGGTTAAACATATTTTCCCTGCACAAATTTAAGTGAGATGTTGAATGATTAGATGACAAATATTAGTCGAGGGTAGAATAATATATAATATTGTAAGTAAGGATTGCACTTAAATACAAAAATAAACTTCAGTTCAAATTAACACCATGCATAAAAGGATGAGGGTAGCACGGACTATCAGGTGCTACATACTAGGTCCACTCTTCTTATTCATAACATATGCTCTAGGATGAAGTTAGTTGATGAAATTTTGACTAGAAAACCGTAGGTTTTAGATTTTTGTTTATGTACAATGTACTTACTTTCATGTAGGTCCTATCTTCCTTTCAAGTAAGCAGGACTTAGAAAAATAAAAACACTAAATAGCCAAGAAAAATAGGACTACACATAAGCCAGAAATATAGTGCATAAATAGATATACCAAATTGGGATAGCATTGCCACTTGATGTTTCTTTGAATCCAAGGCCAAGGATACCATCAAACTTCCCTGCCAAGAAGGTGATACCAACATCATTTGTTGCCTCTATGAACTCCTGTTAAGACCAAACATTTGGTGTACAAATATATTTTAAGTTGAATCTATAGATTGTTTAAAGAAACATTAGAAAATGGTTATATGATTTACCTGGTGTTTTACAACTAAATCACCAACTATGATGTTATCTTCACTAAAATATCCAGATATCAATCCGTTATCATACTCAATAGCAACAGGTTTCCCTGAAAGAATTGAATTGCAACAAATATTTGTTAACCTTGATCAAAATAATAAAGTGCATGCAACCTTAAATGACCATGGCTGTTATGTGAACACAAAGGATTCCAGTATATATATACCTATTTATTAATACACGACATGATAGATAGAGGAAATGTGCAGAAAAAGATAGTAAAAAGTTTATTAGCGTGTATATTTTGTGTATTATTTAGTTAGGCGCATATGTGTTGTATATGGCCATGAACCCTTCTGTGTATATTTATTTTCCTTTCAATGAATTAGTCGTTTGAGGGAAATATTTTTGTAACATGGTATCTAATACATATCTTTTATTTACCAATCTAATATTCTCTTTCCTTTATTCTCTCAAATTAACACTAACATCTCACACTTTAGAAATGGCGCCTGTCCATATTTTTTTCAATTCACTGCCTGTATCTTGCATCCATGGCAGGACAACGACCTGAAGGATCAGGTTAGACCTCTTACCCATTTGACAAAACCGATGGTATTACAAATATCAAAACATATGACTGTTTTGGTGCACGGTCTCCATGAACTCATCTATGATGCGTGGAAAGAAAATTTTCAAACTCATTGTGGGGGTTTTTGATGTACTTGGTTACATTGATGGATCTATAGTTAGCAACAACGACAATGATCGGGAATAGCAAAGGTTAGAGTCGTTGGTGACACTTTGGATACACAATACGATATCCTCCTCTACAGGCCATGCTTCTTAAACCGAATACCTTTGCTCGAGACGTTTTCCTATCTCTCAAGTCTCACTTCACAATTATCTCCATAACATTACTCTTAGAGGTGAAGAGGTCTCGGTTTATTGCTAATGTCTCAAGTCAATTTCTGCTCTTCTAGCCAACATCAACTCGCATCGTGATTTAAAATAATTAGTCATGTATATGGTCAAAAAACTTATGGAGTGGTATTTGCAAGCATCATTCATCATCAAACTCCACCAGCCATTTTAAAGGCATAACCGATGCTTGTATTAAAGGAACAACGCTTATCAAAACAGAGAAACTTTTCCGATATTCATATCAATCAATCATATTCTTCTCGTGTTTTACATGTGCAAGATAAATCTCGCTAAGTCAGAAGCAATGTCAACAACAATCGGCATACTTCTTAATCCTAATAACAACCATCTAGTAGTGGCAAACGGCCTTCACGTGACAAACAACAACAATTGATTGCCTGGAGTAGTCTTTTGCCTCATCGTTGGTCGATCCCACCTTAATCATGGGCTTATTTGAGATATCCTCCATACCCATCACCATGGATGCTTCGCCTTGTCCGTTATCTCGAAACCATTCTCATGTAACCCTAGGAATGGTGGTCATCATTCTAAAGGTGGAACTCATTTCTTAGCATACTTTAAAAAGTGCTCAAGATAATTGGTCATCTTTAAAAGGACGATTAGCTGGGTGCTCATCTTTAAAAGGACGATTAGCTGGGTGCTCATCTTTTGTAGAGGAGATTGGTTTCGTCTAACGATTACCGGTTTGTGAGATAATTAATTTTAAATAAATTAGAGTAAAGAGAAAGTGGGGGACCAATATGCAAAAAGTCAGAATTGTCCTTCCTTAAATCAATTTTAATTATTATCTAAGATTAAATCTAGACCATTGATCTTGAAATCTAATGACTAAAAATTGTCCCTCGGGACTATGCTTTTATTAAGGACTATATTGAATAAAACCCTAATCTTCTAATATAAATAAAAGACTAATTTGATAAAATTTATTAAACGATCTGAATCATTTATTTAAAATAATATTTAATCTTGACCATTCATTTACTTAAAATCAAAAAATCAATTTTGACTTTTTAGAGTCAAAATTATTAAAGATAATTTCATATATGGCCTTATTAAATCATATAAAATCGTATTTGCCCACCTTAATTTACAAATATAATATTTACTCTTTATAATATTTCAAAATATCATATTTAACCAAATTCTTAGTTTTATCATTCTAAAGCATTTTATAATCATTTTAAATTGTTTTTTAATTATAACCAATAATGTTTTAACTTTATTACCATTAATTGTACAATTATAATTGATGACTTATATAAGAAATACAATCATGTCTCGTCGTATCATGATACCACGTTTCTGCCGTCAAGTCTGCCCTCCCACTCGCATCGATGTTTTCACCGCTGGTTAAAGTGTTGATGCCGTATGTCCTCATTTTTTAAATTCTTATTTAATTCGCGTTTTATTATTATTTAATACGTTTTTATTAATATTTAATATTATTATCGTTTAAACTAACACGCGTATCACACGGACATTTAGTCTAGTTAGAAGATAATATTGTAAATAGAGATCATTAGGGTAAAATTAAAGAACTCACGTGTGTCAAGACCAAAAAAAATAAAAAAATAGAACGGCGGTGGGGCTTTCCTATACTCTCGACGGCAGCAAGGTTAGGGAAGACGGAAGCTGCTGTTTTGGTCTCGGTTTCGATTGGGAACTACCCAAGTAAGTACTCTATGTCCATAGCCATGTTGACTCGTTGATTCAATGATGTTTAAAGGGGGGTTTATTGGATCGAACATTGAGGGTTGGGGGTCGACGGGTTTGACTTTTGAAACAAAATTGATTGGGTTTAGATGGTTTTATCGTTAAATTGGCATTAGGGGTTCATATATGGAGATTTCTAGGAGCAATGGTGTTTGAATTGTAGCATTTGATGAAGAATCGGAATGAAGATTCGACTGTTGAGGCCCTGTTCATCGATTCTTTATGTAGTTGTAGACTTGTAGGTTCTGTTAATTTCGATTCATATGTGTGGCCACTAAAATTGTTTGGTGAGGGTCTAATGATGTGTGATTGTTAATTGTTTTGGTTGAATATGTTTTCCATATGGATGGATTGATTTACAATCACTTCCCCATCGAGTTCTCGATCCCCTGTTCTATAGAAAAGTCGATTTTTGTGTGCATCTGGGGAATTCCAATTTACGATTCTGTTAGTCTACAAGTTCCAGTGTTCATTAGCAGTTGGTTTTGCGATCAAGCTGTGGAATTTCAACCTGTTGGTGGGTGTTTGGCGATTAGCATGAATGGCGTGAAGGGAACTGTTATAAACAGATGAGCTGTGGCTTAAGAGGGCTAGACTGGTGGGCATCGAGGTCGGGTGACCAGCGTCAGGATGGCAAAGAAAGTGTTGGGCTGGTCCCAGTCAACGGCGGTGCTACATTGGGCTGCAAATTAGGATCCTCTTGATCGTGAAACGAACTAGTAACTTAATGATTGAATAAATTAGATTTAGTAATAGTTGTAATAAAATTGGGATTAAATATTCATCTAATTAACGGATTGGTTCTTTTAGATGTGATTTACGATTTTAGGCTTCTAAGAATTTAGAGTAGTGACTCACTATGTATTTATTTATTTTATCTTGTTTTCGGTTCCTGTTATTTAATAATTCATTTGGACTCGTTTTCTATTTAGGTTGCTCGATAATCTCTTGGTTTATCGTTTAGCTTCCACTTTCAGGACTCCATATGAGTTCAATAGTTTTTCTAAAACTGAGTACAATGATAAACCCATTTTCGAAAGGTTTTAGAAGTTTAACTTAAATGATTAATTCGTGTTATGTGGTACTTACGTGGGTATTTGATTCATTTTGATCTGATATGATATTGTGTGTGTGTGTGTGTGTGTATATATATATATGGAAAAGTTCAAACGAGAACTGTTTTTCGTACGAGAACTGCGAGAACCAATCTTAGCCGTTCAATTCCCCCTCCTTCAATTTGATTGCCCACCCATCAATTTCTTACATGCACCATGTCACACTCAATCCTCCCACACTCTTCATCCATGAATTCCATTATCCAAAATGAACGGCTAAGATTGGTTCTCGCAGTACTCGTACGAAAAACAGTTCTCGTTTGAACCGTCCCCTATATTTGCATTTGATCCTAACCACTTATTTGCATTTGATCTTATGTCTTAGATTAATCATATTTTTTATTTTTTTTTAATTCTAAAGGGTGTAATAGTAAATCCAATTTTTTTCTCTCTCCTATATTTTAAATAATTAATAGGAAAATTATAGCAAATTATTAATTTCCCAATGTTTACTAATAAACTATGGTTTTTTATTGTTTTTTTTTAATTTTAGATTCAGCACTATATTCGCTAGTAAACATTGTTTTTTTTTTCTGTTTTTTCGTATACTTCTATTTTATTATTAACATGGTGTTCATTATTGAACACAACATATTATTTACATGTTTTCCATTTTTTATACTATGTTTGCTAGTAAACATAAACCATGTACAATTTTTTATCTAAAAAACATTAATTAATCTTTTAAAGACAGTATAAAGTAAACTTATGAGAAAATATAAGGATACCCATTTTAGTATACATAGTCATGTTAACAAGTGTTCATTATAGAACGCTAATGACTAATTTCCCTTGTATAGCATAACGAAATCAAATCACTAAACATTTTGTTGCAACATCTCAAATTATCTTGCTTAGTAAAACAATAATAAAATAAATCTAAAATCTAATCGTTAAAGATATAAACAACTAAATATATACTATTACTTGTTCAATGATAAACAAGTATAAATGCATAAAAATAAAGCTAAAATCTAATAGTTAGAATAAATATGTGTTATTACTTGTTCAATATTAAACAAGTATAAATGATCACTTGTTCACTACTAAATACATGATTTTCCTAGAAAACATAAAGAAATCCAATTTTACTAGTGAACTAAAAAAAGTTGTTAAAACATCTCTGTTGTTTAATAATGAACAACAAGATAAACAAAACTAAAATCTAATTGTTAAGAATATAAACAACTTATAAGATATATTAGTATTACTTGTTCAATGATGAACAAGTAAAAATACATAAAACCTTATAAATACATGTAGAAATCTGTTCCAGAACACAACTTTAGGGATTCAACAAACGAAAAACAACCCATCAAAATTTGCAGATCTCATTGATAGAACCTCAAAACAACAAAGATTATAGAAGTTGGAAATAAAAATGAAAAACAAAAGCAAAAAGGAGGTTGTGGAACTAGATCTTAAATCCGTTAGGGTTTTCCGTAGGCTACATATCATCTCTGATGGGATTTAGAGTTTTCACCGATGGTCTGCCTTTCATGGCAGCCTTCGAAGATCTAACGGTGGTGCTTCCGTCGATCACAAAAAAATTGGATAGATGACCACAAAAAAATAAGAAGAAGAAGAAGAAGAATGAAAAAAAACCTAAACTCTATTTAATCTCAGAATTAGAAACCTTAAAAAATCAAAAAAAATTTCTATTTCATTGATGAATACAGATTGAAACATTAGCGCTGATGAACAAAAATAACAAACCACAAACAGATCTGGAATCTTGGTCTTCACTTTTGTTTCCGATCTGTGAGTGAAATAGCTTCTTCATGTTTTATGAAAAGCTAATTGTGGATGCTTCTTATTCTTCATATTTAACAGATAAAGGTCGGTCTTTGAAAGTGGTTGTGCTCGGCTGTGGTAAAGCAGATCGACAATAGATCAAGACCCATACCCTGGATTCATCAACAAATAGTTGATTCAAGAAGCCTAAAATCAGATCTAAGTTTTTCTTGTCGACCAACGACCGGAATAGGAGGCTTATTGTTCTTCATAATTTGACAAAGAAAGGTGATGATAGAAATATGGTTGTGTTAGGCTCTTATGAGGTGGTCAAACCGGTGGTGTTGCCACTGATAAAAATGAAGGGAAAGTGGAGGTTAGGGGGAAATGGGTAAGACATAAAGAATACCTAATGTGAAGAGAGAGAGAGAGAGAGAGAATGGATGACTCATATATGAAAATGGGAAACAATATGTGAGAGAGAGATATTTTAGGGGAAATTAAGATTGATTTGTTTTTAGAGAATAAAAAGACCATTATATCCTTTTTAGTTTTATTTTAGTTACCTTAAAATTCAATTTAATTACACAAATGCCACATTCAATTTTAGCCTTTGATTATATCATCTAACGGTTTAAAATGCTTCTCGCAGTTTTCGCAAAATTAATACTTTTCGCATGAACCACCCCCTCTCTCTCTCTATATATATATATATACGTGGTTGCCTAATATAATCTAGTATCTCGCATGCTATGAATACATGATGATTTTGTTACGATTATGGTTTGAACTTAGTGGGCAGGGGTAGCAATCCTACTTGCTCATTCGGGGTATAAGTGGACCTAGTAGGTAAGATGTTATTTGTGCCTTTCATTAAATGAAAGAATGGCATCTAGAGCACTATAAGGGTCCGTTTGGTTAGCGGAATTAATATGAAGGAATTGAAATTTTACCAATAAATTGGAATTCATGGGAATTTGAATTCATAGGAATTGCAATTTGTGAAAAACTATATCTTGTTTGGTTGGAAAATAACGGAATTGGAATCTAGCAAAAAATAAATTAATTCAATATGTATAAACCAAAATAAATTATACAATCAACAGTCCACCACCTCCTAACCCCACCCCACCCCATCCCATCCCATCCCCTACCCCACCCCAACTCTACAGTCTACCTAGAGCGGCAGTTGCGATGGCGGCGGGTGTAGGTGGTGGTGGAGGGTGGCAGTGAGCGATGGTCGGCGGCGAGGATCGGTGGTGTGATGACGGCGGTGGTGGTGGTGATGACAGCAGTGGTGGTGGTGGTGGTGGCGGTGCCGGTAGTGGTGGCGGCGGTAGTGGTGGTGGCGGCGGCGGTGGTGTTGATGACGGCGGCGGCGGTGTAGGTGGTGGTGGTGGCGGCAGTGGTGGTGTTGGTGGTGGCGGCGGCAGTGGCGGTGGCGGCAGCGGTGGTGTTGGTGGTGGTGGCGGCAGCGGTGGTGTTGGTAGTGGCGGCGGCAGTGGCGGTGGCGGCAGCGGTGGTGTTGGTGGTGGCGGCGGCAGTGGCGGTGGCGACAGTGGTGGTGGTGGGAGGGTGTAGGGTAGGATAGGGCACGAGTAGGGTAGGGTGGGATGACGTAGAGTAAGGGGTAGGGTAGGGTAGAGTAGGGTGGGATGAGGTAGGGTAGGGGTACGGTGGGGTAGGGTTGGGGTGGGGTGGGGTGGGATAGAAGATAACAATTATGTTTTGAGAATTCTTATGGATTTGAAGAATTCCTTAGAATTTCATTCATTTAGGGAAGGAATTCCCAATTCCTTGATTTAAGGAATTCATTAGAATGGTCAAATTTCATTCAATACATTCCGCGAACCAAACACAAACAAGATTTAGAAATGCTCAATTCCAATTCCGTCCAATTCCAGCGAACCAAACGCCCCCTAACATTTATCTATGATGATTCAGTAATTAGCAATGTTCATGATTAATTTGTATTAATTTGTTTAATTATGTTTGAAATTTTATAAGTTATAACTTACTATATTGAAGTTGAAACATACATAGTCAAAAGAAAATTAAGGCAATAAGACATACTCACTAACCATTCCTTTTGTAGGTGCTGGACTTACTTGACCTGTATTTTGAGTGAAAAAAGCAAGATACCTGCATGAGTACCATAATCCTAGTATTACTTTTTGATCTTTTACTCATACTAAAATATGTCAAATTTACAGTATACGTAAAGCTTACCGAAGATAAACATTTAATAGATGGAATCCACAAGTTAGAACTACCGGTGTCAAAGATCACAGTAAAATTCTGAGGCGGGGTGCCTATGCCAATCTCACCGAAGTATTGGGTATCCATATAGTTCTTTAGTGTTACAATATCAGATCCTTGAGAATTACTGATATTGTTGTTATGTCTATACTTCTTAACGAAATCCTCCAAATAATCATCATTATCCAAACTAAGATGTGAAGCAATAATTCGAGCAGAATCATAAAATTTCAACTTTTTCAATCGTATTTTAACAACTCCATTGGTTGATGTGGGAAAAGCCTGAGTATGCAAAAAGGTTGATAAAAGCACAAACAATGCTACACTTTCCAAGTTTTTTCCCATGTGGACCTACAAGTCAATCCACCAATATATAATCTAGTTAGCAATATCTTAAACAAGTATAAAAAACGAGCCATAAATGTCAGGGCAAAATATGCGAAAATATAATAAACTATGATAATATTGTCATTGTATGCAATCAACTTTATTTTATAACTAAAAATACAAACAACTTTCAGATTTTAATTCATTTAATGTAATCGGTGACCTGATTACCAGGTTGCCGATTGTATACAATGAACAAAATTTGAAAGTTGTTTGCATTTTTAGATATCGGAGTTCTTTTATTTTTTTGTTAGGTTACTGGTAAGTTACCTATTGTCATAGGTAACTTGCAAACAATGAACCAAAATTCTAAATTATGTGTATTTTTAGGTACAAAATAAAGTTGTTTGCATACAATAACAATATTGACATAGTTTGTTGTATTTTCATGCAATTTGCCCTAAATTTGTACTTATCAGTTTAAAACAAGTCAAAATGTAAAAATTATCATTCACTTTTTAGAGTTAATTACATTTTTTGTTATTGTAATTTGACTCAATTTATGGATTTTGTTTTTGGGTTTACAAGTTTGGTACTGATCTAATCTCTTACACTATTAGACCCTCCGCATCGGTCTATATACCCGATGTGGGGTTGTATCAAGTAGGCCGGGAACACCATCGCCTCTAGTGGGGTTCGGATGGGTCAGGCACCCGCCTAGCTGTAGAATCCGATGGGTGTGATTTTTTTTCTTTTTCTCTCTTTCTCTCTCATTTAATATATATATATATATATTTTATTAATAGTTGATGTGAGGTTGAATAGAGTTGGATGTGGGTGTTTGTGGGGTAAGTTGGGTTGAAGGTGGATGCTGATGTGACAGTAGGGTAAGTTGGCTAACATGAGTTAGATATGGATGGTCTTAGTCCATTATCATTTTAAAATTACAAATGTATCACTGTACTAATCATT